>CM025791.1:94151228-94881264 GCA_014635995.1 Sarcophaga peregrina
GTAGTCTTTAGTCTAGTCTCTAGTCTAGTCTAGTGTAGTCTTTAGTCTAGTCTATAGTCTAGTCTAAAGTCTAGTCTCTAGTCTAGTCTCTAGTCTAGTCTCTAGTCTAGTCTCTAGTCTAGTCTATAGTGTAGTCTATAGTGTAGTCTTTAGTCTAGTCTCTAGTCTAGTCTCTAGTCTAGTCTCTAGTCTAGTCTCTAGCTTAGTCTCTAGTCTAGTCTCTAGTCTTTAGTCTAGTCTATAGCCCAAAAAAAATTGCTTTTTAAAAAAAGGAAAAAAAAGGGTATAAAATCTTAAAAAAGTGTCAGATTTAGTTCATTTTAGTAAGGGGCACAAAAAGTGACGAGGTCGCTGAAAAAGTGTCAAATTGCGACTTTAGTCGCTCAACGGTAACGCTCTAGGTAGGTCAAGGATTGCAAAGATTGAAAAGCAAGGAAATTCGAAGAGACTTCAAGCATTACCTGTAAGATCAAGCCTGTAAGTCAGTGTCAACAGGGAACGAACAGTCTAAAACACCGGAATTTCTTGAATTTTTCTATTGTCTTCTCAGCAATTGCACTAATTTAATTGCTTATTGTGGCATATTTCGTATTTGAATTTGCAACTCCATTTTTATTCTCTAGAAACACTTACACCATCAGCTTTTAATGTAGATTTTTCGAATAAAATTTTCTATACCTAGTTTTGAAATTTATTTCTTACACTGTGGTTACATTAACAAGCTAAATTGTGGTTTACAAAGTTCACAGAAGCGTTAACTTAATATAGGAAAGATATTTTTACTTAGAAAAGGTGACTGTTTTTGTTTAAAAACAATTAAAATGATTAAAAAAAAACACATGAAATACAGTAGAAGCTCACAAATTGCAACTTCCAGTAATTAGAAATTCCAGAAATTAAAATCAGTATTTGCAATACATTCTTTAGCTTTAAAATTCTAAGCATTTCTTCTTTTTTTTTGCTATTTTAACACAAGAAATCCCCAAATTCTTTTTATTCTATAAAACTAAAAAGGGGAATCACCAAATTATAACGTTTTTCTGTATTTGGAGCTGATTTTTTTGTCGTATTTATGTATTTTGTGGCTAGTTTATTTGGGAAATTTGATACTCGTGTTCACAAGTTCACAAAAAAAAACGTCCAGAAATTAAAATAATTCAGAAATTAGAATTGCCTTAGAAACAAATTTCTATCTAGATGATCCGTGCGAATATTTCGCACCGTTGGTTGTCATTTTTGTAACATAAAACGGAAATAATTAATAGAAATTTTGTTAAAAATATTAGAAATCATAATATATCATACATATTTACATACATACACACATACATACATAAATATGTTTAAATGCTTTTATAATACTTCTTTGGATACAATGTTCGTGGTAATGACATGATCATCGTTAACTTTTTGCGCCTACGAATCCTTAATACAAACAAAAATATTTTTAAACGTACGCCTTCAAGAAAAAACCACGTATAACTGCCCATGTGAAAAGATCGGTTCTGGTAAATAAAATTCTACCTTTTGAAGGATTGGACCTTGTGCTTTGTTGATCGTCATAGCAAAGGCAACTTTCACAGGGAATTGATTTCTTGTCATTTGGAAAGGCACAGTTGGATCAGATGGTATAAGATTTATTCGGGGTAGGAGTACAGTTTTATCGGTATGAATAATGTTTGCTGTTATGATGTGCTCTCCCAAGTTTGTTACGATTAGCCTAGTACCATTTATTAACCCGTATTACTACACTTTATAAAACAAACAATGTCATGACAATAACGACATTAGCAAAATGGCTTTTACAACTTTATATCTTATTATGTGGAATAGCATTACAATTAAGCGACTCTGTTTATCGCACTGGATCTAATAACTACTGCAAAGTATTACAACTTAATATGCATATGATATATAACTGACTTAGTAATAAACGGCATTATAGTAAATAGCAGTATTGCCAGAATAGATTTTAATACATACTATATTATGTAGAACTGCATAACTATTAAGCGACCCTGCATTACCATACTTGAACAAAAACATATAATCATAATGACAACAGTATTATCATGCAGTTCTATATAAAATATAATTTTTATCATTGAAAATATTAATTTTTCAATTTCTAATTATTTTTCGCAATTAGTGTTAGATATAAGCTTTAAAATGAGATATCATTCATTAAATTTGATGCGGTGGTATGGGAGATATTTGCAACCGACAAAAAAAAGTGCTTTAGAATAATGATTTGTGAGCGACTACTGTATGTCCATACGTACATACATCAGTTGAGAGCCACTTTATTTTTTATTTCTGTTATTTTTTTTTTTTACAAACGTACCCTAATTTTTGTCCTTCACTGTATTTACACACGTCATTGAAAGTGCAATGCAGTTTAGTTTAGTTTAATATTTTCATCACAATTATTTCCTGTTTTCTGAAAAATGTTCGCCTGTTTATTTGTTTTGGCATATTGTTTTTTTTGCAGTAAATAACAATAATTACAGTGTTGTTGTTGTTTGTATATTTTTTTCTTGCCTTCTTGTTATTGTTTATTTTATTAATTATCTTTATTATTACTGAGAAATTCTATTATTATTATTGTTGTGGTTCTTCAAAAAAAAAAAATAAATAAATAAATAATTTATTTTTATATTGTTTTTCTATGTTCATGCATAAGTCATCACAATAATTTTCAGTAATTTTTTCTTATCACACTGTAAATACCATACACTGTAAATACCAATGCCGTAATGAACAAGAGCAAAAAAAAAGAAAGAACAAAAACAATTTAAAATTGAATAGAAAAAATGACGTGTTAATGCCATACGAAAAATTATAAAACAACAATAGACTTTTACTAAAGAGCGTAATAGAAAATATGAAAAGAAAGAAAGAAAAACAAAATACAGACACAATGTTTCTTATTTGTTTGTGACCTACACCAATCTACATCTACAATAAATAATTTATTATTATTTTTACACACACACACGCACGCAGTTAATAAAAGCATGCCATCAACAAGAACTAAAAATAAATTACACAATAAACCAACCAACACTACTAATCATCACTATTATCATTACTAAAGCATAGCAACTCTCTCTCTCTCTCTCTCTCTCTGAATAATATTATGATCTTCAAATGAACTAGACTACATGAATTAAAACAATAAAAAGTTCTAGACATTTATATACCACACGCACTTATAGAGTGGACATATGTATGCATACATGTATTGGGAAGCTTTATTGTGCGTATACTTTATTTTTATGCCTACACTCTTGTGTTTGATGAGAATTCAAAACGAAAAAAGGAAAATTCAACGAAGTTTTGTTTTGTGTTTACTTCGTAAAGCAATTCAGTGTGATAATAGAAGAGAGAGCCTTATCACGTTATGAGTATGGTAGAAACGAACAAAATTTTGTTTTTGTTTTCTTCGTTAAGCATCTATTACAAATAAAAGAGTACTTTATACT
Source organism: Sarcophaga peregrina (assembly GCA_014635995.1). NCBI lineage: Eukaryota > Metazoa > Arthropoda > Insecta > Diptera > Sarcophagidae > Sarcophaga > Sarcophaga peregrina. The sequence goes on from CM025791.1 coordinate 94,154,714, forward strand.
GTGAGAATAACACGAGTAATGATAATAGAAGGGCAGTATGGGAAGAACATTCAATGAGAGTGAGAATAGTTTTATTTTGTTTTATTATATTCTGTTGTAATTACAACAAAACAAAAAAATACATGCGTAATACAGTGTTTTTTTTTCTTTAAGAATAGAATTCATTATTGGGATCCACCATAAACAAATGTGTTTGTGTGTGTGTGTGTATGCGTAATTGTTATTTTGTTTAGCCATTTAGTGAGTTGATATTTTATTTGTATTTGTATTACAACGTACTGTTGTTTTTAGTTTATTGTTGCATGCACAAACATGCTTAAAACTGTTTGTTGTGAAGCTGTGTTTCCTGCTAAGAGTATAAGTTTCTCTGTGTAAAATATCCCAAAACATGTCTTTGTGACTGCAAACGATTTTTGTTTAGTTTAAGGATCAAACGGCATTTGGATGGGTGTGGTGAGATTTTATTATTAAGCAAATACCTAACACTGGCACAAGTACTCGTGTGTTGAAGTGTAAAGCAAGGTTCATGTAAACACAATTGTGAAAAATTCCTAATGCTGTCTGCAAAGAGAGTAACTGTTTTTGTGTGATTTAACAGTTATTGAGATATAAACAAAACACAGGACTACAAAGAAACATTATTTCTTGGTTTTTCTTGTTAATTGTTGTATTATAAATTATTATTAATGGATTTTGTATGAAAACTCAAAACATCTGTTTAGTGTTATGCTTATGAAAAGGGCTCTCCCTCTCTCTCTCTCTTCCTCTCTTAATTCAATCACTTGTAACAATTTTCATATGTATGACGCTATTATTAAATTTTTTTTAAAGCTTCCAATAGCTTTATACAGAAAGAAAGAATGAGGAAAGAAATTACAAACAAACAAAGGGTCAATGAACACCTCAACGTAAACGCTACCACCAGCATTTTTTTAATGTTGTTTTGCTTCAAAAAAAAAAAAAAAATTAAAAAAAGAATTAAAAATAACGATGAATAGTGCTTTTTTCTGTAGGTTTTATTTCTTTTTTAATATAATATAAGTTGTATGGTTTTTTACATTTTTTTTTTTTTTGTTGATATTGTTATTGTTGTTGTTGTCTTTCAACAAGCACTTGAAGTAAATGTAAAGAATCAAAGTTTTGGGGGGCACAACAAAAGAAACGAAAAAAAACTTTTGAAACAATTTTCCGGTAACAGACATTTTTTGTTGTTCTGTTGTTAAATTTTAAATTAATGGCTTTGCTGGTTTGGGTGCTTTTTTTTATTGTTTATTGTTTGATTAAATTATTTATAGGGCTTATGTATTTTGTTTAAAATTTCAAATTGTAATAGAATTATTTTCTTTCATTTTTTTTTTGTGTTTTTATAAATTGAAATGAACAAAAAGGTGAATGAACGGTAGTACATTATTCCCCCGAATTACGTCGCAGAATGTTCTGGAAAAAGGCATTGTAAATTGAAACGACGTAAATCGAATTTCAAAGAACTCATACTATCAGATGCATTTGTTTATGTACATTTTACAAAAAAGAAAACTAATATAATAAAATTTTTATTCTAAATAATAAATTTTTTTTTTTTAAAGAGGGAATTCCCCTGATTTTGTTTATAAACAAAGGCGACATATCTCGAATTACAACGCAAATCGAAGTTGAAGGAAACAAAATGTTTGACAATGTTAATCGAAACAACGTAAATCGAGGGAATACTGTAATTGTTATACTTCAACCCAAAAAAAAAGTACTTTAACCTGCCATGATCTTTTGGAAAATGTTTTCAAATAATTTATGCTTTAACAAAAGCAATTTTTTTTTTGGAAAGTTTAAAATGATTTAGAAAATTATTATTTATAGGCTTAAAATATGAAACTGGGAGTTAAGAAAAAAAAATTATAAAGGCATTTGATGATTAAAAACTATAAGGAAATAGCAATAATGTGAATTTACCAGCAGATAAACAATTTAAATCATATTAGGATACAATAGAAGCTTGGAAATTAGAACCTCCAGTAATTAGAAATTCCAAAAATTGGGATCAGTACCTGCAATACATTATTTAGCTATAAAAATCAAATTTTAAATTCTTATATCTGCGCGTGTTTTTTGCTATTTTAATACAAGAAATCGCCAAATTCTTTTTAGTCTGTAAAACCAAAAAGGGGAATCACCAAATTATATGCGTCTTCCCACATTTGCGGCTAGTTTAATTATGAAATTTGATACACGTGTACAAAAAAAAAAACGTCCAGAAATTAGAATCGCCTCAAAAACAAAGCGGTTCTAATTTGTGAGCAACTACTGCAGTAAAATCCAATCACATCAGTATCATAATAAACATTTGACAGAATCAGAAAGATCTAAGTTCAATACGTTGAATAGAATGCCTAGATCCAGTTGATGTGATGCTTTGCATATAGAATTCCTGTAAAAACAATAAAAATAACAAAATTTTTCTATAAAAAAAATGTTTTTTTTTTTAGGTAATTTAGTACTCCGTATCTGTCTTAAGCTTTTGTGACTCATTAAATAAGTAAAATTCTGATATCAAATTATATAATTAATTATACTGCATTGATAATCCTTTTAATGAGTCATTAAGTATGCCCCTATGAATCATCATAGTCATATGAAATGAAAAAATATTTTCTTATTTTTTCGAAATTTTAAAAATGTTAAAAATTAAATAAAAATTAAATAATTTAAAATTTATCTTAATTTTTTTTTTCAATTTTTAGTTAATTTTTTTGAAAAAGAATTAAAAAGAATTTTTTAATTTATGTAAAAGTGTTTTTTTTACGAAATTAAAAAGAATTTAATAAATTTGAATTAAAAGAATATAAAAGAAAAATATTTAAAAAAACAGTTTTTGTCAAAAAAATAAAATATTTTTTAAAACTGCTCAACAAAATAATCTATTTTATTTTGTTACATAGTGTAATTAAGGAAATTTTTCATTTTACTTCTATTAATTTTTTTTTTTTAGTTAAAAAAGTTTAAAAAAATCTATAAAAATAAATATAAAATTTTAAAAATTTTATTTTTATTTATTTTCTTTATTTTTTTAAAGAATATTAAATTATGCAATTTTTAAAATATTATTTAATATTTTTCCATACAAACAATATGTATAACGAAAAATAAAACTGAAACCATTAGTGAATATTAAATAACAATTTAGTTATGGCCAATGGTCTGTATATATGAATAAAAAAAAAATTGTTTAAAAAAGTATCACAATTTTAAAATAAATATTCAGAAAGCAAAAATCCATCAAAAAAAACTCAACAAAGTAGTACAAAAGTTCATTAACATGCGGAATAAAAATAAGAAACACATACAAGTGTAAACGCATACATTTACACATACATACGTACTCATACTCATTCATACAATCAAATAAAAATAAATAAATAAATAAAATCAACAGCATAATTATATTTATTATAGTTGAAATATGTGTGTGTGTATGTGAATAAAAAAGCACAGAAAATAAAAGAAGAAATAATTATATTTTGAAGGTAAAAAAAAAACGTCAAAAAAAAGTCAAAAAAAATTTTTTTGTTGGTTTTTAAACTATGAATGTGCTACAAAAACAGAATAAACACCCGAAAACTGATAAATTATCAAAGTTTGTGTATATATTTATATACATATGTATGTATGGGTGTATGTATTAAAATAAAAAATCAGCAGGTAATTAAACTTTAAAAGGTTATTTAAGTGTGATTTTGAACAGGTTTTTTCTTTTTCGTCTTCTTCTCTATATTTTTAATCAAATTTTAATGTGGTATTGTGCTGTGATAGCGTCAAAGAATTTTAAAAAGCTTTCAAAAAAAACTGTAGAAAAAAAAATAAAAATAGTTTAACGACCAATAACAATAGCCTTAACCCTAACACTTATGCTCAGACACACACACACACTCTTGCTCTTCAAATAAAAAAAAAAAATCCATTATGGCTGCATACTACAAAACAAACGGTCAATTGTTAGAAAACCGTTACAATGTTGGGATAGTACCAATGCAAGCAAGCAAGCAAAGTCTTTTTTTGTTTCAAAGCAAAACAAAATAACCGGTTTTTCAATGTTGTTGTTGTTGTTTAATTTAGTGCATCTTAACACAATCACACACGCATACAATACAAACAAGATATTCTTTTATTTTACCGTTAATTTAGTGTAAGGTTTTGTTTTGTTTTGATTTTTTGATTTGCTTTTTAGTCGTACATTCTATATTTTATTTTTCAATTCCATTTTCTATATTGTTTCGTTTCGTCATGGGTGGGCATGTAACGGTTTTAAACTATTGTTTGTAGGTATTAGTTTTACAAGCCGAGATTTACATTCATTTTAAACTGATTAATTTAGAATGGTTTTTGGAGACACACTGTTTAAAAAGAATTTTTTTTAATCACTTTCTGTGTTAAGGCACAAGAACAGAATGCAGAATGCGTAACTGCAACTAGAGTGGTAAGCTGCGTGCGAATGTGAAGAAGGGCTTTGGGACACCCCCTTTAAATTTTGTTTTAGCTAAGCATACAATAAGCTTGGAATGATGGAATTGCTGCATGTCTTGTAATTACACTCAGTCACAAAAGTATACACACGGTTAACAAATTTCAGAAATTTTTTTAATTAATCCATTTTCCTTGAAAATCTTTATAATTGCCTGACAATTTTCCTCGATTTTAAGATGGTCTTTTGCATTGGTTTAGAAATTTGTGAAATTTGTTAATCGTATGTATACTTTTGTGGGCCTAAGTACGTGGGAAAAAATTCATTCTATAGCGCTATCAAGTCGTGGTGAAGTTTTAACTTTTTTCCAAAGCCACTTCATATTAACTTGGTTGCTCAAATGTTCTCCTCTGAATAGCTAGGGCTCTTAGAAAACCGAAAGTCTCGCCTAGTACTTTACCCACAATGGAGAAACTCATAAAGTTCCCTAATTTTTTGAAATCATATAGTAAAATAATCTTTCTTCTCGAAGAAACTATTTAAGATCTTAAAATGCTCCAACATTAGGAGATTATCCATCTTTTTTTGAAGCAAACTGCACTTTCTGGATCCAAAATTAGATGCTATCAGTTCCTACAAGACTTCTATACTTTTTTATAATATTCTGTACTATTCTATGCTGTCCTATACTATTCTGTTCTATTCTGTACTATTTTATGCTATCCTATAATATTCTAAACTATTCTATACTATCCTATACTATTCTATAATATTCTTTACTAGTCTATACAATTCTGTATTATCCTATACTATTTTATACTATTCTGTACTAGTCCTGTGTCGCCTAAAGTCACCGCAGTCTAGTAGGCAGTGTGTTAGCTTATTAGAGAAGAACCCATGGTTTAAAACCTAGCTCAGACATCTCGAATCAAACTTAATAAGAAAAAAATTATTTTTTTCGCCTTCTTCCTCTCAGCAGAGGAACAATTCCTCAAATACCTGTCTTTGGGAGTACAACTCAACTTCAAAACTCTATTTAAAGGCTTGTAATGGCCGATATTATTCGATCAAATACGGTTCAAAGACATTGAAACTGCTTTTCTTTAATAATTTCTAAGTTCTCCAACTGCATATGCAACAATTTTTCGTTTTTAACGTAAACACTATGTGAAAAACAAGTTCCATCGTTGGAGAAAATTTTTAAAAAATAAATCATCATTGAGGACCTGTTAGTCTAGTATCTTCTCAGCATATCTATGGACTCGCATGTATGTCTATGGCATTGTGAATGATTAGAGAGCTTTAATAGTTGCGTGAATACCACTTTATGCGAATGGAGATGTAAATCGAAATACATTATACGCCATAATAAGTTACACATTTTTATTATGTTCTCGTCTGGTAAAAAGCCGAAGATGTTCGGCCCCCGGGGGCTATTACTATAATAATTACATGAAAAAGAATTAAAAATATGATTCATCCGACTCTCATTCTCTATTCTATAGCTCTTCACTCATCCCTCTCCTGTTATGAAGTGTCTTCTTTCTGTATCGTTCTACTCTTTAAAAACTTTACAATAAAAGATTTCTTTGAGTGCAATCTCTTCTAAACACAGATCTAGTCGCATATCTGCTCATAAATTTCACTAAGAAACGGAGAAACATTTTCCCCTCCCCTCAACCTGGCTCTCTTACTTGTTAACTTACGAGTAAGAATACTCAGTGAAGTGAAATAATTCCAATTGGAATTCTTAGATTATGTTTATTATCTAATAAGAATGATTTCTAACATTTGAGTTGTTTTTTTTTTCTAATTTTGATTTTTCTCACTCTTTTCTCTCTCCCCAGAGCAGTTGCACTCACTTCTCTTGTGTTTTGTAAAGAATTGAGGAAATTATGAGGTTTTTAATGAAAATTTAAAATTTTTTAAAAGGAAATTTAAGATTTTTTAATGAAAATTTTTAGATTTTTTAATAAAATTGTAAAAATGTTTTCATCAAACCTTTGAGCAAATATTTTGTTTAATAAGATAAGGGGAACGAACTGTTTCCCTCCCTCTTTTTCCCCTGCTTACCCCTCTTAATTCTGTTTTTGGATTTGAAGTCAAAATTTTTTGTTTTCTAAATTTGTTTAGAATTGGAAAATTAATGGGAAATTTTTCTTTTTGTGTTGTGGTATGAGTGGGATTTTCCATTCTCAAATGTTTAGGGAAATATTTCAAACATTTGAGTTGAGAATTTTGAAAGTTTGATAACAAAAACATTGAATTTTCGGTGGTTAGTTAAAGATTTTGGGAAAACTCAGCCACCAGTCAGTCAGTCGTTTACTTAAAAGCGAACATAGAACTTCAAATACACGGAATATCAAATAAAACGGGAAACAAAATTTTTTTTTAAATGCAAAAAAAAGAGGGGGGGGACAAAAACTTTTTTTTAGGAAAAAAAATTTTTTTTAAACGGGTTAACAAAAATTATAATTTTTTTTTTAAACTAAAATGTGTAATTAATGTCTTGTGATGATTTATTTATAAATATGAATGATATTTTAAAATATTCATTTATAACAATGCATATGAATAAAAAAGTGCGTACCACCACCACTGCCATTACCAACAACTCTACGAATTCTAAAACAAAAACCTGTCGTCGTAAATTACATACACCCACCGTAACCATAACACCTCCCATAGCCCCTATAGCCATAGCAGCAAACGCCCAAAATCAATTGGCGAATGCAAAAACCAAAGATTTAAAGAAATTTTTAAAATTATTAAAAAAACATATTAAAAAACAAATTATTTTAAAGAAAACCAAAATATTAATATAAAATTATTAATTAAAAAAATAAAAAAACAAATTATTATGAGGTTACAACAAAATTAAAGACTGTTTTTTTGAAGGAACTGATTTTGAAGACTGAAAAGTACTACAATTTAATGTGACTGATTATTGGCAATACATTATCTATCTTATGGCATAAATTCTTTTCTTTTTGTATTTATTTTTTTTTGTTTTTTTGTAATCTAAACAAAAACAATGTCCGAGTCCACAACATCTATTTCGAAGGCGGCGTCATCCGCATCGAAATCTTGGCCGAAAGAACAAAATTGGATTAAAGATGTTCTTTCGAAATCGGGCACAGAATTAGTGCAATTATCGCCTAATAAGGCAGTTAAAATTACGAAAAAATTAATTAAACAAAATGATAAAGGTGAGTTACGTAGAAAAAGAATTAAAAAAAACAAAAATTTTTTTTAAAATTTAAAATTTTTTGACAAAAATATTGAAATTTGTTAGCTAAAAACCAATAAAAAAATAACGGTTTTTTAAAACAATTTTTCTTCAAAATCGGTACTGATTTACGTTTATTTTTTTAAGCAAAAAAATTTATTTTTAATGTTTTTGAAATTCGAAAAAATCTGTTTTTATTTAAATTTATAGAAAATTAATGATGTAAAATGGTTTTTTAGACAAGATCAATTTTTTTTTGAAATCCTAATCTTTTTAAAGCTCGAAAAAACATTTTTTGAATGAAAAAGAAAAGAAAAAAGGGGGAAAGAAAAAAGGGGAGAGAAAGAAGAAAAGAGAAGGGGGGGAGGGGAGGGGGAAAGAAAAAGGAAAAAAAAAAGAAAAGAAAAAAGGGGGAAAGAAAAAAGGGGGAAAGAAAACAAGGGGGAAAGAAAAAAGGGGAGAGAAAAAAGAGGGAAAAAGAAAAGAAAAAAGGGGAGAGAAGGGGGGAGAGAGAGGGGGGAAAGAAAAAGGAAAAAAAAAAGAAAAAAAGGGGAGAGAAAAAAGAGGGAAAAAGAACAGAAAGGGGGGGGGAGGGGAAAAAAAGGGGAGAGGAGGGGGAACAGAAAGGGGGGGGGGAAAGGGGGGAGGGAAAGGGGGAAGGGGGGGGGAGGGGAGGGGGAAAGAAAAAGGAAAAAAAAAAGAAAAAAAAGGAGAAAGAGAAAAGGGGAGAGAAGGGGGGAGAGAGAGGGGGGAAAGAAAACAAGGGGGAAAGAAAAAAGGGGAGAGAAAGAAGAAAAGAGAAGGGGGGGAGGGGAGGGGGAAAGAAAAATTAAAAAAAAAATAAAATAAAAAAAATTTTTAAATAAAAAATAAAATAAAAAAATTTTTAAATAAAAAATAAAATAAAAAAAATTTTATATAAATAATATAATAAAAAATTCTTTATTTTATTTTTAAATAAAAATTTTTTTATTTTATTTATTATTTAAAAAAAAATTTTTTTAATAAGATTTTTCAATTTGAAATAAGAATTTTATTTTTAATTAAAAATTAAAAAAAAAGATAAAATAAAAAAATTTTTAAATAAATAATTTTATATAAATAATATAATAAAAAAAATTTTATTTTAATAAAAACATTGGTTTTTTAATAAGATTTTTCTATTTAAAATAAGAATTTTGATCACTATATTTAATTTTAAATGTTTTTATAACTAAAAAATGCGTTTTTCTTTGAATTTATTCAAAATTAATTTTTTAAATGAGTTTTAAAGCAAAAATTACATTTTAACGTTTTCTTTATTCAAAATTAATTTTTTAAATGAGTTTTAAAGCAAAAATTACATTTTAACGTTTTCTTTATTCAAATTTACTTTTTATTAAAAAAAAAAAATTTAAGGCTTAAATATCTTTATATCTCACAAAAAATAGATATAAAAATAGAAGTTTTTTTCTATTATTCGAAATTAATAATGATTTTCGAATATTTTCCAACAGCAAAATAAAAATTTTAATGTTTTATCAATTGTAATTTTTAATCATTTTAATCGAAATCATCTTACTAAATTGTCATTTCTAAACTTATTTACAATTTCCTTATTTCAAATATAAAAATTCGAAATTTATTTGACGTCTTTCTATTCTATTTCTACATATTTTTATTATTATATTTCTTTAAGTTTTCTTTCCTTTGTTTTCTGTATATCGTACTTAAAAAGATAGTTCTGATAGTTCCATACAGGCTCTCGTTTACAGCAGTCAATATCCTTTATCTTGCTTTAAATACTATCGTCAGGAATACTCCCATTCATGTTCATGGAAATTAAAGGCAGTGAGATATTTAGCGGGAGATGACCTCTTTCTTCTTGTCCGAACTTCTAATTTTATTTAATCTAAGAATACTCGTCTTTCGAAAGCTTAAATAAATGAGGAGAGGAGAGTATTGGTTTCGTAGGTGTTTACAATCTCGAACATGATTTAGTCGGAGCTGAGGTACTTCAATTAATTTCCACATAATTCATCCTGGCAGGCCACTGGCTACACAGAGATGGTAACATTAAGGACGAACATCCTGGAAATGTCAGTCAGGAATACCTTTTTGGGAAAACATGCTACTCAAGCAATAAAGCTTCTGAACTTATTTGTATCCAATCCAACTCGCCAAAATATATCCACAATTCCCAAAATATATATGTAAACATACGTATATAAATAGTGTCTGGTGGAAACTCTATCATTCTAGACTCCGCTATAGTATACCAATCATCTGCTCAGTTGATAAGTCTTCATTAACGACGTTGTAAGACAACAAATAACGAAATAATGGAACAGTGAATAAAATGATGAAGATTAGTAAAGCATCAGCAGTTCTAGATATTTATGTGTATTAATGTGCGTTAGTTTTGCGATTTCCTTTCAAGAGTCTGCTGAAAAAACTCGTAGAGTAAATAAAATTGCCATGAAATGTTTCTTAAAAATCGGTTATTAGAAGTCAACATTAAACTGTAGGTTCTGCTGCTCATGGGTGTAATTAACACATCCAGAATGGGTAGTGTGCAAGGCTAGGTTGTAATCCTGACTAATAAGTTGTAATAAATTATTAATTTCGTTTCAATACTTTTTTAAATTAAATTTTCTGAACTCATAAAATTCAATTTCAATTCATAATTTTAAAGCAATTATACAGTAAGACCCCGCTTAACGGTGTTTCAGTATTAAGCGGTAGTACGTGGGATTCCCCTAAATCGCGCATTGTATTGATACTGGTGGTGTACTATATAGCCACGGTGTATACTATGCATCTTATTTACCGCTCTTACCCTGTTACCATGTGCAGAATAAAGATTCCAACTGTATTTTCCAAAGTTACAATCTATTTACATGTCGACGCCTCCATTCTATAACATTCTAAGTCGAAAAAGTTTGTTTTGAGTTATGAGCTCTCAAAGTTTTCATGGGCCATAAGGCTATATGTATATTCCAAGTAGATTTTTGCCTATAACTTCGGAACGGATAGGTGCATTTTAATCAAATTTTGAAAGTATTTACGAACAGTAGAATTAAAACATGCAAGAAATTTAACATGTATAGAACGTTTAGTGGACCGCATACAGCTTTTAACCTGTTTCGTTTTTGGAAGTATCCAAACGCTTAAGAGGGGGGAGTTATTTGATATTTCGTTTTGAGTCTGTAAACCCTATAGCACTTTCTTTTAAAACAGAAATCATTTAAAAATATGAAAGTGACCAGTGAAAGTGAAAGTAATGTTTAGTGCGCAGGTCTATAAACTGAACTGAAAGTTGTTAGAGATTCTAAATAATTTCTAATCTAATTTCAAATTAGAATTTTAATAACTTAAGTATTTAAAGAAGAAGGGAGGGTGACTATAATTATAACCCTTAATTACAAAAATGGATCAATAGAAACAAGTTCTGCTTGCTTTAGAGCTTAAGTTTCACTAGATTTTTAATATTTCCAAGGGAAAATGATTGCATTTTAAAGTAATAGGTTAGATAAACAAATATTTCCTTGTGTATAGTCAAGACGAAGAGTAGTACCACATAAGTCAAATAAGAAATGAAGAGGAGAGCAAAACCATAACCTTAAAACCAGCGCCATTTTGAAAGTATCTTAAAACTCTCATATGCATTTAATATTAAAACTTCTATTGAAGATAAAAACATCTGTAAACCAAACAATACACAATATGTACAGAAAACAAAGCTTTTGTTTTGCTTTTTAAACTAATGGAACAAAACTTACCCAAAAAAAAAGGCCTAAACATCTGCTACACTACACCATAACTATAACCATACTTTCCACTCAAATTCTGATATGGGCTCCCCCTGCATTTGTTACTTTCTTATCATATTAACGTTTCCCTACTCCATCTTTCCCCTTAACTCCGGACAACCAAAAAATTTTTCTTTCTTTGGAATTTCTTCAATAAGAAAAACCTCCACCACCAGACCAACGTATTCTATGAAACATGAAAACCTCAAACCAATAACAACATCCCTTAAAATTCGGATACATTTTCCTAATGCGTAATTTTTTTTTGGGTTTTTTTGTTTTGTTTTCCTTTAAAGCTTTTCCTTTACACCCCTTTTACAATATTCTAACACAGGAAAAATTGTCAAAAAAAAACACAAAAAAAGCAAAAACATTTGTTGGAAAGGAAAAGTTGCATATTTAATATGATTCATGGGCATTTCTAGTGGAACCCCAACACCAACAACCATTTGTTATGATGAGTATTTGAGGTGTAGAGAGTGCGTAAATTTTTTTTTTTCTGTGGACAATATCAACGTTGCCTAGTTAATTCGTTACTGTCTAGGAAAATGGGGTGGTTTTCAGTCCATATTGCTGTGTATGTTTATTTAGAAGGGTGGTTGTTTTCAAGTGCATTTTCACTTTTCATTTGATTTTATTTTTTCTCTTCTCTTCTTTCTTCTCTTTTTTTTATCAAATATTTCATTTCACTTTTCACTTGCAATCTAGGTTAATAATGTATGGATTGATTATGGCTTGGATATTTGATTTTATTTATGAAGTTTCGGTTTACTTAGCGTTTAGTTTATAAGTTCATTAGCATTTCTAAAGATTTTTAAATAATTACTGGGTAATTACACTATGCGACAAAATAAAAAAAAAAAAACTTAATACACCCGATTAATGACATAGTGTAGGTTGTGTGATTTTTATTGAGTAGATCTCAAAAATAATTTTTTTTTTTGGCTTTACGCCTAAATTTCTGGATTACTCAAATATCACTGTGCCGATTTCCAAAATTTAAATTTTATTGGAAAGAGGAGAGATGGACCTATAAAACGATATACAGATATCTATTATTTGACTTAATATTCTATGAGATTTGATAAGGTAAACTTGGAAAAAGTCGAAATTTTTCATAGTTCTTTTCAAGTTTGTCCATTCATAGTAGTAAACTTGAAGTCGCCGTGGTCTAGTCGGTAGTGTGTTGGCTTATTAGACGAAAGGCCTGGGTTCGCATCCCTAGCTTCTCACACCACTTATGTTGTGTGCGTTAATTTTATACATGAGTGGCGGGGGGACCTACAGTTTAAAGTTGACTCCGAACGACAGATTTTTGAGAAGCTTTTCATGGCAATTTTTACTCTCAGAGTCTTTGCCAGAAATCTGCTGAGAGGAAGTCGCCGAAGAAATATTTTTTCGTTATGATGTCTGACCTGGGATTTCAACCCGGGCCTTTTGTCAAATAAGCCAACACACTACCCACTAGATCACGGCAACTTCAAGTCTACTCACCAAACAACTTAAAAAGTCTGCAGCTGTTGTGTCTAAGAACATGTAAATCGGAAGGACTTTAATTATTCCCTTCCTTTTGTAAAATGTTACGCGTTTAAACGTAACATTTAGATTCAGTTCTTTCTACAGGGCACCTAGAACTCTCCTATCTTTCAAATTCGATCAAATTCCATCACTGGTTACAATGACGATATCTTTTTAATTTTTTTATTTTTAAGTTTATAAACTGCTTCCTATGTATTCTAATTACTAATCCTTTGCATTCTTATTTCTTTTTGCTTTCAGATCCACAAAATAACACAATGGTTTATTATCAGTCGACGCCATTGATTATTAAATCCGAACAACCTAGTCAGGCGCAATTATGTGCACCCTTAAGAACGACAACAACAACAGAACAACAACATCATCAACTTTCAGCAACAAGTAACACATTCATACTTAATAATGTTGCTATAACAACTATGCAACATCACCAACAAGCAGCAACAACAACAACAACTGCATCATCATCAACAACAATTAACACACAACATTAACTCCACAAGTATTACAAATCATCACCAGCAGCAGCAGCAACAACAACATCCACATCAGCAACAGCAGCATCAGCATCAGCACCAACAGAAATATCTAACCAACATTAAAACAGAATTATTACCACCGGGTATAACATTATATGCCACCACACAACCTGCTTCCCTAACACCACTTACAACAGCAGCCACAACACCATCACCATCAGCATTATCATCATCATCATCGAGTTCCACAAATAATGTAAGCAGCAGTACACCGACCTCTACAACATCCGGTGTAGGCGCTGTTGGTAGCGGTCGTAAAACAAATGCCAATAAGCCCACATTTAAGTGTGAACAGTGTGGCATGACATTTGGCAGTAAATCTGCTCATACTTCCCATACAAAATCCCATGCCAAAAATGGTGATTTAAGCCTAATGAATGGTGGCTCTACTACTAGTAGTGGAGCAAATTCGCCACCCACCACAATGGTTGAAGTAAATGAGGCTGGCATGCCATTGGGTATACCAAAGACGCCGCAAATCAAACCCATTGCAAATGCCGCCACAAATGGTGGCGATCCCTACCAGTGTAATGTTTGTCAGAAAACATTTGCTGTGCCTGCAAGACTGGTAAGTCTGAAATGGGAAAAAAACAAATTCATTTTTAATTTTCCATAATCCTCTCTCCCTTTTTTTCCATTTTTTTCGCTTCTTAGATTCGTCATTATCGTACACATACTGGCGAAAGACCATTCGAATGTGAGTTTTGTCACAAGCTCTTCAGTGTTAAGGAGAACCTGCAAGTTCATCGTCGCATACACACCAAAGAACGCCCGTACAAATGTGATGTCTGTGGTCGTGCCTTTGAGCATTCGGGCAAATTGCATCGTCACATGCGCATACATACCGGTGAACGACCGCACAAGTGTTCGGTGTGCGACAAAACCTTCATACAATCGGGTCAATTAGTGATACACATGCGCACACATACCGGCGAAAAACCTTACAAATGTCCGGTAGAAGGTTGTGGCAAAGGTTTCACATGTTCGAAACAATTGAAAGTGCACTCACGTACGCATACGGGTGAGAAACCCTATCATTGCGATATTTGTTTCCGTGATTTTGGCTATAATCATGTATTAAAATTACATCGTGTCCAGCATTATGGTTCGAAGTGCTACAAGTGCACCATATGCGATGAAACGTTTAAAAGTAAAAAAGAAATGGAAGCACACATCAAGGGCCATGCCAACGAAATGCCCGATGATGAGGAAGAAGTCAATGCTACGGCTAATGGTACCGTATCGTCGGTATCAACTTCTTCGGGAGCTGAAACAAATTCCGGACCCAATTCGCCACAATCACCCACCTCTAGTGTGGGTACAACCACTACCAATAATTCGGTGAAGCCACGCAAACCCAGGAAAGAAAAACTTAACAGTAGCCAATCACTAGGTCCTTCAAGTCCCGGCTCTCCAGGCTCAACAATATCGTCATCCATGTCGCCCTCTTCTTCATACCATTCTGCCTCAAGGCTATCGGCTGCTTCACCCACTTCTTCAGTGGCCTCGCCCACCATGTCGTTAACACTCGAAGCTGATCATCATAGTCGTGATAGTGGAGTGGCCAGTGGCTCTATACCCTGCAATAATAATCGCAATCAGTTGTCTGCTGTGTCCTTAGTAGACATGAGCCACCAGGCAGTATTTCCTACATCCGATGAAATGCCCACAGATTTAAGTGTCAGTCAAAATCATCATGCAGAAGAGCAACATGTTGCACAACAAATTCAACAACAACAACAACAGCAACAACAAACACCAATACATCTTACTTACCATTATCAAAATTCTCCATCATCACCACAGCAGCAGCAACACCATCACCATCAACAACAACAACAACAGCAGCAGCACCACCAACAATCGTATCATTATTTAAATATCCCTACAAGTCCATCACATGTTCAAGATCTGCAGCATCAGCATCAGACACGCTTCGAACAACAGCCCACCATAAATCCAGCTCTCTTGGAAGCTGCCACCATAGCCAGTCGTCGTGAGGATGATGTCCAGCAGGCAGCCATACAAATAATGCAATTGCATCATTCACAACAAAAATCGAATACCAATACCAACACCAACACCACCACCACCCACGCAAATACCCAACTTTATACGGATTTACATCATTTACCCAATATGCATCACAATTCATTGATTACACCACAGCAACTACAACAACATAATCGTCCAGTAGCCAAATCATTGCATTATGAACCCTACGATGATACTCAAGTCGAGGCAGAGAATTTAATTGAACACTATAAGAGAGCAGAACTGACGAGACATGCGGGCATAACCAAGGGTTATGCACCAGTACCGAAATTTGAGTAAGTATTTGACATTACATACTACAATATTTACAATATTAGAAAAAATATTTGAAAGTTATTCAATGTTTGTGTCAAAATTTCATGTTCGAAAACCCGTTGTCCTTAAAATTATGGTTCTAAAGTAAAACATTTTTCATTTTCATGCTTCTAGAACACATTCTTTTCATTATAAATGATTTTCGAAATTTTCGAATTTAATTTCGAATTTTCGAACATAGCCAAAAAGATGAATTTTTATTATATTCTAATAAGATGCAATAGAAATTTGATAAAACAACGAATTTTTACTTACAATTTCTATGTTCGAAAAGCTGTATATCTTAAAATTATAGCTATAAAGCAAACATTTTATATATTTTGTGTTCTCCGGAGATATAAATTTCATTTGAAATGTATTTCAATTTTTTCGAACTTAATTTCGAATTTTCGAACATAGCAAAAAAGATAGGTTTTTTTACAGTTGAAGCAAAACTTAATTAAAGTGGACATAGAGGAAGAGAATCGCAGAAATGATAAATTGTTTGTCTTTAATAGCTTTCGAACTTAAGATTCCCTGTGTTTTGTAGATAGATAGTTTTTCACTCTTGAACTAAGAGTAAATATTGTAAAAAATTTCCTTTTAGAACGGCTTTATTTTTCAATAAATTACAAAATATTTATATTTTCTTCTACTATATTTCATTTTTACAGGCCCTCATTACACGATAATGAAACCATACTGCGCCAAGTTGAAGCTGCTATTGCACCTTTAAGATCTTCCACCGCATCGCCTGACAGATCATCATCACCTGAAAGTGATATGATGCTAATGGCCGATCGCGATGTCATGACATTGCCGCTACGAAAACGTAAGCTCTACATGAGCGACAATGTTGATATGGCGGAAGCTGAGCACAGCAAGGCGGCTGCTAAAGATCTCAATCCCAAAGTAATGAGACACAGTTCGGTAATACAATTTGCTAAAGCCTCATAGGAGGAACTGCAACAACTACTTAAAGCAAAAGAAAATATTAAAGAAGACGTAAGAAGGGATATCAATAAATGAAAACAATGGAAGAATGATTAGTTAATAAGATGAAAAAAACAAAACAAAAAATTTATAAAAACAAGACTGCTGCATAAATGAAAAAAAAAAAAAAAATAATCGAAAAACATAAAAAACAAATACTTTTTTGAAGCTGAAAACCAGAAGGTAGAAAAAGAATTTTTATTTATTAAATAAAACAAGTCCCCCCTTTATAGAATTTGTTTTGGTTTGATTTATAAAAAGAAAAATAAAAATTCTTATTTTTTTTTTAGATTTTTTAAAATATTTTTTCTTTATTTTAATGTTTTATATAATTTTAATACCATACATATTACATACTATTATTATAAATGTTTTTTGGAAAAACTTTAAATTTTTTTTTAATCAAAAATCTATTTTTAGTAAAAAAAAAAATTATTTTTAATGAATTTTCTTTAGTTGCTGTGTCATGTTATTTTAAAATTAAATTTAAAAAAAAAAATAATTATTATTTATAATAAAGTTTGATTTATTTTTATAGATTTTAATTATTATATTTTTAATATATTTAAAAAAAATAAACAATATTTTTTAAATATGTAATAAAAACAAACAAACAAACAAATATAATTTATTTTGCTATGCCAAAAGTATTATTTTCTTTACTTTTATTTTATTTCAATTTATGAAAGTTTTTATAATTTAAGCAAATTTTTATGTTTTTATTAAAAAAAAAATTAAATAAATTTATTTTTATTAAAATTACAAACAAGTTATCTAAAAGAGCATAATTTTAATTGTTTTATTGTAATTAAATTAATTATTTGTAATTAAATAAAATTTCCTTTTTTTAAGTTTTTTTTTTCAAGTGCATTATGTAGTTATTATTTTTAGTCATGGTTTTCTATTTCTTTAGTCCTGTATTGTCTTGTCTTGAATTTGTTTAAATTTAAATTAAAATTATCAACAAGAAATAATTATTATGTACTATTCTTTAGTAACTACTGCTAGTTTTTTAACCCATAGCTATAAAAAAAACAAAACAAATAACTACTAAAAATTATAAACATAGATTAACATTAAACATAGTTAGTTAACCCTTAGTTAACCATTAGTTTAATCATTTAGTATACATACCAACATACATGCATACTTATTATTAAAACAAACAAACCAACCAATCCAAACACACAATTTATAATTATAGGTACATACTTTAATATTTAATGAAACAACAACAAAAACAAATATAATATTTATATTCAAATTATTTCAAATTAATAATTTAAAAAAAATTTTTGTTTTTATTTCCGATTTATTTTCCTTTTTTTATTTGGTAGCCAATAACTTAAACTTTTGAACCAAAACAACAAAAACAGAATATTTACAGTGTTGAAAGAAATGATAAGGACACACTAAATTTTGCTTAATATTTTCTTAATCTTCTTTTACCTTTGTGCAAATGACACAAAATATTCAAGTAATCTGTAAAAGGAATTAAAAAAAATAATTCAAGCCTGATGTTATCTTCATAGTAATAAAATAAAAAATCATAAAATGTAATACCAAGAAGAAATAATAGGGAAATCTTATATTTTTAAAAAAGAAATAAACTTGAAAAACATTATCATTTAACCCTTTAAACTAGTGATCTTGATCATTACAACCTAGCTTCTTAAAGCAGAAATTGTGGATTGTTTATGCCTATGTAGCTATCCCGTGAAGCAGGCGGCAACCCATATACTTAGTCCACTTTCTGCAGTTTGATCATAAAAAAATTCAGAAAGCAGTGCTTGTTACTTGTTACTTCAGGTTTCATTATTCTTCGAAAAATACATATCGATGCCTTCATTCTATAACGTTTTAAGTACACTTTTAATGTTCTTACATTTTTGAATTTTACGTTCTCTAACGTAAATACTTTCAAAATTTGGTTAAGATACACCAATCCGTTCCGAAGTTATAGGAAAAAATTTACGAAATTTTCGAATTAATTTCGAATTTTCGAACTTAGCCAAAAAGATGAATTTTTATTATATTATATTTTATTCTAATAAGATGCAATAGAAATTTGATAAAACCACGAATTTTTACTTACAATTTCTATGTTCGAAAAGCTGTATATCTTAAAATAATAGCTATGAAGCAAACTTTTTATATATTTTGTGTTCTCCGGAGATATAAATTTCATTTGAAATGTATTTCAATTTTTTCGAACTTAATATCGAATTTTCGAACATAGCAAAAAAGATGGGTTTATTACATTTGAAGCAAAATTTACTTAATTAAACTGGACATAGAGGAAGAGAAGCGGACAAATGATAAATTGTTTGTCTTTAATAGCTTTCGAACTTAAGATTCCCTGTGTTTTGTAGATAGATAGTTTTTCACTCTTGAACTAAGCGTAAATATTGTAAAAAACTTCCTTTTAGAACGGCTTTATTTTTCAATAAATTACAAAATATTTATATTTTCTTCTACTATATTTCGTAAATACTTTCAAAATTTGGTTAAGATACACCAATCCGTTCCGAAGTTATAAGGGGAAAATCTACTTAGAATACACATATAGTCTTATGGCGCGTGAAACTTGAGAGCACATAACTCAAAACACACTTTTTCGATTTAGAACGGAAGTATCGATATGTTAGTCAGTTCTTCACAACAAATTGAACAATCTGATCATTTTTATCATAAAATTCGGGGACTTTCAAGTAAAGCGTGTTAGTCTGTTTGTTTTATAATACCTAGGTTTTGTCGTCTTATTAAATTTACATGATTTAAATCAACCCGTGAGAAACTACGGGCTTCTTGGGGACGATTGCTGTAGACTGTCTAATGGTGAAGGTATAACACTGGCCATTTTATAATCACCTAGCAGTAACTCGTTTCTTTGCCGTTCGTATCTTCCCTTTCCACCTTTCCTAAAAAACCTGCACAATGCAGTGCATGAGTAAGGGCCATACCCTGAGTGCTGGTTTTACATAAAAAACTTCCACGAAAATAGACTACCAACCTTCTGCAATTTCACATTTGCTGTTACCTCAAAGAGCATTATTCGATCCAACTATACAACTAAATTCGAACTTCTATAAATTGAATCTTTATTAACCAGAAAAAGAACTTCAACTTATAAAAACTTCAAGTTAAAGAAGCAAAACCTGATAGAATTTCCTGCTGATAGATGCTGTTGCTGTGCTTCAGCTTATAGAAAATTCAAGTAAAAGAAGTTCAAATTATAGAAGTTCGACTGTATTGGCTGTCATATAACCACATAAGCCACATCAATAATTGTATGAATGATGATATCCATATTACCTTTGTGTTCTATCAATTAATATTTGATAATCAAGAATGTAGTGGCAGAAAAGACGGTCTGAGGTTCCTAATTTCCTGTTTCAGCAAAAATTTATATTCGTACACAAGGAAAATATTTCTATTTTAAAATTTGTATTCGCCACATTTCAGTAAATACATCTTCAATTAATAAAACAGCAATTTTAACTAATTTTTTACAAAATTCTGTACTCAAAAAGTAAATTTTAAAATTTTTTTTATTAGTTTTACTTTTTAACATTTTAACACCTTCATTAAATACACTGAGCGCCATAAGTGAGTCAACACTTACTATAAAAAAATATAATTGTAGCACAACAATAATTTTGTTTTTTGTTTTTGTTTTAACATTTTAAAAGTAATAAATAAACGTTTTTATTTTTGTAAGAAAATGAAATGAATTATTTCAGTGATGTTTACTTATTTTTGGCGCTCAGTGTAGTTTAGCCAACACTATGCCGTTGTTTATTATTATTTTTTCTTTTTTTTTAATATTTCTTATTTTTGCCATAAAAACATAAAAAAATAATTATTAGAAATAAAAAGGAGTAACTATACTATACCGATACCAATATAACAATAAACATAATTTTAAATATAAAATTTTAATAAAATATGAAACAACAATAAAACCATATTGGTTTCTTAAAAATTAAAACACATACTGATAAAAGTCAAAAACAAACAAACAAACAACAAATATTTTGCATAAAATCAAATTTAAAAAGAAAAAAGTATTTAAATGTTGTAAGACAAAATGCAAAATTATATAAAGAATTAGACAAATTTTTTAAACAATATGAAATTTTAAATTTAACGATAAACAAATTATGAAAATTTTATATTGAAAGAAATCTTATTTGAAAAAAGACAAAGAAAAATTGTATTGAAAATAATACAAATACAAAAACAAAAGCCAAGAATACATACTTGCTACTGGCAATACTTTAATCTTTTCTAAAATTCAAATTTCCTAAATGTTATGTGAAATTAACAAATTTGTGAAACGAATTTTTTATTATTCAAAAGTAATATATTGCTGGATATTGTAAAAGTTCGAGTTTCTTTTTCAAATACAATTTTAATTTTAAGCATTTCGTTTAGACTTGCTAATCCACATCTAATCTAATAAAATATAATGGTTTTAAAAAAAAATTAAAAAAAAACGATAATAGTCCTACAACTGTCAAATCTCCAACCGTATTCTCTGCCAATGCCATACGCACTCATTACATACTAAGTTTACGCCAAGAATGATAAACTAAAGATTACGCTGAATCAATGACGTCACGAAAATTGTTTTCGCTGTTTTCCTATTGGCTAATAATAATGGAAGTTATATTGCAGGGCTGCCAACTACTTTCGCGTAGTGCATACACTTTTCAGAAGAAATGTTCATTTTCACATATGAAAAGGACTTGGAAACCTTTAAAATAGCCCAACAACGTCATCTAACGGGATCCATCATTCTTGGGATTCGGATGGAAGCTTTTATAAGTTCCCAACACAATTAGATACGTTGAATGATTACCTACTAGAACCACATATTGTTGCCGGTAACACACGGCACAACCGTACGGTATTACTTCTCGCTGTGATCAGTTTTTACCGTCATAATGTAAACGATCAAATATAATTCATTGGAACACTCAATTCTCATTTTGATCATCTTGTTGAGACACCATGCTCTGTCAAGAAATGGATTAGATTATAGTTGACCGCTAAATAATTCTTATTAATCTTCATTTTAATAACACAGAATTGCTTCACAGCACGCTATTTAATATCAGACAACACCATTATTGTAATAGGTTAGACTACGTGTACTTATCAATTAAGGCAAGCACAGTACCCGGAGTTCGAAATGACCTACCGTTCTTAAAGAGGGAAAGATAATAGAGGGAGTAGGATAAAAAGAGAGTATTTAGGAAAGGGGAGAATGGAAAGCGAAGGAATCACACAGACCAGACACAACAAAAAGGGGAAAGTGCGACTACATTGATGAAGCCGTAGCACTTTTCAACCAGCCCAAGCTACTAATGAATCTGTGGAGAGCCTTAATGTCGGCTCTCGTCATAGAATTCAAGCTCTCAAAGAAGGCCCTATCAAGGGTCCTCAGCCAGCCAATGGCTGGATATTTATAAAGGAGGTGTTCGATAGTCTTCAACTCCTAATCATCGCAACATACCACGTCAGCGACCTAAACCCGCAGTGCCCCATGATAAAACCGACAACAAATCTTAAGCTGGCCTTTTTCAAGCCCAGCAGGCAACCTGTTCTTTAACTGTCCACCGCAGGCCACAGACATCTAGAAACAAAACAAACCGATCAAGAAAAGAGAGATAACTTCTAAGTTTTGATGATGTAAAGAACTGGAGTAGAATGTAATTGACCTCAGCATAATTTTCATATTTTAATGACTTACGTTTGCTTGAAGTTCCCCTTAACCAGAACTGTCTTACGATTTTCATTGTCATTTCTCTCGATATCTTCTTTCTTCAACTTGGCTTACTTATATTTCCACTTAGGACTTCCGAATTTGTCTTCACTAAATGGTTATTCCCTTTACAATCCTCTGCTAGAACGCTAATTGCTTCTAAATA
The DNA here is from genome assembly GCA_014635995.1 of Sarcophaga peregrina. NCBI lineage: Eukaryota > Metazoa > Arthropoda > Insecta > Diptera > Sarcophagidae > Sarcophaga > Sarcophaga peregrina. The sequence goes on from CM025791.1 coordinate 94,177,543, forward strand.
TATATGAACGTATTACTCAGGACTCCTTCCATTGCTGAAAAGGCTTAGAGTAACACTGAGTAACAGTAATAATGACAGTAATAATCTCTTACTTTGCATAGATCCTTCCGCATCTGCGTATAGGTATACATAGTTCGTGTAACATGCATACATAATTGGCTCATTACAACCCTTCAATCAGGATTATTGACCTATTTTCTCACACTACTTATGTTGTGTACGTTAATTTTATACATAAGTGGCGGGAACTACAGTTTGAAGTCGGCTTCGAACGACAGATTTTATGAGAAACTTTTCATGGCAATTTTATTTTACTCTCAGAGTTTTTCCCAGAAATCTGGTGAGAAGAAATCTTCGAAAAAATACTTATTGTATTTTGTTTTAATGTCTGGCCTGGGACTCGAACCCTGGCTTTTTGTCTAATAAGCCAGCATGTAACTCTTAAAGTGATTTAATGGACTCTATGGAGTTTATTAAGCTCTAACATTCTCTAATCTTTAGGGTTTCTCATAACTACTTTGGATCATAGTTTCTGTTTTATATTCTGCCAGATTTAGTTTTATTAACTTAATTAAGAAAGAATTTTATCTGGTGATTAATGTACCAGGTTTAAATCATTTTCTTACCGAACCTATTAAAATCGAAAAAAAATCTTTCAATATTTATAAAAAGAAGGAATTGAAAAAGAATCTCGAACCAGAAAATACGGGTATGATGTTTTCTTTTGATTAGAAATTTAGAAAAGAGTAAATTATTTAAAAATTAATTTTGTTTTTTTCAAAATAAATCTATTAATTTCAAAATATAAAATTTACAATAAAATCTTTAAACAACAACAACAAAAATAAAAATAGTTTTATAAATTCATAAGAACATAGATATTTTATGAAAAACAATTTTTTACAAACGAACAAGAAACTCAATTAATAAATTATTTAATAACGAAAAGAAAACATAATTTACAACAATAAAAATCATTCATAAATATCCATTATATATATAATATTAATACATACATACATACATACATGCTATATACAAATATTATATATTAAAACATTAAAAAAAGAAATAATTTCTCCACAAATTATTAAACAACTATGGAACTGATTCTTGATATATAAACAAAAATAAATGAAAAAAAAAAAAAATTAATTTAAAATTAAATCAATTATTAATAATTGCCAAAAATAATTTAAATATTTAACAATACTTTAAACATCTGTATTGATAAACAATTTTTTTTAAAGAAAATAATATGATTAAATACAATAAGTATTGAAAACAAGACAAACAAATTAAAATTAAAATATTTTAATAAAATATATTCTATATATTAAAATTTAAATACAATTAATTAATAATAATATAAAAGACAAATAAAAATAAAATGTATTTTATTTAGCATGAAATTATATAAAATAAATTTATAAGAATAAAATAATTTTAAAAACGCAAAAATCGAAACCAAAATAAAAACATTTTTTGTAATTCAAACAAAGAAAAGCGTTAAAATTGTTGTTATTGTTTTCATTAGTGGGTGGGTTTAAGCGGTAAGTAGCTACAATAACATTCGAAATCTTACATTTTTATTTGTGATTCCACTAATCGAAATTAATTATTCTTAATCCAGGCACAAACCATGCGGCTGGTGGTAGTTCAGTGTAAAACGGTAGTGGCTACATGTCGGTAATACCGTTCATTTTGACTGCACACCGGAAAACTCACCGCACTCGAAACCCACCACCATCGGAAGTCACCACACAAAAATGGTTTATCCATATATAAGTGTATGTAGTATTTGCATGCAGCGTACAATGCATTCAACACATGAGCGACAGTAAACAGCCTGCCCAAATAATATCAAAATATGTACTTGCGTTTATAAAAGCGCAATGTATTTTGACGTCGTCACACCTACACTTTATTTAAATTAATTAAAACGATACAGAACTTTTTTCTTTCAAATCAACGTCCTTTTGCATTCAATAAAATTCTGTATTTTCATGACTTGCTCATTGCCGTCTTGTGGGCGACAGCGGCAAAAGTTGCCGTGTAGTCAAGTAGCTGTGACGCCGTTAAAATATTGTGTTCACATATTCTATTTTTGACGGATTGTAGTCGGTTGCCTGCTGTCAAGTATGTACTCAACGACATTAACTGAATTAGTATTTATTTTCTAATTTAATTTTCATTTTTTTATTAGAAAAAAATGGATATTGACGAAATGTTAATACAAGAAGTTAAAAACCATTCAATTTTGTATGATTATAGTCACACCGAATATAGAAATCTAAAAAAGAAGGATCGTGAATGGAAAGAAATAGCAGCGGCTACAAAAGTGGATAGTAAGATAATCTGTGGTAAGCTTTTTTTCTATTTTACTGTGTTTGTGTATTTGTTTCAATAGTAAAGGAATGCAAGAAACGTTGGAAGGGTCTACGCGATTCTTACAAACGCTATAAGAAAAAGGATACCCAATCGAACGGTGGGGGTAAAACGCAAAGAAAATGGAAATATTTTAATGCCTTACAATTTTTAGATAATGTTACAGGCAGTAGACGGTAAGTAATTATCTGCCAGAATGGAAAAACAAGATGAATAATCTATTATACCTTTTAGTAATCCACGATTCCATTGGACAATGGCTTCAGCCGACCCTTTATCAGAAATTTCTCAGACCTTAACAACCAGTGCTTGGGAAGAAAGAAAGGATATTAAAGATATGTTGTCTCAAACTTCTCAGAGTTCAACAAACTCTAGTCTACCAGAAAAAAAGGTTAGTAAATATTATTTTTGTTTGTTTTGCAATTATCAAAATGGTTTTATATACGTCTCAGAGAAAATTTACCGATGATTTTGAAGGATTCATGGATTTGGCCGAATCAAATATTTCCGAAAATTACAAGACAGAAGTATCCCAAAAACACAGACAAGACTCAGCACAGTTACAACAAGATTCAACACAGGCGCAGGACACAACCCAGGCTTTGGAGTCTACCCAGGCACTGGATTCAACCCAGGCACTGGACTCAAAGCAGGTACAATATTCAACAGCAACATACTTTGCCATCTTGGCAGAAAAAATAAGAGTAGCCAATATGCCACCGCATGTTATTAACAGAATAGAAGCGCAAGTATCGACTGTAGTTTTCAATGAAATGGAATCATTCTATTCAACTATGAACAAAACAATATAATGCAAATTGTTTTAAAGTAAAAAGTACAATATATTTATAAATAATAGCATAGGTTTTACTGTATTAATTATAAGAATAATTAATGTGATGATAATCCAACGAAGTGGCGTTTTTATTTTCTTTATAAGAAAGAGCCGTTGGCCTCATTGCTAATGCTACTTAATTTCTTAATTAGATATTACGATTTAGTTATAAATCTAATGAATAATAATATTTTAATTATCCTTACACATGGTTTCCATCGAGTTTGTAAGTTTTTTTTTTCTATATAAAACATAACTTAAATGAAGTTTAATTTTTTCGCACCATGTTTCCAAACCAAATACAACAAAATTTTTTAAGGACGAACAAGATTTCATTTCATCTTTCACTGCAGTAACAATTAATTTATTTTATTAAATCAAAAGTAAACAAATGCATGCCAACTTAAACCAAAACAATAAGCACAGAATACACCTCAGTATAACGAGTAAACAATAATAAACAATGAACAGCTGTTTGTGGTAGAAATATATTCCAGTGATGCTACTGTAAGATTTTAATATTCATCAAAAACGTTTATGCTTTTAGACAGTTTCTAAAATTCAGATTGATATAGGTATGGAGGAGACACATCAAAGGAGCATAACTGCAATATACATAGATGTAGTTCTAAGATATCTTTTACAAATTCAAAGTTTACTTTGCAACCTCTTGAGTTTGTGGGGGGATAAGGATAAAATTAATTAATTAAATTAACATTTTCTTGCATGATATTGGCATCACTAAGTCTGCTCATTGGCGATGCAAAATTAGAATTACATTTCAGTTGGCGTCAGCGCCAAAAGCTGCCTTGTAGTCAAGCGGCCTGTGACGGCGTCAAAATAATTCTGTTCATACAAAAAATATAAACAATTTTTTATTTTTGATGCAATGTAGTCGGTTGCCTGGTGGCAATGGCGTGAATTTTGTTGGTATCTGTTCCTCTCAAGTAAAAAAAAATGGATATTTATGAAATGTTAATAGAAGAAGTCAAAAGCCGTGCAGTTTTATATGACTCTGATCACTCCGATTACAGAAATCTAAAGAAAAGAGAAAATGCATGGACGGACATAGCAGTGATTTTGAATTTGACTGGTAAGATAATCAGTGGCCAAAGTCTTTAAATCTAATTATGAATAACTCAATAGAATTGGAATGCAGGAAACGATGGAAGAGGCTACGTGACTCTTACTTTCGATGTGTGAGAATGAAAGAAGCCGAATTTATTATTGGGGATAATACCCAGAAAAAGCAGTGGAGATACTTTAATGCCTTGACATTTTTGGGCAAAGTCACAGTCACCAGGCGGTAAGTAATAGTATGCCAGTGAAAAATAAATAAAATTAATAATTTATTGTACTTGTTAGAAAGCCTTTATATAGTTGGAGAGTAGAATCACCCGATCATTTATCTCAACCATCGCGGACCTTAACCCCTAGTCCATGGGAAAATGAGAATAATTCATATTTGTTATCTCTAACCACTCCACGCTCGCCAACCTCCAGTCCACAGGAAAAGAAAGTTAGTAAATATTATTTTTGCTTCTTTTGTAATTATTGAAGTTGTTTTGAACTGTTAGTTTCAAAGAAAAATTAGCAATGAATTTGAGGATTTCATTGAATTGACCGAAACAAAAATTTCGGAAAATTGTCAGACAGAAATATCCAAACCTCAAGTACAAAACTCAACACAGCCACTGAATTCAGCACATACAATGGATTCAAAGAAGGTACATTATTCAACAGCAACTCACTTTGCTGTATTGGCATCAAAAATAAAAGAAGCCAACATGCCTCCACATGTTATTAACAGAATCGAAGCGCAAGTGTCAGCTTTTGTTTTTGGACAAATTGAATCATTCTATTCAACTATGAACGAAACAACGTAAAGCAAATATTTTTTTTAAGTTAAATTAACGATATTTTTATGAGTAAGATTAAAATTGTATTTATTTAATAATATTGGAAATTCATGTGATCTTCCTAAGAAGTGTCTTTTTTTTACAACAAAAGCGTTTGTTTGGTTTTTGTTTTATTTTACTATAAAAGGGTTCGTTTGGTTTTTGTTTTAATTTTTTTAAATACCTATAATGGCAAAGAATCGTACTATTGCATACTGCCATCAGAGTCTACATCACCGAACATGTGTACATACCTGAAATGTATTAATCCCAATGATGGTCAACTAAAACCAAAACAATAATCACAAAGTAAACAATGTTTTCTGTGGTAAACAATAACAAACTAATGAACAGCTGTTTGTGGTAGATATATACTTAAGTGATGCCACTGTAAAGTTTTTTACATTCGTAGAATAAAATCGCCACCAAGAGTAATATTTGCATTCTATAACGGCGTCAAGCTAATTGTGTTCATATAGTACAAATGTTGCACATCGAGCTGTTAAAAACAAATTACATGCATGTATATGGAAACGATTATTTTAAAGGGATCACACCAACAATTAGAGGTTTTAAAAACGCTGTAGATACAACATAACAATTAAAAACGCAAAAAAACATTTGAGTAGCACCATTGATAAGGAAACTCTTTGCCGCTGCCGCCTTTAAAATAATTAGAGCGCATGATGCTTATAAAATTGGCCCGCAGCATTTGCTGACGCTTATGTGTTTATAGCATAAATGTGTGTACACATTCTATTTTTGACAAATTGCAGTCGGTTGCCTGCTGTCGTCTAGTATTTGTTTGGATTGGATTCTATTTTATTTAATTTTTAATAATATTTCAATTGCTTAAGTGGAAAAAAATGGATAGTGAGGAAATCTTAATAGAAGAAGACAAAAGCCGTTCAATTTTATCTGATTATGAGCACTGCGAATATAAAAATGCACAAAAGAGGGAACGTGAATGCACGGAAATGGATATTGACGAATTGTTAATAGAAGAAATCAAAAACCGTTCAATTTTATATGATTATGAGCATCCTGAATACAAAAATAAAAAACGGAGGGAAAACGAATGGACAGAAATAGCAGTGATTTTGAATATGGCTGGTAAGACAATCTGAGGTTCAAATTTTCAAATTTAATTACGAGTTTTACTATAGAATTAGAATGCAAGCGACGTTGGAAGGTGCTGCGTGATCATTATATGCGAAGTAAAAGAAGAGAAGCCGCATCTGGCAGTGGGGCTAAATTTTCAAAATGGAAATACTCCGATGCCATATCATTTTTAGATAAAGTTATAGGCGTTAGACGGTAATTAATTGTATGCCTCTGAAAAAAAAAAGAAAACAATATTGATAATGTGTTGTACTTTTGTAGCTGTAATCCACCATCTGATTGGAGAACGGATTCACTGGACCCTTTATCGCATACTTTTCAGAGTCCAACAACATCCAGTCCACGTGAAAAAGATCTGTTACCTCAAACTTTTCAGATTTCAACAACCTCCAGTCAACGGGGAAAGAAGGTTCGTAAATATTATTTTCGAGTATTTTTGCAATAATGAAATTAAGTTTCAGAGAAAATTTAGCGATGAATTTGAGACATTTAATGATTTAACCGAGTCAAATACTTCTGAAAATTGCCAGACAGAAGCAGCCCAACCACAGGTACAAGACTCGACAGAGAAATTGGATTCAGTACAAGTACAAGACACAACAACAACTCACTTTGCCGTCTTGGCAGCAAAAATAAGAGAAGCCAATATGCCACCGTATATTGTTAACAGAATAGAAGCTCACGTTTCGGCTTTAGTTTTTGGTGAAATTGAATCATTCTACTCAGCCGCAAACAAAACAATATAAAGCAAAAACATATTTAAATCAAAAGTACAATATTTTTTATAATTAGTTAAGCTTTAATGTTAATAACATTAATAATGTGATCTCCTTATGAAGCGCCTTTTTTATGCCAAAGGGGTTTGTTTAGTTTTAAGTTTTCATTTTTTTTGTGTACAACCTAATAACAAAAGATAAATTGTTATAAAACAAAATTTTAATGTTTTCAATTTAATACACACACATTGGTCCCTAGTTTATTTCTGTATCAAAATCGACAAGAATTCTTTCACGATAAATACGATTGAATTGACATGATACAGTTTTAAAAATAAGATCTTTTTAAATTTGTTATTGTAAAAAAATAAGAATAGAATTTGGGAATACGAAACTACTTTGAATGTGTCTCGCAATAGAGTCAAGTTGTGGAAGAGCGGTTAGAAAATATATCTGATACCAGTATTGAACTTAAGGAATGAATGGTCAACAAGCCCGGACTTTAAAAGTCGCTGTATGAAGCCAAAGCCATCTTGGCAGAAAAAATAAGAGTAGCCAATATGCTACCGCATGCTATTAACAGAATAGAAGCGCAATTATCGACTGTAGTTTTCAATGAAATGGAATTATTCTATTCAACTTTGAACAAAACAATATAATGCAAATTGTTTTAAAATAAAATTACAATATATTTATAAATAATAGCATAGGTTTTACTGTATTTATTATAAGTATAATTAATGTGATGACCATCCAACGAAGTGCCGTTTTTATTTTCTTTAAAAGAAAGAGCCAATGGCCTCGTTGCTAATGATACTTAATTTCTTAATGAGATATTACGATTTAGTTATAAATCTAATGAATAATAATATTTTAATTATCCTTACACATATTTTATGTCGAGTTTGTTTAATTTTTGTTGTAAGTTTTTTTTTTTCTATATAAAACATAACTTAAATGAAGTTTAATTTTTTCGCAACATGTTTCCAAATCAAATACAACGGAAAGGATTTCATTTTATTTTTCACTGCAGTAACAATTAATTTATTTTATTAAATTAAAAATAAACAAATGTATACCAATTACAGTCAACTTATACCAAAACAATAATCACAGAATACACCACAGTATAACGCGTAAACAATGAACAGCTGTTTGTGGCAGCAATATGTTTCAGTGATGCTACTGTGAAGTTTTTTATATTCATAAAATAAAACCGTTTGTTTAACAAATAACTTTATGATTTAAGTTTAAATATTATTTTTCTCATTCCGTAGTCTTTATAATTCAATTTTATTCATAGTTTATGATTAACATGTCTATAAAACCTTAATTAAATATTAAAACACAACTGACATTTGTAAATTTTGCTGATATTGCTTTATTTTCCAGCCGCCTTTCCAATTGACTACACTTACAATCTATTAACGATGCTACCATACTGTCATGAAATTGTATGTATTTTGTAAACAAAACGTAAAAGCATTTGTTGTTGTTTGTGCAAAATATTCGGTGATATCAACGGTATTTGTTTATATTTAGCCTGGTCAATTTAAATTGTAAAACTAAAAATTTTTTTGGGATTTTTATATTACAAACAATGAGAATCAAAGATAAAGCAAAATATATAAGGACACTGAAATTAATGAAATGTACATTGGAAGGACTATGTCTATTGCAAAAAATAATTGAATTGGAAAAGAAGAAGAAGAGTAAGAAGAAAAAGAAAAGGTTTCGCTCTTGTTCGGTGCAGGAAGGTAATCGTTACAGATTAAAAAATGGTTTCTTTGTACAGACGTTTATAGTTATCAAGGAGACGGACCACCAACAGTTTCTCGAATATACTCGAATGACACCCCAGGTATATGAACTCTTACTGGAACTTATAAAGCCATTTCTTGAAAAGAAGGCATTAAGAGAATGCGTGCCACCTGAATGTCGATTGGCTGTGACATTGATGTAAGAGAGAGTGTTTTTATTATAAATTGAAAAGAGATAATTAAATATTTTTCTCCTTTTTCTTGTTCGCAAATAGATTTCTGTCACAAGGAGCATCTTTCCAATCGTTAGCATGGTCGTTTAAGTTGGGCAAGGAAACCGTTCGCAAGATTATTCTTGAGACTTGTGATGCACTTTGGAGTGTGCTAAGCAATCCTTATGTTTCCGAACCAAGCGAAGAAGATTACAAGCAGATTGCTGTAGATTTTTGGCAACTATGGAATGTACCTAATTGCATTGGAGCTGTTGATGGCAAACATATTAGCATTCGATGTCCCCCCAATAGTAACTATAAAAAATGGTCTTCTATTGTTATGATAGCAGCATGCGATGCACGATATCTATTCACCCATGTAGATATTGGTGGCTATGGCAGCCCCCATGATGGTGGTATGTTGCAATGTGCTTAAACAATTTCAATTTAATTAAAATATTGCTTTATTGTATAAACAATTAGGGATTTTCCAATTAAGTCGATTTGGCAAAAGACTGATTAATAATTACCTTCCAATTCCTCCACCTAAAAATTTGCCAAATACGGAATTCCTGCTTCCACATTTCTTTGTTGCTGATACTTCTTTTCCTTTGGGTATTAATTTAATGCGACCTTATCCTAATGCAACGTCAGTTGCTGATAGGGACCTTTTTAACAAGAAACTGTCAAGAGCACGTCGTACAATTGATAACGCTTTCGGAATTCTAATATCTCGTTGGCAAATTTTACTTACTACGTTACATTTAATACCGGAAAATGCTAAAAAAGTTGTATTAGCCTGTGTTACTTTGCATAATTTTATAACACTTAACGACGAATCATCGTATATTCCCGAAAATTATGTAGATTGGGAGGATACAAATGGCGACATTCACGATGGAACGTGGCGTAGCGTAGTGAAAAGTGATATTCCATCGATTAAACCATCAGGAAATTGCCACCAGTATGGTGGTAGAAGTTCAACGGAGATACGAAAACAATTATGTCACTTCTTTGCAAATAATTAAGTATAATGTAACGTTTATTTATTTATAGATTAGATTTTAATTATTCTTTCTTTATTTTAAACATAATGGGTTGTTTTTATCTATATCACACTATTATTTTCATGAATACTAAGTATTCATAAAACATAAAACTTTTCTTTATTAAAACATCAAAGTTTTTTCAAATAAAAAAACTAAATTTCAAAACAGAAATCACTGCCGTTCCTTTACAAAAAGAAATGGTTTTATTATAGCCTAAGTTAAAGCAAATAAAATAAAATTCTTAGAGACAAAGACAAAACCAAAAACGAAATTGAAAAATTTAAACTACAACTTTATGTTCTCGCCGTAGTCGATATAGTTCTTGTAACATATTCGCTTGAAATTCTTCCTTCACGGCATCTGGTAGTTCCTTCATCAAACAACCGGCTATTTTGAAGAACACATCGTCCAAGGGATTATCTTTTTCAGGTGTGGAATAAGAAGGAGAAGAAGTAGAACAAACACTTTGTTCCAGTTTTTCAATAGTCTCACCAAACTTTTGGCAAAGACTCTCAAGGGAAGGTTTTGATTTTTTTTCAGGCGGAGCTGATGTCGTTAGTACGTCCTGGATACTATCTTCACTCCAATTATTAGATTGATTAACAATCGAGTCATCGATTCGTGTCTCAAACTTTTCGAAGGTGCTAAAAATTAAGGTGTCCATTAAAATAAATACAAATTGTTGACCTTATAATTTGAATACCGTCGCGGTCCGAGATATTCTCTTAAAAACATCAAGCCTTGCATATATTTCCACTCACCGAGATAGGCCAAACCAGTACCTGTTGGAGTTTCCATTCGCTTTATCTCCTTGCCGAAACGTTCTCGCAATAGTTTCCATCTATTCTTGCAATCACCCACTATAGATGTCATAAAGATAGCAAACGTTCGTAAACAATAATTTGTAATTAAATCAACTACGCACATACATACCACTTCTGTCGCAAGCATCTGAAACTTCATCCCAAGCCTTCTCCTTTGTATTTCGGTTAAAATAAAAACCATCCTTTTTGTCATAGAGGCACTTATGCTGTTTAACATTTTCTATTAGAAGTTCTATGAATTCATGTTCAGCATCCATTGTAAACGGCTGGCATACAACCTATAATAGGCTTATGTTAACTTAAGCAACTGTACGTAACAAAGGTGTATAACTATTTTGTATAAAATCATAGCGTATGTAACTATAACGTACTTACCATACTTTTTGTCAAATTAAATCAAGTTCACTTAAGTAAACAAGATGGTCGGACTTTACATAAGGAATCAGTTGGATAGGCGGTATTTACAGAAATTTTATTGGTTTTACAATTTCTTTACATATATTATTGGATTTTTGAGTGTTTTTCCATTTCTTTTACCTAAAAATGGACTGGCTTATTTAATTTTTCCCTTTCGATTTATAAACTGCAGTGTAAGTAAATATGAACTTAAATGAACAAATTTTTTATCTTATATTTCTACCATATGGCATCTCTTTTTATTACAGTTTCGGTGTGTCCCTGCCAGTGTTGGATAATTAAAATTTTGAAATAGTACGGAACTCTTTCAGTTATTATAGTTTAGTACTATTTCAAAATTTCTTTCAAAGAAAGAAATTATTAATAAATTAATTTACAAAATAATTTAAATTTAATTATTTTTTGTATACAGTTTTCTAATTTTAATTTTTTTTTAGAATTTTAAATAGAACGACACCAATGGCAACATTGTTTTAATGCAGTAACCAGACATATCAGTGAATGCCTGCACTAAGAGATGTTAAAATTATTTATTCTAGACACGCACCGTTCGAATCACTATATACAGTCCATGTATTTATGGTAATACCGTATGCATAACGGCACTTTGGTGGGTTTCGATTTTATTCACCACACCGAATAAATTCACCACATTTAGTAAAAACTCACCACAACTACAAAATTCACCACACACTTCAAAACAAAATTAATTATTTTTACTCAGCATGCAATATATGTTTTTGTTTCGTTTTGTCCGAAACCTAGGGGGTTGAACCGGGGCCCTCCCTCTTTTAGCCCACCTGTCTACAACATTACACACATTATTGTTATTTTTTTCGTTTTGTCTGGACCTGGAGTTGAACAGTGGCTCTACAAACTTGTAACTACTACTACTTATCAGACAAATAGACCACATAGTACATTAAGCAAACAAGGGTTATTACTTAGCAAATCCGGAAACAGAAAAAGAATGTGCGAATTGTTTATTAAAATTTATTTATTTATTTTTTGAACGAACAAAAACAAATTTGATAAAAAAATACTGAAGTGGTTTTACTATGATATTTTTGAAATGAAAAAGTACTGAAAAATACAAAAATACTAAATTTTGCAACACTGGTGCGTGCAAAAAATTGCAACTATGTTTACAAAAGCTCAATTGCTGCCATTTTATTTCTGATTTGATTTTTGTTACATTGCCGGCAATTTTTCGCAAATTTTGTAAATATTTTAACAATTTTTCAACAAATAAAATAAGTTTTAAAGGTAAATCAATAAATTATTTTTATTTGAACTATTATTTATTATAAATAAATTCGAAAAAAAGTTGCTACGATAACTGGCGAGTTAATCTTCTTGGTGAGTGAGTTCTATATTTTTCTATATTTTAGTGTTAATTTTTTAAATAAATAGATAGATTTGTTTTAAAACATTATAAATTATTTTTTTTTTTGTTAATGTATTTGCAAATTATCCATTTTTGTTAAAAATGTATTTTTTTCTTTATAAAAAACCTAATTCGTGCTGAAGTTCCGTTATTTTTTATGTTGGAATTTCTTTTTTCTTTGGTTTCAATTCCATTTGTTTCATGCCAGAGAAAAAATGCTGACAACCGCAATTTTTTTTTGAATTGTATTGCTTGTTTGTAAATTCCTTGAACTTGATCAGCACATGGCCTTTTGTTTTGCTTATGGATGTGATAAATTATTAAAAAATTATGCATTGTGTTGTAAAATGTAATAAACTGTTATTAAATCCAAGACGGCCATGTTCTATAGAATTATTCCAGTGACATGTTACTATGTTAAGGTTTTTAAGGTTATTTTTTATACAAGAAGAAGAAGAAAAAAAGAATTGAAAAAAATTTCTTTTGTTAGCTTCCATTTTTGACGAAATAGAATGTTCCTTGAAACAAAAATATTTGACAAATGGGACAGTTGGTTTGATACATACGTTGGCGCCATGTATAAACTGCAATGTAAATGTCAAAACACTTCCCAAATAGGCATTTTCACATGACCTGGAAACCTTTCCCAACAGATTCAGCTTCTCCAGATAGTCCTATAATACCCTTTGATTTAGTATCATAACAGTTGAAGACTGAGGGAGACTCTAGTGACTCTCCTGATCTTATGGATTTAACATGCAGTTGATTCGTTGCTAATGCTACCGTTTGCACCGGCCCTATACTTTTTGCTTTTTACACAACTTGCCATAAGTTTTAATTACATTCTTTGGAAGTTTGATTTTCTTTGCTTCACCAGTATGGGAGATATGTATGTATCTCCCAAGTTCTTTTGATATCCAACTTTGTTTAAATGGTTCCATATTCTTATGTAACTGTTTGATTACTGGAACCGTATTTATGAAATCAAAATCGTTTGCTAGGGGTAATGGTGTTTTTGCATTTTGTTTTTTGCTCAAAATTCTTTCTTTTTTTCGATTTAGTTCTAAAAGGTGAACTATTCAATTATGATTCCCCTTTTGTATTGAATAAGAATAGAAGTCTGATAAATTCGGAGCTTGTTAATAATGTTCAAATTTTTATATTTTCTCAGCCAAGAACATAACCTTTAAAAATGCCCAATAAGGGCTAGAGTAGATTAGGTTAGGCTGGAGGCACGTGTACTTGTCCAATTAAGACAAGTACAGTATCCGGAGGGCGAATTGACTCACTGTACAGCATCCGAAAGAAGGGAAGGATAATATGAAGAGGATAGGTATATAAGAAAGGGGGAAAATGGGAAGCGTAGGAAACACCAAAGAGGTTTGGCGAGCGCGACTACATTGTTAAAGTCTTAGCACCTTTCAAACAGTCCAACCTACTTATGAATCTGTGGAGAGCCTTGATGTCGGCTCTCGACACTGAATTCAAGCTTCTAAAGAAGGCACTACCAAGGGCAGAGTAAATGTGCAACAATTTAATTTTTAACATTATTGTGATTTCTACAACTCTTTGTCTTTTCATCATGTGGCCAATGTTCTAAGATGGCAACGTGATGATTAGCTGGCCTGGACCATCACTAGAGTCTAATCCTACCTACCATCTGCTAGCTCCCCTATGTGCCTAAGCCTACCATTTGCTATCCCTCCTTGAGCCTAAGCCTACCATCTGCTATATCTATGATTTCATCGGCGAATGGGAGAGGCCTTGGGCGTAGAGATCGATGTATTATGTTGAGAGTTGGAGGCAATAGAGTATCGACATTCTGTTACTGGTGGAAGACAGTTTTCTACCCTAAAAAAAGGTTTTCCCAGGATTTAAATTATCTTTCGGTAGCCGATACTGAGGTTATATACTGCTGTTTATAATGTTATAGCGTCAAATGTGTTTCTTTATTTGATTTTCTTTATTCCACTTCGTTAATATTCTTGCTTTTCCTTTTACACCATGAATGCAATGGGTTCTATAACCTGGTTTTTACATTTTCCATTAGGCAATAAATGTCCTCAAACCTACCTTGCTCCCTAGTATGCTTTCAAGGTAACCAGAATAATATTACATCCATAAAATAATTGAATGCCATTTTCGAGAGGTAGGCTAGACGTCTATAAAGTTCGTATAACTTTTTTAGACCGCCTTAATTTGAAGTACAGCCTTTTATGTCTCTATCTCATCTACTGTGAGGACCATGAGGTTAGCACACTTGCTTGTAGCTATTTTTAAAAGCAAACGTTTCCTATATTTCTTTATTATGTTTTTTTTATATTTCTTTTTTATATACGTGTAACTTGTCTTGATAAGATCACGTCACAATATATTTATTGTCATTCCTATATATTATATCTTTTGCTGTTTTTCTGTTCAGAATAGAATAACCGTCAAAAAACACTGGACAGTATTTTAGCACAAAATAAAAAAAATAATTATTTATATTTAAAAAAAGTAACAAAACAATAAACTTAATTCACTATAAGCTTAGTGCTTAGTTGGCTATTCAACTGCCAATCTCCTTAGCCTACTTTCCACAAGTTCCGTACTGCGCTCAATTAAATAGCATACCAAGCTTTTTCTATTTCTGTCCATAAATCGGACATATTTTAAGGTTTTGCATTCATTACATACTGCTCCACATCATTCCAAAGGTTCTCAATAGGATTGAGATCTGGAGATCCATTTCAACACGTTAATATTGTTCTCTACCAAGCAACTCCTCACTAATTGTGAGGAGTGCTTTGGATCATTGTCGTGCATAAAACTCTACCTAAGTGGCAGATTGTCCTCTGTATAAGGCATCATTGTATTTAGTAGTATATTCTGGTATACATATTGGTCCATATATGTATCAATCTTACATATAGGACCAACGTCATGTCCAGAAAACGCTGACCACACCAGCACAATTCCTTTACCGTGTTTTTATTGTTTTAGAAGTATACTTTGGATTGTGTTGCATGTCTGGAGGACGCTATACATACCTCTTACTGCCCGATCCGAATCTACAAAACTTTGATTTATCACTCCAGAGGACATTTTTCTAAAAAACTAATGGCTTTTCCAAATGCTCACATGCAAAACACAACCGATCACCTCGTAGGTACTTATTTGGAACGTGTGGCTTATCCACGTAAATTTTTTTTTTAGTAAGTCTTCTTATAGGAACTTCTGCAGGAACTGAAATTTCCTTCTGACGTGACGTTTTTTCTTGGCCTTGGAGCCTGTATAGCATTTTTAAATATTTTATACTTCCGAATATGGTTTATATGTATGTATGTATATCAGGAGGCAGATGCCATCAATATATTGTAGACTACTGTTTTGTCTTCAGTTTATTACTTTTGTTGTGCATATTGAATAGCATTGAAAAGAAAAAAGCTTTCTGATCTGACTGAACAGCGTTGACACGGTACGGTTTATATTCCCATTGTGTAAATGATAGAATGTGTCAAGGAGTCGAAAGCATTCCGGGGACTTCTAAGTGAAACATAATAAATGTTTTTTTTTTTATTTTGTAGTTTTATCAAATTTTTATTTAAACGATTTTTCAAACATTTTTTTTTTTGTTGTTTCTTTGGGTCAAAATACATTTTTCTTTTTCAAAAAAAAAAAAAAAGTTCATCATTATCACTAAGTGATGTTGTTGTTTTTGTTGCTCATTAATTATAAATTTGTTTAATAAGTTGTGGTTGTTGTTGTTGTTGGTTGTTATTGTTGAGGTTAGAGAGATAGGGAGCAGAATAATAAATACATATGTATTACGATTTTTCATTTTCATAATTGGAAACTTGTTTTGTTTTGTTTTTTTTTTTACATTTTTGTTTCAATATGTTAAAAACATTTTTAAAGGGTGAAAATTATTTTTGTTTTGTTTTTTCTTACAACAAAAATAAAAAAAAAATTTTTTTTAAATGTTTTTGACATAAAATTTTCTTTTCTTATCATTTCTTTTCTCTTCATTTCATTTATTATATGTTAAATATAATATTATATTATAATTTTTTAAAAACTATACTTTAAAGAAAACAAAATCATCATCATTCTCACTTATAAATACATGTATTAGTATTAATATTAAATATTGTTATTGTTATTGTTGTGTTTTATTTTGTTTTGTTGTGTATTTTAAATAATTGTTTTATTTGTTATATTCATCATTCATTCATTCATCTTTTAGGGGATTTTGGATTAGTCTTAAAAATGTGATCAATGATCATCAATTGTTAGTTTTAAGGAGTTATAATAGGAGTACATAATAGTGATACATTAACGATGAAAGTTATCGCTTTTGTGTTGTAATTATTACAACCAAATTTAGTTCTTTTATTTTTTTTTCATTTTTTTTTTTTTGGATTTTCTTGTTTTTAAATCTTTACTTTTACTTAAAAAAAAGGAGGAAGAAGTACTGATTATATTTTGTATAAATTAAGGATTAAATATTAAATTAAAAATTGTTTTCTTTTTGTTTTTTTTTTTTTTTCTTGTGTTCTTCCTTTAATTTCTGTTACGTACCCTGTGTAAGTAAGAGCAGCATTACTTACTAAAAAGTCTGTGTTTTGTTGTGTGTGATGTTTTGTATTGGGGGTAGGAGCAATCGTTTAAATCTTTTTTTTGTTTGTTTTTCTGTTTTTTTTTTTATTTATTTTTTATTAAAAGTAATTTTTATTTTTATTTTAAAATTGTTTTCATTTTATATTATTGTTTTTACTACAAACATATTACATATGGTTAATACAGTTTTTTTTTCTTTGTATCATTAAAAATTTTTATCATTTGTTTTATAATTCTTAAAAAACTTTTTTTTATAAATGATTTTTTTTTTATATAATGACTGTGACAATATGATGTGATGTGATGGTGATGGTGATGTGTATGATCTCAATGAATTGTGATTTCATGCATTAAAATTATGAGGATGATTTCTAATGATTTCTTATTATCGCTCTAGTATATATGTAAAGAATGAGTTTTGTAATGTTTTAGGAAATTTATGATACGATTACGATTTACAAATCGTTGTTTTCTTTTAAAAATCTTGTTTTTTTAGTTACAGTTTTACATAATAATTGTTGTTGTTGGTTGGTTGATTTCTTTCTTTGTTTGTTTGTTGTTCATCTTTATTGTTTTTTTTTTTAATAATCAAAAATTTCCTTTTAAAAAAATAAATAAATAAACAGTCTTGACTTAACATATAATAATGTTTGGTTTTTATTTATTTATTTTTTTTGTTTGTTTGTTTGTTTTGTTTTTTTTTTTTACAAGTTTAAGAAAAATTCAAAAGTGATAAAATATAAGGCGTCAACAAGAAAAAAAATGTAAAACGTCTAATAAATCCATGTCATTCTATTTTAATTATTTTATGTTTTTTTTTTTATAACTAATTAGAACACACACAGATCTATATAAAATCAATCAAATCGGCAGTCTTTCTAAAACATTTTACAAATTTTTGTGTTTTGCCTTTGTGTTTTATCACTTAAAAGCGAAAATTAAAAATGGTTTTGTATTTTTCATGATCATATGTTGTGATTGAGCCTTTGTATACTGAGGTTCCAATGTGGTCCAGCTTCAAATACAAAGACTTTGTTTTTAAAATTTCAATTCTGGAAGTTTTTTTTCTTCTTCTTCGAACAACAAAAAAACGATTTAAAAAAAAAAAATTGTTTTTTTTTAAGATATTTGGGTGCATTTTGAGTGTTGTTTCTGTGTTGTTGTTGGCTGGTTGGTTGGTTGGTTGGTAGGTTGGTGTTTACTAATTTTAAATGACTTGTTTATTTTGGCTTGAAAAAAATATAACTTTACTTGTTCTTCTGTTCTTACATACATCTTCCTTCTTACTGCTGTTGTTGTTGTTTCTGCTGTAGTAGTTAGTTGTGTGTTGTGTTGTGTGGCCTAATGATGTTTTCTTAATTTTTTGTATTTTTGTTGCATTGTGTTCAATTTAATTGTTTTTTATGTTCTGTTTTTTTTTCAATTGCTATTGTGGAAATGAAAACATCATTAGCTTAAAATATGGTATTTAATATGCTTAGAAATGCCACAATAACAATCTTAACCCAATGTGGGGAATTGACGTTCGTCGTTAACTTTTGGTGCAGCATTTTGCTTATCACCAAATTGACGTTTACCAACAGCCCGGTTACCGCCGGCATTGTTATTGCCACCACGATTGCCACCTTCAAAGCGTGGTTTGTTAGGAGCATTAGTATTGCCGCCGGCATTCTCGCCACCAGGATTATTATTGCGTGGTCCATTGCGATTGCCACCACGTCCCCGGCCACCAAAGCCACCCAAGCGACGACCATCGTTGAAATTGAATTGAATGTCCAAGACGCGTTGTTGTCTACCCACACGTTGGGGATACATGGCAGGATCAAATTCTAATTCGTCTTCGCTTTCGTTACCCTTCTTGGGAGCTTTGCTATTATTCAACACAATCATTTTCTTCCATTTAGTTGTATCTTCACCTAAAAATAAATAATATTCCATTTTAAAATCATGAACACATTTTAAAAGTTTCAAAGTGTTACACTGCTTACCTTCACCAGCTTTACGTATGTTAAACTGAGGCTTGGCACGTTGCTGTTGTTGGGCCTTCCATTCATCGAGTGTCAATTCCTTAACTTCTTCTTCGACGGGTGTTTGTTCAGTTGCTTGTTCATTGCCAGATTCTTCATTTTTCTCAGCAGCATTACCGTTTTCTTCAACATTTTTGGTGTTGCCTTCTTCAATGGTGTCCTTAACCGAACCCCAATTGTGAGCGCCAGCGCCATCACGTTTGTCTACGGCTTTAACACCTTTAAAAAATGAAAAGAATTAAAGGTAAAATTCCAAAGCTATTATAAGTAAATTGTTTTTCAATTGAATGTCTTGTAGAGCAAAGGTTATACAGTCTTTATTTTATAGAAATCCTAACTAGTGGTGTAGAAAATAGCATCTGAAGAGCTTGTGCGTTAGATTAACTTCATTTAACAACAAATTTATTACAATTTGACTAGTATAAGCTTTATTGTATATTTGTCGCGCAGTTTGTTTAAAAGAATGGAAGTTTTGATAACAAAAAAGTGTAAAAAACTATCTTTTAAGAGGGAGTTTTCACTTAATTCTAAAAATTGGAAATAAAATTAAAATTGACAAACAAGGGAGTGTTTAAACAATTTGTTTTCTATGCTTTTTGTTATCAGCAATAAAACTGGCTTTAAGTACAAAGTAATATAGTTTAAGAGTTCCTCATCGCATCAGCACACTGACAGTTTCACAATTCTACCTTTCCTACTCCATCTTTTTTTTTGATTCATAGTGATATCCCTCTGTTAAGTATGTGTTGAACGAAACGAATTCGATAAAATGTAGAGCCTTTAGGTTCTATTTTAAATGCAGGTTTCAAGCTTATGGTGGCTTTAACATTAGAGAAATGATGAGGGCAGTATTCGCAATGTCTGTACTAACTGCTACGGGATATGATATGTTATGCCTAGGGAGAATTCGATTCAGTAGTAGTCCTTTGAAACAAGAATTTATACAACATCAATGTGAGAAATGTCGGACAGCTTTAATTTGGATATGCAAGGATACATGATTGTCATGTAAAGACAGATCCCATCTTGCCTATTTCTATCGTTGGCCACCACGTAACCTTTCGCACCTAAAGTGCAAGTTATATATTCATAACCATATTTCGATCAAAAGACTTATTCAGCGCAATGATCAGTATACATGGAAGCGAACTATGCATGTTAATCCATGTCTAATAGGAGTATGTAGTTCATGATTGGGTAGAAGATTCAGTGTCTAATTGCCTTTGTTGATAGAATTAGATTATGGAACAATTCAAAAGTCACTATCTTTATCAGGATTGAAGAAAGGGATGTATGTTAGAGAGGTAAAGATTGGAACCTAAATATGTGGTTTGATCAGTTAAGAAACCTACTTCTGTTGTAGTTAGTTTAGGTTAGAGGACGTGTACTTGTCAACTGCGACAAGTACAGTACTCGGAGGTAGAATTGACCCATTGTACAACGTTCTAGCTTCTCACACCACTCGTGTTGTGTGCGTTAATTTTTATACATGAGTGGCGGGACCTATAGTTTAAAGTCGACTCCGAACGACAGATTTTTTGAGAAGCTTTTCATGGCATTTTTTACTCTCAGAGTTTTTGCTGCTAGAGGAAGTTGTCGAAGAAATATTTTCATATTTTCTTTTTGATGTCTGACCTGGGATTCGAACTCCTCGGGCCTTTCGTCTAATAAGCCTACCTACTACTACCTACTAGACCACGGCGACTTCACGTTGTAGTTACGTTGTAAACAATTTCTTGCTAGATGATCGATTGATCTAGTAACTTTTCTTGGGTTTTAAGTGCTTCACTTCTTATCTATCGTACCTAACCTAACTTCTATTCCTAAATTCGAAAACACTTTAAAGGATCAAATATTTCTTATTGGCTTTTGATCATTGCTATTATAATTTCTATATACTTTTAGTTAAGCTGTTGCCGGCTATAATATAGAAATAATAAAGCAATGGAAATAGAACTGGATACAGAAATATTCATCATTAAAACGCCCACAATTTATTTGGCCGTTAAAACCAAACGCGACACACATTATTCTAACATGAAAATAT
This sequence comes from Sarcophaga peregrina, assembly GCA_014635995.1. Classification (NCBI taxonomy): domain Eukaryota; kingdom Metazoa; phylum Arthropoda; class Insecta; order Diptera; family Sarcophagidae; genus Sarcophaga; species Sarcophaga peregrina. The sequence goes on from CM025791.1 coordinate 94,198,827, forward strand.
AAAATTAAATTTTAATACATAATACGCGGTGCACAAAACAACAGAAAGAGTAATGAAAAGAAAGTAGGGAGGAGGGAGAGGAGGGAGAGGACTTTAGCTAAATAGCGATTATAAAATGTTTAAAATATTTTGTGAATAAATTGTACATGGAATTTAGTTCTAATTGTTTACAAATAACATATAAAAAGAAAACACAACAAGGCGGCAAATGAGGGGCAAAACACTCTTGTAAAGGTTAAGAGACGAGACCTAAAGAAGACATAGAGGGGAAAAAAACAGCAGAAACAGAGAACGGCAAGCGGGAAACAGAAAAGAAGAAAAATAAAACACGTGATATTAGACTTTGAAATGCCATCGCATTGCTAAAATCAGAGTTTACGAATTGTGTTTTTGATTTCAAAACTTTTCGAAATGAGCAAGTCACTCACTTTCAGTTTTAATTTTTAACTTTAAAGCTAAAAACCAAAAAAAAAAATGACGAAAGATAAAGTAAAACTGCGTAAGAACAAGTGGGAAGGGAAGGGGTAGGGGAGTATAGAAGGTGTCGGAAACAAGACCCATATGTACGTAAAGTTATTCTAACGCATGTTGTATTTTTTTTCTTGTCTTTCATTCACTTTCGTCTTCTTTTCAAACAAGATCTATTAAAAAATGAAATTGGAATTATTTGTATAGAGTAGGTAGAGTATAAGGCATAAGAGTAGAGTAGTAGTAGAGTAGTTTTGTAGACAAGTAATAAATATATCTAAAGAAAGATAAAATAGGCAAAATGAATACATGTGAGTAAGGCGCTAGAAACGTAATAGAAGCATATTGTTGTGCTGCTGTTTTAGAGAAGAGGTAGAAAAAGATCAAGAGAGAAAGACATTTCTATGACTATGACTATTTTTAAACACATGTATCTATCCACACTTTTTTTTTTTTTTAGTTTCTTCTTTACTCTAGAATACATTGAGAAATATATTCATTCTTCCTCTTCTTTTTGACTTGTTTAAATAATTTGCCGATCACATTTTATTTTTTTTTGCTTCCTATACCTATTGAAATAAATTATGAATAGATGGATGGATAGATAGAAAACAAATTTATTTTTTTTTTTTTGACACATCTCTGACCATTTTTCACACATTTCGTTTACTCTTGGATACTAAAAGAAATCCGAAATATTTTTTTTATTCAAAAATATATAGTTTTTAATAGTAGTCTCCCACACTGATTCTCTAGCTGCTGTCTGTAGTAGTAGTTACAGTGTATGGACTATAGAAGAAGTATTATGTATAGTGGTTGGTTGGTTGGTTGGATTGTGTGTTTTTCTTTTTAATTTTTTTTTTTGGTAGTATGTGTTGTATGGTGTCTCTATAGTGATGATGATCACCATCATTCATGTTATTAACCCCACTTCTTACTTTTATATTTTCATATAATTTTTTCGTTTTCTTATCAATATTTTATTAATTTTTTTTTCTACTACTACCTACTACTACTACTACTACTGTACAGAGCCCGGACCATATGTTTTTCTGTGTTACGATTTTAAAGGTTTAAGGTCTTAGTTGCGAACCGCGCATTATTATATATAGGCGCTTAACCACAAATTTGTTATTGTAACGCACATAATTAACCGTTTGCTTAATCATTTTTAGTAATTGTCGTTGCGATTGTTCTAGGTATGGGCGGTTGCTATTTGAGTATTTTTTTTCTTTTATTATTAATCACATAAATGTTTTGGACGATTATATTCATTATTTGTATTGTATGTATGGTGGGGAGAAGAGGAGAGGATAATGACAAGAACTTACCAGTTTTATCAGAGCCTGATTGACGATCAAATTCACGTTTACGATTGCCGCCTTCAAAATTACGATTGCGTGGTGGACGATCGGCACGATCACCTCCTCTGAAGGGTGGACGTTGTTGGCCACCTTCGCCTGCTGCTCCACCAGCTTGTCCATTCTCGCGTATATTACGACGATTATTGCGTTGTTCACGTGTTTCACCATTTTGTTGTCTAAAGTTGACATTGCGTTGTTGTTGTTGTTGCCCTTGACCACCTTCACGTGTCTCACCATTATTGCGCTTACGATTGGCGCCACCGGCAGCACCACCAGCAGCCGCATTAGCGCCAGCCCCACCTTGTTTATTGAATCTATCGTTGCCAGCTGCATTAGTGGCAGCAGCACCACCACCTGGTTTCTTATTATCGTTCTTGTTTAAGGGCTTATTTTCCTTTTCAGCCTGATTAGATTTCTTCACTTGGCTATTGGCTTGTTGTTTATTCGTTGTCTTTGGGCCATTGGCAGTTCCAGCATTGGCTGTGGTTGCCGTAGCAGCGCCACCACCAGCAGCAGCAGTCTTAACCTGCTTTTTCTTCTTGGCAACAATATTATCTAATGGATCACTAATATCATCGTCCATGAACAAAAGTTCATAACGATTTTTCCCAGCTGAATCCATTCTTATTGAAAATTTTTATTTATTTCGTTTTTCTTATTTCTTTTATTTTTCAAATTTAATTTTACTCCTCCTCTATACTATTTTTCTGTGTTCCTTTATTACTGAATAAAGTTTTGCACCCAAAATCTTTTAGCGGACTGCAATATATTTAATGTTAACCTTAATTTTGGTATTTTATTTTTTGCGTTTTTCTGCACACATACACATACATACATACACATACGCTCCTATATATATAAATATTCACACTCAAACTCTCAAGTCTTTTTTAAATCTTAGAACACATGCCCACCATTGAAAAAAAGCATGGTATACACATATCAAATACGAATGTGGATGGACGACGACACAGTGGATGGATGGATGGATAGTAGCAGATAGATGATGAAGGAAGGAATAACAAGAATTGTATAATATAAAGAGAGAGAGAGCGATACGTACGAATGAACGAACGAGCGAGAATAGTACAAATGGAAAAGAACAATAATATAATCTCTCAACTGTGTGTGTAGTGTGTGTACTGTGTGCTGTGCTTCACTATAATAAGAATATAGTAATAGTATTAGTATATAACTACATGTGTATAGTGTATTGTTGTATCCATGTGTAATATTATGTTGTCTATATATTTGTATACTCTTTTTCTCATTTCATTCGATTGTATGTGTTGTGCTTGTGGTTTGTTTCTCTCTCTCTCTCTCTCTCTCTCTGTTTTTATTCCTTTACTTTTGACATTTGCTGCTGGTATATTTTGTTTTTGTAGTCTCGTTTATTTCATTACATTTTCATTTTATTCGCTTTCTATGGAATATACATACACTGTAAATATACATGTTTCAAATTGTGTGGTGCTGCAAGCTATGTTTTGTAAGCAATAGCAGAGCACAGGGAGTTGACAAAACATCAACTTATTGGTTATAAGCTTTGTTTAGTTGGTCTTTATGATGGGAAATGTGGTGTCTCGTTTTAGAATACGAGTATAATTGAGATTTCAGAATTTCGGTTGCACCTTCAAATAATGTTTGGAGTAGGTACATTGGGGTAATGAAAGCCTAGAAAAAAATGGGTTTAGAAGATAAGCATTCGAATAGAATAGGGTTCGAAATTATAAATTAATTTTCTAATTATGGCAAGTATGGCAACTGAACTTGAGTATTCTTAGCTAGTTGCATAACAAGATATTAGAGCTGACAGCCAGACGACATTTAAAAATTCCAATCGTAAAGTTTTATTTGTCGAAGTATGTAGGATATATCAGTAGGGTTCAGCTTTTGTTCAATTTAACCTTTTAAGCCTGTAAATTCAAATCTTTATCCAAAATTTGCATCCCAGGTCCAGACATCAAAACGAAAATATGAAAACATTTCTTCAGCGACTTCCTCTCAGCAGATTTCTGAAAAAATTCAGAGTAAAAATTGCCACGAAAAGCTTGTCAAAAAATCTGTCGTTCGAAATTGACTTTAAACTGTAGTTCCCATGTATCAAAATTAACACACACACAACACGAGTGGTGTGAGATGCTACGACGTTGTACAATAGGTCAATTCGACCTCCAGGTGCTGCATTTGTCACAGTTGATAAGTACACGTCCACGAATCTAACCTATCCAAAATACGCGTTCATGGAATGTTTAATTGTTGGGTACGACGTCTAGTCGAGGTTTACCCAGATATGCCCAATGACTTACATGTAAACTATGCACTGGTTACATGATCGTCACGTTTACAAATGGGTTCTTTGTTAACATACTCATACTCATCAGCCTCGTGGGAGATTATGTGATCGCATTATTTATTATTGAAAGTTAAAAAAATTACTTTAAATTTCCCTGATCACGCAATCATAGCTGATGTAAATCAACAGGGTCCTATAATTGATGTATTTCGAATTTAGTTTGTAGACTTTCGAAAGCCAATACTGATTTTTCTCACGATAAAGCGATCTATCAAAGAGATAATGTTCGAATTCATTCATTTAGAAGCCAAATTTTTAAAATAAATATTTATTAATGGACAAGATGCGGCACAATGGTGGTCGGTAAAGCATGGTGACAGAAACGTAATGATTTTTGAGCCTAGGGTTGTGTATTTTTATTATCTTTTATTTTATCTTTGATTAAGATATATTATTACCATATTTTTCTTAATTTCTACACACATATAGTGAATTAAAATGTAAAAATTTTAGTTTTATAAACCATTATCTACCCATTTTAATGGTTACTGGCTCGCTGATCTAGTAAACTTTATAAAAACCACTGGAATTTTTATAAATAAATCTTTTTGTAATTATTTATAAACGGTCAGACATTTCAAATAATCTTTTTGTGGTTTGAATTATTTTTCACAATCACTTTACCACAACACATAAAATATTTTTACATAGTAAGATGGAATAACAATTTATCAGGTGTAGTAAAAAGCAACCAGTAAATTGTAAAACTGTTAATGATTTTTTAGCTTAGTTAGGTTAAAGAAGTTTCCATTTTTAATAAGCTTCCTTCGAGAGAATATTTCTAAAGCAAGAAATTATGATACTAAAGCTATATATGGTCTGATGGAATAGAATACAATCGAACTTCTATAATTTGAACTTCTATTACTTGAGTTTTTTATAGGTTGAAGCACAGCAATAGCATCTTGAAGAGAACTTCTATTAGGTTTTGCTTCTTCAACTTGAAGTTCCTATAAGTTGAAGTTTTTTTTTCTGGCTAATGGTGATTGTAGTTGCCGTGGTCTAGTAGGTAGTGTGTTGGCTTATTAGACGTAAAAGCCAGGGTTCTAGTCCCAGGCCAGACATCAAAACAAAGTACAAGAAAAGTATTTTTTCGGTTATTTACTCTTAGCAGATTTCTGACAAAAACTCTGAGAGTAAATAAAATTGCCATGAAAAGTTTCTCAGAACAATCTGTCGTTCAGAGTCGACTTTAAACTGTAGGTCCCGCCACTTGTGTATAAAAATTAACACACACAACATAAGTGGTGTGGGAAACTAGGTCAATAATCCTGACTGATGGGTTCTAATGACCAATTATGTGTAATGGTGATTCAATTTATGTGAGTTCGATTGGTTCCCACTGGTTAAAACGGATATTTACAGTATAGTTTACAGTAGTTCAAATTACTAGTAGTTTAATTGGTGTTGCCAACTGGCAACTATAAGTTTGTTCTTGCTGAAAGAAAAAAATTTTTAAAGTTTTTGTTCTCAGTTGCCAATTGTATATCTAATTAATAAAATTTTTGGCAACCGACAACTCAATTGGAGTTTGGTTGTCATCTCCATAAGATTTATATTCTATTGGAATACGATCATCCATATTTCTAGCAAGCGTTTTCGACTTTATCGAAGACAAATTATAAAATATCGAAAATTCTTGCTTGTTTGTCACTTAGATAATGTGATGCACAAAATTATTTACAACAGCGATTGAAGACGCCGTGGTCTAGTAGGTAGTGTGCTGGCTTATTAGACGAACAGCCAGGGTTCGAGTCACAGGCCAGGCATCAAAATAAAATACAAGTAGTATTTCTTAAACGATTTCCTCTCAGCAGATTTTTTGCAAAAACTCTGAGAGTAAATAAAATTGCCATGAAAAGTTTCTCATAAAATCTGTCGTTCGAAGTCGACTTTAAACTGTAGGTCCCGCCCACTTATGTATAAAATTAACAAACACAACATAAGTAGTGTTAGAAACTAGGTCAATAATCCTGACTGAAGGGTTGTAATGACCAATTATGTATGTATGTATGATTACAAAAATATCACAATTATGAATAGCTAGCGAACTTCAATTGCTAGATTTTTTAATTTCCAAAAGTCTAAACTTTTTAACTCTAAATTTCAAGTTTTCATTGCGTTAAGACAAATATTTTGATGGATATAGGACTCCTAAATGTAGATAAAGAAGTTGCCGTAGATTAGATTAGAGCCCGTGGTTTGAATCCCAGCTAAAACGAAATATAAAAAACTATTTCCTTGGCTATTTCCGTTGAGTAGCTTGTTTGCCAATTAGATTTTTAATTTTCAAAAGTCGCAACTTTTGACCTCCAAATTTCATTGTGTTAAGGCAAATATTTTGATGGATACAGGACTCCTAAATGTAGCTAAAGAAGTTGCCGTAGATTAGAGCCCGTGGTTCGAATCCCAGCTAAAACGAAATATAAAAACTATTTCCGTTGAGAAAATTTTCTTAAAAATCTGTCGTTCAAAGGCGATTTCAAACTGTAGATAGGTTCTCTGCTACTCATGTATGAAATAAACATACTCAATATGGTGGTGCGAGAAGCTAGGTTGTAATACTGACTAAGGGGTTTATAACGTAACGTTTTTAAACTTAATTTTCTCTTTTTTTTTTAATGTTTCTCAAGTATCAAATCGAATTTTATAATACAAAAACTTTGAACAAACAGAATTGTTGTGAAATTTCAAACAAAGTTTATTAGAACGTCTTATCGCCCAAATGTGGCTTGTCAGCAAAATTTTGCTTTAAGAACGAATTTAAATTTCTACTTATCGTATGCTTCGACATGACATTTATTTTCTTTCTTTGTTTAAGAATATAACAACCATATAGACATGCGAATACATCCATGCATGTATTTACGAATGAAAGAAGAATAACAAAATGCCAAAAGCGCAACATTAAAATGTAAATAGGAAAATAAACAAAAAAGTGCGGTTTCTAGAGTTTCAAAATCTAATAAAAATTTATAGTTTATATTAGAACACAACCACACATACACACTCTCTTCAAATGGATTGTTTTGAACAACTCAATAAACTCTTTCCAAATGAACAGCATAATGCGATAATAAAATCACAAATATGTACACTTGATTGTAGAAATTCTTCCACCGCAGTTAAAGAGGAGGAGAGGAAAATACCGTTCTTGCTTCGCAGTAAAGAAGCCGGCAAAAAGTCATCAAGCCTATTCGCTCCAGAAACTACAAAGCAGCAGTATTCTAAAGATAACAAAAACTGTGTGATAGAAACTGCCAGAGTCGTTCAATCAACAACTAATAGCCAAAGAAAAAATCTACCAAAAATGTCCGATTGGGGTGATGATGATACGGAGGTAAGTGTTTGAATTTATTGCCTTAAAACAATGATTTTGAAATAATTTTTCTTTCTTTCTTTGTAAACAATCTTAAGGTAATTGACGGTAAAGGTTTTGGCAATGTGTTCAATAAACCTAATGAGGAGGTCTACGATGATGGTGATTACAATGAAGATCCTAATATGGAAATGGAAGGAAATAATAATGGCTACGACAATAATAGACGCTATCAGGGTGGCGGCGGCGGTGGCGGTCGAGGCCGTAATAGCGGCAGAGGTAATCTTTAATTTAATTCATATTATTATTAAGGTGTCAAGTTTAAAGCGTTCTAAGTATGAAAGTATTTTTAATATCATTATAAACGTTGTAAGGGGAAGCCCCAAATTACATGGCAGTTTAAAAGTGAATTACAAAACAGTTGGTACCACCAATTACAGTGATTTTATGAATCACACTTTTAATAGTTTATCAATCTCAAGTTTAAGGCATACTATAAAGCTTTTTTAAAGTAAAGAAAAACAATTCCATATGCAGTTAAACACATCGAGAGTCGCTGAAAATTTTTTGTTAAAAAGTTATGGCTTTATAGCATTGTTAGAATAATTTACATACATAATTGGTCATTAGAACCCATCAGTCAGGATTATTGACTTAGTTTCTTACGCCACTTATGTTGTGTGTGTGTTAATTTTACACATTAGTGGCGGTACCTACAGTTTAAAGTCGACTCCGAACGACAGATTTTTGAGAAGCTTTTCATGGCAATTTTATTTACTCTCAGAGTTTTTGCCAGAAATCTGCTGAGAGGAAATCGCCGAAAAAATACTTTTTGTATTTTGTTTTGATGTCTGGCCTGGGACTTGAACCCTGGCTTTTACATCTAATAAGCCAACATACTACCTACTAGACCACGGCGACTTTTGTTAGAATAATTTAATTCTCTTTAAATACGCATCGGTTTATAGATAACTTATTGCCAATTGGTAAGTAATCCATAATGACTGTAATATACAGTTGAATTTCTATAAATTGCATCATCATTATCCAGAAATAAGAACTTCAACTTATAGAAACTTCAAGTTAAAGAAGCAAAATAGAATCTCTCTTCACAATGCTGTTGCTGTGCTTCAACTTAAAGAAAATTCAAGTAATAGAAATTTAAATTATAAACCAATGCCGTATTATCAATGAACAATAGTGTTTGAATTGAAGAATTTCTCATCGAATGCTACATTTTCGGTATCGAAATTAAATATTCCTAACCCCTATTAATAATAGAACAAAGAATTTGCGTAGACACATCAAAATTTTTACGATTATAGTCTAATTTAGTGTTCCGCCTTAGCAAATAATTTTCAATGCTCTATCCCCCCCACAATTCTGCAACAAGGGTTTCTAACTTTTCAAATTCAACAACAGTTTTTCCAAAAAATATATTTCCCTTGAGCTAATTTTTCAGTATTCCTTCCAGATGTATTGCTTGTCTTAAGATAATTGATTTCCCTTGGCCAAATATAATTCGCTCTGTGAAATTATATTAAATTTTGTTTATTAAGTCTTATGTTTTCCCCATACTTGGTGGTTTCTGAAATGCCTATGTTGTTTACTGTCGGTGGTATAACCAGGGCTCAGGGGTCTTCCATAAATCATGAATTATTTGGAGAGTAAATACATACATACATACATACATAATTGGCCATTACAACCCTTCAGTCAGGATTACGACCTAGCTTCTCACACCACTTATGGTGTGTGCGTTAATTTTATACATAAGTGGTTGGAGAGTAAATAAAGCATTTTATTCACTGAATTAATCGGACATTTAGTCAAGCACTTTAATCATCGTACAATGCTACTACCCAAGTGAGAATTGAATGTGACATTAGTTTACTTATATAGGTTTAGTTTCTAGATATGTCTATGGCCTTCAGTGGATAGTTAGAGAACAGGTTAGCTGCTGGACTTGGATAAGGCCAGCTTAAGGCTGGTTGCCGGTTTTATCATGGGGCATTACGAGATTAGGTCGGTGACGGGGACCTGGGACAGAGATCTGGAACAGATCTCAGCCGGAATATTGCAGGGCATGTTGCGATGAGGAGGAGTTGGAGACTATAGGACACCTCCTCTGTAGCTACCCAGCCCTTGGTTGGTTGAGGTTGCTTACGACAGAGAATATATAAACTACTTCGAAATGCTGAAGTAAAACGATAGCAAAAGACAGTTTTTGTTTGAGATGAAACCTGTAAAACGTGCTACAGTTACAAAAATGCCTGAAGCTTGAGAGATTTTCGACAGTGAGGAGCCAGCCAAGACGAAGCTCTATAAAACTTTCAATTTCAAAGAACTTGTGCCATATTTATTACGCAATGTTTCCGTTTTTGAAGATAATTAAGAGTGACAATGAAATCGCTTCTTCAAATGAAGATTTTTGCATGATTTTCGTTGACTTTCAACACGGTGCACTGCGAGACTATTGCAGGGCATGTTGCGTTGAAGAGGAGTTGAAGGCAATAGAACACCTCCGCTGTAACTAGCCAGCCCTTGGTAGGTTGAGGTTGAGAACCCTTGGTAGGGCTTTCTTTGAGAGCTAGAATTCTGTGCTGAGGGCCTACATTAAGGCTCTCTTAAAATTCATTAGTAGCCTGGGGTGGTTGAGAGGTGCTAGTACTTCATCAGTGTAGTCGCGCTCTCCCATACTTTTTATTGTGTCTGGTCTGTGTGATTCCTTTGCATATTTTTCCTATATATTTCCGAAAAGGGATTAACAACCTTGGCAAAAGATTTCTTTCAGGGTATAAATTCTGTACAGGAAACAGATATTCATGCTCTCTAAAGGTTTATGGTGTTTGTAGGAAATTCGTCCATCCTGGCATTGTCCACATCCTTAATGTTTTTAAAACAACCAGTTTACTACCTTCGTATCTGCTTGCCTTCTAGTAGGAGCCCCACGACCCCCGGGTGTGTTTGTACTTGGCATTATGATCGAAGTCGCCGTAGTCTCTAGTGAAGGGTAGTAATTAAATGAGCAAGTAGTTTCTAATTTACTTTCTGCATTTCTCCTAAGCAACTTTCGTTTCTAAAATATGTACCTTAAAGCAAGTTCTGTACATCAACAATAAAAGAATTCAGTCTGTAGTGCTTTCTAACAGCCCAAAACAAAGGCTTTCACAGCTAAGATTTGACATGCTTTTAATCAAAATGTGTAATTGAATTTTGGTGAAGACTAATTTAAAATTCAAACTTGTTTTTATCCAAGAGCATAAAGTAGTAAAGACATTAAAACTAAAACTAAAAAACAATACCCCATCATTCCCATTGCTGGAATAGAATCGTTGCTAACGTTGACAACATTGTCTGCAGCATTAACATTTTCAGTATGTGATGGTATCTCTTGATTAATGGCGTTTTCATTAAGACGACGTTCATTTTCCAAACGTGACAACTCTTGCATTTGAGTAGCCTGCAAGAGTCTACCAAGAGTCTTGCATGGATGATGGTGCCTGACGTACACCATTTAAACTGGAAAATTGATCAGTGATTGTTGTCATCGCCGTTATTGAAGCAGGATGCGTCAGTATATTATAATATCTTTTCAAAAAAGGATTTACAACTTTGGCAAAAAATTTCTTTCAGTATATAAATTCAAACGAATTTACATTGTTAGTTTACTTTTAGAATTCTATCTTGGAGCTGGTTAGATCGATCATATTCACTTGCATTTCAGTATTGCGATTAGTCCCTCAAATATAACCTATAAAGTGGCAAGAGGGTTGAGAATCTGATACACATTCTAATGCCATTATTTAAGACATTAAAACCCCCCATCCATTTGTTTTTCATTAATGTCTTATTTTATATTTTAGGACGTACAGCAGGTTTCAATCGTTACAACAACGATGGCTATGACAACGATGAAAACGGTGGATCCAATGGTAAGTACTTAAGAGACTTAACTTTCCGAAATTTATATGAATGAGATTTGTTGTTTGTGGTATTTTATTTTATTATGTATTAAATATATATGGTGTTGTAATTGTTGTTATTGGTTTTTAGTTTATTTTTTATTTCCTTTTTTTTCTGTTTTTGTTCTTTCTCGTGTATAATGTGTTCGAAATTAAAATTAACATTTCATAGCTCAAGAAGAAAACTATCAAAATTTCGTATTTGCTTTAACACCAAAAGATTTTTCGAAAGAATCTTTAAAACATTTTCTGAAAAATATGAAAAATTTATTTCATAAAGCATCACTAGTTCAAAAATATACTCTCATGCGTTATTTAATAGAAGCTTATGAAAATGTTTTATTAAAGACTCTACAAACGGACAGTAACAAGAAAAATACAAGAACTAAAAAACAATCAACAGAACAACAATTACAAACATCTCTTGATGATGCTGCAGTACCACCGATTGTAAGGACAATTGAATTACCAGCAGATTATGAAAATCGTCCAGAAACTTTTCCTGATTTGCCAATTTCCTTTGGAGTTGCATCAAATTCATCAGCATCTAGCAACAGTGAAGTAGTGGTGGATGTACTTAATATATACCACCAAGCCGAATCAGAACTAAATAAACCAGATGATGCACCAACAGACAATAATGTCACGCAATTGGAACCTGTATTGCCGTTTTACCAAGCACCGGCAATGAATATTTCGAATTTATTTGAAAGTATGGAACCAGCAGAACAAGATCTTTACGTATCTCCTGTACGAACGTATCAAGCTAGTCCTTTGCAGCCAGAGAAGACACCAGACACTATCACAAGGCGCCAGAGCGAACGTCTCCAGGCTAAAGAATTTCAAATGTCCGCTTGTGTTGGACAGTCGCCTCGTAGATTACGTTTTAGCTTAAGACCACAACAACCTGTCACACCACTGCCGTATCTTGGTGAAACGCCACCATTGACTCCAACACGTCCAAAACCGCGAACCAATATAAGCGAAGAAGAATATTCTTTACGTTTTCGTTTGCCACGCAAAAAATATTTGGAAATTACTGAATTACCTCATTTCAAATGTAGCATTGAAGCCTCTGCCTTATTAGATGTGCCCATGGATATTTCATTAATTGAAGAGGAATATTTATGTGACAGTCCTGGCGGTGATCCTGTTGTATCCACTGATAATATACTCACCCATCCTGCTTCAATAACGGCCATGACAACAATCGCTGATCAATATTCCAGTTTAAATGCTGTACGTCAGGCACCATCATCCATGCAAGAGCTATCATCTTTTGGTAGACCCTTGCAGGCTACCCAAATCCAAGAGTTGTCACGTTTGGAAAATGAACGTCGTCTTAAGGAAAACGCCATTAATCAAGACATACCATCACATACTGAAAATGTTAATGCTGCAGACAATGTTGCCAACATTAGCAACGATTCTATTCCAGCAATGGGAATGATGGGGTATTGTTTTTTAGTTTTAGTTTTAATGTCTTTACTTCTTTATGCTCTTGGATAAAAACGAATTTGAATTTTAAATTAGACTTCACGGAAATTCAATTACACATTTTGATTAAGGTTAGGTTAGGTTAGAGGACGTGCACCTGTCGGTCAAGACAAGCACAGTAGCCGGAGGTCGAAATTGACCCATTGTACATTGTCCTTAGGGGGGGGGAAGGTAATAGAGGATATAGGAATGTAGGGAAGGGGAAGGAGGGAGAATGGGAAACGGAGGAGGATCTCGCAGTGCCCCGTGATAAAACCGACAACCAATCATAAGCTGGCCTTAACCAAGCCCAGCAGCTAAAATTTGATAAAAAAAGTATTTCAAATCTTAGCTGTGAAATCCTTTGTTTTGGGGCTGTTTGAAAGCACTACAGACTGAATTCTTTTATTGTTAATGTACAGAACTTGCTTTGAGGTACATATTTTAGAAAGCAAAGTTGCTTACTAGGAATAAAGAAAGTAAATTAGAAACTACGTGCTCATTCAATTAGAACCCTTCACTAGAGACTACGGCGACTTCGATCATAATGCCAAGTACAAAAACACCCGGAGGTGTCATGGGGCTCCTACAAGAAGGCAAGCAGATACATAGGTAGTAAACTGGTTGTTTTAAAAACATTAAGGATATGGGCAATGACAGGATGGACGAATTCCCTACAAACACCATAAACCTTTGGAGATCTGTTCCTGTACTGAATTTATGCTCTGAAACTAATCTTTTTCCAAGGTTGTAAATCCTTTTTCGGAAAGATATAGGAAAAATACGTAGACGAATTACAAAGACCAGACACAACAAAAAGGATGGGAGAATGTGACTACCCTGATGAAGTACTAGCACCTGTCAACCACCCCAGACTACTCATGAATCTAAAGAGAGCCTTAATGTATGCCCTCGCCACAGAAGGCCTTACCAAGGGTTCTCAACCTCAACCTACCAAGAGCTGGGTAGTTACAGAGGAGGTGTTCTATTGTCTCCAACTCCTCCTCATCGCAACATGCCCTGCAATAGGTCGGCTGGGATCTGTCCCAGGTCTCCGTCAGTGACCTAATTTTGCAGTGCCCCGTGATGAGAGTCAACGAAAATCATGCAAAAATCTTCATTTGAAGAAGCGATTTCATTGTCACTCTTAATTATCCACAAAAACGGAAACATTGCGTAATAAAGTCTCATTGAAGTCGCCGTGGTCTAATGAGTAGTGTGTTGGCTTATTAGACAAAAGGCCCGGGTTCGAATCAAAACGAAAAAATATTTCTTTGGCAACTTCCTCTCAGCAGATTTCTGGCAAAGACTCTGAGAGTAAAAATTGCCATTAAAAGCTTCTCAAAAATCTGTCGTTCGGAGTCGACTTTAAACTGTAGGTCCCGCCACTTGTGTATAAAATTAACACACACAATATAAGTGGTGTGATGAGAAGCTAGGTCGTAATCCTGACTAAAGGGTTGTAATGGCCAATTATGTATGTATGTATGCGTAATAAATATGGCACAAGTTCTTTGAAATTGAAAGTTTTATAGAGTTTTGTCTTAGCTGGCATGTTGGCTGGCTCTCCTCACTGTCGAAAATCTCTCAAGCTTGAGGCATTTTTGTAACTATAGGACATAACGTATTTGTCGTATTTTTAGCACGTTTTACAGGTTTCGCCTCAAACAAAACCTGTGTTTTGTTATCGTTTTACTTCAGCATTTCGAAGTAGTTTATATCTTCTCTGTCGTAAGCAACCTCAACCTACCAAGGGCTGGGTAGTTACAGAGTAGGTGTTATATAGTCTCCAACTCCTCCTCATCGCAACATGCCCTGCAATATTCCGTCTGGGATCTGTTCCAGATCCCCAGGTCCCCGTCACCGACCTAATCTCACAGTGCCCCATGATATAACCGGCAAACAGCCTTAAGCTGGTCTTATCCAAGTCCAGCAGCCAACCTATTCTCTTACTATCCACTGAAGGCCATAGACATCTAGAAACTAAACCTATATATTTTTTTTTGTATAAGATTTCACATTTTTTCCGTGTCCAGTGTTATTATGTTTATTTTAACTAATTTTAGGTTTTAAACAGTGTACGAAAGAATACTGTGCACTACTATTCCTGTTGTTATTTATAAATTAAATTCAAGTTTTTATCCAATGGGCAGACAAGTTATTTCATTTTCGAACAAACTTTTAACTCAAAACAATTTCTTCAAATAGAGAATCATCTCTTCAAGAACTGCAATCACAAGAACAGCAAGAACCTAATCAAATACATAATGAGCAACAGCCAATAGCTATGGACGGAATTAATATGCCACAACTGCCAACAGAATTTACTACTACTGGCGATAGTGGTATTCAATTTCCTGCTGCTGCTTTACCAGCGGATAGTGGCCTCAAGCATCCACCATTATTACATTCTGTAATTGAGTCTGGACAACAACAAGCAGCAAAGCCAACTCAAACACAAGTAACACCAACTGATAGCGGAGTATTTAAGACGCCAATGATACCAGAATTACCGATGAAAACGGCAACCACCTCTTCAACCCTGCCAAGCATTGAAGGTCAAGATTTTGAAAGTAATTTAATAAGTCGTAATACACTAAACACTTCAACACCGTTGGGTGTTATAAAAGCAGAAGATATGTTGCAATTATTAAAATACAGGAAAACTTTGTTATCGCCAAAGGAAAGGGACAATTCCAATGTTACAGATGCTAGCGGTGGACGTGGTGCAATGATGATGGAAGACAATCAACAAAGTAATGTTGAGGCTATTCAAACTACAACACAATACGATCAAATGATATTACAGCCCATAGCAGAAGTTGGTGAAGATGCTATAAGATCTTCAGAATTATTAATGGGGGCCGGTGGGAATGGTGATAATGCTGTTCAACAAACTGTTGCTACTACTGCGAATGATGGTAATGCTCCTCAACAAACTGTTGCTACTGCCAGCGAAACTACAAATGAAGATTATCGTAGAGATTGGTATGAAATCCTAAGGACCAGATTACAAAATAGCAATAATTATGCCGATTGTACAACGCCACAACGTAAACGTAAATTTAAACGACCAAGACAAATAAATAATCGAAATGAAACATTAAATGAACCACCACCACCAGCAGCTACCAGTGATTTATTGCAACAGACTTTGGCTGGTATTTTGCCGCCACTAACTGCACCTGCACTTGCAGATGCTCCGCTCACTGTAAACTTAAACAACTCGACTGATATGCCCTGTCAAATAGGCGATAATTTTCCTTCGCCTGTTATTTCGCCACAACAACAGCAATACGATGAATTTATTTTCAATAATGCGGAAAACATTACCAAAATAGTTGACAATCTGGACAGTTGTCGTCTAATGTTGGAAAACTATCGTCGTGGCATTGAAAGAAAACTTAACTCTGCTGGCACTGATGGCTACAAACAACAACCTTGTGAACATTTCCAACCGGAGATATTGCTAAATGCACCCGAAGAACGTTTGGCAATAAAACTCAATCTGGTACAGAATATTATACGACAAGTTTCGTTTGATTTTACCAAATGCGAATTCATTACGAATCGTATGACAGCAGCTATAGGTTTCGCATTTCTATTGGAACTTAAATCGGCCGGGATTATAAATTTAAGTAGCAATGGACGTAATGTTTCGTTGCGTTAAGAGTTTCTTTTTTTATTTTTAATTATTTATTGTAAAAAGTTAATTATTTTATGTAATATCTGGTGTAGTTTTGTATTTGTATTTGTTTTTGTTTTTATCTTTTCTTTAATTTATTAATAAAGCTATTGAGAATTGTTATAAAACTTTATGTTACGTTCCCCAGTGTTACTTTCTTTTTCCACCCATTGATTTTATGTATAAAAAAACCCTTTCATTCCATTATTTTCAAGACTATAATGGCGAACGTCGCGGTGGTTTCGGCGGTGGTCGAGGACGTAACGGTGGCGGCCGTGGTGGTGGTGGTGGTGGCGGCTTTAGAGATGGAGGTCGCAGAGATTACAATGGCAACAGAGGCGGAGGAGGAGGAGACTATAATCAACACAATAATGGCGGTGGCTACGGAGGCGGTGGATACGGCGGCGGCGGCGGTGGTGGTGGTGGTAATAATAATGATGGTGAAGAGCCGAAAAAACCAAGAGAATTTTATATACCACCAGAGCCAACGGATAATGAAGATGAAATTTTTGGCTCTGGTATCACCAGTGGGATTAATTTCTCCAAATATGATAGCATACCAGTCAAGGTAATGAAATTTTGTTATGCAATATACATACGTCCAACGTTTGGGAAAGAAAATAATAGGAACTCGTTAATATTTATTTTAGGTCACTGGTGAGAATGCACCCTCTGCCATTACTACATTCGAAGAGGCCAATTTCCGTGATATAGTCTTAAATAATATTAAAAAATCCGGTTATAAAATACCCACCCCCATACAAAAGTCAGCGATACCAGTTATCCTATCAGGACGTGACTTGATGGCCTGTGCTCAGACTGGCTCTGGCAAGACGGCGGCTTTTCTTTTGCCCATTATCAATACTTTATTAAGTGAAGGAGCAGAAATTTCAATAGGTAGACCTCAAGCGCTAATCGTCTCACCAACACGTGAATTAGCCATACAAATCTTTAATGAGGCACGTAAATTTTCCATGGGTTCCTATCTTAATATACGCATTGTTTACGGTGGTACTTCGTCCAAACATCAAGGTGAAAATATTGGTCGAGGCGGTAGCCATATTTTAATATGTACTCCTGGACGTTTATTGGATTTTGTGGAAAAAGGTTTCATTACATTCGAAGAATGTCGTTTTGTGGTATTGGATGAAGCGGATCGTATGTTGGATATGGGTTTTAAGGATAACGTTGCTACCATAATGAATCATCCCACTATGCGGCCAATGGAAGAGCGGCAAAATCTTATGTTTTCTGCAACATTTCCAGCCGAAATACAACGTATGGCTGGTGAATATTTAAATGAATACATTTTCATATCCATTGGTGTTGTGGGTGGTGCTTGTTCGGATGTAACACAAAATATTTATGAGGTGAAAAAGTTCCAGAAGAGAGCCAAATTAATGGTAAGTTGGAGAGGTTGGATGTTTAATGTTAAAAATTTTAAAATATTCTAACGTACGTATTATTGCCTAGGAAATATTACAAGAGAATGCCGTAGGCACCATAGTTTTCGTGGAAACTAAACGTGGTGCTGACTTTCTGGCCTCATTACTTTCGGAAACTGATATACCCACAACGTCTATACATGGTGATCGTTTGCAACGTCAACGTGAAATGGCTTTGGCTGATTTTAAATCGGGCAAAATGAAAGTTTTAATTGCCACCTCTGTGGCGGCTCGTGGTCTGGACATAAAAAATGTTAATCATGTTGTCAACTATGATATGCCATCTACGGTCGATGAATATGTACATCGTATAGGTCGCACAGGGCGTGTGGGTAATAATGGTCGTGCTACCAGTTTCTTTGATCCGGAAAGTGATGCAGGCATTGCCACCGATCTAGTAAACATTTTGGAAGGTGCTGGCCAACAAGTGCCAGATTTCCTAAAGAACTACAGATCAGGTGTTGGTGGAGGCGGTGGTTATGGTGGCAGCCAATTTGGCGGCCGTGATGTACGCAAAGGAGTACCTCAGGTATAATTTTTGTGTATAAAATTTGATTATCATAAAATCATTCGAATTATCATTTCTCTAGACTGATGACAACTTTATTACTTCATCGGGGCCCGCTGCCTTTGAGGAGGAAGAAGAATGGAACTGAAATTTTCTCGTATTCTTATTCCATCCACCTCGCTGCCTTTTTAATGGTATATTCTTTAATCCTTTTTTTTAGTTTACATTCCTTAATGAACTGATTTATGTTACATTTTCATTATAAATGTTGTTTTCCTTATTTTTACTTTTAAATGAATCTCTCTGAATTAATTTTAGTTTTTAAATAATTTTTTTTAAAATGCTTTTAAATGCTTCCTACTCTCTTCATATTATAATGGTTTTTGTTAGTGTAAAAAGAAAAGAAAAAATACGTTTTATTATAGAAATGTTGAAATGTATATGAAGTTACATTAAAAAAAATATTTTTAATATTAAATTAATAAATATTTGTTACTACTCACTCAATCACTCAATTGTAAGCGCACAAGTTCTGTTGACACAGCTGAACTGTCATCTCATCTTGCCGTGACGTGCCGAGACTTACAAGACTCTTGAATTGGATTTTCAGGGCTATGCCGCAACGAAATTGCAGATGAACTTGAACGTATATCTAACTACGTACTTAAGCTGTCATTTTGGGGCTAAGCGGTCCTGTAGTTAAGCGGGGAGTAGCTACTTAATGGTGATCTAGAAGAGAAGGGAGTTTATGAGATTATTTATTATTTTGATTTGTTTTATTTTGATTTGTTTTGTATATCCTAGTCCTAGTATATCCTATCCCGCACAACCTAGTCCAGCCTAACATTGGAAAGTCGAATTATTTAGAGGTGACGCAATGTGGTTTCCATAAACAGATCGCTTTGACATCAGTATTCTCTTTTTTCTCTCTGGCTCTATATATAGGTAAAGTAAGGGACAATGGACAGACCTAAAAAATTTTTAATGCATTGTGTTTCAAACGTGGTTTATATTTGGAAAGTGTGGTGAATTTGTTCAGTATGGTGAGTTCCAAGCTGATAAGTTTTGAAAAGTGTGGTGAAAATGTCCGGTTTTGCGAACTTTGCATTGAAATTCATCAGTGTCGTAATTCGAAATGGGCTTTTGTTGCCATATATCACTTTGCTATCAGTGGTGAATTAACTGGTGTTTGTCTAGAATATCTAATATTAACTTTCATTAGCGAAACGGTTAATTTTTTCCGTATGGTAAATTTCCAACCTGGTGAGGGTGGTGAAATTTTCGGGTTTTGCATTGAAATTCATTAGTGTCATAATTCGAAATGGGGCTTTTTCTTACCATAGATCACAATGCTATCAGTGGTGAATTAATCGGTGTGTGTCTAGAATAAGTAATATTAAACTCCATTAGCAAAACGGTTAATTTTTTCCGTATGGTAAATTTCCAACCTGGTGAGTTTTGAAAAGTGTGGTGAATTTGTCAGATTTTGCATTGAAATTCATTGGTGTCGTAATTCGAAATGGGGCTTTTTCTTACCATAGATCACAATGCTATCAGTGGTGATTTAACCGGTGTGTATCCAGAATATCTGATATTAATCTCCATTAGCGAAACGGTTAATTTGTTGTTTTGAAAAGTGTGGTGAAATTTTCCGGTTTTGTTGTGTTTTTGCATGGAAATTCATTAGTGTCGTAATTCGAAATGGGGCTTTTTTTACCATAGATCGCAATGCTATCAGTGGTGACTTTAACGGTGTATGTCTAGAATAAGTATCCTTCATAAATTAGGGTGTGTAAAAGGAATGGGTAGAGTCACATAGTGTTGCCATTAAGCCAGAAAATCCTTTTTAATACGCATCTTAAAAATTAAGATTAAGAAATATTGTGTAAAGCATTTTTCCCTTTTAGGTAATTTCCATTTTAAAAGATGGTTATAAAATTTTTATTTCCTGGCAACATTGATCACAGTATCAATAAAAGAGAACTGCCAGATAGAATTTATATAAATTTTAGCACAATTTTTAATGGTTCTTGTATTGACTATCTAAGTTTTTGTGAAATTATATAAAACTTTGGCAACCTTTAAAACACATCCCTTGAGATGGCAAACAGATGGTCTTGTTTTGACATTCCATTTTGGTCACACACACACACAGATGGCAAACAAAAACAAACAATACAAAACCGGCATCCACTAAAAAAGGGAATCTTGCAAAACAACAAGACCCATAAAGAAAACAAACAAAACAATTGCAAAGAAAGAGAGAACAAAACAAACCCAAGTAAGACACGGAGACACAGCCAACCGTTGATAAACGAAATAATCAATAAAAGAAATTCACCACCCGAGCACACTGTATAAAGTTTAAACCACTTTGTTGTTGTTGTTGTTTTTTTTTCTGTGTGCTATCGTGTGCATATAACTTTTCTTTTAGTCTTTAACGGTAACTTTAACTTAACGGTTGACAAAAGAAAGTGTTTTAAAACGTTAGTAATAACAAGCGTTGTTGCTGCTGATTTTTTTTTTTAATTTGTGTGTGTTTGCGGTAGAGTGAAAAATTAAGAATTTGTTGAAAAAAAAAATTGCAAAATATTCAATTAAAATAAAGGCAAAAGAAAAATAATAAGAGAATAAAAAAAAATTAATAAAACAGTGTTAAAAGAATTGATTTAATAAAGAAAAACAAGAAAAAAAATTTTTGAAGAAAGAAAACAAAATATTTTGACAGCCAAGTGTTATGAAATAACATCCTTAACTATGTGTTCTTTGCGAAAGAATAAAAAAAGCTGAAAAAAATGAAACTGAAAAAATATGTGTAGCGTGTGTGTCTGTCTATTGTGTTCTTCTATGTAATCCTTACTCCACTTATTGGGTTTGGCTTTCGTAGAGTCTTGTTTGGCTGGCATTTTTGTGTTGCAAAATTCAACTTTTTTTCTTCTTCTTCTACATACTTTGTTTGATTACCCCATAAATGTGTGTGTAGTTGTAGAAATTCAAGCGTGTAAAATTTCTTTAATAAAATATTTCTTTTCTAGGGAATCCTTCGCCTCCACCAAACAAACATACATACATACATACATGCACACATACATATGTACATATTTTACAACCATTGGTGGTGTTAGAGCGTGTTTTAAATGTATGACGTACCATATAAGTTAACGGTTTTTGTTCTTTCTCGTTTTCTCCTTAAAGAAAATTTCTTACTTCGTCTGTTAGTTCTGCTTTTTTTGGGTCACCACCCGCGCCATTGCCACTACCACTACCACTGCCACCCTTGCATTTTTCCAAGCTAGACTAATAAATAATATACTTGAGGGAAGAGAGATGGTGGTGGGTATATTTAGTTCAATGAACAGTTTACCATTGCCATTGTGGTATATTTTGTGTTATTATTTCTTATGTTTTTTTTGTTTTCATGATATTATTATTATTATTGGTTTTAAATTAATAATATTAATAAAATTAATAATATAATTCGTTATTTTCTAATAAAAAAAAGGGGAATCGAGTGTTTCCTCCACTTTAGGATACAGTGGCTCTCAACTTTTGAACAAAACTTTGTCTTCTTACCCCCCAGTCTTACCATCATTTCTTTGGAAAATTTCTTTTGGAATATGATTTATTATCATTATGATCCCTAAGTCGCCATAGTCTAGTAGGTGGTGTGGTGACTTATAAGACTTAAAGTCAGGTTTCAAACCCTTGGTCAGACATTAAAACGAAATAGTGAAGAAATATTTCTTCGGCGATTTCCTCTCAGCAGAGTTCTGACAAAAACTCTGAGAGTAAATAAACATGCCATGAAGAGCTTCTCAAAAATTTGTCATTCGGAACCGACTTTAAACTGTAGGTCCCTCCAGACTGAAGGATTGTAATGACTAATTATGTCTATACATAGGTATTATTGTAGTTTGTGGCAGTTTGACCAGTCATGATTCCTTCTGGATAATCAAACATTGATCCTTCGAGTGTGGTATTGTTTTGGAACGATATGCAATCAGCATTCCACTGAATACCAATCCTTGTTTATTCCGTATTCCTCTCTTTAGCCTCGGACGTTGTCTTTCAAGTTTAACAAGTTTAATTGTTGGCAATTGGCAATTCTTGTAGCGTCTAACAACCATGTTCATAAGGAGCATACTGATACGACTCCCACTGCGATGTGGAAGATGACAGTCCTGTAAGATATGATTGATTAGGGAGGTTAGGATAAAAGCATTCCAGTAAAAATTACTTGCAGAGCATCACATTATCCTATCTTACCCGCAAGAAGCTTGTCTCTTTGTGTAAATTATTCGGAGTGGTCCTCAGCGCATTGTTTTAAGCTTTTTGTAGGCAATTTGTCTCGTTTAAGGATCTCTATGATAGGACAGCATAACTTCTTTCAAGAATACCTCCTTCAGTGGATAAAAGCCAAGCGCGCTAGTATCTTAAAATCTTATTTCTCGTTCTTACCTTACATACGTAGGCATATGTACATAGGTTGAGTGAATCCAGAAGTATACCATAGTACTGAGAGTAATCTTTTAAATCTTGCAGTATCGAACAGTTAGGATGATCCTACCATCTTTAGTTCCGAAGGTGAAAAATATTTGATTCGAGAGATCTTGGATCCGATTAGGCTCGCCGACTGGCTCACTCAGTGAGATTGACTACTCCAAAAGCTATCTATCTATTTCTATCTACAAAATTTAAAGATCCCTTAGCTTTACATAGTATAGGAAGTCGCCGTAGTCTAATAGGTAATGTGTTGACCAGGTCAGGCATCAAAACGAAATATGAAAAAAAAAATTATTTCCTCGGCGATTTCCTCTCAGCAGATTTCTGGCAAAAACTCAGAGAGTAAATAAACCTGCCATAAAAAAAGTTTCTCAATAATCTGTCGTTCAGACTCGACTTTAAACTGTAGGTCCCGCCACTTATGTGTAAAAAACACACACACAAATGGCGTGAGAAACTATGTCAATAATCCTGATTGAAGGGTTGTAATGACCAATTGTGAATGTATGATCTCAAATTAGATAGAAGAGGAAAGAAAAAAGTCACTTTTGTTCATAGTGCTACGAAAACGAAAAAAAATCTAGGTCCTGTTTTTTTGCTTTTACATCGTTTAACATTAAAATTATAAACAAAAGCTACAAAAACAAAACAATACAGTAAACAAACCTGTTTACAAATTAACGTACTGCTTAATACAACAACAAACACTAGCATAAGAAAAATGGTAAACAAGTAAACAATAATCCACAAACATCATTAAACCATAACAATACAAAATCTTATGCCTGCCGGCACACTGACAGGCAATGAATTACTTCGGATTGTTGTGCTTTAACCATTCAGGGACAGCAACATACATATTTTCCGTAGAAGGCCTTTATCTTATTTCCAGATACTCAACTCTCCATCTTACGAAAGCTTACGATAGCAACAACATAAATAGTGTTCTTCTGATTCAAAGTCTTTGCCACATGCCCTGCATTTATAATTACCCACTACACCTATCCGTTTCAGTAAAGACGCGAATTAAAGTACTCATAATTGGTCATTACAATCCTTTAGACAGAATTACGACCTAGCTTCTCATACCACTTATGTTGTGTGCTTTATTTTTATCCATGAGTGGCGGGCGAGAGCTACAGTTTAAAGTCGACTTCGAACGAGGGCTTTTTAAGAAACTTTTCATGACAATTTTTTTTTTTTACTTTCAGAGTTTTTGCCAGAACTCTGCTGAGAGAAAATTGCCGAAGAAACATTGCTTTTCATATTCCATTTTGTTGAAGATATCCGACCTGGGGTTTGAATCGTTGTCCTACGTCCAAATAAACAAGACTATGGTGACTTAGGCCGGCTTTAATATACTCATGATTTTTTTTTCAATCATCAGGACAGTCTAACTCTATGTTTAGGAGTTTTTCTGCAGTATTGTTCGCCATCCCTTTTTGTTGCCTGATTTTCAAAGCCCTAAAAGGCATTGGATAATTTAGGTTTATGTTTTATAAATCCCTAACCCTTTAAGCTATGTTATTTGCTTCCCATCCTATCGCCATCCGTACAACAAATCTTACAGACTCCCTGATGGTATTGCTTTGAAAATAAAAAATCGATATAGTGTCCAAGAGATGCAATGGATATCTTGGGATTCATGTCGAGTAATTCTTCATGGTTTATTTAGGATCCTAAGAGAAAGTCGACTCTGTTTACCCTGTTCGATATCTTGATAAGATAGAGTAGGAATTACCTAACGCCCAAGCGGCCATCTTATAATGGGGTTCTTAATGATGCCTTCCACAATCCTAATCCAAAGCTACGGAATCCTGTAGTTCTGATCTCGCAGGATCTGCATCGGAGAGATGGATCTTCTGTTATCATGATTGATAAAGTAGTTGGCTTGCTCTAGATCTGTCAGTAAACTGTTATATACATACATGCATACATAATTGGTCATTACAACCCTTCAGCTAAGATTTCGACCTAGCTTCTCACACCACTTATGTTGTGTCCGTTATTTTTATACATGAATGGCGGTCGGCACCAACAGTTTAAAGTCGCCTCCGAACGACGGAGTTTTGAAAAACTTTTTCGTTGCAATTTAATTTGCGCTCAGAGTTTTTGCCAGAAATCTGCTGACAGCAAGTCACCTAAGAAATATTTTTTTATATTTTCGTTTTGATGTCTGACCTGGCCTTACATCGAATAAGCCATACACTATCTCTTCGACTACAGATGTTGCCAAAACGTGAAATAACATTCTCTGGAAACTTTTGAGGCAATAAAGCTAAAATCGAACGTGACACCGTTTTATTGCTACCACATGGTTTATAATCTTCAATTATACACAAAATCAGTAAAGTAGTAGTAGGCCCTCCAGAATCATTTTCAAAAAAGAAAAACGGCTTAAGCACATCCCCAGCCCATAACGCAAAGCACTCACTTACTTTGAAACGAAAAAAATTTTGTTCGTAAAAGTGGAATTGAAAACTTTCTGCTCTAGTAACTTGCCAATAGATTAGGTTAGGTTAGGTTAGAGGACGTGTACTTGTCAATTCTGACAAGTACAGTACTCGGTGGTCGAATTCACCCATTGTACTACATCCTAGCTTCTCACACCACATATATTGTGTGCGTTAATTTTATACATGAATGGCGGGACCTACAGTTTAAAGTCGACTCCGAACGACACATTTTTTGAGAAGCATTCCATGGCAATTTTTTACTCTCAGAGTTTTTGCCAGAAATCTGCTGAGAGGAAGTCACCGAAAAATTATTTTCAAATTTTCGTTTTGATGTCTGACCTGGGATTCGATCTCGGGTCTTTCGTCTAATAAGCCAACACACTACCTATTAGACCACGGCGACTTCTTAACTTGCCAATATATTTACGGCGTTTTGAATGGCCCCCCGGCTTTAACTAGTGCACGTGCAATTGCCATAGTTGTCCGTGATAGTTTTTAAGCTCTTCTTGACAATTTTATTTACTCTCAGAGTTATTGTCAGAAATCGGCTGAGAAGTAGTCGCAGCAGAAGTATTTTTTTCATGCCTGAACCCGGGTTTTTCATCTAATAAGCCAACACACTACCTACTAGACTATGGGCACTACAACTGTTGTATAGCCTGGTCAATCGCAGCGATAATAAGATAAAGAAGATAAAATTTCTTAAAGATTGTATGGTCCTGATGCAATTTATTTTGCACTTTTAAAACACACTACGAACACATGAATGTATGTAGAACATATGTATGTACATACGTAATTTTTTTTAAGTGCAAAATCACCTTTAATTAGCTTTTTAATCAAAAACAATGGGGCAATCTTTTCATACATTCATCAACACAATTTTACTATTGAGCATCCATCCATCCCCCAATTTTGATTCTGAAAACCGCTTAAAGTATTAAAAAAAATTAAAATATTTTTAATTGCATTAAACTTTGTCTTAATCTTTATGACCCTTAGGAATTTATAAATATTTTAAGAGAATGCCCGCTCTAGTGCTTCTTAATGATAAAAATTTCATTATGAAAATATTACCACCACACCACATACAATATAGTAGCATGCCATACCTTAGAAATATTATAATTGCTCCTTTAGCAGAAAGGATATGCTATTTATTGATCGCTTTAAACCTTAACAAAACAAATAAGAAAGTTAGCATTTGCCGTTCAACATCGACTACAAAATGCGCTACAAAATTTTCTTTTAAAGTAGACCCCATCTGAATTGATTTCCGGTTAATAATTTATTGCATCGAGTCATTTAGTGCCAGTAAAACGCTTCCAAATTGTGCATTAACTTTTCTATCGGATGGTTACTATTGATATCGATAACTATGGTTTGATAGCGTGGTATGTCAATAGGAGTTAACATTTCACTTCAGTAAGGTATGACGAATCATCATGAATCACATAACGCCTGTACAACACTCAAAAATCGTGTAGTAACTTTTCTATCGGGTGGTTATTTAGCTGCATGGCAACTATTGATATCGATAACTGTGGTTTGATAGCGTAGTATGTCAATAGGAGTTGACATCTCATTTCAGTTAGGTAGGACGAATCTTCATGAATCATATAACGCCTGTAGAAATCCAAAATCGTGTAGTAACTTTTCTATCGGGTGGTTATTTAGCTGCATGGCAACTATTGATATCGATAACTATGGTTTCACAGCATAGAATGTCAATCGTAGTTGGCATTTCAGTTCAGTAAAGTTGTATGACGAGCCATCATGAATCATATAAAACCTGTACAACACTCCAAAATTGTGGAGTAACCTTTATATCGGGTCTTTTGTAGCTGTATGACAAGTTTATCGATATCGATAACCATGGTTTGACAGCTGTGAATATTAAACTATGTTGATATTTCGGTTCAGTAAGATTTTACAAAACATCATCTATTGTGTTTATAGTCAAAACAATACTTCCAAATTATGGATTTACAAATTGCGTAATTTTTTATCTGTTTGATACCGTTTGGTATCGATAACCATGGTGTGACAATTGAGAATGAGGAACTGTTCAATAAGGTTTGACAAGTCATCATCAATTATTTAATGATAGGAAAACGCTTCCAATTTGTGGATTTATGTATATAGGGGGTGTCTTTTTTGGCTACATGAGAACTATTGTTATCGATAACCATGGTTTGACAGCTGAGATGTCAAACTGTGTTAACATTTTTGCTTAGTAAGTTGTGGCAATGCACCATGAAACGTTTAAAGTTTGAATAATGCATCCAAATTTTAGATTTACTTGTTTGAAGAGTGTTTTTTGGCGTTATGAGAAATATTTGTATCGATAACCATGGTTTGACAGAACAATGCTTCAAAATTTTGGAACTTTACTTTAAAAAAAAAAGTGGATTTTACTGCCAATATAATTGGTCTAGGGAGCAAGTAATTTCTGCAGCTATTCATTGTTTTTTGCTATAGTTTTCCTCTTCTCGTTACCAAATCATCAAAGAAAGAGAAAGAAGTGTGCATAAAGAAGAGAATATTGCTGCAATTGTGAGAAGTCTTGCGGCGAAATGACAAGTTATAGGCCTTGACAACTTGTTGGCATTTGTTCTTTGACTACGTGGACAATTTTACGCACGGATCTTAACTTCCGTGCCTATAAAATACAGTCTTGTACATAACTTATAGCCAAAGTAGCAATATCGCTGTTTAAGGCCATTCGCAACTGACCAAAGATGAGTATTTTTTATAAAAGAATTTTGTTTGTGTGATGGTTGGTAGTGTTAGAAACTAGGTTGTGATCTTGGCTAAAGGGTTGTAATAAACTCATTAAGTATGAAAGGCGTGATGTGTAGAAATGGAATCATAAACAGAATCGTGAACAGAAATTTTGAGAATTGTTACAACTCCTAATTCCTTCTCCATCTCAGCTAACTCCTGGCACCTTTATAGGGAAGTTTGTTGGTAGTGTTAGAAACTAGGTTGCGATCTTGGCTAAAGGGTTGTAATAAACGCATTAAGTAAGTAAAGTGTGATGTGTAGAAAAGGAATCATAAACAGAATTGTGAACAGAACTTAAAGGATTGTTGCACTGCCTAGTGCATTCTCCATCACAGCTTACTCCTGTCACCTTTATTAGGAAACTCATTGGAGCTTTATTTTGTTCTAATTCGCTTTAACACTCTATTTCTTAAGCATTTGCTAAAATTTGAGTAGATTTTTCGCTGATATTTGGGCTTTAAAACAGTTGTTCGTCGTAACAAAGTGTTAATAACAGAATAGGGTTGATGGTACTGTCTAAAAATATCCTCAATTTAGGCAAAAGTTTGTAATGGTTGGTTTTTTGTTGGGGAGCTTGCCAAATTATGAACCAATTATACATGCCACCATGGACTGATGAACAAACTCTGAAAGCTGAGAGAGTGGAAACTGAAACGAATTACTATCACCTTAATACTATGTTCACGTATGCACCTATATTGCGTAAATCGCAATTAACCCCAATATTGATCTTAATATTTCATATAAAATCTCAATTAATTATTGCTCAATTAAATGCTAATTGTTATAATATTGAGTAAAACTTTAAATGCAGCACTGTCATAAGTGTGTTTAGCGAGCATAGTATAAGTAACCGAACACTTCCTGTTGATATTTGACAAAAAAAAAAACAGCTGTCAAATGAATATTGTGCAAGCTGAATATTGCGTAATTTTTATTATACCTGAACGGTTAAAATTTTGTTTTCAATTAACCCAATATTGACTCAATTAAATTGCATATTAGCGCCATGTGTAGGGTACAATAAAGAAAAAATCCAATTATTGCTATACCACTCGAAAGCTTTTTAAGACCATTTTATGAACGCACCTATACTCTATAAAATTATTTGTTTACATGCACATGTATGTATGTATGTATGTGTGTGTTGAGATTAATAAAGGTTATTACGTGTGTATAGGTGTGTTTACAAACTACTCGTATGCTCATATGAGTATGCTATTGTTTTAAAATAAGGTTATAATCTTCTATGGATACACATACATGCACACATACTCGTACATCCACTTTTTCAACCATTCTTACTCATGCCATGCTGTTGTTATTGTTTAAACAATGGCAAAAAGGTGAATATAAATAAATAGCCTGAGAAATGGGTCGATGTACCAAACCCTTACACTTTCACATTCTCTCTCTCTCTCTCTCTCTCTTACTCGCTCTCTCTCATCACTCATCTCATTGCTTACAATCACTGAGCAACACAACGAAATCGAATCGAATATTAAATATACAAACAATACCAATGAGCCGTTATCATTGTGCCATTCTGTAACGTAGCAAAGGCAAAAACAATTGCAATAAATTGTTGTACAATGGTGGTGGTGGTAGTGGTGGTGATGATGGTGATATGTTGAGGGTGATGTGTTGATGGTACAGAAAAAGAAACCGAAAAGACGAGCGTAAAACTGCCGGATACAAGAATAAAAATAAAATAAAAAATAAAAGAAATTTATTAAAAATAAAATCAAATACTATAAGACAACAATAACAATAATAACAAGAAAAGTGTAGAAAGTATTGTATTTTTGTGATATTAAGACCAACAAAGTACTTTTGTAGCCTCTTTGCTATGAGTATTAGGGTTTTTATTGGCTCTTTTTGTCGATAAAAAGGTATACTTTAGATAAAGAATATTTCCTTAGTAAGAATAAATATTGATTTTAAACTATAATATCTTTAAATCTCAAGTTCTGTAATAAAGGGTTGTCCATTTAATGTTTTTAAAACCCTTGGTCTGGCTAGATGTGTCAGCTGAGAAATATCTTTCATTCGAAGTTGCATTGGTGATGTCGGTCCACTTTTCGATATTAATCTCAGTATAGATACAAATATTCCCGAGAATAATTTTGAATCTCATACATACATAACAAAGATCAGCAACGAGTTTTCAAAACAATGAGTAGATTCAATCGTGCTTATAATTTCTGATACTTATACGCATTCATACTTACTTTAATATCATACTCATACTACTCATACTCAAAGTTGGAAGTACTCGTCGTATTCATACTTAACAATACTCATGATGTTATTGACTTCGACTTGTCTCTACTAAACATTTATACGAAGCACAAAATAAGCATGATTCGCGTACGAGCACTGCATTACTCACAAGAAGATTGTGTAAATGCTTTGCTTGTTGTCTTTGTCTTTCCTTTCTTCTTTGTTTCTATATGCAACAACAACAAAGACTGTAAATTTTGATAAAAGATTCGAATCACTCGAATCACTTATAAGTATTATAAGTATTTTTATAAATTTATGAATCAGAATGAGTAGGCATATGAATCAAACATTTTTCGAATGTTGTAAGTTTGATGTCAACGTTGTACTCATGCTCATTGAATCCTTTACTTATAAATCAATGTTGTAGCGAGTACAAATGAAAAAAATTCTATTCAATTCTGTTGATTCAGTCATACTAAAAAATTGGATGAGTGCTTATGAGTAGTGGAAAAATGATTCATTGCTGATCTCTGATACATAATAGGCCATTGCAACCCTTTAGTCAGGATTACGGCCTAGCTTTTCACACTGCTCATGTCGTGTGCGTTAATTTTATGCGTGAGTGGCGGCACCTACAGTTAAAAGTCAACTCCGAACGACAGATTTTTGAGAAACTCTCTGCCTGTAATCGCTTTTTCTTTTTGGTCACTAGTCCCGAACCGTTTAGGGTTCAACTGGCAGCAGTCTGGATTGCGAAACCTGACCGGAAGCTTAATTCTGGAACCACGGGTGTCAGAGACTTGTCTCTTTCCGACAATGGTGTGGCCCTTTTGTGGGAGCAACATGGTGGCTGTGGATTCTACACAAACCATGGGGAGAGCACAAGCTCGGTGTGACGTGATACTCTTAACCAAGAATGATAAACTATTATGATTACGCCTTGCGCATTATTTCCCGTTAGATGATGTAGTTGGGCTATTTTAAAGGTTTCCAAGTCTTTTTCATATGTGAAAATTAACATTTCTTCTGAAAAATGTGTGCACTACGTGAAAGTAGTTGGCAGCCCTGCAATATAACTTACATTGTCATTAGCCAATAGGCACACGATTTGCGTGACGTCATTGATTCAATATGCGCAGAAAGTTTTAATTTTGTGTGCGTGATGGCGTAATCTTTAGTTTATCATTCTTGGAGTTTGGATAGTTTCCGACCCCTAACCGAGGGTGAAGTCATTTTCAAATGCATGGGTTCGAATTGGTACTCATGCATGTGGTTTCTACACAATCCGCGAGGAGAGCACAAGCTCGGTGTGACGTTACACTCTTAACCACTTTCACAAAGGAGATTACATAGTTTCCGACCTGCAACCAAGAGGAAAGTCATGCTGAAATGCATGGCTTCGGATTGGGGTACTCACGCATGGGGGTGCTGGTAGATGCATTGTTTCCATTTATGCTTTGAGCACCGTTGGCTATGCCGTCATGGTGAAATATATTTTAAGCCCGGGACTAATATTGCTTCTACTAAAGCATATCATGTATATAGGCATTAATCACACAAAGTGTACCTACCTTCATAACATCTTAAAACGGCTGCTAGTGTCTAACAGTCGTTGTTTTCTTTACTACATTTTCAAACTAGAATGGAAGGAATATTTAAAAAATAGTAAATAGGCAATAATGGAAATGGTTGGTCTTCTGTAGGAGAGCTGCCCAAATTAAGAACCAATTATACATGCCACTGGAAACTGAAACGAATTACTATGCACCTATATTGCGTAAATCGCAATTAACGCCAATATTGATCTCAATATTTCTAATTATTGCTCAATTAAATGTTAATTGTTATAATATTCAGTAAAACTTTAAATGGAGCACTGTCATAAGTCTGTTTAATGAGCATAATATAAGTAACCGAACACTTCCTGTTGATATTTGACAACAAACAAAAAAAAAACAGCTGTCAAATGAGTATTGAGTAAGCTGAATATTGCGTAATTTTTATTATATCTGAACGGTCAAAATTTTGTTCTCAATTAACCCAATGTTGACGCAATTAAATTGCATAAGTGAATATAGTATTAACGCCATGTGTAGGGTACAGTAAAGAAAAAATCCAATTATTGCTATACGACTCGAAAGCTTTTGAAGACCATTTTATGGACGCACCTATACTCTATAAAATTGTTTGTTTACATGCACATATATGTTTTTTTTTTAGCTATGCGAGCTAAAGGTTGGAAAATCTTCGAAAGACCTTGGCCTACCAAAGTGCACGATTATCCGCAAGACTTACTCTCGGCTTGCTAAACGCATAGTTCGCAACCTAGTTCGTCACACACTTTCAACCATTTGCCCCCCCGGGAGCACAATCAAGTATTACTTCGGGGGTGGAGATTTAGCGAATGCTGCCTTCAAATTCCGCTGACCTTGCTCACTCAGCCAATCTTTGCTGCGTCAGTACACTACGTGCGAAAACACATACTGCGTTCCAATTGTCACATGAGATTAACATCAGGTTAACTATATTCTCGGGCGTTGCCTGGAATCCTATTGATCTCTCCAGGCAATTTCGTTGAACAGAATATCGCGGGCAATTAAAGAAAACATGCTCCGCCGTCTCCCTTTCATTACGGCATTCTGGGCATGCCTCATCCACGTCATGACCAAACTTATAGAGATAAGCCCAATAACATCCATGGCCCGTTAGCAACTGTGTCAGGTGGAAGTTCACCTGGCCGTGTCTTCTTTTTGTCCATACGCCTATGCTCGGTATGACTCTGTGGGTCCATCGTCCCTTAGTGGAATTGGATCAATCCTGCTGCCATCTATCCATAGCATTATCAGTTAGTTGGACAGGGTTCGAAAAATCTGTTCCTCTCTTTATGTCATATTTCCTCCTCTCTATATCCACCACTAGCTTCAGGGGCAACATCCCCGCAATCACTAACGCTGCATCGGTAGACACCGTTCGGAAGGCAGAAATCACCCTGAGAGCAGATCTCCTGTAGGCTGCTTCTATTCCTGCTCTATAGGTCCTCTTCTCCATAGCACCAGCCCATACGGGGGCTGCATATATAGCAATCGCTGTCACTGCCTTCATCAGTAGCCGTCTCCTCTCCTGTCTTGGGTCTCCTAGGTTAGGCATTAATCGGGCAAGTGCACATGCCGTCGCCGCACATTTTTGGCCTATTAACGACAGGTGTTCCCTAAACGTGAGCCTGTTATCAATTATCACTCCCAGATATTTAATCGCCTGCTTTGATGATATGCGCTGGTCACCTACCGTTATGGTAATAAATTCTATCTTCTTCCTACTGCTTACAAGAAGTACATCCATTTTGTGATCAGCTAGTTTGAGACCTATTTCCGTGATCCAGTTCCTGACTATGCCAACCGCAGTGTTACATGTTCTCACCAAATCATCCAGATATTTTCCCCGAAACCACTAGCCGCTAGCGTGGCACATGTAGGTGTTTGTGTGGGTGGAGATTAATAAAGGTTATTACGTATTAGCCCACTGTACGGATGAAAGTGAACATAAGTTATTAAAACTGTTTTAAAACTTAATATTTTCCGTCTTAATGAAATTTCCATATTTAAGTTATGGCCACTTATTCTATGAAGACTATCATGAATGCTATCATAATAATGAAGATTATGATTGTAATGATTATACTGAATTGTAGAAGCATATGTATTATGGTTGGCTGAATCATAATGATGATGGAGACATATGAAAAACGATGATTTATAATTTAAAATTGTTGCGTATGTATGCAGATATGCTAAAATCTATTAAGTTTGGGACAAAAAAGTACCGACAAAATGATAAAAAACGAAAATGAAAAGTTGTTTGTCTGTATTATAACAAGAATTTTGTGTTCACCGGATGAATTATTATTGTTTTGAAAGCAAGCAATCAAGCCAGCCATCAAGTAAGGAATTCTTTTGTTTTATTTTCTCTAGGAGGAGGACTCTAGAACTCATACTTCAAATAGTGATTCTAAATACATATTTTTGACTTTTGATATTTACGGCTGGTGTGTGCGTTTTTTTTTTTGTTATTTGTTTTGTTTCTATTTCGTTTTTCCTGTAATTTTCTTAGACTTTTTCTTGTAATAAAAATTTGTTCGTTTGTTTTTATTTCAATTCTTTCTTTGCTATTCAGGGTAACAGCTGGAGGCGTTTTAATATTTTTTTTTTTTTGCATAGTATTCCTAGAAAACTTTTGCGAGTATAGAGGAAGAAAATAAATATTTTTTTTAAATTTATTATTTTCATTTTAAAAATCATTTTAAATTGCGTGTTCTGCTATATTTTCTATGACTTTGACCTTAAAAGTAACAAAAATACTATTTAAAAATTTTAATAAACTTATGTCTGGTATTTCTTACTTTTTTTGGCAAAAAACAATTTGTTTTTTAAGCTGCAGAAAAAAATCTTTGTAGTACATCGGTACATATTAAAGGTTGTCTATTAAGCCTCCAGTAAAAGATTACTTTAAAACGTAATATCTCTGGTAATATTAATTGCATTAAGTAGGCACTACACCTTGCTTAATATGCGTGTATGTGAAGATACATTCGAATTGATAATGCCAAGACTCATTCCATAAATTTTACCAAGCCACTTTATACAGACTAACAGAGTAAATTTCCCTCCTCTCTACCATAAACGGGAATTTTGTCTCTTAACAGACACTTTTAAATTTTCAAACAAAAAACAAAATTCAGTGTTGTTGTGGGCTACAAGTACATTTTGATTAATGCCTATACAGATGATATGGTATAGTAGAAGCAACATTTGTCCCGGTCTTAACGTGTATTTCACCATGACGGCATACCCAACGGTGCTCAAAGCATGAATGGAAACAATGCATCTACCAGCACCCCCATGCGTGTGTACCCCAATTCGAAGCTATGCATTTGAACATGACTTTCCTCTTGGTTAGGGGTCGGAAACTATATAAACTCCCTTGTGA
This sequence comes from Sarcophaga peregrina, assembly GCA_014635995.1. Taxonomy (NCBI): domain Eukaryota; kingdom Metazoa; phylum Arthropoda; class Insecta; order Diptera; family Sarcophagidae; genus Sarcophaga; species Sarcophaga peregrina. The sequence goes on from CM025791.1 coordinate 94,234,368, forward strand.
AAGTGGTTAAGAGCAAGAATGATAAACTAAAGATTACGCCATCACGCACACAAAATTAAAACTTTCTGCATGTTGAATCAATGACGTCACACAAATTGTGTTCCTATTGGCTAATGACAATGGTATAGTAGAAGGGACTATATGCAAAGACTGAATATTATTTATATGTGTAAATTTAAATTCGAATTTGAAAATCCAAGACGCATTCCATAAATTTTACCAAAGCCACTTTTAACACTAACAGAGTAAAATTTCCTCTTAACAGAACGGAATTTGCTCTTAACAGAGCACTGTTAAATGTTAAAACAAAAAACAAAATTATTGTTGTGCTACAAGTACATTTTTTATAATAGACAATTTAAAATTATAGTGGGTGTTGACCTATTTATGGCGCTCAGTGTACATGCTGTGTGATTAATGCCTATACAGATGATATGGTATAGTAGAAGCAACATTTGTCCCGGTCTTAACGTGTATTTCACCATGACGGCATACCCAACGGTGCTCAAAGCATGAATGGAAACAATGCATCTACCAGCACCCCCATGCGTGTGTACCCCAATTCGAAGCTATGCATTTGAACATGACTTTCCTCTTGGTTAGGGGTCGGAAACTATATAAACTCCTTTGTGAAAGTGGTTAAGAGCAAGAATGATAAACTAAAGATTACGCCATCACGCACACAAAATTAAAACTTTCTGCATGTTGAATCAATGACGTCACACAAATTGTGTTCCTATTGGCTAATGACAATGGTATAGTAGAAGGGACTATATGCAAAGACTGAATATTATTTATATGTGTAAATTTAAATTCGAATTTTGAAAATCCAAGACGCATTCCATAAATTTTACCAAAGCCACTTTTAACACTAACAGAGTAAAATTTCCTCTTAACAGAACAGAATTGCTCTTAACAGAGCACTGTTAAATGTTACAACAAAAAACAAAATTATTGTTGTGCTTTAAGTATATTTTTTATAATAGAAAATTTAAAATTATAGTGGGTGTTGTCCTATTTATGGCGCTCAATGTACATGTTATGTGGTTAATGCCTATGCAGATGATATGGTATAGTAGAAGGGACTATAGGCAAAGACTGAATATTATTTATATGTGTAAAGATAAATTTGATGAAGTTGGGTCTAGTGGGTAGAGTGTTGGCTTATTAGACAAAAGGCCCGGGTTCGAATCCCAGGTCAGACATCAAAACGAAAAATATTTCTTCGGTGACTTCCTCTCAGCAGATTTCTGGCAAAGACTCAAAAATCTGTCGTTCGACTTTAAACTGTAGGTCCCGCCACTCTTGTATAAAATTAACGCACACAACATAAGTGGTGTGAGAAGCTAGGTCGTAATCCTGACTGAAGGGTTGTAATGACCAATTATGTATGTAAAGATAAATTCGAATTATGAAAATCCAAGACGCAATCCATAAATTTTAGCAGCGCCACATTTAACGCTAGCAGAGCAAAATTTTCTCTTAACAGAGCACTGTTAAATGTAAAAACAAAATTATTGTTGTGCTACAAGTATATTTTTTATAATAGAAAATTTAAAATTATAGTTAGTGTTGACCTATTTATGGCGCTCAGTGTACATGCTGTGTGATTAATGCCTATGCAGATGGAATGGCATAGTAGAAGGGACTATAGGCAAAGATTGAATATAATTTTTATGTGTAAAGAAAAATTCGAATTTTGAAAATTCAAGACGCAATCCACATATTTTAGCCGTGCCACATTTGGTGTTAACAGAACAAAATTTGCCCTTAACAGAGCACTTTAACAGCATCCATCTGAACAAGCCCTCTTGTTTAGCGGCTAATTCTGGGAAATACTCTAACTCTATGAGTAGCATATCCTATTCTAAAGCCTCTTAATATAATCATCAGCATAGTCACATATAAAGTGATATGGTATTGAGGCTTTGGAAATATAAAAAAATCTTGAATTTAATTACTTTTATTTTAGAATTCTTGAAAAGAATACAAATGTGCTTAAAAACAAAATCGAAATTTATCACTAAAATTAAAAAAAAGTCTAAGTGAAATCCCTCCTACAAAAGATTCCTTCAAAAATTAACAATAAAAAAAATTATAAAAAAAAAGAAAGTGTGAATTATAAAGAAAAAAATCGAAACAAAATCCATCAATTGTTATTATGAATAAAAGCATTGAAAGTTTAATACAACACGACAGTGGCAATATGTCGTCGGAGCGTCAATCATCCGAGGATGTACAAGAGTCTACCACTACAGCTGAAGATGCGGCCATAGAGGGTGATGGTGATTTTACCGACGATAACAATTTTGAGTCGAATTTAAGGCGGCGCAAGGGCAAGATTATATCTTGTGCTAAGGAGACAATTGAAAATGGTAAGTAGACTAATGTTTATCTCGTTTATTCTTTATTAAAAACGGATATTCATTCTTCTAATGTCCTTTCATTTAACAAAATTCATTATCCTTTTGGTTTATGACCCTGCTATTTCATTAAATAAAACAGGTTGTGGTCAAAGATTTATAGAGTTATGGTTCGAAAAGTTTTTTAAGTTTTTAAGACGAATAAAGGTATTGTCTGATCATCTAAAGACTCAAAAATGTTTGTTGCAAAGAGAGCATAAAAATGAATTCAGAATAAAAAATCAACAGTAAGGTTCCAGAAGTTGCCACATTAGAAGGAAATAAAGTGTAAATACAGCAAAAGTTATCTTTGATTTCTAAATGAGCAGAAAACGTACTGTCCTTGTCTGCTGCTGCTTAAGCAGAGATGGCTAAGTATTCGATTTGTTAAGGAATTGGTAGATCTGAAGGACTGCAAAATTGATTATCCAATCTGTTATGTTATGTTTGACTAGCTAGGGCATATACAATGTATCTATCGGTGCCATGATGACTACTAATTGTGGCTACCGCCTTTCTTTCCTTTTCATTTCTTGACATTGTCCTTATCTCCGTTACCTTCCTCTCCTCTTATTCCTTTTCCAGCTAATTCCTCATTCCTTTTTCTTCTCTTTGGTCAAAGAGACTCTGGATGAAGTCGTGGAATACAGTTTTGCGCTTTGTTTCTAACCCAACCTAACCTACCTATATGGTGGACAATTTGAAGTTTACTGGCTGCCATAACAATACTGGAGTTAGCATAGAAAAGTTAGCAAAAATAGCGAAAGAGGACTAAGGAAGCCTAAGAAAAGGTAGCACAAGCAATGAAGGAAAGGAATAGATAGTTCCTGGAAGCAAAAAGAGCTAGGGATTGAGAAAAGACAATGAAGGAGAAGAATATAGAGTCCCAAGAAGCGAAAAGAGCCATGGGGAAAAAGGTATAGAGAGACAGCTAGAAACAGATGGGGAAAGAGAGAGGTAGGGAGTGAGGGAGACAGGGAGTGAGATAGGCAAGGAGGGAGAGAGATAGGAACAAATAGGGAGTAAGAGGGATAGAGATATAGAGTGTGAGATAGAGAGAGAGATAGAAACAGATAAGGAGTAAGAGGGATAAAGAGAGAGATAGAGACAGTGAGAGGTATAGAGAGAGATAGAGAAAGATAGAGATAGAGATAGATAGAGAGAGATAAAGAGAGTTAGAGATAAATAGAGTGAGATGAAGAGTGATAGAGAGAGATGAAGAGTGATAGAGAGAGATGAAGAGGGAGATAGAGAGAGATAAAGAGAGATAAAGGGAGAGAGAGAGAGATAGAAAGAGAGACTGGGAGAAAGAGGGAGAGAGAGGGGGAGAGATAGAGAGAGAGAGAGAGAGAGTGAGATAGGCAGAGAAAAAGAGAGAGATAGGAAGGGAGAGAGATATAGAGAGACAGAGAGAGATAGGGAGAAAGAGGGGGAGAGAGGGAGAGAGATAGGGAGAGAGAGTGAGATAGGGAGAGAAAAAGAGAGAGTTAGGAAGGAAGAGAGAAAGACGGAGATAGGAAAAGAGAGAGAGACAGACAGAGGAAGACAGAGAGAGAGAGAGACAGAGAGATAGAAAGAGACAGAGGGAAAGATAGACAGAGACAGAGTGACGACAAATTGATAGTAACTATATGGTGGACAATTTGAAGTTTACTGGCTGCCATTAAAAATATTGGAGTTAGCATAGATAGGTTAGCAAAAACAGCGTAAGAGAACTAAGGAAGCCTAAGAAACGGTAGCACAAGAAATGGAGGAAAGGAATAGATAGTTCCTGGAAGCAAAAAGAGCTAGGGTTTGAGAAAAGACAATGAAGGAGAAGAATAGAGAGTCCCAAGAAGCGAAAAGAGCCATGGGGAAAAAGGTAATTAAAAGGGAGAGAGAGAGAGAGAGCGACATAGTATAGAGAGACAGCTAGAAACAGGTGGGGAGTGAGAGAGGTAGAGAGTGAGGGAGATAGGGAGTGAGAGAGACAGGAGGGAGATAGGCAAGAAGGGAGAGAGATAGAAACAGATAGGGAGTAAAAGGGATAGGGAGATAGAGATAGAAACAGATAAGGAGTAAGAGGGATAAAGAGAGAGATAGAGATAGTGAGAGGTATAGAGAGATAGAGAGAGATAGAAAAAGATAGAAAAAGATAGAGGAAGATTGAGATAGAGAGAGATAAAGAGAGTTAGAGAGATAGAGATAGATAGAGTGAGATGAAGAGTGACAGAGAGAGATGAAGAGGGAGATAGAGAGCGATAAAGAGAGATAAAGGGAGATAGAGAGAGATAGAGAGAGAGACAGGGAGAAAGAGGGAGAGATAGGGGGAGAGATAGGGAGAGAGAGAGTGAGATAGCGTGAGAAAAAGAGAGAGATAGGAAGGGAGAGAGAGAATGTAGAGGAGAGACGGAGGATAGGGAGAAAGAGGAGAGAGAGGGGGAAGAATAGGGAGAGAGAGTAGATAAGAAGTGAAAAAGAGTGAGATAAGAAGGGGGAGAGAGATAGAGAGAGACAGAGGGAGATAGGGAGAACGAGGGAGAGTGAGGGGGAGAGATAGGGAGAGGATTTATGTAGATATGAGAGAAAAAGAGAGAGATAGAAAGAGAGAGAGAGATAGAGAGAGATAGAGAGAGACAGAGAGAGATAGGGAGAAAGAGGGGGAGAGAGGGGGAGAGATAGGGAGAGAGATAGGGAGAGAGAGAGTGAGATAGGGGAGAAAAAGAGAGAGTTAGGAAGAAAGAGAGAAAGACGGAGATAGGAAAAGAGAGAGAGAGACAGAGGAAGACAGATGGAGAGAGAGAGAGACAGAGAGATAGACAGAGGGAGACACAGACAGGAAAAGATTTGGAGTGAGAGGGATAGAGAGTGAGATAGAAACAGTGTGAGGCAGAGAGATAGAGACACATAGAGATAGAGAGACAGATAGAGATAGAGTGATGGAAAGAGATAGAGTGAAAGATAGACGGAGACAGAGTGACGACAAATCGATAGTAAGTAAGTGTTTTTGCATTACTACAGCTCTTATGCTTCCACGTGAGAATAGTTGGTCGTAACAAATTTTTTTTTTAAAGTTTGACAGTTGAAAGTAAGGCATTATAAGGTAAAATTATTTAAAAAAGTTATTTTAAAGAGCGATAAATAAAATAACTTTTCTTTTTCAATTAAAAACTTTAAAATATTATTAAAGTAAGGACAAACAAGAAATCTAGACGGGAGAAGAAACCCCATAGTTTTCTGGCCACTTCCATTAATAAAATTAAGAGAGCAGAAAAATGTCTTCGTCGTGTCCCTTAAAAATCATAAAATTCCTGGGACATCTATTTAAATGGTGATGGATTATAAAAGTTTTTATACGTTTTTTTTTCTTTTCTTACTTTAGTTTTTCTACAGAATAGTGTCGCCAGTTGTGGGGGCGGGGGGAGGTATCCTAATGCATAAAGAAATTTTTATATTCTAGAAACAGAAATACCCATACAAACTATAGCGTTTTTTATGACAAGGCTTAAGACATTTTATATACAAATTAATGCTTAAACGAACGCTCTATGGGGGGGCATACGAATACCATATACCAAGGAGAACAGTTGACAGCGGCGGGTGACTTTATCATTCTAATGAAGCTGATTTGTTTTGATTCATTTCTTCTTTTTTTATATTTTTTGTCGTTTGATATCCTTCAGTAAAAGTTAAAAAAAAAAGGACGCCAATGAAAGAACAGTGGAAGGATCATATGGCTTTGTAAGTATGTTCATCAGAACAAAGAATACATGAAATAATGAAAGCAAAACTGAAATGAAATTCATGTTTTTGTCATGTTTCATGGCAAACGGGAATTTTTTTCTTTTTTTTTGATAATGAGACATAAAATAAGAAGGCAATTACAATGGCTGTTATCTGGTAAATATTTTTAAAAAGGTTTTAAATTTCATTGAAAAATACATGGCGGCCCAGCTGTATTGCTTTGGGGAACATTACTGAAGGTTGTTAAAAATGAAATCTGATGTTTAAAATTTAATTATACGTACATATTAGGGATGTCAATCGGGAAATCTCGAAACCCGAAATCACGGGATTTTCGGGATTTTTAAAAACTTGTCCCGGGATTTTTCGGGATTTTCGGGATTGTGAATTCATATGTATTTTGACCCTACAAAAGGTCCTGAAAAAAAATTCTATATCACTTGACTTCGATACTAGATTCTCAAATGAGGAAAACCCTACTTCCAGTGATAAAAAATTATTTGATGGCATCGAAGAATGCAAAAACAACCCTATAAAACGAATTAATAGGGTAACTGATTTAGGGCCAGTATTATAACTTAACTTTAACAAAAGGGAGGATTTTAACGGAGGGATAAATTGTTTTTCGTTATTACGAGTACTCAATAAGATAGAAGTGAGCGTTAAGCTAAAGGGAAGATGATCCTACCTTTAACATTTAAAGGTCACTTTCTGTTTGAACTTGCCATATCATATACTATTTTTGATATGGCAATTTAAAATTTAAAAAAAATTACCATAAACAACAACCAAATCGCTGTTGCACTGCGTTAAAAAACACTTGTTTAATTAAGCAGTTTTATCGACTTTGCTCCGGCACTGCCATATTTTTGAAAAAGTTAATTTTGTTTTATCCATAAGTTGTAATAACCAAAATAAGTTAAAGGTAACTTTGTTGTTCACTTTAGCTAAAGGTACCTTTAACTAACGCCAACTTTAAAGGTAAGTTGTAATAATGGCCCTTAGATACTCAACTGTCCAAAGAAATAGATTTATTTACATCAGAAGGTGATAGAGGTGAATATTTACAAGCTGCATACAGCTATCTTGGAACTATTTTACCACCAAATGTTGATTGCGAGAAGTCTTTTTCAACGGCTGCGTATGTTGGCAACAAAATTCGTTCAAGCCTATCAGATCACATGTTAGATGCTTTAACCTTCTTGTTGGAATCCAAATAATTTTTTTAAAACTATGCATTTGCATTAGACGTTTTTTTTGTTACATTTTGTCTTACTGTTTTTATATTTTATTTTTAATGAGGTATAATTCTGATATTATTGGAATACAAATGATTTTGTTAACAAAATATTTTTGTTTTTAAGAGAAAATCGCGATTTTTCTCGTGATTTTTGGATCCCGAATCCCGGGATTTACAAAATCCCGAATACCGGGATTTTTAAAAATCGATCCCGTTTGGCATCCCTAGTACATACGTATACACTCCCAGCAGAATAATTACCAATCGCTTCTATTTCCATAAAGGCTTTTAGGTACAATGCATCATGAGTACTTAATGCATCATTAGTATCCAATTATAGACACGTTTTGGCTTGAGTTTACTAAACATTTCATTATTATTCTAATATTTTCGGCATTACATACGAGCATTAGCATAGAAACTGGTCATAAAAATTATGTTAACTCTGGCGTTTGTTGCCCTATTCACCACACCTGCTTCCGACATAGTTAAATGGTGGTAAATGAATATTTTAATAACTACACACTACGTGGCAATATGTTATTGGACTTACTTACTACTCCCCCTTGTCTTTATCTCAATCTTTAGTTATTCTTTCTTCTTTTTTGCTTTTTTTCTTTCATATCACTTTTCTTACAGTTTCATATGTATATTCGCCACTCATTCAAAGTGAACTGAATTTCGCCAATGTTGTCTAAGCAATAGTTTTGCTAACAATTTGAAAGAGTTTTTTTTTGTTTTTGCCTTGGGGGGGGGGGAATGTGTAAGATAAGGTGGATTTTAAATAAACAAAATCTAGTTCTTTCGCTACCTACTATTACTCTAGCCTTTGCTACGTGACGTTACTCTTCCTCGTTTTGGTCGTCTTTACACACAAGGGACCAGGGACCTCCTGTATGTGAAATTTGTTTGTTTTAACGGTGAATGTGTGAAGTGACTTTGGACTTCTTTCACCTAAAATCTAAAGAAATTTAGGTAATAAAAGCGTTAAGGGGCAGAGTGGAAGCAGAAAGGAAGGTTTTAAGTGGGAGGGAAAAGGAGGCATAAATGAAACTTTTGCATTTAAAATTACAAAAAAAAAGAAGAAAGAAAGAAAGAAAAATGCCAAAGAAATATTTCACACGCAAATTTAATTGATCGAAATGGTATACTGAAGAACAAAAAATGCCTAGAGGTGTATGTGTAACTGGGGTTAGGCCCACGGGAAATAGAATATAACTTATACTCGAAAATAATTTAATATTCCAATAACTTTTTTATGTTCCAGGTTAATAGCTTTTAAATAAAGTTTTTAAAAAAAAAGAGAATCCCAGGCAGACATTAACGTTATCCTCAGCAGTCAGCTAAGGCGTAGAAATAGGCAGGAGATCATCGATAGGGCCAGAAGCTTTCTGTTTAGTAATACGAGAACTTTGGTAGCATGTATTCGGAGCATAAGATGTTGCAGCTAGAATGTGTATGAAGATAAATTCGAATTTGAAAACCCAAGACGCAATCCATAAATTTTAGGACCGCCACATTCCTAATTTTCTCTTAACAGAGCAAAAATTGCACTTAACAAAGCACTGTTAGCTGTTTGACGGTATCCATCTGAACAAGCTCACTTATTTAGGAGCTAATTGTAGGACATACACTAGCTTTATTAGTTCTATACCATATTCAATGGAAGCTTTCAAGGCTTCTTAATATAATCAGCAATAAGGTCACATATAAAGTAATATGGCATTGAGAAAATTGGCTTTGAAACGATCAATTTTTGGATTGAAAATTCTCTAGAAGATTAGTGGCCATTGTGGATTATACAAGATATAGTACACCATACGCACTATATACAAATGGTAGTTTATAGGGTCCTTTTTCGAACCGTGCTAGTGCGATAGCTGGAATAATTTTGGGATTTGAGAAAATTGGTACCCTATATCCCCCAACAGCCAACCTTCAAATTTTATGTCAATAGTCTGCAAAGTAGAAGACTAATCTGCTAATTGCCACTGTTAAACAGTTAACAGTGCTCTGTTAACGCTATATGTGGCGAAGCTAAAATTTATGGTTTGCGTCTTCGATTTTCAAATTTGGATTTAGCTTTCCACATATGCAGAGAGATGGACAGTTTACACGAGTGAAATATATTATTACGTTTTTAAACTTTTAAAAACATTAAAAATATAAGTTCGTAGATTGCAAATAAATTAAAAATAAATTTGTGTTTAATTTTTAAATCAATTCTTTATTGTCCGCACTACATTCGTGCCACTGTTCGAATTTATACCAGGTATTCAACAATAGCTATCACAATATGTGCTTGTTCGTTGTATTTCTCTGCTTACAAACCTTTTTGTAAGCAACAACAATTGTTCGTAATTTTTTTTTTGTAAGCACAACACTAACAACTGTTTTCTTCACATGCAACTTGTCTGCACACAAGACTGACTGAATTATCACTATCGATCCTGTGTCTTCACACACATACATACACAATTGGTCATTACAACCCTTCAGATAGGATTATTGACCTAGTTTCTCATACTACTACTTATCCATACATAAGTGGCGGGACCTACAGTTTAAAGTCGACTCCGTACGACAGATTTTTTGAGAAACTTTTCATGGCAATTTTATTTTACTCTCAGAATTTTTGCCAGAAATCTGCTGAGAGGAAATCGCCGAAGAAATACTTTTTATATTTAATTTTGATGTCTGGCCTAGGACTCGAACCCAGGCTTCTCGTCTAATAAGCCAGCACACTACCTACTAGACCACACAACTGATTGAATTCTCACTGAATCCAATGGGACGCCGTTACACACTACTGACTTTATTCGAACTCTATCATTGCTCGCTTTGTCTTGTCTTTTTTTATCGCTGGATCAATAGTGTGGTGAATGCTTTGGAAGGTGAATGACGGCTTTCGGGATATATTTTAAAATGTAAACAAGTTGTGTTAATTATTGTTGTTTGTGTGTATTATGTGTACTTTGCATGTGGACTTTGTTGTTGGATGTTTACATCTTTTATCCTTTTACATACAACAGTGTATGTAGATTTCTTTGTGACTGTATATTATATATTAGTTAAATTAAATCCTAAAGCCTTCGAACTTCAACTTCAGCCTTGTGAATTACAAATTGTGAATTATTTTCTTTCGATTTTTCTTTCAAAGTCTTTTTTTTTTTTTGAAAATTACGGGGAAGAAGCTTTTTATTACTCTCCTTAAATACTTACTTACTTAATTGGCCATAACAACCCGATTAATGGATTTCGGCCTGCCGCAGTACATCCGTCCAGGCGTCTCTGCTTCTTGCGCGCCTACGCCAGTTGGTCACACCAATCGAACACAGGGCTTCTTCGACTTGATCCTTCCAACGGATGCAAGGTCGTCCTCTTCGCCGACTTTCGCAGATCCCCGCATAAAATATGCGTTTCGCCGGAGCATCCTCCTCCATTCGAACGACATGGCCGAGCCAGCGCAGCCGCTGGATATTAATACGCTGCACAACGTCTATGTCGTTGAGGAGCTCATACAGCTCACTGTTAGATCGGATGCGGAAATCATCGAACCGAAGATCTTACGTAGGACTTTCCTCTCGAATACCCTCATGGCTGCTGCATCAGTTCTTAATAGGGTCCATGCCTCTGCGCCATAAAGAAGCACGGGTAAGATAAGCGTCTTGTAGAGTATAAGTTTTGTCATGCGAGAGAGGTCTCTGCTACTCAATTGCCTATTGAGACCATAGTAGCACCTGTTGGCAAGAGTAATCCTGCGTTTGATCTCCAGACTGACATCATTTTTGGTGGTAACGGCGGAGCCAAGATAAATAAATTCCTTGACTGTATAAAAAGTATAGTTATCGGCCGTAATTTGAGAAACAATACGCCGCACGTCTCTACTTGTCGACAACATATACTTTATTTTGGCCTCATTTACTGCCAGACCCATCTTCTTAGACTCCCGTTCAATAGCGCTAAAGGCAGCAGTAACATCTCGCTTGGTACGCCCTATGATGTCGATGTTGTCAGCGTACGCAAGCAATTGGACACTTTTTTGAAAGATAGTGCCATTGCGATGCACTCCTGCCTTTCGCAGAACACTCCCCATGACGAAGTTGAAGAGGTTGCACGATAAGGGGTCGCCTTGTCTGAAACCTTGCATGGTATCAAAAGGTTCGGAGAGGTCCATTCCTACCTTGACGGAGCTGCAGGAATTGCTCAACGTCATTCTGCATAGCCTTATCAGCTTCGCAGGTATACCGAGCTCAGACATTGCGGCATAAACACGATCCCTTATGGGGCTATCGAAGGCTGCCTTATAGTCGACAAAAAGTTTATGTGTAACGACGTGTTTTTCGTCGGCCTTTTCCAGGATTTAGCATAGTGTGAAGATCTGGTCTATGGTGGATTTGCCAGGTCTGAAGCCGCACTGATAAGTTGCAATCAGTGTTTTGACGAGGGGCTTCAGTCGTTCACACAATACGCCTGTAAGAACCTTATATGCGATAGGGAGAAGGCTTATACCCCTGAAGTTGGCGCATATTGTGGGGTCTCCCTTTTTCAGGACAGGACAGAGGACACTGAGGTTCCAACTCCTTAAATAGGGAAATAAATTACAATCTTTCCAAATTTCAGGCTACACATGTGTCCCAGGTATTTAAAGTTTGTATTTTATTTTTTATAAAATGTTTTAATGGACTTCCTCCCTATTTTTGTTTTCCCAAACAATTTCACGTTCTTGTGTAGATTTTTATCGTTTCAATTAAACGTGTTGACATTCATTTTACGAGATGATGTAAAAAAAAATGTTTGTACTCTTGTAAAAATATGTATAATTTTTAAACAAATATTTAATTTTAATATTTATACTCGTATTGTTTATTATTTAAATAAATAAGCATACAACACTGCAGCTATTCTTTCCATAATCTGAAAGGGGACTTTCATATAGAAAATATTTAGAGGCACGCACGCACATACGTACATTCAAATCAAATATTTATTTTGGGTGATTATGAAAACGTAATAAAATAAAAAAGGAAGAGAAAAAGAGAAAAAATAAACAAAAAAATTAAAACAAAAAACAAAAAGAAAAATGTAAATAAAATAAAATGAAATATAATAACAATAATTATTATTATTCTCCTTCCTTTTTCATTATTTTTTATTTATTTTCTCTTCCTTAAAAACCTACGTTCATACAGACATTCATATATACATACATATCGGGTCCGCCATCTAACGTTTTTTTTTCAACTAGTGCTTATTTCGTGAATGCTAACACTTAGCTCGTGTCTGATTTGCCAGATAATTTGTTTTATCCCTCTGCTGAACACAGGCTCCCTTTTAACGACTTCTGCCGTGGATGTAGGTCCACTGAAGAAGAGGAAAGCGTTATTCACTTTCTTTGCCAGTGCCCGTCTCTTGCTAGGTGTAGATATAGGTTATTTGGCTCCCCATTCCTTGTTAGCTTAACGGAGCTATCATCTATTGATATCAAGGATATAGCTTCGTTCATCAAATTTTCTGGCTGGTTTTCCAGTACGAGGTAGTCGTGCTTTTGTTGTGCAGCCCTTGCGCTAATCAACTTCTTTCTTTCCCTGATTTGACGGAACTTGGTTAGTACAGGGACTGCGTTTCACCCGTGGCATCACAACGTGCCGCCATGCGTGCTCAAGTGAGCTTTGTAATATCAGAGCTACCACTACGACCTAACCTAACCTAATCCGCTGAACGAATATTGTTGTGTATACGCATTTTCGCTTTGCTAAGTGGGCCTGCAAGCGACTTACAGAAGATGCCGATTTTGGCAAAAAAAAATCATCTTTTCAGATGAAGTTCATTTTAATCTTGGCGGGTATGTAAACAAGCAAAATTGCCACATTTGGGACACAGAAAATCCGCACGCATACATTGAAAAGCCGACGCACCCAAAACGAGTCACTGTTTGGTGCGGATTGTGGTCCAGAGGCATAAATGGGCCATGTTAGGTTAGGTTAGGTTAGAGGACGTGTACTTGCCAACTGTGACAAGTACAGTACCCGGAGGTCGAATTGACCCATTGTACAACGTCCTAGCTTCTCACACCGCTCGTGTCCTGTGCGTTTATTTTTATACATGAGTGGCGGGACCTACAGTTTAAAGTCGACTCCGAACGACAGATTTTTTGAGAAGCTTTTCATGGCAATGTTTACTCTCAGAGTTTTTACCAGAAATCTGCTGAGAAAAATCGCCGTTCATATTTTCGTATTGATGTCTGACCTGGAATTCAAACTCGGGCCTTTCGTTTAATAAACCAACACACTATCTACTAGACCACAGCGACTTCAAAAAATGGGCCATTTTGAACGAATTTTTATTCACAAAAATTGAAGAGGAGAATATTGGCAACATTTGGCTTCAACAGGACGGCATTACGTGCAACACAGCCGAAGCTACACTCGATGTTTTGCGCCCTGTTTTTGAAGATCGCATTATCAGGCGCAGAGCTGATGTTGTTTGGCCACCTTGGAGATGGGATTTGACACTGTTGGACTATTATTTGTGGGGTTTGGACAAAGATAAGTGTTATGCCGACAAGCCAGAGACAATTGACGCTTTAAAGGACAATATTTGTGAAAACATTGGTGAAATACAGCTGCATATGCTGATAATGTAGTTAAAAATTGTACCGATCATGTAGTCGACTGCATGGCCAGCCGAGGCAGCTATTTGAATGAAATTATTTTCCATTATTAACCGGAAGGATTGTACTTTCAAATAAAAAAAGAAAGTTTTTTTTTAAAGCATTTTGAAAAAAAAAATAGTTATTTGGCGGACCCTTTATATATATTGTAATATTTTACACAATTTATTCGCACAAAAGGACCAACAGTGTCCCCGGTATACACAGACATACATACATAATTGGCCATTACAGCCTTTCAGTCAGGATTACGACCTAGCTTCTCACACCACTTATATTGTGTGCGTTAATTTTATACAGAAGTGGCGGGACCTACAGTTTAAAGTCGACTCCGAACGACAGATTTTTGAGAAGCTTTTCATGGCAAATTTTAATCTCAGAGTCTTTGCCAGAAATCTGCTGTGAGGAAGTCGCCGAAAAAATATTTTTTCGTTTTGATGTCTGACCTGGGATACGAACCCGGGCCATTCGTCTAATAAGTTAACACACTACCTACTAGACCACGGCGACCAAGTTTAAGGCATCTTGAAATAACCTAAAGCTTATAATCGCACTTTTGACAGAACACTGTACACCCACAGTACATTTATTCCGAATGGCGGTTGTCTTGAGTCCAACATATAGATTCGGTTACGAAGATAATGAATCATCAGAATACATCCTTTAAATTCGGTGGACATTAATTCATCTCAAGAAGAAACACCTGGAAGCATTGTATGCTAGGCAAAAAATTGTTATTTTTGCCTCCAAGCGCTACGTGTGTATCACTATTTCTTAAAGAGCTCAGATGATTACCCATTTTGGTCGCTTTTTAATACAAATAAAAGGGGATCGTGTAGGGTCTTTAATCCCACATAAGACTCTAATAACTTTTTTCAGCGTTCACTAAATTTCTAACTATTCTACTAGAAAATTGTTTGCTGGGTTATACCACCACACAACCTTTGTATACATACGCCAACAATACAAATGCAGTCAAAACATTAAAGTTCAAACCAAAAAGGCAAATGACCATTAAATTCCATTGTGTCTGCCTTTTTGTCTGATTGCAGAATGTAGGATACACAATAAGGGGTACTGTATAAATATAAAACAAAACGACAAAATAGCGGTTGTCATTAGCAATGATTGACGCAAAAGACAATGACATAAAAACGAAATTAATTTTTTATATTTTTATTTACGTTGTTATCCTCTCAACAATTACGATTTTTAGGCCACTTTTGTATATCCACCAATCACTGAACAGCCATTAGTGGTAAGGCCTAATAAACCAAATAGAAAAAAATTAAGAACAATAGGGTGGCCTATTTAAAAGTTAAACTTTTTTAAGTACAATTGTTCCGGTTAGTAATGAAGGATTATTCCATTCACATGGAATCCAGGACAAACAACGCCAATAAAAGGGGAGAACGAAGGACTACCATGCTTAAATGGCAGTGACAACGGGAGAACAGTTTAAATAGAAGATGGACATTTCACCTTGTCCCTGACATAACCCCTTGGATGGAGAACGAACTTTGCAAGCTGAAATTTTAAGTGACCCAGTTCCTAACTGAGCTTGAATGTTTCAGGAAGTATCTACACAGATTGGGACATGATAATTCCCATTATCGCCCCAAATGAGTAGATGAGGAGAAATATGCGAAGCATATTTTAACATGAAGTCGCCGTGGTCTAGTGGGTAGTGTTTTGGCTTATTAGACGAAAGACCCGGGTTCGTATCCCAGGTCAGACATCAAAACGAAAACTATTTCTTCGGCGACTTCCTCTCAGCAGATTTCTGGCATAAACTCTGAGAGTAAAAAATTGCCATGAAAAGCTTCTCAAAAATCTGTCGTTCGGAGTCGACTTTAAAACTGTAGGTCCCGCCACTCATGTATAAAATTAACGCACACAACATAAGTGGTGTGAGAAGCTAGGTTAATCCTGACTGAAGGGTTGTAATGGCCAGTTATGTATGTATATGTATGTTAAACTTGGTAAAGAGCTTCTTCCCAATGAAAGTTTAGATTGTCTCTGATACGTGACACAAAATACAGAATCTCCTCGTATTTGAATTTCCCACATAGAAGGGCTCTGGCTCCGTGGAGGCTTAGCTCTTTGAAAGTACGTCTGATTCCTTATTGCTGGAAATTTTCATATGACTTAGGCTCTTGTCGAGGGTAATCTTATTTTGTCTGACTAATTAATTCAGCTTCTTCAGGCAGTCCCATATTATCTTCAATCTAATCTTATAAGATCTCAGTACTCAATTGTTGGTATCACTGGCTGTTATTATTTCTATATCCGGTCCTATTCAATATGACTTTAGCTTGTTGGCTTGGCATATGGGAAGATACTATATTCTGGGCTGGATTTTTTAAATATCCTTGTAGAATTAAGCTCTGACTTGGAGAGTTTCTGGCATTAGCTGGCAACCATTTCCTCTCTTACGTCTTTGACTCTTGTGCTTAATGTAAATTTTAAGTAGAGACGAGGCGAAGTCTATAATATCAAGAGTATTGTTAAGTATGAATACAATGAGTACTTCCAACTTTGAGTATGAGTAGCATGAGAATCATATTAAAATAAGTATGAATGCGTATAAGTATTAGAAATTATAAGTATGACTCGAATCTACTCATCGTTTTGAATACTCGTTGCTGATCTCTGACATCAGCATGGGGGTGGTGTGGTAGAGGTAAATAAATATTCTTAAATTACTTAACTTAGTTTCTAAACAAAACTTTTAGGGGTAATATTGATAAATCGATAAAGATTGAATGAGAAACGGCAAGTTTTCTTCGCAATTTGAATCGATCCATAAATCCATAAAGCTCTGACTTTGAGAGTTTCTGGCATCAGCGGGTAACCATTACCTATCTTACGTCTTTGACTCTTGTGTGATGTGAACCATTTTTTGGTATAAAGGCACCCACCGCGAACGATGATTGAATCGTGAACGTTGATCTTAGCTTTGTGCTGGTCCGGTTTATCCTTTCTCCTGCCTCTCTCTCTTCTCTTCTTTAAAATTCTTAAGTTTTTTGTTCTCTAAATTTGTTGTAAAATATTTTCTTGGCTAACATTTCTTTACGCACGTCACAAAATTAAAAATTTCCAATTTTGTGTTACGTTTTCTTAATAACTTTATCAACTACAACAACAATAACAAAAACAATAACGCACGTGTATATAAATCGACCCATTTTATGTTCGTTTTCGATTTCGAATTCGATTGCGTCTTTTAAATTTCTTGTTTGAATTGCTTTACCAATCAACCCATTACACCCTCCTCTATTGATAGACAGAAATCGATTAAATTTTGTTTCATTTTCTTATTATTTTCGTTATATTGCCGTTGTCCCTGTCGTTGTCGCTGTCATTGTAATTTTCTTTTAGCACCACTCTATACAACTCGTTATTAAATTTGTTTTCTGTGGAAATTGTCTTTTTTTATGTTTTTCCATTTCAATTTTATCTTATTTTTCTTATTTGTTAAGTTCGTTTTTCATTATTAAAAATCAAACAAAAATAAAAAAAAAACAATTTTTTTTGATTGCTTGTAGTCTTGTTTGATTTTTTTTTTAAATTTCTTACGTTTTTTTTTATAATTTCGTGGTAAAATAGTTTGTTTGTCTATTTTCTTAAACACGCAAGACTCAAATATTTTCAATTTCTAGAATACGTTTGCCATCGAAATGTTAACAACTCTGCTTAAATAGAAAATAGTTATAGTAGTAGCAAACCAATAAATAATTACAATTCGAATACAGTAATCCCTCGATTTACGTTCCAGTTGGTACCAAAAAAAAAAAGGCGATGTAAATGGAATGGCGACTCAAATTCAACTTAAAGGGAACAAAAAATTTGTTGACGTAAATCGAAACAACTTTAATTGAGGCAATGTAAATCGAAGGATTACTGTATACCAGCCGCACACGCACACGACATAAGCAGTGCGAAACGCTAAGCCGTAATCCTGACTGAAGGATTGCAATGGCCTATTATGTATCAGAAATCAGCAAAGAATCGTTTTTCCGCTACTCATAAGCACTCATGGAATTTTGAGTATCTGTACTTTATCACAAGTATTCAAAAGTATATCAAAGGGACGGGGACAGGTGAAAGTCTATGCTATTTACAGAATTTTTATTGCACATTTCGCACAAATTGTTTTCTATATTATCGGCACCACAGTCTAGTTGATAGGGTGTTGACTTATTCCATGAGAACTCGTGGATTAAAACGCAGATCAGACTTCTCGAAAGAAATAAAAAAGGAATCGGAAAAAAGAAATAAAAACTCAAGATCTGAGAGTAAATACCAGCGATCAGCAATGAATCGTTTTTTCCGATATTCATAAGCACTCATGCTATTTTGAGTATAAGTGAATCTAAAGAATTGAAATTCAACTACTCTGATTCATTTGTACTCAGTACAATATTGACTTATAAGTATAAGTAGCAATGAGTATGAGTACAACGTTGTTATCAAACTTACAACATTCAAAATATGTTTGATTCATACACCTACTCATTTTGATTCATAAATTTAGAAAAATACTTATAATATTTATAAGTAATTCCAGTGATTCGAATCATTTATCAAAATTTACAGCTTTTGTTGTTGTTGTTGCATATAGAAACAAAGAAGAAAGGACAGACAAAGACAAGAAGTAAAGCATACACACAATCTTCTTGTGAGTATTGCAGTGCTCGTACGCGAATCATTTTTATTTTATGCTTCGTGTAAATGTTAAGTAGAGAAGAGTCGAAGTCAATAACGTCATGCGTATCGTTAAGTATAAGTACGACTTCTAACTTTGAGTATGAGTAGTATGAGTATCATACACCTGACATCAGCATGTAGGTGGTAGAGGTAAATAAATATTCTTAAATTGCTTAACTTAGTTTCTAAATAAAACTCTTGGGGGTAATATTGACAATTCGGTAAAGTTTGAATGAGAAACAGAATGTTTTCTCCTCAATTCGAATCGATCCATAAATTTTAGATACTAATTGCCGATAGATACTAGTCGCCGTGGTCTAGTGGGTAGTGTGTTGGCTTATTAGACAAAAGGCCCGGGTTCGAATCCCAGGTCAGATCTCAAAACGAAAAATATTTCTTCGGCGACTTCCTCTCAGCAGATTTCTGGCAGAGTAAAAATTGCCATGAAAAGCTTCTCAAAAATCTGTCGTTCGGACTCGACTTTAAACTGTAGGTCCCGCCCCATTCATGTATAAAATTAACGCACACAACTTAAGTGGTGTGAGAAGCTAGGTCGTAATCCTGACTGAAGGGTTGTAATGGCCAATTATGTATGTTATGTAATTGCCGAAAAGAATCTTTTGAAGCTTAATTAGGATTACAACCTGGTTTCTTATTCTCTCTAAACCATTTTAAGGTTAATATAATTGCCATGGGCTAGCTGAAGTCGCCGTAGTCAAGTAGATAGTGTGTTGAATTATTAGATCAGACATCAAAACGTAAAATATGAAAATATTTCTTTGGCGACTTCCTCTCAGCAGATTTCTGGCAAAAACTCTAGGAGTAAATATAATTGCCACGAAAAGCTTCTCACAAATCTGTCATTCGGAGTCGACTTTAAACTGTAGATTCCGCCCCACTCATGTGTAAACATAAATGGTGTGAGAAGCTAGGTCATAATCCTGACTGAAGGGTTGTAGTGACCAATTATGTATGTATGTATGTATGTATGAATATGAAACTCAAACCAACCTCCAGACAAGTCGTAATTGATGAACATAGTCTGCCATTATCCTGATAGACCGCAATTTTCGAAATGTTTCTTATACCCAGAATATAGCAGAACGAGAGAGAAAACTTAAACACAAACAAAGGATTTTTTTTTGCTTATTCCCCTTAAGCGTATTCCATTTATTTACGAATTTATTTTAAAATGTTGTTGTAAACGAACCAGCAAAATTTGTAAACTAAAATATTATATTTGCCAGCATAAATCTTTCCACATTTCACCCTAAAATGTCAGCATAAACCAGAATGAAAATTATACGAATATATCTTACGAAGAAGAAAAGAAAGGAAGGAAAAAAAGAAAAGGGAGGATAAACAAATATTTACTCGTTTATTTATGAGAGAAGATAAGTTTTAGGATTTTTTTTTGGGTTTTTGGTTTTTGAATATGTTTGTTCGTTGTTACAATTTATAGACAAATTTTAAAATGCTACAATTACATTTAGTTTTTTTAAAAATACTATATAGACCATCAGAATATTTCTTTTCAAAACCTTGCCTTAAGCAGAATTTTTCCTTAATTCCTACTTTATTATAGAAGCTTAATAAATTAAACCTATTTTGAATAGAAATAGATGCTTAAACTCTTTATAAGTATCCCTTACATTGTCTGATGAACCCTCTAAATTCTAATTTAAAAACCAAAGACCTCCATCTACAAAGATCTGTCAAACAATTGTCTAGTAATTGTTATTGTTTGTTTACAAATTATCGTACTGCTTAATGCAACAACAAGCACCAGCATAAACAAAAAAAAAAAAAATGGTAAACAAGTAAACAAAAATATAACAACAAACACTACAAGATGTATGCTAATGATTGAAAGTAACGATATTTACATTTATAGAGGCCTCATGAAGGCGAAGTCACGAACATTTGCCTTCAAGAACATTCATCAGACAGTTTACCCTGCCATATAAAAGGCAATGCAAAGCAGGTGAGCGTGAGTTAGTGAAATTCAGTCAGTCTTGTGGGAAGATGCGGTGTGTTTGAAGAGAGTTAGAACATCTTCTCCCTTACAAAGATCAATCGTCCAGTTGTCTAGTAATTGTTATTGTTTATGCGGAACATTTAAACAGAGGAATAACAAACAAAAAGCAATTGTTGTTGTTTACATCAAGTTGTAAACAGTGGCACACAGAATTGTGCGAATAGTAAACAGTTTTAATTGAAAACTAAACACAAATTTATTTTTTATTTTATTTGCAATCTACAAGCTAAGATTTTAAAGGTTTTTAAAAGCTAAAAATATAGAGTAATCGATATCGATTGACCTTCCCCTTATTTTTGTCCACATATACTCAATATTTTATGCCGAATAGTATAATAATTCGCTTCCTTGGATGTAATTCAACATTTAATTTCATTGAATTTAAAATCATTGTTCATTACGTTTACCCGTGGCATCACAATGGGCCGATATGCGTGCTCAAGTGATCTTTGTGATATCACTCACTCACTCCTAACCTAACCCCATTCTTACTTCTATCGGTACAGAGAACGGCTGCACTAAGTATCGCGTCGGCATATCGTACGGTGTCCGCCCCAGCCGTACTTGTGATAGCAGGTACAATCCCTGTCGATCTAATGGCAGCAGAGCGGATGAAGATTTATAAGGTGAAATCGGCTAGAAATCACATAACCGGTCACTTCAGGGAAAACACTATTTCAGAATGGCAACGAAGAATGAAACGACGAGGATAGAGGAAGGTGGACGGCGAGACTTATTCCGGAAATAAAGCCATGGATCTGTAGGAAATTTGGAGAAGTAAATTATTACGCTACACAGATGCTATCGGGCCGCGGATATTTTAGGAAATATCTGAACAGAATCGCCGTGAAGTCGCCGCGGTCTAGTAGGTAGTGTGTTGGCTTATTAGACGAAAGGTCCGGGTTCGTATCCCAGGTCAGACATCAAAACGAAAAATATTTCTTCGGCGACTTCCTCTCAGCAGATTTTTGGCAAAGACTCTGTGAGTAAAAATTGCCATGAAAAGCTTCTCAAAAATCTGTCGTTCGAAATCGACTTTAAACTGTAGGTCCCCCACTCATATATAAAATTAACGCACTCAACATAAGTGGCGTGAGAAGCTAGGTCGTAATCCTGACTGAAGGGTTGTAATGGCCAATTATGTATGTATGTATCTGAACAGAATGGGCAAGACCACCTCCCCTTACTGCCTTTACGAGGAAGGGGAGGTAATAGATGCTGCAGAACACACTATCTTCGAATGTGCACTATCGCTCTGCACTGACTTCGATGATCGGAACGATAACGGCCGCTAACATTGTCGGGGTTATGATTGCTAGCAGGAGGAATTAGGCCTCAGTGGCGTATTACGTGGAGCGTATTCTGAGACTGAAGAAGAGAGATCTGGAGGCTGCAGAGCATGTGGGCACGCAGGCAAAGATGACACTAGCTCACGTGTCAAACCAGATCCCAGTCGGGAGCTTGTACGGAAGGAATAGTGGAGACAATTAGAAGTCTCCTCAACCTTCATTATGCAGTCTGGAAGCGGATGTGAGCATGAAGGCGGCCAAAGAGCCAAAAGGACTCCACTCCGAAGTAATACCACCGTAGTTCCGGAGTGGGCACAACAGTCCACGGTACGAGGGGAGATTTAGTGGGTTAGGGCCCCACACACGGAGGACGTGACAACTTCCTTTATGGCGGTTAGGTACATTTGCCCCTCCTCGGCGTAATAAAAACCTAACCTCATTAGATTTTTCAATACGCAGTCTGGATGCGGATGTGAGCAAGAAGGCGGCCAAAGGGCCAAAAGGACTCCACTCCGAAGTAATACCACCGTAGTTCCGGAGTGGGCACAATAGTTCACGGTACGAGGGGGAGATTTAGTGGGTGAGGGCCCCACACACGGAGGACGTGACAACTTCCTTTATGGCGGTTAGGTACATTTGCCCCTCCTCGGCGTAAAAAAAACCTAACCTCATTAGATTTTAGGTGTGTTAGCTTCAAAGCCTAATTTCCAATAACATTTCCTTTCATTTCCATTCAAAACTTTTTCTTTTATTAGCCTTTTCTTCGCAATCAAAATTTGAAACCCATTGTGTAGTGATTTATTTTCCCTGAGATTTGTTTCTCAAATTAATCTAAGCAACCAATTAAATTCTTGCGGAAAATTTCTTGATAAATTTAGCATTTCAAATACAAAGTTATTGTCACCTTAGACAGGTTTAATGGAATTTCTGCTCTTTTCTAAGGGAAACATGAAAGAAGCAGTGCAGGGTATAGTAGAGAAATGTCAATCATTTGATTTACTTTTTCTCAACTTTTTGCTTGAATTATTGATTATTTAATGACTGTTTCGATTTTGTTATATTTTCCCATTCTCAGTTAGAAATTTTAGCTTCTAGGGGGTTAGGAGCATAAAAAGTAAAAGTCACTTAATGAAAATCATCAATACTCATCGATTTCTCTTCTCTTTTTTTGTTTCTTCCTTCATTTTTATTTCGATTTCTATTTTACTTGTGATTTGGGATGTAAATTTGCTATGAAAGAATTTCCAAAGTTAATCAATTTTAATTAAATTTTAATTGAAATTTCTGCAAGACAAGGTTAAGCCTATTAATAGGTCATGGATTATGCTTTTTTTTTTACTTTTTTTTAATATCAATTTAAATAAAAAGTTGGCTTCATTCTCATCAAAAGTTATGAAGAGTAAAACTAAGGATACTCAATTACTCATACTCATACTCATACATACTGTTACGTTTGTTACCTTTTAAAAATGTTTAAAATATGAGTTTATAGATTGCAAATAAAATAAAAATAAATTTGTGTTTAGTTTTCAATTAAAATTCTATATTATTCGCTTTATTCACAACTTGATGTAAACAATAGCAATTGCTTTCCTTTTTTATTCCCCTAATTATACTCTTTGCATAAACAATAACAATTACTAGACAATTATTCAATAGATCTTTATAACGGAAATCTTTAAGCCACAATTACTTTTTTCAAACACAACACGTCTTTACACAAAACTGACTAAACTTTACTAACTCCGTCGCCTGCTTTACCTTGCATTTTATATGATAACATAAACAGCTTAATGAATGTTCTTGAAGGTAACTGTTCATAACTTTACTTTCCTGCTTTGCCTTGCCTTTTATATGGTAACGTAAACAGTCTAATAAATGTTCTTGAAGGTGTATGTTCATGAATTTACGTTCTCGAAATCTCTATAAATGAAAACATGTAAACATTATTGTATATTTTGTTTACATGTTTACCATTTAAGCTGGTGTTTGTTGTTATATGTATTGTATTTATGAAAACAACAACAATTGGCTTTTTTTGTTATGCCTCTGTTTATACCTTTTGCATAAACAATAACAACTACTAAAAAATTGTACTACAGATCTTTGTAACGGAGATTTTCAAACCACGTTCGCCTCTTCACACAAAACTGACTGATGTTTTACTTACTTACTTGTCTGATTTGCCTTGTTTTTTATATGACAGGTTTAGCTTTCTCGAAATATCTATAAATGTAAACACCGTTTCATTTCATTATTGTTGTTTGTGTATTTTGTTTACATTTATTCTTGTAGTATTTGTTGTTATATTTTCGTTGTCTTGTTTATCATTTTAATGTTAAGTGATGTAAAAGCAAACCATCAGTATATAGATTCTTCATTTTCGTAAGGATTACCACCTAGCTTCACACACCATTTAGGTTGTGTGTATTAATTTTACTTATAAGTGGATTTATAGGAAAGCTTGGCATATTTTGAAAATATTCAATAAAACAGTTTAATTCTTTCTTTTTATGTTATACTCGGTGTCCATATGGCCCACTCTGATACCCAGTGTAAGATAAGCCCCTTTGTCATGATCTGTAAGTAGTGGGTTTCATACACTTTGAGCTTCGAATGAAACCAGCCAGTTGTCTTAGCGGCACGTTCCCCACAATGCCTAGATCTTCATTGTATATTGAAAATATCAAAATAATTTTTTGTATTCCAATTACCTATGAAAACAGAAATAACTTGTAGAACAAACTCGCCTTTTTTTGAGTTATGGACGTATACGTAATATTTAATTAACATAACACTTATACGTTCCACTGTACTGCACATATTTGCATAGGAAAAAATTTAATTTGTATTGTTTTTTAATATTTCTAAAATCCACAAGCAGATTCATTGTTTTACAAACAACTTTTTAAAGAAACAATTAAAGAAGTCTGACAGTTTGAAAACTTAAGAACGGGAAGCAAAAGTCCTGCCACTTAATCCATCATTTTTTTTTGGTTCTTTGTTTTCAATCAACAAACCCCAGAACGTATTTTTCCGTCGCCTCAAAAGATGGCCAATTTTGTACTAGAATATGTTGTTCTGCGGAAAGCATAAATTTTTTTGTTTTCATTTGAAGATAAAGATTCAGATTGAATGCTTGTCGGGGCATATGATGATCAGGCTCTATCAGCATCAACAACAATTATGTTAATGTGGGAAATGGAGGACGTCGGAGACCAACAAAATGGTTTGAAGATGCCAAATTGCAAACAATATTGAATAAAGATTACACTTTCAGTCTCAAACCAATGGCAGAAATACTAAATGTTGCACAACTGTAGAAGCAGCAGGGATGAGGAGCAAGTGGAGACTTTTCTTCTTCTACTGGGACATGCCCGGCACCAAATTTTTTGTTTTCATTTGAAGATAAGTTCTGAAGAGTCAGATTGAATGCTTGTCGGGGCATATGATGATCAGGCTCTATCAGCATCAACAACAACGTTGTTAATGTAAGAAATGGAGGAAGTCGAACACCACCGCGATAGTTTGAAGATGCCAAATTGCATCCAAATAAAGATGACACTTTCAGTCTGAAACCAATGGCAGGAATACTAAATGTTGCACAACTGTAGAAGCTGCAGGGATGAGGAGGAAGTGGAGACTGCTCTTCATCTACTGGGAACATGCCCGGCACTAAGTCAAAGAAGGTAAATATATCTGGGTACCTACTACGTCGATGATCTAGGAAATTTTTCGAACATTAGCATCGACAGTTTGAGTCGCTTCATTGGATGGTCTAACTTGTTTCAGAACTAGGGGATAAGTGACATGAAGTGTGATATCACAATAGGCCCCATGTAGCCTAAGTTTGTCCAACCGAATTCCTTTTAAAAACGGCCACCTATATCAACCTACCTTCGTAAATGTTGCACAATAAACAATTTCTGAGCGTTAATGGGGAAAAATTCAAAAATTCTGAAAAATTAATCGAATTGTTATTGGCGACAGAAAAATCGATTTATTTTTAGAATCCTAAATGGAACAAAATGCAGTCGCCGTAATCTAGTATTTAATGTGTTGGCTATGAGAGAGATTCATTTTGTGCGGATATGCAGAATATCACTACTGCAATGAAAAATGGATTTATTTTCAGAATCCAAAACTGAAAAACTCATGGGTTAATCCGATATATCCATCAACATCGGCAGCAAAACCGATCTGGTAAGATCAAAAAGGTGAAGCTTCTAAAATCTGTTGAAATCGTTAGGTAAAGACCAAAAAAGGAAGTACGTGGGAACTTGGAATTATTTTCCACTTCCAAACTATGTAGCAATCTCTCCTTTATTTTTCTAAAAAGCAAAAGAAAGCCGTCTTAAGCTCTTGGCGCTATAGGTTTACAACAGTATTCATGATTATTATGTGTCTTTTATTTCTATGCCAATAATTTCTAAAGCATTACGTGAATCAATTATTTGTCTTCAACTGTTAAAACAAATTGTAGAGACAAACACCTTCAAGAAAAAGAAAACTTATTGTCTGGCCTTCAATTCTTAACACTTTTTAACTATGTTGACGCTTTTATTCTTTCCTTTTCCTTTTTTCTTACGCCATTTAAAAAATTATCGCTTTTCTTTGCTGCCCAAAAACATTTAAGAAAGTTCGTTACTTTAAATCATCAACGGATGAGTAATAAGAAGATGATTTGCAAAAGACTTACAGAAAATTGTCATTGTACTGTAAAGATATTGTTGTTGTTATTGTTGTTATTGTATTTAATATAAAAGCGTGACAAGTTTATTTCATTTACATTTTCTAAAAGCGAACGAACGAACGAACAAACGTTGAGTCTCTCTGAATAGTAATTTTGTTGGAATATCTTTTTCTATTATTTTCGGTTTGTATTCTCAGCAATTTTTGTTCTATTTTTACAAAAAAGAAAATAAAGGCTTTATTTTGCTTGAAAAGTAAGAGAGTAAAAGAGTTTTCAAAAGGCTCTTTAAGATACAAAATAGATAGATAGATAGCATGTCTTGGAACACCCTTAGATACAATACCACCATACATATATAGTTACAAACTCTTAAAAATAAAACAGAATTTATATTTGTAACACAACATGTGTAGTACCAGTGTTTAGTATAAAACCCATAATTGAAAAGAAAATTGTAAGTCTTTATTGGTTCTATTTCTATAACTTCTTTATAAGCAAACAGATGCAGATAACATTCTTGTTATTATAGGGTATCCCTTGAACAAATTTTTGCATACATAATTGGTCATTAAAACCCTTCAGTTAGGATTATTGAACTAGTTTCTAACATCACTTATGTTGTGTTTATTAATTTTATACATAAGCGGCGGGACCTACAGTTTAAAGTCGACTTTGAACGACAGATTTCATGGCAATTTTATATACTCTCAGAGTTTTTGCTAGAAATCTCCAGAGAGGAGATTACGTCTAATAAGCCAACACACTACCTACTAGACTACGGCGACTTCAATTCTTAGTCTTGTTATTATACTTAGAAGTCGCCGTGGTCTAGTAGGTAGTGTGTTGGCTTATTAGACGAGCGACCCGAGTTCGAATCCCAGGTCAGACATCAAAATGAAAATTTGAAAATAATTTTTCGGTGACTTCCACTCAGCAGATTTCGGGCAAAATTTCTGAGAGTAAAAAAATTGCCATGGAATGCTTCTCAAAAAATGCGTCGTTCGGAGTCGACTTTAAACTGTAGGTCCCTCCACTCATGTATAAAAATAACGCACACAACATAAGTGGTGTGAGAAGCTAGGACGTTGTACAATGGGTCAATTCGACCACCGAGTACTGTACTTGTCAGAATTGACAAGTACACGTCCTCTAACCTAACCTAACCTAAGATACTCCCTCTCTTCTAGATTACCATTAAGTAGCTACTCCCCGCTTAACAGCTGGACCGATACACGTCCTCTAACCTAACTTAACCTATTATACTGTTACGTTTTACCTTTTAAAAACGTTTCAAATATGAGCTCATAGATTGCAAATAAAATAAAAATAAATTTCTGTTGATCTTTCAATTAAAATTCTTTATTATTCACACAATTCTGTGTGCCACTGTTCACAGCTTTATGTAAACAACAACAATTGCCTTTTCTTTGTTATTATTCTGCTTATATCGTTGGCATAAACAATAATAATTACAAGAAAATTGCTCGACAGATCTTTGTAACGGAGATTTTTCAAACCACAATTAATCACTTCAAATTTACAGTATCTTCACACAAGACTGACTGAACTTTTACTAAATTACTCGTCTCCTTTAAATTTTATATGACAGGGTCAATGTATACCTTTATAAATGTAATTTTGTTCACTGTTTACCATTTTTTATGTAAGAATAATTAGTAGAAATTATAATAATAATTAAAAAAAATTCAATTGAAACATAAATTTTCTTTCTTTAAAGGGACACCCTAACATAATTTCTTTTTTTTTAATTTTTCTTTTCAATTTTATTCTTCCATTGATTAAAATAGACTTTTTTTCTTTTCGGAGAGTAAAATGAAATAAATTTTCCATCAGCATTATCATTAGTCTGTAGTTTATGGTGAATTGATTTTTGCTTAAATATTTATACCACACCATAACAGTAGTGTTGTTATTAATTTTCTAAAAATAGTTTTCAGAAGATTTATTCGTTTAATTTAGGTATTCTTAGAATTTATCGTAAAATACCTAAAGATACAATGTACATATACAACCGTGCTTAATGTAATATATTAAGGTAATCATTGTAAGCGGCCTATGCATACAAATGTGGACTTAATTCACTCGCATTAAACCAAAAGTAAATCTTTCCATATAATCTAGCTCTTCTAAGTGTCCTCTATCTCTTGAAATAGCCTGGATAAATAATGGAATAATATTCGTATTTCCATTTATTCACGTCAAAGAATAAACTTTATGTTGACTTATACGTTCTAGTTTCTGACATCAGTTACGCTGTGTGTGTTAATTGCATACGTAAGTGCCGAAACCTATAGTTTAAGGTCGATTCCGAACGATAGATTCTTAAGAAACTCTTCATGCCAATTTTTATTTACTTTCAGAGAACTTTTGCCAGGAGTCTGCTGAGAGGAAGTCTATTATAAGATATTTGCTTCCATATTTCCTTGTGTTAGAGATGTCTGACCTGTAATTTAAAGCGTGGTCTCACGTGCAATAAGCCAACACATTATCTACTAGATTATGGCGACTGCATTTTGTTCCATTTAGGATTCTGCAAATAAATCGATTTTTCTGTCGCTAATTACAATTCGAATAATTATTCAGAATTTTTGAATTATTCCCCATTAACGCTCAGAAATTGTTTATTGTACAACATTTACGTAGGTAGGTCGATATAGGTGGCAGTTTTTAAAAGGAATTCGGTTGGACAAACTTAGTCTACATGGGGCCTATTGTGATACCACAGTTCATGTCACTTATCTCCTAGTCCTGGAACTACTTTGAGCATCCAATGAAGTGATTCAAACTATTGACAGTCAATGTTCGAAAAATCTCCTAGATCTTCTTCTTTGACATAGCGCCGGGCATGTTCCCAGTAGATGAAGAGCAGTCTCCACTTCCTCCTCATCTCTGCAGATTCTACAGTTGAGCAACGTTTTGTATTTCAGCCATTGATTCCAAATTGAAAGTATCATCTTCATTCGGATGCAATTTGGCATCTTCAAACTATCGCGGTGGTGTTCGACTTCCTCCATTTCTTACATTAACAACGTTGTTGGTGATGCTGATAGAGCCTGATCATCATATGCCCCGACAAGCATTCAATCTGACTCTTCAGAACTTATCTTCAAATGTAAACAAAAAATTTAGTGCCGGGCATGTTCCCAGTAGAAGAAGAAAAGTCTCCACTTGGTCCTCATCCCTGCTGCTTCTACAGTTGTGCAACATTTAGTATTTCTGCCATTGGTTCGAGACTGAAAGTGTCATCTTCATTCAATATTGCTTGCAATTTGGTATCTTCAAACTATTTTGGTGGTTTTCGGCGTTCGCCATTTCTTACATTAACATCTTTGTTGTTGATGCTGATAGAGCCAGATCATCATATACCCCGACTAGCATTCAATCTGACTCTTCAGAACTTTTCTTCGAATGACAACAAAAAATGTCTGCTTTCCCCATAACAACATATTTTGGTACAAAGTTCACCATCTTTTTAGGCGGCGGAAAAATACGTTGTGGGGTTTGTTGATCGAAAACAAAGAACCAAAAAAAAGAGGGATTAAGTGGCAGGACTTTTGCTTCCCGGTCTTAAGTTTTTAAACTGTCAGACTTTTTTAATTGAAAAGTTGTTTGTAAAACAATGAATCTGCTTGTGGATTTTAGAAATATTAAAAAAACAATAAAAATTACATTTTTTCTATGCAAATATGTGCAGTACACTGGAACGTATAAGTGTTGTGTTAATTAAATATTACGTATACGTCCATAACTCACAAAAAGGTGAGTTTATTCTACAAGTTATTTTTGTTTTCATAGGTAATTTGAATACAAAAAATTATTTTGATATTTGCAATATATAATGAAGATCTAGGAATGGTGGTGAACGTATCGCTAAGACAACTGGCCGGTTTCATTCGAAGCTCTGGGTGTATGAAACCCACTACTAACAGATCATGACAAAGGGACTTACCTTACACTGGGTAACACAGCGGGCCATATGGTCACCGAGTGAACTGAGCTGTGAACGGCATGCTACCTGTTTAACTAACCTAAACTGTCGCATTACATATTTCCAATCTGGAGTAATATTTGTATATTGTGTAACCATAATAAGTCCAGACCAATTATTATTTTCTTTTCCATTTTATTTGGTTTTTTTTTTCATTGTAATCAAGTTTCAATTGCCAGTTTTGTTTAAATGCAAATAAAAAAAGTCTTTACAACCTGTTAAGGACTCTTATAATTTGCATCATAATTTTATGATTGTAAACACTTTATTGTAATATTAGCACTTGTGGTGTTTGTTGTCTTTGGAGCCTTAAAGCTCAAGTATAAAGTGGCAAAAAAACAAACCCAAATTGTGGTTTAAACTCTGTAAACAAATATTTTTTAAAAACACTTAAATTGAGTCGGTTTTTTTATTCATTTCGTAATCATTGGTTCACACTTTGTGATTTTGTGGTATCGGTTTTTTTACTGTCTAAACGACCCTTACACGCCTTCTTGTATTTTTCATAAATTTCTGTAGGCTTTTGATTTTATTGGCATTGTTTTCTTTAAACTTTTTTAAAGGCCCATGTTTATTACATTTTTACACATTTTTTTCGTTTTTTCCCCTTTATTTTTCATAACGAAACCAACGAACGAATTCCGAATTCCCATAAAACACACAGCACAGCCTTTCAGGAGTTGTTTTGTTTTGTTGTGTCTTGTTTATCGCAAAAAAAAATACAACATCCGTTTCTGTATGCCCGACCGAGTTCGTTCTGTTTCATTTCCTGTTTAATTTAAAGATAATGTTGAATGTTTGCTGGAATTGTTGTTGTTGTTCTCTTTGCTGTAATCACAATGGTTGACAACATTCCCTTACAAATAGTTTCCGTTCTTTTAAGTACGAGTATTATTATTTAAAAGAAAAGGTAATTATGCTTTGAAAAAGAAAGAAATAAAACAACAGAGAAAGATAATTTCGTTTTGAAATACAAACAGGTGTAGTAAAATGAAATCTATTATTATAATATTCTTACGTTTTTATCTTTTTTAAAAACGTTTAAAAAATGAATTCGTTAATTGCAAACAAAATTAAAATAAATTGGTGTTTAATTTCAGTTAAACTCTTTAATGTCCGAACTATTTTATGTGCCACTGTTCGAACAATAATCTGTTCATTCGTTATTTTTCTTACACTTCTGTTTGCGTAAAAACGCCAACAACTGTTCTGTCGATCTGTTTTCTTTACGTGCAACTTCACACAAGGCTGACTGAATTCTTACTAACTGGTTGTCTGCTTTGGTTTGCCTTTCTATATATGGAACGAAATCAGTCTGATAAGGGTTCTTGTAGTGGAACGTTCGGAGTTTCGCCTATTTGAGAATTCTTTTGCGATACATTGCTTGTTGTTGCATTTGCTTACATGTCTATCACTATTTCTCTCATGCTTGTTGTTGTTGGTTTACTTGGAACATGTTCGATGTATTTGTTAGTGAATATTTGTATCCTGTGTATATGAGTACAAATTGCCACTTGCTGCGTCCGGTGATATAGATGATAAAGCTAATTGTAAGGGAAATAGACTTTGTGGGTTGGTATCAAAGTCATGGTATCAAAAACAGATGTCCTTAGAACCGGACGTTAGTTGGGACCAGATATATACATATGTTTGTAGGCATCTAAGCAAATTGAAAAACAGGCTAAATCAATAAAAAATGGACTTGGACATGGTATCAAGGATTTCAAAACCATTTTCGTTATGGTCGTGCGTTACTTGGAACCGGAGATATAGACGTAGAAGTTAATTGTTTCTATATATGTAAGTGTGGCAAAATGCTTCCGTATTCCGCGCTCGTTGTGTTGACTTGTGTTTTTGTCAATGGCTGGTATTTTTGTCGGTGTTGACTTTCACTTTTTTGTTCGATGATTGCTATTTTGTATTTTGTCGATGACTTGTATTTTTTAGAGGTTGACGAACATTGTTTTAGACGATGACTTCCAGTTTTTGGTAGATTAATTTGCATTTTTTGGGCGATGACTTGCGGTTTTTGGTCACTGACTCAAATTTTTTTTGGTCGATGACTTGCTTTTATTGGTCGATAACTTGCATTTTTTTGGTTGATGAATTGTAATCTTTTGGTAATTTTTTTGGTGACTTGTATTGTTTTTTGATGACTTGCATTTGTTGTGGTCGATAACTTGCATTTTTGGTCGATAACTTGCATTACTTCTTGTCGATAACTTGTAATCTTTTGGTCTATGCTTTGTATTTTTTTGTCGTCGACTTGTTGTTTTTTGATGACTTGCATTTTTTGTGGTCGCTGACTTGCATTACTTTTGGTCGATAACTTGCATTTTTTTGGTAAACAATTTATAATCTTTTGGTCTATGTGTTGAATTTTTTTGGTCGTCTATTTGTTGTTTTTCAATTACTTACATTTTTTGGTCAATGAAATGCATTACTTTTGGTCGATAACTTGCATTTTTTTGGTAGATGGCTTGCAATCTTTTGGTCTATGCTTTGCATTTTGTTGCTCGTCGACTTGTTTCTTTTTGATGATTTGTTTGGTCGATGAATTGCATTACTTTTGGTCGATAACTTGCATTTTTTGTGGTCGATAACTTGTATTTTGCGAACTCTTTTAAGAAACACACTTTTTAACTACTATTTCGTGCCTTAGTCTAACTCTTGTACAAGAATTTAATTGGCTATGCATGTTCATTTGCCATGCATAATGTAGTAGTTTTTTAATCTAAAAATTTAAATTGAATTTTATTTTTAAAAAACTTTTTAACATTTTGTTTTCTTTTTTTTTCTTTTTGCAGGTAATCATCAAAAACTTTCTGTAACGTTAAGTATATTTTTAATTATTTATTTATTGTTTAATGAAATCAACTTAACTTTATTAAATCTCTATGAATTCTTTTTCCTGTATTCGTATGTGTCTCTCTGTTGGATCTTCTTAATCTTTCTAAAGAAAATATCGATACGGGTGAGCCAGTAGATAATTTAAAAAAAAAAAAAATATTTTTTTCCTGCACTTTAGAGAAACACACACAAATCAAAAATGTGGCCTTAAATGTATTAGACTTTGCAACTAGCAATAGCAAATGCCAACAACAATAATAATAGTTAAGCACCATGTTAAGCACTCTATGATATACTAAGTATGTATTAGAGAATTAAAATCTATGTTTGAGTGTATAGTTGGGGTTAAAATTACATATACTTCTACATATATAGTACATGTATACACAACACAAATACACTCTTACGTTACGTTACGTTAAGCATAACGTATTTTGTAAAACGAATGAAGACTGTGCCCCAACTGAAGTTATTTTAAAATTATTTAAATTTGACGGAGAGATATTTTTACCAGCTAAGAGAACGCTATCCAAGTATTTATAGTTGGATTCAAATCATGGTAATGAAATATGGAGCCTTTTCAGAGCAGTAGAATCCTAGATGGTTCCTTGCACTAACCATTGACAGTGGCACTGTACAGTTTAAAGTAAAGTTCAAAAAGTTAATATGGTCAATAACAAACCATTACGTTTTAAACTGAATACAGGTGACTCGACTGTATAGTATTAATAATCCCGAGGCCTTTTAGAAACTATGTACCTTCCCTTATAGTTACTCTGTGGGTTGCAATAACTATGCTAAATGCCTATAAAAACTGAATATGTATGCCTCCCCTGGAGGGTTATTTGCACACGTAACATGTACGATTTACAATAAAACGTACACACAAACACACACACACACATTTAGGGTGTTTTTATTTTGCAATTTTATATTCTTGAAACTGTGTTTCATTAGCATAAGACTCGTTGTTGTTGTTGTTTTTTTTATTGTACATAGTTTGAAGCTTTATTGTATTTGTAAGCCTACAGAGAGTTGCATAGAGAACTCATACTAGTAGTATAGGTATGCGTGTTTGCGTGACGTTTTTATTAGTTTCCATATATGAAAGTATGTGTGTATACATATAAGAGAGAAAGAAAGAGAATGTAACGTATAGGCTTTGAAATTGTATTAAAATTTTGAGGTCATTCATACGCCAACTACTTCTCATAGGCAAGCGAACATGCGAACATACGAGTATATCTACGATTAAAGACGATTCTATGAGCCGAGACTAACCACAAATGGTTTAACACTTTTGTAACTCGCTATAGTATATTCGTGGTGTGTCTGTGTATAAGTAAATGTGGTTGTAGTAAGTAATAGTGTTAAATGCTGGTCTTTTATTTTTTTTTTATGGTGTTTTGCCTCTTTAATATCCATTTTTACGCAAAGTATAGGCATGAGCTCTTATTTTCCTTAAGTTTCCCTGATTTTGCTTGTTTTCTTGCATTTTGTGTGTGCTCAACGTTGAGAATGTTAATTAGTTTAAGGCTAGCAAAACAATTAATAAGTTTCTGGCCTACATTATGTTGGTTAATAATAAAACAAAGCAAGCAAACAAAGCTAGTTTCCTTCAAGGACTTCTAAAATGTTGAATGCCTTTTGGAATTTTTTTTTTATTTTTTTGATTTAAAATTAAAAGATTAAGTAGAGAGGGAGGGAAAGAGATTTCAAAGAGATTAAGCAGCACCATTAGAAGAAAATGCTTACAGAAAATGCTTAAAGAAAAGAAAAATTCGCTTTTCTTTGTTAATACGTTGCATAAAAGATGTATTAAAAAAGCGATTTTGTGCGCCTTTAACTACTAAAGATAAAACGTTTTAAATGGAACAGAAAAAACGTAAAAAAATCTGTAATTTCTAAAGAAAATCTTTAAAAATTCTGGGAAATTTTAAAGTGATTCCATATTATATTATGTAACGTGTTCATAGGTTCTAAGGAATATTAAAAGTAGTTGGTTTTGTCATCAGCATAAAGATTTCTTTCACATTTTAGTATTCCCGTTCCTTGTGTTGCATTAGTGCTCCTGCTCTTCATAGTTTGTGGCATTGAAAAGGCAAAATTTTGTTTTTTTTTGCATTGTTTAGCTATTATTTAGACGACATTCCTGGCGACAATTGTTACAATTTTTATTTGATAAAGGTAAAGCTTATTCAATGAAAAACAGGCCACTAAAACAGGCAACCATATCCTTCTCACATACGTACGTAGTTTTTTTATTTCTTTTCGTACCTTTAACCCACATATCGCAGCTACAAAGAATTTCTCTATGGAAAAAGTGGTCGAGAAACTCCATTAGAGAAATCCCATTAAAGAAACTATATGCGTGATCCAAAATTTGTATGGAAAAAGTGGTCGAGAAACCCCATAAACATACTACTAAGCTAGGTTGTAAACCTGACTAAAGGTTTGTTTGTTTACTAAGTAAAAAGTACAAAAATATACTTGGAAAAAATATACTTTCTAACAAGCAATACATGGTTTACTATACCACACAGAAACTTCGGTCATGAAAAGTTTCTTAAATTTGTTATTTGTGATTGACATAAAACTGTAGTTCTCGACGCTCATTGAAAAAATTATCACAAACAACATGAGTGGTGTAAGAAGCTCGGTTGTAAACCGGACTGAAGGGTTGTAATTCTAAATAAGAAAGTAAAAAAAAAACGTACTCCCAAGGGATAATAAAATTTCAATTCTGCACTTGGTAGTCCATCATCATCCCTTATTTTATCCCATATTTAAAAATTATCTCAGACATGCTGTACGCGGTTATCTTTTCAATTAGAGTAGGAAGTTCTTTATTAAAAAAACAAAAAAATTATTGTGAAGTGAAACTGCCACGCGTAAACTACCTACACCATATACTTATTGTTAGACGAGATTCATGGCTAATTAATCTTACTTTTAGAATCAATACATTGGCTGCCAATATTGTTACGAAAATGAAAATGGTGTTCTTAAAAATGATAAACAAAAACGTTAAAAACAAAACAATGGGTTTGTTTACATGACTAACGAATAAACAAAAATTTTAGCAACAACATCAGTATAAAAAAAAAATAAAGAGACAAATAAGTAAACAAGCAACAACAAAGTGCTGTATGAAAAAATGCAGGTAAACAGTAAACAGGCAATAACAACACTGCAAGAAACTAGTTTACATTTATAAAGATTTCGCGAAGGAAAAGACAATCTCCTTCAAGTGGATTCATCAGCTTACTTACCCTGCGATATAAAAGGCAAGGCAGAATAGGCAACGACGATGCAGTAACAATTCAGTCGGTTTTGTGTGAAGACATGTTGCGTGTGAAGAGAATAACTGTGGTTTGAAGATCAAATGAAAGCATATTGTATATGGGATAGATTGTGTAAAGAATAATAACAATTAAAGCAAATTGTTGTTGTTTAAGTCAAATCGTTAAAGGTGGCACACGGAATTGTGCGAACAATAAAAATTGTTCGGAAACTAAACATAAATTTATTTTTATTTTATTTGTTATCTACGAACTCATATTTTTAACAGTTTTAAAAGGGTAAAAACGTAACAAAATACAAGGAAAAGCCAACCCATATTACAGCGATAAAACATAATGACAGACGGCAGACACACGCTGGCCGAAATACCGGAAATCAGAACAGAAAATCCATGAACGTTTGTTGCTTTAGTTATCATCTGGTGTAGAGACTTCGTTCTAAGGACTACTATGCTTTAAGAACCTATGCAAATCAGAAGAAAAACCATTCGCAATGATTTTGAATTAGAAACTGAAATATTAATTTCGTAAACAACAGTCAGTTTGTATGGTTCAAAGAATAATTAATTGGAATACATGAAGGATTTAAAAACTTATTATCACCTTCATTTTGTCTTTTAAAATTAGAGTGAAAATATTAAAAAATAAATGAAGATTAAACAGAAAAGCAAATCCATTTATAATTGCCTTTAGAATAGTTAAATGTCTTCTACTTATATTTTGATTTTATTTTATTTGTTTTTATAATTTGAAAACATTTTAATTTAATTTAAAACTTTATATTTTGATTTAATTAAACAACACCTGCTTTTAATAAATTATGCCGCAAGTGTTGTCAATGAACAGATAAATTGTCTTCTTTCAGGCTATTGACACACGCAACAACACAATATTCATCCTTAAAATCATTTGGCACCCACTATTTATCTTTAATTTCCTTTGTTATTCGAATATTTAATTTAGCAGAGTATGGGTGTGTTTCTAAGCTAATAACAGTAAAAATATAATGTTAGGGTGTTCCATTTTGAAAAGAAAAAGAAAATATTTTTTGCAAATTTTTCATTTTATTTGTTAATGAACTGTGTGATGTATTTAGTCTAGTTGTTGTGATAAAAGTATGAGTTCCGGGACACCCTACCTTAAAACCTAACCCTTTATAAAAGGAGTGCGGAGGAAAAAATTTTAACGCACTTTGTAATTAAAAAAAATAATTATCGTTGGAATGCTTTTAGTAAACACAAGAAAAATTAAATTTTTGGTTACAAAATTGGATTTTTCTATCAAAACTGTCCATCGGTTATTCATTTGGTAAACTCGAAAGCAGCAGCCTTAAGCGTATTCAAGAGAAAAGTTCTACGTAAGATTTTCGACCCAGTGCGAGTTGGCGATGAGCTGTATGGGCTCCTCAGTGACATAAACGTTGTGCAGCGTATTAACATCGGGAGATTGCATTGGCTCGAACATGTCGTTCGAACAGAGGAAGATGCTTCGGCGAGATGTGATTTGGATGCTGGGATATGCGGTCACTAAAAAAAAACGATCTTGTTTCCGTTGGAAGGACCAAGGAAGCTCTGTTATCGATTGGTGTAACCAATTGGTGAAGGCGAGCAAGAAAGAGAGGCGCCTGGAGGAATGTGTTAAGGTAGACCGAAATCAATTAATCGGGCTGTTAATGGCCAATTAAGTAAGTAAGAATCGCGAAAGCCATTATGTGAGGCAAGAGCAGTGAGGAACATAATTTTTTAATCACTTTTAGTTCAGATTCGCTTTTTCGAGTCTTGTTGACACTTCGGTGCTCTAGCGGGTAAGGTTAGGTTAGATGACGTGCACCTGTCGGTCAAGACAAGCACAGTATCCAGAGGTCGAAATTGACCCATTGTACATTGTCCTTAGGGGGAGGAAGGAAATGGAGGATATAGGAATGTAGGGAAGGGGAGCGAGAATGGGAAACGGAGGAATTACACATAAAGAAACAGACACAAAACAAAAGTGGTTGAGAGTGCGACTACACTTATGAAGCCCTAGCACCTTTCAACCAGCCCAAGCTGCTAATGAATCTGTGGAGAGCCTTGATGTCGACTCTCGACACAGAACTCCAGTTCCCAAAGAAGGCCCTGCCAAGGGTCCTCAACCTCAACCTACCAAGGGCTGGGCAGTTGCAGAGGAGATGTTCGACAGTCTCCAACTCCTCCTCATCGCAACATACCCTGCAATAGTCCGGCTGGGATCTGTTCCAGATTCCCGTCAGCGACCTAATCTCGCAGTGACCCGTGATAAAACCGACAACCAACCTTAAGCTGGCCTTAACCAAGCCTAGCAGCCACTCTGCCCTCTTGCGTCCATAGTAGGCTATAGACGCCTAGTAACAGAACAACCCGATCCGTTCCCCCAACGTCTCTGCTTTTCCCTCCTGACCCATCCATCGATGAGGCCATAGAGGTGGCAGACTGGGGGGTCAGGACCAACTATCAAATAGCCATCTGAAAGCGTACCTAACCTAGCGGAGGCATCCGCCGTCTCATTGCCCAGTATTCCGCTGTGACCCGGAACCAAGCATAGACGGATACGGTCCGGTCCAAAACTCCTCAACGACTCTTTGCACTCGCGAACGAGCCGTGATTTGCACCAGACCGAAAAGCGGGTAAAGCAGTCTACGATTTTAATACAGCTTTTAACCTTTTTTCCGAGATTATAGATAGGAGAACTACTAACCATGCCATTCGACAGCTTCCTTTCAGCATTCTTCTGGCAAAAAATCTGACAAAGTAAATGAAATTGCAGTGAAGTGTAAAGATTGGAACCTTGTATCTCCTAGTGAAAAGAATTGTATCACTCCAGCTCTAAGGGATATAAAGGAGCCTAAGGCTAGGTAGCTTATAGATGGCAAACAGCCATGGAAGAATAATTTCTTCCCCATGTTGGAAGTCGCTGGTATATATACAGTTCTTTGGTTATTTCATTGCCTGAACAATGTGGACTTCATTGAAGTCGAAAATTCACTTTTCGAAACATTTCATGGCGATCCTGCCAATTTTCTTATTTACTTTGAGTTGTGTCAGTTCACGAACAGCAGCGGGTTGTGATTTTTCGGCCCCAAATAAAACTCATTCACACCACTGCATTTGCAATCCATTTAATGTTTAATAATCTACTGGGTACACGCCCGACTCTTTGCCAAAGGAGAAGAAAGTACTTGGGTATTTACTACATGGATGATCTGGATTGACATTGGCAAACTGAATGGCGTCATTAGGAGCTCTGTTGTAACACAATGGGCCCAATGGGGCCTAATTCAGTCCATCTAAAATTTTTCTTGGATGGGCAGCCACCTCTATTTACCTACTCAATGTTTCATAAAAACTAAAAGAATTTTTCTTTTAAGTTTAGTTCTTATAAAGAAAAGTGTCTAACCAAATTTTTTCGTGCTCACCCCTTACATTTCTTGTATTTTGTATTCTGTTTGTATATGCATTCCCTACTTATTTCATTGTAATTAACTACGCCATGTGAACAACAAAATTTTTTGTTTTGTCTTAACGTTATTAAAAGATTAACGAACACTGTGTTATCCAGTAGCTGTGTGTGTGTGTGTGTGTAGAAAGAAAGAAAATCTGTGTTAATTGAATAATTATAACGGTTAATTAATAATTGAAAGTTAATCAAGAGAAAATAATTACACACAACCACCCTAGAAGGCATAATCGAAATAAAAGAAAAAATCACTAGACGATTACATCATTAATAATGAATCAAACAAATTGAATAATTAATTATGAAAACACTAACAAAAATACAATCAATCAATCAAACAATCAATACATTAATAATGAAATGAAATCATAATCATTACGGTTTTATTTGATGGCAGTAATACGGATTTCGATACTTAATGTTGTTCGAAAATGAAAAATCTACATACATAGCTTAACTTTTAAATTATAAACAAAAACTACAAAAATAAAACAATGCATTAACTGAACCTGTTTACAAATTATCGTACCGTTTAATATAATACAAAAATACAACAACAAACAATACAAAAATAAATGTAAACAAAATACACAAACAACAATAATGAAATGAAACCGTGTTTACATTTATAAAGATTTCGAGAAGGCTAAACCTGTCATATAAAAAACAAGGCAAAGCAGACAAGTGTATGTGTAAAACGTCAGTCAGTTTTGTGTGAAGAAGCGAACTTGGTTTGAAAATCTCCGTTACAAAGATCTGTCGAACAATTGCAAAGACTGTAAACAGAGGAACAACAAACAAGGCAATTGTTATTGTTTACATAAGTACAATACATACAACAATAAACACCAGCATACAAAAATGGTAAACAAGTAAACAAAATATGCAATAATGTTTACATGTTTTCATTTGTAGAGATTTCAAGAAGGTAAAGTCATGAATATTCGCCTTTAAGAATTTTCATTAGACTGTTTACGTTGCCATATAAAAGGCAAGGCAAAGTAGGCGACGGAGTTAGTAAAGTTCAGTCAAAGTTGTGTGAAAACGAGTTGTGTGTGAAGAAATTAATTGTGGCTTAAAGATTACCGTTATAAGGTTAGGTTAGGTTAGAGGACGTGTACTTGTCAACTCTGACAAGTACAGTACTCGGTGGCCGAATTGACCCATTGTACTACGTCCTAGCTTCTCACACCACTTATGTTGTGTGCGTTAATTTTATACATAAGTGGCGTGACCTACAGTTTACAGTGGACTCCGAACGACACATTTTTTTTTTGAGAAGCATTCCATGGCAATTTCCATGGAAAATTATTTTCAAATTTTCATTTTGATATCTGACCTGGGATTCGAACTCGGGTCTTTCGTCTAATAAGCCAACACACTACCTACTAGACCACCGCGACCTCTTTCCATTGTAAAGATCTGTCAAATAATTGTCTTTTAATTGTTATTGTTTATGCAAAGGAAGGGTGTAAACAGGGGAATAACAAAGAAAAGCAATTGTTGTTGTTTACATCAAGTTGTGAGGGTTAATTTTATATATTAGTGGTGGAATCTACAGCCTAAAGTTGACTGCAAATTATAGAGTTTTTGAGAAAGCTTTTCATGGCAATTTTATTTTATTTACTCTCGGAATTTTTGCCAGAAATTTGCCAGAGGCAGTCGCCTAAGAAATATTTGTTCATTTTTTCGTTTAATTGGAGATGTCTGAGCGGGGGTTTGAAACGTGGCCTCACGTCTAATAAGCCAACACACTATCTACTAGACTACCATACATAATGGCCTCAGTACTGATATAAAACAGAAGAAATGTTGATGATAACTTCTATTCAAACTTGAAAGTTTCTTAGTTTACTCTTGTAAAAATTAAGAGAAAGTTTATTAATTTACGAAATAATTTCTTATTTTCTTAAATAATTAAAAACAAAATATTTCCATAATTTTCTTTCTATTTTTTTCTTTTTTTTTGTTTAATTTTTCAATTTTAAAATCGAGTTTTTTTTATTTTTTCCATCCATTTTCAGCTGGATGGTGGTTATTATATGGCAGGGATGGAAAAGTTGATACAATTGTACTTTTTTTTAGCACTATTTGGTAGTCAAAAACACCATAGCACCTCAATGACGTATTTAGCACTATTGAAAAATGTTCTCTACTTTATGACATCACTCAAATATTCTGTCTCATCAGAGTATAAGATTTTTTTTTTCGTTTCATTTGCTTATGGTAACTCGTTGCTAACTTGACATATCAGGAGTTATAAAAGGAATATTATCCGTTC
This sequence comes from Sarcophaga peregrina, assembly GCA_014635995.1. Classification (NCBI taxonomy): domain Eukaryota; kingdom Metazoa; phylum Arthropoda; class Insecta; order Diptera; family Sarcophagidae; genus Sarcophaga; species Sarcophaga peregrina. The sequence continues at coordinate 94,277,049 of CM025791.1, forward strand.
CACATTCACATCTGCAAATGTAGAAGGGATATTTTCATACCAAAATTTAATAAAAATCAAAGGGACAAATGGAATGTTTCCTTTGACTGTCTCTAATTTAATCCAAATAAGGGATTTATTGAAGTCATTTAATTAGTGTTGCTACAATTTTGAAATAACGAATAGTTTGTTGGTACAAAATTTATCATAAATAGTGATTTAAAATTTAGATCTCATAAACTTTTTGTATTCCTTAATAGTTAAGTATTAAATTAAGTTGTTAAGTTTACCTATTATAAAGTGTTTTTCATAATTATAGCACCACTAACATTTCAATAATAACAAACAATGAATTGCCTTCAGGTCGTATTCTCTGATGAAAAAAAGTGGAACTTAGATAGACCAGATGGCTATCGATACTACTGTCGTGACCTTAGAAATTCAAATTTTAGGGATATAGTTTATTGCTGGGGGGTTATTTCATTCTTGAGAGAAAATAATATATTTTACAATAGGACAATGCCAGAATTCATATCAGCAGACAGAGGATGGAATGGTTCCGTAAACAATCTATTGAGGTTTTATCATGGCCAGGTTGCTCTCCTGATATGAATATTATTGAAAACGTTTTCCCAAACGAATTCCCAATTCTTGTCCGAAGATTATATTCAAAATAACAGGCAATTTACCAGTGATGAAAATTTGAAATTAAAAATGATCGAAGAGAGGGTGAAACTAGACGGAAAAATATTAAATAAGAGAAATATTAAATAATAATAAGGGTAGTGTGTTGGCTTATTAGACGAAAGACCCGGGTTCGTATCCCAGGTCAGACATCAAAACGAAAAATATTTGTTCGGCGCCTTCCTCTCAGCAGATTTCTGGCAAATACTCTGAGAGTAAAAATTGCCATGAAAAGCTTCCTAAAAATCTGTCGTTCGGAGTCGACTTTAAACTGTTGGTCCCGCCACTCATGTGTAAAATTAACGCACACAACATAACTGGTGTGAGAAGTTAGGTCGTAATCCTGACTGAAGGGTTGTAATGGCCAATTATGTATGTATGTATAAAAGAATATCAAAGACCGAATATTTACTTTAATAACGGGGGTTTACTAGGTTTTAAGTATCAATATTTTTTAAAAAATAAAGCTTCGTATTGAACAAAAATGAGACTGGCGGTATAATTTTGCAAAGACTAAAAACCTTAATTTTTATACTGAAGTCAAAACTGCGCTAACAATTTGAAAAATTTACTATTATTTTTGTTCTTTTACTTTTTAATTTAAATTAATATTTTTATTAATTTATAATAAAAAAAAGTTTAAAAAAGAAAAAAGTGAATTTAGTACAATCGATCTGAAAAAAGTACAATTTTTTATGAACGTTAGTACAATTTGTTAAGACCAATTTCCCATCCCTGTTATGTGGTATAAATAAATAAATTAAAATCAATATTAATCATACGCACTGTAGCACTTATAGTCTATCATACATACGAGTGCATATAGTATCGTCATTATTATCATCATCATTATCATCATCATCACACAGTTGATAGATTTTATTTTTATTGCCAAAAGAAAGCATTTCGTAGTTCATGTGACTTTTTTTCTCCTTTAAAATATTTCAAGTATTGTATGGTAATTGCAAAAAACTTAAACTGCTGACGTTGACAGTCACTTTCAGCAAACTATTGAATCTGCTTCAGATTTTAAGAATCCAAAAGGGATGGATGAAATGCATTCATTTAAAGTGGCAGTAAATGAATTTTAAGTTTTTAGGGCTTTTTAAGTAATTCATCAAAGTAAATTGGTAATGAAAGTTAGTGTCCTTACAACACATACGAGTACAAGTATGTGGTGAAGAAAATGAAAAAGAAATAAAAAAAATTCCAGCTTTATTCATGAGCTCATTTGGAAAGGGTTCCTCATTTGGAAAGAGTTTCTCATTTAAAGTAACGGTTCGATACCAAAAATATTTCTCAGATAAAGAACACATAAAGCCACCATTACCAGTTTCACTGTGTGATTTAATACACCGTTTTCTAGTCTAGATAATGCGTTGACTAATTAGACATAAGGCCACGGTTCAAAACCCAGATCAGATAACAAAATGAAATTCGAAAAAAAATATTTCTTTGGCAACTTTCTCTCAGCAGATTTCTGGCAAAATCTCTGAGAGTAAGAGAGCACCGCTACTCATGTATAAAATTAACACACACAACATAAGTGGTGTGAGAAGCTAGTTCGTAACCCTAATTGAAGGGTTGCAGTTTTTTTTATAGCTTAAGAAGCTAAAGGTTGGGAATCATCAAAGGACAATAATAGCCCGGCCTACCAATGTATACTAAACCTTGTTTGTTACATTTCCAACCATTTGCCTCCCCCTGGGGGCCACGATCTAGTATTAATTAGGAGGGATGTAGATTCAGCAAGTGCTGCCTTCAAATTCTGCCTTCAAATTCTTTGCTGCATCAATACCCTCCTTGCGAAGACACATACTGCGTTTTTCAATTGTTACTTGAGGTTAACATCATGTTAAAGGTTCAATTAGTCGTGACTTTACCATAACGCTGTAGTCGTAACATAATCCATAACCGTAAATTTACTATTAACAGCAATCAGTGCTGCCATGGCCATAAACAGCTGTTTACGTTAATTGCACATACATTGTATTTTTCAAAAGTACAAAAGTAAAAAAAAAAAAAAAAATGTCTATACATGTAAGTAAATTCAGCAAATAGCTGTTTATGGTTATGGCAAAAAAACCAAAATTCAATTGGTACATATGGTTATCGTTATGACTATGGCATTATGATAAGTCACCTATAATCGAAAACAGTGATGTCCATAATGTTGGTTAAAACAGCTGATTTATATGGTTATGGTTAAGTCACGACTAATTGAACCTTAACTATATTATCATAAGTTATCTGGAATCCTATTGTTCTCTCCAGGCAATTTCGTTGAACAAGTAAAAAAAAAACTTGCTCCGCCATCTCCCTTTCATTACGGCATTCTGGCCAAGCCTTGTCCATGTCACGGCCATACTTCTAGACCATATTTATAGAGATATGCCCTATAACAAGCCCTGTTGGCAACTGTGTCAGGTAGAAGTTCAGCTGGCCGTGTCTCCTTTTAGTCCATACACCTATGCTCGGTATGAGTCTGTGAGTCCATCTTCCCTTGGTGGAATTGAACCAGACCTGTTGCCATCAGAAATTACCCTGAGAGCTGATCTGCTGTAGATTCCTTCTATTCCTGCTCTATATAGGGTCTCCTCTCCATTGCTCCGGTCCATATAGGGGCTGCATACACATATAGCGATCGCTGTCGCTATCTTCATCAGTTGCCGTCTACACTTATGTCTGTAAGTATGGGTGTGTTTTTTGCTTCCTCTGTGAATATACTTTTAAGCAAATCTATATGGCAACCCTACCATCCTAGAACTTTCCATAGCAGACGATTTATGTGCTTAAACAGTAAAAAATGGTTCATAAAACTGAAAAAAAATAAAGAAATAGTAAGAAGGTGAGAGAGCGGTCGCCGTGGTCTAGGAGGTAGTGTGCTGGATTATTAGACTTAAAGCCAGGGTACGAGTCCCCGCCCAGACATCAAAATAAAAATACAAAAATTATTTTTTCGGCGATTTCTTCTCAGCAGATTTCTGGCAAAAACTCTGAGAGTAAAAATAAAATTACTATGAAAAGTTTCTCAAAAATCTGTCGTTCGGAGTCGACTTTAAACTGTGGGTCCCGCCACTTATGTATAAAATTAACACACACAACATAAGTAGTGTGAGAAACTAGGTTAATAATCCTGACTGAAGGATTGTAATGGCCAATTATGTATGTAAGAGGGTGAGAGAGGCCTAAATAAAAGTTTCTTAAAGCAAAGGGGAAATAAATTTATCCAGTGCTTGTTAGCCAAGTTCGCTAGTGTAAGGTAGGATAGATATTTTCCCGACTAAACAAATACAGATGGAAAGTTTGAAATATCACTTTGTTTCTTTCTTTGTTGTGTCATGAATGTGGTCTTATATAGCCTCACCAGTTACTTTTATAAATACTGCCCGACCTCTCGGCACCTTTCCATATCTAAAACTGTATTATGAAAAAAAGGAGAATGAGGTAATTCACGCACTTAAGCCTCCATAATCCTTGCTCAACAGTCTCTCCACCGTACATATAATTCATTTCTTAAGCCAACATTTTAACATAATAAAGGCATTTACATCTGTGATATGTGAAACAAAAAATTGAAATGAAAATGGAAGGGAGACACTCATTTACCACATGACATACGCATTTATACACTTGAACAGTAATTCTCTGTATTCTACTCTACAGGGTATATGGATGGAGATGGAATACGTTGTAACGTTGATATTGAAATCATTTTCATAAACACAAATCGAGTGATAATTTATAAAAAAAAATGAGAAATTTATTTTAAAAATACAATTTAAATATCATTGAGATTTAAATATGAATGATGATGATGATTAAGATTTCACCACAATTGAGAAGGGGTGGTGGGTGTATAATAAATAAAATAAGGAGACAAATTAAAATAATGAAATTCAATTTGAATTCCCTATTAACTCAATGAGTATTTTTGTACAATAAATATGAATTACTTGTATGCCTGATTGTATCAATTTCATGTTTTACTAACTAAATTGATCTACAATTGGAACCTGAAGAGAAAAATAATTTTACCAATGAGATGTTAAACGATTAGTGGTTCCAGAAGTAAAGTTAAGTGAAAGCTATTCTGTTCAATTGTGGGCTTACCACACTTATACTATGTTTAGACATGCACTTATATTGAGTAAATCACAATAAACGGCATTATTGATCTCAATATCTCATATAAAATTTCAATTAATTATTGATCAATAAATTCATATTGATTAAAAGTTCAAATACAACACTGTCATAAGTACGTTCAGTGAGCATATTACATTTTTCCGAACACTTTCTATTGATATTTGACAACTCAAATGTAAACAACGACAGTGTCATAAGCAAAAACTTTCTTTTGTGCTAGCTATACAATATTATCAAATTTTTATTTCTGATCCTTCTGAGGAAAGCCACTTTGGAGTCACAAGTAGTCCCTAATAACCGCAACAGCTCGGCAATATCTTTTCAAATGTTAAATTGTTTTCCATTTTTTGCAAAAAATATTTTTAGCACTAATTTTCACGATTAAATTAAAAGCAATTTTGTTGAAGCAATCTGCTGTTTTGTTTACCACCTGCCAAATAAATTTTCGTATATTATATGTCTGAACACTAAAAATATTGTTCTCAATAAACCGAATATTGATTTAATAAAAGTGCATGTCTGAACATAGTATTACCCGGTCACTCAATTACTTACTGCCTGATACTGGGTTTAAACATATACCATTATTGCGTACATCACAATAAACGACATTATTGATCTCAATATTTCATATAAAATTACAATTAATTATTGCGCAATAAATTCATAAATTGTTATAATATTGATTAAAACTTTAAATACAACACTGTTATAAGTACGTTCAATGAGTATATTACATTTTTCCGAACACTTTCTAATGATATTTGACAACTCAAATGTAAACAACGACAAACAAAAAAAAAAATGGAAGGTCAGCAGAAAGGTTTGTATTTTATTTATATTGTTGAAGCAATCAGTTGTTTTGTTTACCAGTTGTCAAAGAAATTTTCAAATATTATATATCTGAACGCTTAAAATATTGTACTCAATAAACCGAATATTAATATAGTATATTAATATAGTATAGATCATACTTCCAGGTGAGGGTAACTAACACTAGAATGTCTTGGCATTTTTTAAGTCAGACTATCAAAGACTGTCAATATTTGTGGTGTGAGTAGTTAGTTTGAGTGAGTTTGGAGGTCGTTGTTGTCTAATAGGTAGTGTGCTGGCTTATTAGACGAGAAGCCTGGATTCGAGTCCCAGACCAGATATCAAAATAAAATACAAAAAGTATTTCTTCGGCGATCTCCTCTGAGAGTAAGATAAAATTGCCATGAAAAGTTTCCCAAAAATCGAGTCGACAAAAATTGGAGTCGACTTTAAACTGTAGCTTCCGCCACTTATGTATGAAATTAACACACACAACATAAGTAGTGTGAGAACCTAAGTCAATAATCCTGACTGAAGGGTTGTAATGACCAATTATGTATGCATGTAGTTAGGTTGTAATCCTGACTAAAGGGTTGTTCTCTCTGGTTGGGGGGAGAGGCTATATATCCCTAAAGTTAGCCTAAAATCCATGGGAGTAATCGTATTTGGAGAGCTTTAACCATAACCAGGAAATGGAAGCCTCTTTTGCCCTAACTATCAAACCGACTTGACACTAAGCCTAAAAGTAGCGGAGGAGGAATCATGACAGAAGAGTGATAAGCAGTGTCTACTGAATCGTGCTCTTGGCTGTACTTAAAGCGCTGAACCATCTTAGCTATTTTTTTTTTGATTAAACCTGCACTCAGGGGATGACCCCTAGCCATGCAGTGCATTGTGCAGGTTTAGGAAAGGTGGAAAGAGGGAAGATGCGAACGTAAACGAGTTGCTGCTGATGACTATAAAATGGCCAGTGCTATAACTTCACCATTAGACAGGCTTCAGCAATCGTCCCCAAGAAGCCCGCAGTTTCTCACACCACTTATGTTGTGTGTGTTAATTTTATACAGAAGTGGCGGGACCTACAGTTTAAAGTCGACTCCGAACGACAGATTTATTTGAGAAACTTTTCAAGAAGAGAAAGAGAAGAAATTGCCGAAAAAATATTGTATTTTTTTTTGTATTTTTGATCTCTGGCCTGGAACTCGAACCTTGGCTTTACGTCTAATAAGCCAGCACACTACCTCATAGACCACGGCGACCCCTAAAAAAAAATTTGGCGTAACAGTGTGATATGATTTCTACAAATTTTCTTTCTTTTTTATGAGCCTCTGTCTTGCTGTTTTTAATTTCCACTAGCCTTTCGAGCCATGAGTCCAGAATGAAACTTTAAAATTCTGTGTAAACAGGAATTAAGAGAATAAATTGCTTATGTTGACATGAAAATACAAAGAAAAAGGTGTTGCAAATGATGTCTTCATTGCCGGGGATAAAAAATAAGCGCCATTCATAATATTTTTAAAAATCATTTCCATTTGCCACACTGTAGCACACAATAATTGGTTGCGTCTGAAGCTTTGGCTGGCTTTATGGGGTTTCTGTTGATGTTGAGTTGATATGAGCACGTCCCCCTGCCAGTGTAGTTAGATTTATTTTACAAAAATTGAAAATAATAATTTAAACATAAATTTACATACGAGTACATACACATACATACATATTAACGAGGCTTTATGTACATAAGCATTTGCATGTAAAGCAAATTGAATATTATGTATGTACAGTAAGACCCCGCTAAACGCGTTAGATACGTTCCAATAAGTTCCAGTGCTAAACGAAACAGCGTTAAACAAGGCAATTTAACACGTACGTATGTAAATACAATTCGAATCTTTATTCTGGACAGACTAAGAAAAGAAGATTGAAAAAGATACTTAGTAGCCGCCGTTGCTATATAGTACACCGATTTTGGTTGGTGCATGGCCCTTTCATTTGCACACATATATTGGAAGTATCAATACAGTGTGCGATTTAGGGGAATCCCAATACTATCGCATAATACTGAAACAGCGTTAAGCGGGGTCTTACTGTCCATGTACATGTGTATGTATATATATAAAGGGTGATGTTTTAGCTATCATCTTTTTGGCAACACTGGTTTAAACAGCTCATGCACGTTTCGTGTTTTGTTTCACTGTCAAACATCTTCAGTTTGGTCTATAATTTAACCATGAATCGTCGTCTTACAAACGAAAGGAATCGTTCTTACTAAGAGCATGAAACAAAGCAGACGACGAGTCAGTAAGAATTCAGTCAGTCTTGTGTGAAGTTGCGTGTGAACAAAACAGTCATGGTTTGAAGATCCCCGTTGTAAAGATCTAGTGAATAGTTGTGTGATAAAAATATCGTATAAATATATTATTGTTGTAGTTGTTGTTACATAAAAGGCGATTTTTTAGCTTTTGTCTTTTTGACAACACAGGTTTAAATAGCTCACGTACGTTTCGTGTTTTGTTTCACTGTCAAATATCTTCAGTTCGGTGTATAATTTAACCATGAATCGTCGTCTTACAAACGAACAACGCTTGCAAATCATTAAATTTTATTATCAAAATGCGTGCTCTGTTAAGAAAGTTCTTGCGCCCTTCTTCCACTTTATGGTCGGTTTAATCGGCTATTCGGGCTATTGTAACTAAATTTCTCACCAAATTTATATTGTTGGACATTAAACCACAAAAACGCTTACCTAGAGTGCGAACTGAAGAAAATATCGAAGCTGTATCGGCCAGGGTTAATGCCGTTCGCAGCAATTGAGCCTCTGTTACTCAACAACGTGGAACATTTTAAGGAAGGATTTAGTGGTGACGCCTTTTTAAATATAGCTGGTGCAAGAATTGAAGCCGAACGACCTACTGCAACGCAGAATGGAGAATGGACTCTTGGAAAGTTAGCCGAAAATCCACTTCTTTATCGACAAATTGTGTTCAGCAACGAAGCTCATTTTTGGCTCAATGGGTACGTAAATAAGCAGAATTGTCGACTTTGGAGTGAAGACCAGTTAGAAGCATTGCAAAAGCTAAAAATGCATCCAGAAAAGTCACAGTTTGGTGCGGTTTATGGGCTGGTGGCATCATTGAACCGTACTTCTTCAAAGATGCTGCGAAGCGTAACGTAACTGTAAATGGTGAGCGCTACCGTGACATGATATCCAACTTTTTTTTGCTCAAAATGCAAGAGATTGACTTGCATGACATGTGGTTTCAACAAAATAGTGCCACATGCCACACAACACGCGTAGCAATGGATTTATTGAGAGACGAGTTCGGTGAACATTTTATTTCACGTTCGGGACCGGCCAACAAACCGCCTAGATCGTGTGATTTTACGCCTTTAGACTATTTTTTGTGGGGTTATGTTAAAGCTCATGTCTTCAAGACAACATTGAAGCATTTATTCATGAGATACCGGCCGATATGTTGGAAAGAGTATGCCAAAATTTGACTAAGCGGATGGACCATTTGAGACGCAGTCGCGGTCAATATTTGCATGAAATAAACTTCAAACATTAAATTGTAGGGACCGTACTATCGACTCAAATAAAGATTTCATGAATTTTTCTGGATTTTATGTGTTGTTTTTGAAAAATTTTCCTATCGCTCTTAAAAAATCACCCTTTTTATGTATATGCATAGATGTGTCTGTATGTGTATGTATTTAAATATTTGTAAGCATTCTGTTAGATAATGAGGGCGTTTTTTTGTGTTTTTCGGTTGAACATGATTTTTAATATGTATTCATATACACATACACACACACATACAGACATACATTTTCATCACACACACACACATCAGAATAACTATCGTTCTCTTTCGCTCTTATATGGCATTGTATGAGAAGCTTTATTTGTCGTTATATTTTTAGCGAAATGAAACAAAAAAAAAAAGAACGTGAAACAAACGACTTTTAAATAAATTTTTCAAAATTATTTTCATTTTGAATATTGTTTGTGTGAAATTATTTGCGATACCCCAGCAATATGTTGCTGGTTGTTGTTGTTGTTGTCGTCGTCTCTGTTAGTTATTGTCATTGTCAGACAATGATTTCTGTCATTGCCATTCATTGCCAGCCCAACAACATCGTTAAATTTTATTAATGATAACGATGATGATGATACTGGGCGAGGATTTTTATTGGATAGTGAAAAATAACCGTTTTTTTTTACTGTTAGTTTTTATATTTTTTTAATTAATGATCAAAAACGGAAAGCTCTAGAACTCAAATGGACCATGAAAGTTTTTTTATGACTTTATTTAAACACTAAATAATGGCTCTGCTGATAGGAAATTTATGAAGGAAAGAAAGAATTTTAACTTTAAATTAAGGCTGAAAAGTACTTTCAACCCTCAAGTCTACATTTCGACCTAGCTTCTCACACCATTTATGTTAAGTGCGTTTTAATTTCATACATGAGTGGTGGGACCTATAGTTTAAAGTCCTCTACGAACGACAGACTTTTGAGAAGCTTTTCATGGCAATTTTTACTCTCAGAGTCTTTGCCAGAAATCTGCTGAGAGGAAGTCGCCGAAGAAATATTTTCCGTTTTGATGTCTGACCTGGGATACGAACCCGGGCTTTACGGCTAATAAGCCAGCACACTACCTACTAGACTACGGCGACTAAAAAAAAAAGAGGACCTCATCGATGAAATTAATGATGCTCCAAAGGCCATTCAGCGAGTACGCATTGTTGTCTATGGTCAGCCGTAGCGATTTGGTACACAGTAAGACCCCGCTCAACGGTCTTTCAGTATTACGCGGTTGAAAATGAAACGGCCATGTACTAACCAAAAGCAGTGAACTATATAGCGACGGTGTATATTACGATTGAAGTCGCCGTGGTCCAGTAGGTTGTTTGCTGGCTTATGAGACGTAAAGCCAGGGTTCGAGTTCCAGGCCAGACATCAAAATAAAAAATACAAAAAAAAGTATTTTTTCGGCGATTACTTCTCAGCAGAGTACTGGCTTTGGTTATTTTGAATTATTTTTCTAGATTTATTAATTTGCCAGCAGCACGTTATGAAATATTGAAATCGCCGTGGTCTAGTTGGTAGTGTGTTGGCTTATTAGACGAAAGGTCAGACCTCAAAACGAAAAATATTTCTTCGGCGACTTCCTCTCTGCAGATTTCTGGCAAAGACTCTGAGAGTAAAAAATTGCCATGAAAAGCTTCTCAAAAATCTGTCGTTCGGAGTCGAATTTAAACTGTAGGTCCCGCCATTTATGTATAAAAAATAACACACACAACATAAGTGGTGTGAGAAGCTAGGTCGTAATCCTGACTGAAGGGTTGTAATGGCCAATTATGTATGTATGTAGATTACTGGCAAAAACTTTGAGAGTAAATTAAATTGCCATGAAAAGTTTCTCAAAATATCTGTCCTTCGGAGTCGAAATAAAAATTAACACACACAACATAAGTAGTGTGAGAAACTAGGTCAATAATCCTGACTGAAGGGTTGTAATGATCAATTACGTATGTGTGTATACTACGTATCTTTTTCAATGCTCTTTTGTTACCCTGCCCCGAATAAAGATTCCAACTGTATTTTCCAAAGTCACAATCACAGTACGAACGCATCTTTCCTTGCGTCACAGTTGATTTATCAGTTGTCATCAACGTTACTAGGCGTATGCATATGTACGTGTTAAGTTCCCTCGTTTAACGCTATTTCGTTTAGCACTTGCGCCTATTGGAACGTATCGTCTGCGTTAAACGAGGTCTTATTGTATATTCTTAATAAATGACAACTAATTTGACAGATGTAGCTTTAACAAAATGGCCGTTATGAACGTTACTAGGCGTATGCATATGTACGTGGTAAGTTGCCTCGTTTAATACTATTTCGTTTACCACTTGAACTTATTGGAACGTATCCCCAACGTTTAACCGGACCTTATCGTATATTCTTAATAAATGACAACTAATTTGACAGATGTAGCTTTAACAAAATGGCCGTTATCAATTGTCAAAGTTCGAAAGCCTTTTTTGGAAGCTTGTACAGCCTTAATGATTGGAAAAGGTTGTGGTTTTTATTTTCTGGTAAACAATCTTTGTTTTTTTAGGACCAGCCCGATTCAGATCAGACGCCTAGTTGCTAACTTTCTTCGGGAGACAATTTTATTTACACAAAAGACAAAGGTCAGACATCTAAACGGAAAATATTTCTTCGGCGACTTCCTCTCAGCAGATTTCTGGCAAAGACTCGGAGAGTAAAAATTGCCATGAAAAGCTTCTCAAAAATCTGTCGTTCGAAGTCGACTTTAAACTGTAGGTCCCGCCATTTATGTATAAAAATTAACGCACACAACATAAGTAGTGCGAGAAGCTAGGTCGTAATCCTGACTGTATGTAAAATATTTACACAAATTTTACCCATATTTTATCGATCTGATTGAAACATTTTTTTTCACAATTTTCCTTAGCAAAGTTTTGATGTTAAACCTCAAAAAGACATCAGAAAAAAAATAAAAGAAAATGAAAAACTACATAAGCAGTCGGTTAAAACTGTGTTCAAAGTGTTAAAAATGTTCCTTTTTACATGGCAAAAAAAAAGGAAAACTTTTAAAATTTTTTTTACCCCAAAATAATCGTAATACCCCCTTTTTAAACAGACACGTAACGTACTTTGTACTACGTAACGTACTTTGTACTCCAAAGATATTAAATAACGGTATTAAATAGTCTAAAGAAAGTTTTTTTTTTGTAACCCCTGCTAACTTTCCTTACATACAATGTATTTAGAAAATATAAAAAAGGACACTTAAGGAGGAAATATTTTTCCAAAAGACTGTTTAAAATCGCGGAAAATTGTTTGGCTGCCACTAATGTTCACTGTAAGTTGGGAAAACGTATAGGAAAAGAAAAAATCACATGAACTCTTAAGAAAAAAAAAGAGAAAGAGAAATAAAAAAAATATGAAACTCATGTTGAATGCAACATAAATGTGCTTAAACACGCGTGACTTGCAACAATAACAACGACAAACAGAACACCAAAGAAGAGAGACACAATAAGTGGCATTAAATTTGCTGGGATTTAAGAAAAGAGATTTTTTTTTATTATTGAAGAGAAAAGTATTACTCGAGTTAAATAAGAAATAAGAGACCGGAGATTAGGGTGGCTCAAAACGTAAGAGAAAATAGGAAAATTTAAGGAACTTTTTGCAAAACAAGCTCTGCTTTTTAAAATTGAAGTTTTTCTAATTTTTCGTTAGTAATTGTATGGTAAGAAATAATGTGTTACTTAGCTAACTACAGCTTTTGGGTTAGGATTCAAACCTAGCTTCCCATGTTAATTTTATCCCTCAGTGACACAATCTTAATTGCTAAAGAAAATGGACACAAAAACCTGCATTAAAAGCCTATTACTAAAGCATCCCGAGCTTATACTCTACTATGTTCAGACAGGCACTTTTATTGCGTAAATTGCAATAAACACCATTATTATTGAGCTCAATATTTCATATAAAGTTTCAATTCAGAAACTTTTTACAAAACAAGCTCTGCTTTTTTAAATCGAAATTTTTCTTATTTTTCTTTAGTAATTGTATGTTAAGAAATAGTATCTTACTTAGTTGACTACAGCCTTAGGATTCAAATCTTCTCAAATCTGGCACGATCTTTATCGCTGAAGAAAATAGACAAAAAAACTGCATTGAAAGCCTGTTACTAAAGCATACAGAACTTATATTCGTACTATGTTCACACAGGCACTTTTATTGCGTAAATTGTAATATACACCATTATTATTGAGCTCAATATTTCATATAAAGTTTCAGTTAATTATTGCGCAATAAGTACGCAAACTGTTAAAATATTGAGTAAAACTTATTGAGCTCAACATTTAATGTAAAGTTTCAATTGAGTATTGCGCAATAAATACACAAATTGTTATAATATTGAGTAAAACTTATTGCGCTCAATATTTCATATAAAGTTTCAATTAAATATTGCACAATAAATACGTAAATTGTTATGATATTAAGTAAAACTTTAAATAGGAGTTGAGCATTGGCATAATTACGTTCAGTGAGCATATTAAAAATTTCTGAATACTTTCAATTGATATTTGACAACTCAAATGTCAACAACTGCAAACAGAAAAAAAACAAACAAAAAAATACAAAAATGTTGAAACAATCGGCTGTTTTGTTTACCATTGCGTTTACCATCAATATTGCGTTCATTATATGTCTGAACACTTAAAATATTGTACTCAAATAAACGACTTTTATTGACTCAATAAAACTGCCTGTCTGTACTTACTTAAGATTTAACTATGCTTACATGATCCTTGGTTATTAAATTATGTACATTGGTTCACTGACTAACGGGCTTACTATCCACTAAACCCAACAGATTAGAAGTTCTCACTTTATTTTCATGCACTCATATATGAACCACCCTAATATCTAATGATTGTATCTATAAATTATCGTAATACATTGATGGGACTTTTAATGATCTCGTTAAAGATATTAAACTGACTAACGTCAGTTCCACTCACATTAGATTATTCATCTGTCTGTGGCTGTGTGCGTATGAGTATTATTGTGAATCACTTGTTTAAATGGGTTTTATGATAGACAGGCACTAAAGGGAAGAACATTTTAATTTTTTTTCTTTTTTTTATCAAACTTGGTAGGCATTAAACGTTTTATGACATTTTGACTGTGTGGTAATGTACGAGTACATATTTACACAAGTACCACATAATGTATTTAACTTTTATGGGTCATACTCGTATAATATTATTCATAAGCAAAATATTATTATTATTTGGAATATTGATTAACATCTGCAAGTAAAACAAATACTTTCAGATTTATCTCAGACAATCACCATTTGCTTTTATCGTAAGTAAGATAAATATGCAGAGTAGCGTGTATATAAAAGAGACTTAATTATTGGCGTTTCGACTATATAGGCTATACCCCAATGTAGACTATGTATACCTGATATTAATTAGTCTCTATATGGTCTTCAACGAGAAGGAGGATCTATAATCCCTGAAGACTACACCTACCCTATACATTTCATGTAATTCAACTGATGGCTTCCGAGGAATGCCTCATTTCAATATACTATTACGTTTTTACCCTTTTAAAAACGTTAAAAATATGAGTTCGTAGATTGAAAATAAAATAAAAATAAATTTGCGTTTAATTTCCAAACAATTCTTTATTTTTCGCACAATTCCGTGTGCCACCTTTAACGATTTGACTTAAACAACAATAATTTGCTTTAATTGTTATTTTTGTTTACACTTCTTCCACATACACAATAACAATTGTTCAATAGATCTTTATAACAGAGATCTTCAAACTACAATTATTCTCTTTACATGCAACGTGTCTTTGCACATGACTGACTGAATTCTTATTCAACTGCTATTGCTTTTATATCGCAGGGCAAAC
Source organism: Sarcophaga peregrina (assembly GCA_014635995.1). Classification (NCBI taxonomy): domain Eukaryota; kingdom Metazoa; phylum Arthropoda; class Insecta; order Diptera; family Sarcophagidae; genus Sarcophaga; species Sarcophaga peregrina. The sequence continues at coordinate 94,292,149 of CM025791.1, forward strand.
AGTCTGGCGGATGCATTTGAAGGAGAATGTTTTTTACTTTTTGAAATCCTTATAAATGTAAACAAGTTGCTTGCATTATTACAGTTGCCTGTTTACTTGTTTATCCTCTTTTTTTAGACTGAACTGTTGTTGTTGCTTGTTTACTCTTTTGTCCTTTTTTATACTGATGTTGTTGGTATATTTTTGTTTATTCGTTGACCATGTAAACAAATTCATTATTTTTGTTTTTGGAGTTTATGTTTATCATTTAAAGAACACCATTTCCATTTTCGTAACAATACTTTAGTGTTAGATATCGTCAAAGGATTGAGATCATGTTTCCAGATCACGAATTCTAGGTTTTTATTTAGTTTTGTGCTCATCCTACAGACCTGATGTAATTTGCGATTGGTTTAAATGCTGATATAGGCGTGTAGATCGGAAGTCTTTGGACATGATATAAAGATCTCTGAATATCTGGATTTTGTATATGCAAAGTTTTATACAAGCTGAGATTTAGAAAAAGTTTTAAAGGTTGTTAGGATTTAAGACATTCCGAGAGCACAGACTTTGTGCTCGATGAAATTGTGACTGGTCGGTGGTACCTCGGCTGTTCCGGAGTGGGTGCCATTGATGTTCCTGTGTCGGATTAACTGTGCATGAAATCTGATTGCATTTGGAAAGAAAGTCGTAAGAAGACACTATAGCTCCCCTCATGTATCTGTGCTCTGGGACTGAGTTCACCAATATAAAGATTGCTTCAAAAGCAAGTCTTGTCCTGCAGTCGTATTGGTTTTCTATAGGAAATTTTAGATCCCCGGGTCGAATATTAAATGTGGTATTGCAAGATATATTGTTGAGGTTTTCATTGGATGGAATTTTTACGTGATGGGTTCTAAGCCCTATGCACAACCCGGATTTAACGTTCTGGAGATTGGTCAAGACGCTCATCGTATCTCTGCTTCTTTATGGCGCAGACGCATGGCTATTAAGAACTGATGCAGGAACCTTGAGAGTTTTTGAGAGAAAAGTCCTACGATCCAGTGCGAGTTGATGACGATTTCCGCATACGACTTAACAATAAGCTGTATAGGCTTCTCAACGAAATAGACGTTAGAGTTGTGTTGGTTTCCTATAGGAAACCAATTCCCCGGGGAGAATATTAATTGTGATATCGCAATGGCCCTAAAAACTGGACTTTGCGTTCAATAAGGGCCCGTTAACTAATTCGTCAATGAGAAACAGCATAACGACGAGCTATCTTCAAGAACAAAAGCTTTAGAAAGTACAGTTGGCTAGAACTCGATTGCAAGCAGAGACGGAAGACATTACATAGGTGGCGCTACTATGGAAAATAACATGACAAAGTACTGTCCTAAACAAAACGTTTAAATTATTAAAGGAAGTGAATACTGCTGCACGCAATAGATTTCCACGACAGCCAGTTAAAACTATTATCATTGGCAAGCGTGCTATTTATCGGGTCCGCCATCTAACGTTTTTTTCAACTACTGCTTATTTCGTCAATGGTAACACTTGTCATGTCTGATTTGAGAGATAATTTGTTTTATCCTTCCGCTAAACGAATATGGTTCTGTCCAATGCGTTTTCGCTTCGTTAAGTGGGCCTGCGATCGACTTACAGAAGATGCCGATTTTGGCAAAAAAAATCATCTTTTCAGATGAAGCTCATTTGTATTTTGGCGGCTATGTAAACAAGCAAAATTGTCGTATTTGGTGTACAGCAAACCCGCACGCATACATTGAAAAGCAGACGCACCCAAAACAAGTCACTGTTTGGTGCGGATTTTGGTCCACAGGCATAATTGGGCCATTTTTCTTCGAAAATGAACAAGAAGTGGCCGTTACAGTCAATGGCGATCGTTATCGGGCCATATAATTGGTCATTACAATGCTACAGTTAGGATTACGCCCTAGTTTCTAGCACCTACTTATGTTGTGCATATTAATCTCGTACATGAGTGAAGGGTCCTACAGTTTAACGTCGAGTTAGAACGAACAGTTTTGAGAAACTTTTAGAGTTTTTGATAGAAATCTACGGAGATTAAGTCACTGTTTTATTGGTGATGTTTTAACTGGGGTTTGAACCGTCGCCTCACATCTAATAAGCCAACAAACTACCCACTAGACTATGGTCCATGGTGATTTGACCAAGCAGACTGAATAAATGATAATTAATTTGACAGATTCAGCTTCAACAAAATGGCCGTTATCAGCTATTAAAGTTTGAAAGTCTCTAGTGGAAGACACGATATGTATTTATATAATGATGGCCGTTTAAGATGGCTGACAATTGAATCCTTATTGAACATGTTATAACACCGAAGCCGGTTATTACACTACGGTAGTTAGTTTTAGAATAATGGGGTTGCCATCTTTCAATGCCAAATAAATCGAATTGTTTCCAAGAGTTCTCTAATTTTAAAAATAATCAAAAACGGTGTATCTTCAGCTAACAGTATTCGGATATTAAATTTGTAGTAATCCTTGTGACTCTAACCTCTATTAATTAATTTTTACTAGAAATTTTTTTTTACTAGAAAATGAGCAAGGAGTGGCTGTTACAGCCAATGGCGATCATTATTGGGCCATGTTGAACGAATTTTTGTTCACAAAAATTGAAGAGAAGGATATTGGCAACATTTGGTTTCAACAAGACGGTGCTAAATGCCACACAGCCGAAGCTACACTTGATGTTTTGAGCCCTCTTTTTGAAAATCACATTATCGTTTAGCCACCTCGGAGCTGCGATTCGATACCGTTGGACTGTTATTTGTGGGGTGCCGCCGTCAAAGATAAGTGTTACGCCGACAAGCTAGAGACAATTGACGCTTTAAAGGACAATATTCGTGAAGCCATTGGTGAAATACAGCTGCACACAATCGATAATGTGCTTAAAGATTTGACCGATCGTGTAGGCCAGCCGATGCAGCAATTTGAATGAAATTATTTTCCATTTATAACCGGAAGGATTGTAGTTTCAGTAAAAAAAAGAAATTTGAGAAAATATTCTGTAGTTCTTTTTTTAAAGCATTTAAAAAAAAATGAAGTCGCCATGGTCTAGTGGGTAGTGTGTTAGCTTATTAGGCAAAAGACCCGAGTTCGAATCCCCGGTCAGACATCAAAACGAAAATTTGGTGACTTCCTCTCAGCAGATTTCTGGCAAAAACTCTGAGAGTAAAAAATTGCCATGGAATGCTTCTGAAAAAATGTGTCGTTCGGAGTCGACTTTAAACTGTAGGTCCCGCCACTCATGTATAAAATTAACGCACAGAACATAAGTGGTGTGAGAAGCTAGGGCGTAGTACAATGGGTCAATTCGACCACCGTGTACTGTACTTGTCAGAATTGACAAGTACACGTCCTCTAACCTAACCTAACCTTCAGTAATTCTTGTTTTTTTTGAAGCATTTTCAAAAAAAAAAAATATTTGGCGGACCCTTTTATTTGGCCATGCTTGTAGGAACGTATGTTGAGCAGTTAACGAAATTTTGTTTTGTCTTTAAGTCCTTGTTAAATACTTATAGAGTGCAACACTAATTCATTATTGTTACCCTTGCTTTCACTCTCTCTCTCTCTCTCTCTTTCTATGTCTCTCTCTTTCTTTCTCTCTATCACTGCTATGCTTTGCACTTTCTCAACTCTTACAAGTTTAACTATTTTCGTAACAAATGACAGCCATCTACTACTATACCCTGATGGATTGGTAGCACTTAATTTACAAAAGTACTCTTATACTACTTCACTCTCTCGCTCTCGCTCACACTCTCCATTTTTTTCTTGTGCTTGTGCTTGTCCTCGTCCTAGTATATCGTATAACACCTATGTGCGTGCATATGTGTTTGTGTATGTGTATATTCGGGTGTAATTGTGTGTTTTTATTTCAGTCAAATGATGAACATGACAAACATACCCCAAGTTTATCTTCTCTGTTTGTCTATTAAATATTAAAAGAATAACTACAAACACATACTTAAACAACTACAATGAAGGAAAAACAAAAAAATACAACAACAACAACACAAATACAAATGATAGCAAATAACAAACCAAACAGAGTAGAGGAAGAAGAAAAGATGAGAGTGAAGTGAAGTGATAGCACAGAGAGCATAAGTTTAAGTAAAGAACTTATAAAATAAAACAAATTTTTCTTTTTTTTACGTTTTTTTTGATTGTTTTATCTATTTTTTATGAAGAGAATGAAAGAAAGAGAAAGATAGAGAACAAATTTCATATTGTTTTACATCATTCGCTGTGTTGGTTTTATGTCTCCAGATGCGTTGACATCCAAAGTGATTGAATATCTTTGCGTTGCCATTATTGGTTTGGTTGCCATATCAGCAAGCAGTAAGGAAATGATGGCAGTTGGAGTATTTATTTGTATATAAAATACAAGAATTCCTTTAGCCATGTTTTTTTTATTTTTATTGCTTTCGGTTGGACTATCGATTACTATTTATTGGTTTTGGTTCATTTTTGTTATGGAAACGGAAGACAGACAGTGCTGCTCAATTGAATCATACGTACGTTGAAATATATACTTGAGCATGGAAATGTAATAATACATAGAATGGATCGGAAAGATGACAATAAATTTATTGAATATTGAAGGTTAGAGTTATAGAGGAGGTCATGATCTGCATGAATATGTCGTAAATATAGGGAGAATTAATTAAAAAATACTTTAGGAAACTTTAATGATTTTTGCTCGATTGAATTCAAAGTTAAGCTAAGGGATATTTAGACTGTCATATAACTCGAGCAAAAAGAAAGTATTAACTTGGAAAGTTTCTATGGCCTGCAGTGAGTCCCATATTTCCACTACTGTCTCTCCTACTATCCAGACACTGTTGACCAAGTAAAAATTTCAAGTTCGATTTCTCAAGTTCCCAAATTATTTGGGATATACCAATAACAACTGCCCTGTCCCCAAACAAATCACTTTGGTTTTGCTTTACGTCCGTTTAGAATTCGCAAAAATTTTTCAACACAATTGCTTCATTAAATTGTATAAAGAAATGAGTACAATAAGCTTACATGAGTGATATATGACTCATTGTACAGCGAAGTTGTTAATTAGGTTCCATTAGGAACACCTAAAGCTACAATTTATATACATTGGGATACCTGCAGCAAGTCTCATTTTGCCACAATATCGATCTTCATTCCCAGACAATTTTTAAAACAAATAAATTACCACAATGTTTAGGTCATAATCTTTCAGGAATGTAATAGAGACTCCTTTCTCCGATATCGTACATTTGGGTGATTTCTTCTGTGACCATATTTTGTATTTTCTGTTAACCTCTTGACATTGCTCTGTTAACTAATGACATTAGCTCTGTTAAGATTTTTGGTTCTTGTCTTTGCTATTTAAATTAGACTTTATCTTCACACACATCCATGTTTGGTGCGTCAACTTTATCCAAGAGTAACGAGACCTACAGTTTAATATCAGCTTTAAACGACTGATTTGTGTAGCTTTTCATATCAATTTGAGTGTACAATCAGAGTTTTTCCTAGAAGACTGGTGAGAGGAAGTCACTATTGGAAGTATATTTTTCATATTTCGTTTTATTCAAGATGTCTGAGCTGGGGAGTTTGAACCATGGCTTCTTTTCTTATGAGGCTACTAGTCTTATCACTATCTAAGTGTGGTATTTCGACTGTCTTAAATATTTGTACATTGTCCATATTGTTAAGTTTTTAGCCTTTCACAAACGTTAAAAATATGACTTCATAGATTGCAAATGAAATAAAAATAATTTGGTATTTAATTTTTAATCAATTCCTTATTGTTCTCACAATTCCGTGTGCCACCTTTCACTACTTGATATAAACAACAACAATTTGCTTTAATTGTTATTCTTTCTTTTACATTCGTTCGTAAGAACTTCAAAACAAATTCCCTTTACACGCAACGCAACGTGTCTTCACATACGACTGACCGAATTCTTACTGATTCTTATTTCCCTGTTTGAGAATGTCTTCGTAAAATCTCTATAAATGTAAACATGTTACCTGCAATGTTGTTGTTGTTGCCTGTTTACTGTTTATCCATTCTTTTTTTATACTGCAATTTGTTGTCGCTTGTTTACTTCTTTGTCGCCGTTTTATGCTGATGTTGTATTTTTGTTTATTCGTTTGATCATGTAAACAAGGCCATTGTTTTTTTTTTTTGAGCTTTTATTTATCATTTTATTAACACCATTTCCATTTTCGTAGCAGTTCATTTTACGGGCAGGCCCAACATAGTTGCCAACGAGACGGCACTTGAAAAATTTGCTAGACTATGCTGCATACGTATGGAAGAAGAGGAACAATTCGATTCTATTCTTAAATAGCATGGCTATCCAACACACAATAGTGATCCTTGCGAACCACTATCCTTTTGATACATACATACATTACAACCCTTCAGTCAGGATTACGACCCAGCTTCTCACACCACTTATGTTGTGTGCGTTAATTTTGTGCATGATTGGCGAACTACAGATTTTTGAGAAGCTTTTCATGGCAATTTTATTGGCTCCAAGAGTTTTTGCCAGAAATCGTTTTGATAGGCTTGCCGAAAGATTTGTCATTCCTGTAAAGGACTTCTGCATGATCTGTGGCTCTGAAGATGACGTATAAATTGTTGTTCACTTCATTGTTCTTTAAAGTATGCAGGTTGTTAATCTCTTTGACCAAGCTTTCTTATATAAAGATTGTTGCAAGAGTAAGATTTATTTAGGACTCTGGTTGCTTATCTCTAGGGAATGTTTTAAACTCTGGAATGTTAAACTCTGGTTGTATCACAAAAGACTGTAGTCTCGTAGCTAGTGTGTTGGCTTACTAGACGTATAGCCCGGGTTCGTATCCCAGGACAGGCATCAAAACGAAATATGAAAAATATTTCTTCGGCGTCTACCTCTCACCAGATTTCTAGCAAAAACTCTGAGAGTAAATAAAATTGCGATGATGAACTTCACAAAAAATCTGTCGTTGCGAATCGACTTTAAACTGAAGGTCCCGCCACTCATGTATTAAATTAATGCACACAACATTAGTGGTGTGAGAAGCTAGGTCGAAATCGTGACTGAAGGATTGTAGTGACCACTTATATATATGTATGTATCACAATAGACCAAAATGCAGACCTATCTGTCCTCTTACCTAAACTAGACTCGATAAAAAATCATTTAAACAAATCCAAATTTGATTTTGTTTAAAAATTACAGTATACTTTTAGGCTGCTTACTACCATATAAAAATATGGCATACTTTTAGGGAACTTTAAAGAAATTTCTTGCTTTTTTGTCTGGTAACAATAAAAACTGTGACATAGAAATCAATTTTACGTAAGGCTTGTTGGTATATTTTCTAAAATTAATTGAAAACAAAAAAGAAGTGAATTTTTAATTTAAAATAAACTGGAGACAGCTAAGAAAACCTTGCGTTTTATGTCCTTTATTTTACAAATTTTTTTTTAAATTTGTTTCGTTTGTTTCCTTTTATTTTTTATTTTTTGATAAACATTTTAATTAAAGTTTTAACATTTTATCTAAAACTATTTCCTGTCATTTTCTTTAACAATCATTCGTGGGTGCATTTGGTAGTAGTTTTTTCTCTCTCTCTCTCTCTCTCTGTTTTGTTGCTATTTGTTGTAATTTAAAACATGATTTTTGCCATATTTTCTTTACAGCCTTATTTCTTTTCTTTCTTTTCTTGTCTTATTCGCTTTTAGTTCGTTTAGTTGTTTAAGTATTCCGACCATATTTAGTAACTTTTCAGTAAAACTACGAAACATAAGCCAGCTGTCCAGAACTGTAAAGGAATACGTTGTTAAATTGCCTTTAAAACCAACAGCAAGAATGCAAACTTTTAAGGTTCTGCTTATCACAAATGCTTACAAATATTCATTCACTCAACGTCTGTAAATAGTTTTCAATTGCAGGCATATTACAATTTTTCTTCATTCTTCATTCTCTTATTTCCCTTACTCCCTCTCTCTTGGCCTGCCCTTTTTCACTCTTTCGCCCACCTTTAAAACGTTTAAAGTGATTTGGTTTCTGTTTCTTTTGCATTTTTTTTTGCACTGTAACCAATGACCTTTACCGGTGATTAATGTGGTTTTTATAGTATCAAATGTCTACGGTTGATGTAACAGCGCACATGCATAAAGTTCACACACATTCACATTGAATGTGTGCGGTTTTGGGGTGGAAGCATACTTTTAGGTGCTTAAAAAGTAAATTTGCCAATGTATTTGTGGTCTAAATTTAGATCACATAGTTTTGGTATGTTAAATTAAACGGTGCATAATTTAAGGCACATATTTTCAATGTGTTAGTGTTTTTTATGTTATGAGTTCCCAAGTTTAAGTTTTTTTAAAAAACTTATTCAAAATTCTAGTAAAAAAATTTTCTAGTAAAAATTCTCTGCTATAATAGAAGATAGAGTTCCAAGGATTACTAAAAATTTAATGTTCGAATAATGTTAGCTGAAGATACACCGTTTTCCAATATTTTTAAAATTAGAGAACTCTTGGAAACAATTCGATTTATTTGGCATTGAGAGATGGCAACCCCATTATTCTAAAACTAACTACCGTAGTCCAATAGACGGCTTAGGTGTTATAACATGTTCAATAAGGATTCAATTGTCAGTCATCTTAAACGGCCATCATTGTATAAATACATATCGTGTCTTCCAATAGAGACTTTCAAGCTTTAACAGCTGATAACGGCCATTTTGTTGAAGCTGAATCTGTCAAATTAATTGTCATTTATTCAGTCTGCTTGGTCAAATCACCATGGACGTAGATAATATGTAACAAAACGTGTAAGTAATAAAAGTCGCCATAGCCTAGAGGGTAGTGTGCTGACTTAGATTAGATGTAAGGCCAGGGTTCAAACCCCAGTTAAAACATCACCAATAAAACAGTGACTTAATCTCAGCAGATTTCTATCTAAAACTTTGAAAGTTTCTTAAAAATTTTCATTCCAATTCGACGTTAAACTATGGCGCCCTCCACTCATGTAAAAAATTAACACGCACAACATAAGTAGGTGTTAGAAGCTGGGGCGTAATCTAAACTGTAGCATTGTAATGATCAGTTATGTGGCCCGATAACGATCGCCATTGCCTGTAACGGCCACTCCTTGCTCATTTTCGAAGAAAAATGGCCCAATAATGCCTCTGGACCAAAATCCTCACCAAACAGTGACTCGTTTTGGGTGCGTCGGCTTGTCAATGTATGCGCGCGGGTTTTCAGTGTCCTAAATGCGACAATTTTTCTTGTTTATCTACCCGCCAAGATCAAAATGAGTTTCATCTGAAAAGATGATTTTTTTTTTTGCCACAAGCGGCATCTTCTAAGTAAAAGCAGAAGGAAGCTGGAATTTAATTTTTTTCTTTTCTTTCAAGTGCTATTGTTTAAAAAAATTTCTTTTAGAAATTTTATTTGTGCTTCTCGAATCACAACAATGCCTAGAGTGAAAATGTTTATTTGTTTAGGGCTTTGTTTGAAGTCATAACCCAAGCACATGAATGAATGAAGGAATGAATAAGAAAAAAAAAATTCTCAGGATTTCAACGATTTACCTTGTGACACTTTCAAAGAGAGGAAAAACTAAAACTTAAATAAAGAAAAACTTTCACACACACTCATGAACTTTGGGAAAATACTGGTACTGGGTACCCACCACAAAAAACATTTAAATTCCATAGCCATTCAATCGATGCTATTGTTACAGTAAATAATGGTTGCACCAAGCCAAAGAGGAGAAGTGAACCATGGCAGCACTTTGCCTTAGGCAAAGAAATCTGGAAAAATTTTTTACAAAATTTGTACCCGTTTCAAGTGGTTCTTTTATGTTGAATTTATTTAACAAATAAATTCTTTTTTTTTTGCATTTTTTCTATCACTTTTTGTATACAAAAGTGGTTTAAATGCCTGGGATTTAGCATCTGTTGATTCCTTGAAATGCTTGTGGTTTTGTAAAAAATAAAATTGGTTTAGAAAATTTTACTACATGAATTAGTAAACAGGCCACCCTCCAATGGAAGACCACACAGCAATTGGTTTCGACCAAAGGAAAGACAATTTGAAAGACAGTTTGAGTATGTTGCCCCCTAGAAACCAAAAACCTGCAACTATAAATGCTTCATTAAGCTTCCTTTATTTGCTAACCCCACCGAATGGTGGCGTTACACTGTGACGAGCGTGTTAATCAATTCGATTTGAAATGTTTTATCCACTGCCTGTTAATGTAAGTGACATTTTTGTTTCCTTTTTGCCGACATGTGCCACATGAAAATCACTTCAGCAAAACCGCATTGATATTCAAAAATGGGTATTCAGCACATTAAAGTCTGAAATCAATTGATTTACAGTGGCATCTCGATTTTCCGTAAAGGTCGGGAGCAAATAATTTTGTCAGGAAACAGAGTGTAAGGGAATTCCCCTTTTTCGCTTGTTTATCCAAAATAATAGAAAAAATTTTTTGCTTATAATCACGGATAATACAGGCAATGACGGTTAAACGATGCAGAAAAATTTAAGTCGATCTAAAATAAAATTAAGTCGATGCAAAAAACTTTCTTTTTCCATCCCGGATAATTGATTTTGCCGGATAATCGAATTAAGGGTAAAAAATTTCTTTTTATTGCCAAAGATTATAAATTTTGGCATGACATTCGCAAACCTCCTACACACACTAAAAGCTATCACTGAGCCGAGTGCCGCTCCCATTTAACAGTTTGTAGGCTATTTAAAAAGTTTACTTTACTAAAAATATCCGTAATACAGAGAAAGCCTCATACTCTTATTAGCATTTTGAAGCCTTTACTACAGAGCTTAAAGATATTGTCGTGATCCTTTGGCCTTATCAAACAAGAAGTCCATGAGTGTATTCTGATTATTAGACTCCAACGTTACAGGATCTACATGTTGTGCTTGAGATAATCCCCATTCTGAATAACTGTAGCTTGTGTCCACAGTACCCTGTCAAAACATCATCTTACCAACCTCAGATTATACTCGAATATCCTGATCCATGCCACAAACCTTCTCTTATTGTAGTTTTGAAGGCCTTAAACACACTTGAGTTGCAAAAGAGTCTTTGCCACTGTTTATCTTTCCTTTTCATTGAGCTTACCTTTCCAAAAATCCTCTCCCACTATGCGGAAGACTTTTTGGTCACATCAGCAGCGTAAAAGGTTTCTTCCTCGCCAGCTTCTCTTCTTTCTTATTGTCAAGAATTTCCACAATGCCTGAGTTTTAGCTGATTTTACTTCTCCAGACAGTCCAGTCTATTCTCAGACTAGACTTAAATCTAATAGACCCTTGAGCTCTACTCATTCCCTCAGACAATTTACCCTTAATACACAGTATTGGTCTCAATGCATAATTCCTGGATTAGGTTTCTAAAATTTGCTTGCAATCCTTCATTGTAAATTGTCTGGCCTTTCCTAAAATGCTTCTTTTAACAGCCCTCCCTATTAATTAATAAACCCAGCGTTATTGTTAGATATTTGACCTCCAGTTTCTGTGATATTATGTCAATCAGAAGTCGAATACTTTTGTATTTAGGATGTTTTCTTATTTTTGTACTCGGCCGGTTAACCATAAAGGAGAAAGTGATTATCCGTAAAGCAAAAGCTAATTATTGGTGTAGGAAAATCTTGTTATCCGTTAAGGAAAATATTGTTATTAGTATATCAAAAGCTTATTATCCGTATAGGAAAAGTTTTTTTTTCCGTATAAGAAGAGCTTGTATCCGTATAGGAGAAGCAGGTTATCCGAATAAGAAAAGCTTGTTATCCGTATAAGAAAAACTGGTTATCAGTATAGGTGAAGCGGGTTATCCGTATAAGAAGAGCTTGTTATCCGTATAGGAGAAGCAGGTTATCCGAATAAGTAAAGCTTGTTATCCGTACAAGAAAACTGGTTATCCGTATAGGATAAACTGGTTATCCGTTAAGGAAAATCTTGTTATCCGTAAAGGAAAATCACGTTATCCGTATAGAAAAACCTTGTTATCCGTATAACAAAAGCTGATTATTCGTATAGGAAAATATTGTTATCCATATAGGAAAAGTTGGTTATCCGTATAGGAAAAACTTGTTATCCGTATGGGAGAAGAAGGTTATCCCCATAAGAAAAGCTGACTATCCGTATTAGAGAAGATTGTTATCCGTATAGGAGAAGCAGGTTATCTGTATAGGAAAAGCTAATCATCTATATAGGAAAAGCTGGTTATTCGTTTAGAAGAAGCAGGTTATTCGCAGAGGAAAAGCTTGATATCCGTAAAGGAAAATCTTGTTATCCTTATAGGAGAGAAAGGTTGAAATTATTCAAAGACAATAAGAGAACATTCGTTTAGTTTAGCTGAAGAAATTCAAATGAGGAAACTAACATCTGTAAAACACCCCATGTAGCAAACCTGTGGTTTAATTAAACTTATTTCGAATTATTGAATTAATCGTTTCAAAAATCGTTAATTTAAAGAATTATTCGAATATTAAAAATTCGTTAGCATGTCTGAAAATCCTTTCCATAAAATCTTTCAAATTCAATGTTTGCAAACCCTAATACATGTGAAAAGCAAAGCTTCTCTGGTTATACGAATATTAATTTATGGTAAAACATGACAACATTGTGACAGAGATAGAGAGAGAGAAAGAGAAAGAAATTCGTTCACATGCGAATTCATATGTTATGTTGTTGTATTTGAGAAAATGAATTCCCATATAATTTAAATTTATTTTCGTTATCGAAACGACAAGTGAAAAGCGGCAGCACTCGGTCTCATATACAAGACATACATGACTTCTTTCGAAAATCCTGTCACGAATTGATAAGAAGTGAAAACAATTCACCAGTTACCCATATTAAAAATACATACATATGTACATACATACGTACACATAGAAAAAGGAAAATTATTTGTTAGAAAATATATTTTTTTTTTGGTGTTTTGTCGGTAATTTAAACAAAATAAAACACAAAAACAAAATAATGAAAATAAAAATGAATTTTTGATTTGTTTGCTGCATGAAGCCAAGGAAAACAAATTTTTTTTCTTTCAATTTAAATTGAAAAGAATCCTGATAAGGCTACAGTATTTTTGAAAAAAAAATGAATTGAAAATAAACAAACAAACAGGCCTTGAAGCAGTTGGAAACGGACCGTAATATTCATCACAAAATTATCTTCAGCGACGAAGCCCTTTTGCTGGATAAATGGGTACGCGAACAATGTTGTCGAAAATGGGATGATACACATGGGATCAAAGAGCATCCAATGCAATCAGAAAAATCATTGTTTTGTATGGTATTTGAGGTGGCGACATCATCTTTGAGAACGAGGACTAAGACTTGATAATTGATTACAAAGTTGTCTTGGCCTGAATGATCTGAACGCCAATGACAATGATGGTTTCAACATGACGGCATTACATGTCACATTGGATATTCTGCATAAGCAATTTGTTGGCATGATTATCTCAAGTGGAGGCGATATAAACTGGTCACCAAAAACGTGCGTTTTGATGCCATTAGACTTTTTATGGGGTTTTTAGTTGCATTTGTTGGGAAATAAGATACAAAGCACAGTAGTCCCTCAGAAAACATGGAAGCCGTGGTCGAAATTTGACTGATGTAACCATTACACACATTGCAATGCTGTGTGTGAAGATACATGAATTCGAACTTGAAAATCCAAGATGCAATCCATAAATTTTAGCAGCGCCACATTTGGCATTAACAGGGTAAAATTTTCTTTTAACAGAACAAAATTTGCCCTTAACAGAGCATTGTTAGCGGTCTAACAACACAGTATCCGTGTGACGATCCGACTTGTTTAGGAGCTAATTTTAGAACATATCTTAGGTCTATGAGTATTATACTATATGCTAAGGAAGGTTCCAAGGCCTCTTAATGTAATCAGTAACGTAATCACATATAAAATAATATGGCATTGAGAAAATTGGTTTTAAAATCAATTTTTGATCAATTTTTTGCATAAAAATCCTCTAGAAAACCAGGAGACACCTAACCGACTATATGCAAATGGTAGTTCAGAGGGTGCTCTTTCGAACTGTGGTAGTGTAGTGGGATTACAAATAATAATGATCATAATGAGAACTAAACGTTAATCAACTTTCTAATCTACTTACTGCCACTGTTAAGCATTGCTCTGTTAATTGGAAATTTAACTCTGTTAAAGCAAAAAGTGACGTTGCTAAAAGGTGTGGGTTTGCGTCTTTGGTTTTTGAATTCAAATTGATCTTCACAGATGTCTTGCATTTCGATGATGTCGGTCATGCACTTTTTTACATACATACATACATAATTGGCCATTACAACCCTTCAGTCAGGATTACGACCTAGCTTCTCACACCACTTATGTTGTGTGCGTTAATTTTATACATGAGTGGCGGGACCTACAGTTTAAAGTCGACTCCGAACGACAGATTTTTGAGAAGCTTTTCATGGCAATTTTTACTCTCAGAGTCTTTGCCAGAAATCTGCTGAGAGGAAGTCGCCGAAGAAATACTTTTCGTTTTGATGTCTGACCTGGGATTCGAACCCGGGCCTTTCGTCTAATAAGCCAACACACTACCCACTAGACCACGGCGACTTCACTTTACTCAAATTAAAAGATACAAAGCGCTTAAAAACGGACCCTACAGAAGCGATAATTTTGGCAGTGATTGCTTTAGATCCAAATTTTTTTTATAACCCTGCCAATTCATTGCACAGTGATGACCATATTCACTCTGTAAAAGCCGAAACATGTTTTAATCATTTTTAGATTTTGTTTGGTTAGCAACCTTTTCTCTTAATTAATAACAATTGAGATGAAAAATATCCGGATGACAGTTTCGCTAGACCCTAGGTGTATTACCAATAAATGGATTTAGCACATTTGCTGCCAAGGACGAGTATACTCGTCTTTGACAGGATATCCCGCACGAGTATATTCGCCTTTGACACGAGTATACAAAGTATCCCGCACTGCCAAGACGAGTATGCTCGTTCTACTTTATATACATTACAATATGTAGGCTTTTGAACTAACAAATGTTTTCAATCAATCGACAATAGTGAATTTCTTCTCAGTGTTGCTAATTTTCGCAATGTGTGTCGTTTAATTTCTTTTTTTTATTATATCCATCTGCGTAATTTATTATTTGGTTTTCTACTAAAACGTATGCAAATACCAAAAAGGATATCGAGTCCTTCTGCCTTTCTATTGCCAAATGACGAGTATACACGTCGTTTGACAGGTTGGCTAATGGACAAGCGAGCATTGAAGGTCTTTGGCTCATCCTAAGCGAACTTGTTTTAAAATCCCTTAAAAAATAAAAAAAAAAACTTTGGAATTTGTCTTCTTGCGGTTAGTGCTCCTGCCGTTTGCCTTCTTGTAATTTTTTTTAGTCCTTAATTATTTCAATCTCAAATAGTATGCCAATCTAAAGTTTTAAAATTAAATTTTTCCCCCTTCGTTGGCAACTCATTTAACTTATACGAGTACCACATAATTGAATAATCTCCTGTGTTTTTAACTATGTTATCCTGCTTCTGGACTTGCTTAGTCGTTAAATGACAACAACGTCATGGAAATGAACTGAAAATGTAATTGAGCGCATGTAGAAGAGGGATCAATGCGATTTACCTTTACAAACGTCACAATTACATGATTATCCTACTAATTAAACAGAATTTCCCGTGTAATTAAAAAAAAGGAAAAAGAGAAGAAGAAGGAATTGTTATAATGATTCCTGTGGAATGAAATAAAAAATCAGTGGGACAGACATACTGAAAAAAGAAAGAAAAACAACGAGTAATTTACTTGCAACATATTGTGGAAAGTTAATGACATGTTTTTGCCTGCTTCGTTGAAATTCTCAGCACATTTTCAATGCATTTCAAATACTGTGCTACAAACGAGAAAAAGGATAAAAAAGGATAAAAAAGGAAAGGAAAAATAAAACATTATTGAAAATCCTAAAGAAAACTAGAAAAAACAAACACCGAGAGAATGAAAACCTAGCACAGCATAATCTTTGGTGTGCGTTTGTGTAACAACACCCACATGAGAATTTAATTGATGACATTATCGCTACTCGTGTATTGCTGAAAAACTTTCAAAATTGAACTGTACAGAGAGCTCAATTTGTGTGCCACTTCCGTTTGTTGCATTTCGTTTTCCCAAATCATAAGATGTGACGAACGACCTTTTCTTCTTCTCTTAAGCCATTAGTTTAACGGTAGTTTGAAGCTGGGAAGGAAAATAAGATTTTCTTGGAAAATTTTTTATGGCTTCTTTCGTTTGAAATCGTTTTCTTATATGCAGAGAGAGTTCTTATTGCCATTTTCTATTTATGAAATGATTGATTTGCTGACTCTGCTGTAATTCTTTCTAAGGGGAAGCAAAAGAACGGCAGGAAAATTAAGTATTACGAGAGTTTTTTATTTTGTTCTTGGAATTGCTAAGCAGTTATTGATATTCAAAAGGGGAAATATTGACGGGAAATGTTTTTTCAATCACATATGGATTTATTTTAGTTTATTGAGGTTCTAAGAATACACTCAACTGGATGCGTGAAGTCTTTATTTAGTATATGATAACTCCAGGGGTAAAATTTCCATTTACGACTGTCGTTCTCTTGTGTGTGATATCTTCTTATGACCTTTAGGTTTACGTAAATTTAATTTAAGTCCTAGTAAATAGTGTCTTGGCTTATTAAATGTAAAGCCTTGCCACAAACCGCTTGTCACTAAGAACGTGAATTTTAATGCCGTTAGACTTTTTCCTGTTTTTGCCGCAATGTCTGAGCTCGGTATACCTGCGAAGCTGATAAGGCTATGAAGAATGACGTTGAGCAATTCCTGCAGCTCCGTCAAGGTAGGAATGGACCTCTCCGAACCTTTTGATACCGTGCGAGGTTTCAGACAAGGCGCTCCCTTATCATGCGACCTCTTCAACTTCGTCATGGAGAGTGTTCTGCGAAAGGCGGGAGTGCATCGCAATGGGACTATTTTTCAAAAAAGTGTCCAGTTGCTTGCGTACGCTGACGACATCGACATCATAGAAAGAGATGTCACTGCTGCCTTTAGTGCTATTGAACGGGAGTCTAAGAAGATGGGTTTTGGCAGTAAATGAGGGCAAAACGAAGTATATGTTATCGACAAGTAGAGCCGTGCGGCGTATTGATTCACAAATTACGGCCGATAACTATACTTTTGATACAGTCAAGGAATTCATTTACCTTGGCTCCGCCGTTACCACCGAAAATGATGTTAGTCTGGAGATCAAGCGCAGGATTACTCTTGCCAATAGGTGCTATTATGGTCTCAATAGGCAATTGAGTAGCAGAGACCTCTCTCGCAAGACGAAACTAATACTCTACAAGACGCTCATCCTACCCGTGCTTCTTTATGGCGCAGAAGCATGGACCCTATTATGAACTGATGCAGCTGCCTTGAGAGTATTCGAGAGAAAAGTCCTGCGTAAGATCTTAGGTCCAGTGCGAGTTAGCGATGATTTTCGCATCCGATACAACAGTGAGCTGTATGAGCTCCTCAACGACATGGACGTTGTACAGCGTATTAATATCCAGCGGCCGCGCTGGCTCGGCCATGTCGTTCGAATGGAGGAGGATGCTCCGGCGAGACGAGTATTTAATGCGGGGATCTGCGGAAGTCGGCGAAGAGGACGACCTTGTATCCGTTGGAAGGACCAAGTCGAGGAAGCCCTGTCATCGATTGGTGTGACCAATTGGCGTAGGCGCGCAAGAAGCAGAAGCGCCTGGAAGGATGTGTTGCGGCAGGCCGAAATCCGTTAATCGGGTTGTTATGGCCAATTAAGTAATTAATAAGACTTTTTCCTATGGGGTTTTTAGTTGCATTTCTTGGGAAATAATACAGAAACCACAGTAGTCCTTAAGAAAACTTGAAAGCCGTGGTGGACATTTAACCGATGTAACCATTACAAACATTGCAATGATGTGTGTGAAGATACATAATTTCGATCTTGAAAATCTAAGACGTAATTCATGAATTTTAGTAGCTCCACGTTTGGCGTTAACAGGGCAAAATTTTCTCTTAACAGAACAAAATTACCCCTTAACAGAGCATTGTTAGCGGTTTAACAGTATTCATGTGATGATCCGCCTTGTTTAGGAGCTAATTTTAGAACATATCTTAGGTCTATGAGTACCATACTATATGCAAAGGAAGGTTCCAAGGCTTTTTAATATAATCAGCAATAAGATCACATATAAAATAATAGTATTTAGAAAATTGTTTTTGAAACCATCAATTTTTTTGCTTGAAAGTCCTTTAGAAAACTAGAGGAAATTTTGGGAACAAATAACAAATAGTACACCTAACCGACTATATGCAAATGGTAGCTCAGAAGTTGCTCTTTCGAACTGTTGCTCTTTCGAACTGTGTAGTGGGATAGCAAATAATAATGATCATAATGGGAATAAAATTTTAATCAATTTTCTAATCTACTTACTGTCACTGTTAAACAGTGCTCTGTTAGAAAACTTAGCTCTGTTAAAGCAAAAAGTGGCGCAGCTAAAAGTGTGGGTTTGCGTCTTGGGGTTTTAAATTCGAATTTATCTTTAAAAATGTATTACAATGGGCATCAAAAGGTCTTTCAAACGAGTAAAAAATGCATCTGTTATTCTTATGTTTGTAATGACCTGTTTTATGATATTACCTGGACGTTCACATAAAGTATGGCGGATCAAATTGAAGTCACCATAATCCAGTAGATATTAGATATAAACCCGAGCCAAAAACCTCAGTTCAGATACTTTACAAAAAATAAAATATGAAATAATATTCCTTGGACGACATTCTCTCAGCAGTTTTCTGTCTAATGTTCTGTAAATAAAATTGCCATGAAATGTTTCTCGAAAAAAGTTCTTGTTCTGCGTGATGGTATGTAATGTAGGGTTATAAACACCAAATTATGTATGTATGGAAGCATTTAAATGAGATTCCAGCAATGGATCCTGCCTTATAACACCATTCATAACGGAAAAGATATGCTGATTGGTTGCGGGAATAGCAGGTTTTTTAATGCCTATGTTAACAAGTCGCCGTTGTCTAGGGTATTTTGTTGACTTATTAGCCGTGGTCTAGTGGGTAGTGTGTTGGCTTATTAGACAAAAGGCCCGGGTTCGAATCCCAGGTCAGACATCAAAACGAAAAAATATTTCTTCGGCGACTTCCTCTCAGCAGATTACTGGCGAAGACTCTGAGAGTAAAAATTGCCATGAACTGTAGGTCATGTATAAAATTAACGCACACAACATAAGTGGTGTGAGAAGCTAGGTCGTAATCCTGACTGAAGGGTTGTAATGGCCAATTATGTATGTATGTATTAGACGTTAAGCCCGGGTTCGTATCCTAGCTGAGGCATCAAAACGAAATATGAAAAAAAAAATATTTCTTCGACGATTTCTTTTCAACAGATTTCTGACAAAAATTCTGAGAGTAAATGAACCTAGTATGAAAAAGTTTCTTAAAAATCTGTCGTTCGACTTTAGGTTCAGCCACCCATGTATAAAATTAACACACACAACATAAGTGGTATGAGAAGCCGTCATCCTGACTGAAGCGTTGTAATGGTCAATTATTATTTTGTATTTGAGTTGTTAGAGCTGGGATTTGCACCGTGGCCTCACGTGTAATAACCCTATTAGAATGCAACCTTCATAGGAATATAATTCCTCTTCTATTCCCTTTCTATTTCCTTTAACATTTCTATGCCACATTCATATTTGAAGGCCATGAACCTCAGCAACAGTAATGCACTCACTGGCATCATTGTAATCTCCCATCATTATTAATGTCGCAGTCAATGTTGCCGTGTCCCAAAATACTTGAAGCGCTGGTTGGCATAAATTCAACAATTTAAAATATAAACAGGACAATGACAACAACAACAGCAATTATTTGAAAACCACAAAAGCACGTTTAATGAGTCTAAAGTTGGTATTTAAAATACTGGCACACAGTCACTAAAGGATGAATGCATATTTAAAATAGCAACATCCAGCCCTCCATTCAAAAATGTCTCTGTTATGCAGTATAATATGGCCAGTGATGGTAGGATATTATTTTTAAACTATTTTTGGTTTTTTTTTATTATAAACTTGACAGAAATATGTCAGTCATGCTGTGTGTAGAGCTGCTTTTGCTCTCTCTGATGGCATTTTTTAATTGTTTAAGAATTTGTCTTTGAAATAAGGAAGGAATGCCATTAATAAAGTTCTTCAATTGACACATGGCTTCCTGTTCTTAAGATGATTTTCAAAAGAATTCTTTTGTTTTTAGGTTTACAGTGTTCACATGCCTTTAGGGAAGTAGAAATTCCATAATTTCACATTAATTTTGATAAGGATGCGAGGATGCGAAACACAGTAGACTCAGATGCTAGTACATTTCCATATATAGTAGGGACTCTTTTTGAATTGAATACGGTTCAATGATAAATCCCGACAATAATATCCATCAAACAGTCACTTTTGCTGGATACAGTGACATTTTCTCAATCAATTGAGAGGTCTCGAGGCCGAAATGTAGTTCATAGTAGGAAACTTTACTTAAAGAGTATGAAGTAAGTGATAACATTCTGAAAGTGTATTATCTTGTAAAGAGATTGCCACTTCGTTTGATCAAATCGAACAATAATTACCGTAGAGAGTCTAACAGTCAAGTTATATTTTTTATATCTCATCAAATGAACTTTTAGTTCAAAAATTTTCCGAATTTTTGATGGATCTTGATTGTTTATCGGAAATTGTGTTAATTCCAAGCTAGTTTAAGCAACCACCAGAAGTTTGCGCAAAGAGAAATAATAAGATTTGCAAAAAACACAAATATTAGTCGACTTCTGGAAGTCTTGCAAACATGAAATTGTTACCTTTTGTGATAAATAATGAAGATCCATCAAAAAATCTGAAAATTTTTGAACCGAAAGTCCATTTGATGAGATGACATACATATATAAAAAATATATAACTATGTTAATTTGTAACCAATTTTATCAAACGATAACTCAATCTCTTCACAAGAGAACAGACTTTAAGAATATTATCATTTATCCTATATTTTTTTAATAAAGTTTGCTGCTATGAACGGACAAACTTGAAAAAATATAAAAAGAATTGAATTTTCCATGTTTACCTTATCAAATCTTATAGTATATTGAAACGAATAATAGATATAGGTATACCGTTTTAAAGGTATATCTCTCTTCTTTCCAATAAGATTTAAATTTTGAAAATCGGGTCAGAAATCTTTAAGTAATCTAGAAATTTGAGCAGAAAGTAAAAAAAAACAATTTTTGTCAAATAAACCAAGTTTGAAGGGTTCAAGAAAGAAGAAAGATATTTTTGAGTTCTACTCAACTAACTGAACATCGTGGATTATGTAGTTACCCGGGTGAATTTTCACTGTCGACCATGTTATCATGTT
The DNA here is from genome assembly GCA_014635995.1 of Sarcophaga peregrina. Classification (NCBI taxonomy): domain Eukaryota; kingdom Metazoa; phylum Arthropoda; class Insecta; order Diptera; family Sarcophagidae; genus Sarcophaga; species Sarcophaga peregrina. Next base: position 94,313,637 of record CM025791.1, read on the forward strand.
GCAACAATACTTTACTACAATACATTAAGTGCGGTCAAACAGTTGCCTATGGCTGTATGTTGATATTTTCCAAGTTTAACTCATCAAATGTGATAGCATATTAAGTCAAATAATAGATATAGGTATACCATTTCAAAGGCTCATCTCTCCCCTTTCGAATAAGATTTTAATTTTGAAAATGGGGTAAGAAATGTTTGAGTAATACAGAAATTTGTGTGAAAATATAAAAAAAAAAACAGTTTTTGTCAAATGAAACAAGTTTGAAGGGTTCAAGAAAGAAGAAAGATATTTTTGAGTTCTACTCAACTAACTGAACAACGTGGACTATGTTGTTACTCGAGTGTATTTTCCCTGTCGTACGGTGTTATCATGTTGCAACAATACTTTACTACAATACATTAAGTGCGGTCAAACGGTTGCTGTTGCCTATGGCTGTATGTTGATATTTTTAATAGGACACTTTTGAAGCCATATTTAATACACTTATCAAACTGCCCACTCTCTTGTGTTTGTTTTCATTACACAACAAGCTACTACGACACTACCACACAACCATTGTCTCGCACTACCATCATTACCCATGTCGTGCCATTTACACTCGTATGTGTTTGTGTCGTATTTAAATTTGTCTTATTAGAGCTTCTTTGTATACAGTGAGCGTCAAAAGTAAGTGTACACTATGAATAAAATTCTAATAATCATTAAACTAAAATTTTAACACTTAAGGAGAGTGCCCGAAAAAAATTTGCCAATATTTCGAAATTTTTTGTAAATTTTGTTTGTTTTTTGTTTCAATTTTAAAAATTCGTAATGAAATTATTTTAAAATCAAAAATAACGATTTTTTTTAATGTAAACTTTCTTTTGGCGCTTACTGTAAGTGTACGTGCGTGTGTTATTGTATTTGTTAACTGGGTTAATGAACATATTTGCCATTCATAACAAGAAAAACTACAAGTGCAATAAAATTCATGAATCGGGCAAGGGTGGGAAGGGGGAGTAATGCGAATAAACAAGAGTTTAATTATAAAAAAAACGCTTTTAGTTTAGATAGAATAACAATAACAACAACAAAAACAACAAAAAAAAAAAAACAAATTGAAAATAATTTATTTGGTTTCTATCCTTTTCTGGCCATTTTAGCTTCCCGACAATTAAGACGCAAAGTACCCTATGCCGGCCATTTAATGACACCACGACGCCTCTGGCTAAACAAAATACCTACGCAATGTGATGTGGTCATTGAGTTTCCTGAAGATGCACCCGATGAAGCTTTAAGATGGCTATTGGCCCGTATACGTTCACAGCCACCAGCAGGTTTGGGTCTAGTGGTGCAGGTCAAGGCCCATGAAAGTTCAAGACGTAATGCTTTCTATATAAGTGCTCCCACAAACATGTAAGTTTTGTTCTTTTTTTTTTTTGTTGTAGCACAATTGTTGCCAAGAAAATGTTTTACTTTTCTCTCTCTTTTTAGTTTATTTCGCGCAGCGGAAGAGGCCCGTTTGCCAAAACGTTTACGTCCGGATTTAGGCGGTGCCTTACGTGAATTCACTACACGGGAAAGTCATTGCTTTCAACAAATCAAAAGCGATAATGGCAATACATCACTATTTACCTCTCAGGAACGCCAGTGGCTGGTATTGCAGGTATTGCAAGGTCTACGTGCTGGCCAATCGGACATCGAGGCTTTGCAGGGTCGTGCCGCTGTGGAGGAAGGTCAAAGTATAGTGGCTGCTTGGCAAGAGACTGGCCTTATAACACAAATATTTCCTTTACATGAAACCAAATCACTCACTCAACTGCAATACAGTTGGGTAAGGCAAGTGTTTGCTCCACAACCGTTAGGTAAGTTTAGTTTAACATTTCCGCTAAACATTACATGGACATTTGTTGTTGTTTTTTTGTTGTTTCCTTTGCAGATGACATTGCTGAATACTTTGGCGTTAAGGTAGCTTTATATTTTGCCTGGCTAGGCCATTATACCTGTGCTTTAGGAGTTCCTGCTGTTTTTGGCACAATTTTGTATGCATTTTTATGGGGCAAAGGTCAAACGGCTCAAGACATGGGCCATGTTTTATTTTCATTATTTAATGTGGCCTGGGCTTCATTGTATTTGGAGGCATGGAAACGTTATTCCGTTGAGTTGGCATTTCGTTGGGGCACTTTGTCAACGCCACCAGAGCTATTGGAACCACCAAGGCCGCTTTATAAGGTAGGACAATAGATTTTCAATTAAATAGGTTGCCAATGTTGTCTGGTAACCCCTTATAGTTGACATTTTGATAACATAAACTGTCATAATAATAACGGGTCCGCCATCTAACGTTTTATTTTTCAACTAGTGTTTATTTCGTCAGTGGTAAGACTTAGCTCATGTCTGATTTGACAGATAATTAGTTTTATCCTTCAGCTAAACGAATATGGTTTTGTCCAATGGGTTTTCGCTTCGCTAAGTGGACCTGCGATCGACTTACAGAAGATGATGATTTTGCCACAAAAAATCATCTTTCCAGATAAAGCTCTTTTTGATCTTGGCGCATTTGGCACACAGGAAACCCGAAGCACCCAAAACGAGTCACGAGTTTGGAGCGGATTTTGGTCCAGAAGCATACTTAGGCCATTTTTCTTCGAAAATGAGCAAGTAGAAGCTGTTACAGTCAATGGCAATCATTATCTGGCCATGTTGAACGAATTTTTGTTCACAAAAATTAAAGAGGAGGATATTCGCAACTTTTGGTTTCAACAGGACGGCGCTACGACCCACACAGTCGAAGCTATACTCGATATTTTGCGCCCTGTTTTTGAAGATCACATTATCAACTGCAGATCTGATGTCGTTTGGCCACCTCGGAGCTGCAATTTGACACCGTTGGAGTATTATTTGTGGGGTGCCGTTGGACTATAAGTGTTACCCGGACAAGCCAGAGACAATTGACGCTTTAAAGGACAATCTTCGTGAAGCCATTGGTGAAATACTGCTGCACACAATCGATAATGTGCTTAAAAATGGAACAGATCGTGTAGGCTACAGCATAGCCAGCCGAGGCAGCCGTTTGAATGAAATTATTTGTCCATTATTAACCGCAAGGATTGTACTTTCAAGTAGAAAGCATTAAAGCATTTAAAAAAAAAAGTTATTTTGCGGACCCTTTATAAAGAGTTAATGCATATGGGGAAGAAACCCTAAGTGCATATCGTGTTCTAGGTAAGACTTTATCCTTATTAACACCGCACACCTCGATGTTTTGCGATGTGTTTTTGAAGATCACATTATCAGCCGCAGATTTGATGTTGTTTGTCCACCTCGGAGCTGCAATTTGACAATGTTGGAGTATTATTTGTGGGGTGCCGCCGTCAAAGATAAGTGTTACCCGGACAAGCCAGAAACAATTGTAGCCATTGGTGAAATACAGCTGCACACAATCGATAATAAGCTTAAAAATGGTACCGATCGTTGAGGCTACTGCATGGCCAGCCGAGGTAGCCATTTGAATGAAATTATTTGTCCATTATTAACCGGAAGGATTGTACTTTCAAATAAAAAAAGAAATTTAAGAAAATCTTCAGTAGTTTTTTTTAAAGCATTTTCAAAAAAAAAAAAAGTTATTTGGCGGACCCTTTATAATTTCCTTTTGTCAAATCAATTTATTTACTTTTTTCCTTTTCCCTTTTTCATTAAATTTATTTTCTCTCTCTATGTTTTGTTTCCCGTTTTATATTTTTTTTATAGGGTCCCCTTGTTGAAAATAATGTTACCGGACGTTTAGAGCCAAAAGAAGCACCGGCGTGGAAACGACGTGCATTCCGTTATTTAGTCAGTTTTCCCATAATCGGATTGTGTCTGTTTTTGGTATTCGTTGTCATGTTCGTGATGTTACGTTTTCAGGTAAGTACGAACGAGTAGCGTGTATAAAAAAAAACAACGAAGAACTAAAAACAAAACAAACAAAGTGAAGAAGCCAAGAAGAGGTCTAACAACAATTACATGCAACAGTACACGTGTGTGTAAACATGGGCTTGTATTTAAAATTGAAGTGTGTAATCATGCACACACTTGACTTGTTTTATTGTAAGTGACTAAGTATACATTGTGTTTGTATATGTGTATGTATGTGGAAATAGGTGTTTTTGTTTATAAACATTATAACATGAAACAGTGTTGTAAAGTCTTTAGAAATAATGCTCTCCTTTACTATTTTTCTCTCGCTCTCTTGCTGTCTCTCTGCTCGCCTGCAGCCTGTACATGTTTACTTACGCATACATTTACACATTAACTTGACTTATTAGTGTTCCTCTCTTGCGTGCGTGTGCGTGCTTGTGTGCATGTTGGAAAAGAATGAAAGTGAAAGTGAGAAAGTAAATCTTGTAAATCCTTTTCTTTTTATCCCCATTTAATGTGTATTGTTTTAAAGGAAAAACAAAAACAACAAAAAAGAAACAAAAATCTCAATAGAAAGTGTTGTAAAGCAACTTAAAAGTAAGGCTTTTTGTAATAGCGTGTTGTTGTTGCTTATATAAACGTAAGTGTTACTTGTAATACTTCTTCACTTCGTTTACAATGTAATTTTGAATTTTTTTTTCTTTCATTCATTCTCCTTACACATACATACATACCTATGCAGTGTAATAACTTTCTATTTATTTTTTAAGTGTTTTTTTTTTTTTTTTTTTTTTTTTTTTTTTTTGTCTTGAGCCGGAGGTGGTAAATCTTCTAAAGATACTTTTGTTCCAACAAAAGCATGCACGATTCACCATCCTTGGTGCCTACGTACTAAAACCCACCCCCTACACACACATCAACCACTCTCCCCCCGCGGGACTGCCGTAAGGTATTACTTCGCGGGGGGCTGGTTAGCTCGAAAGCTTTATCACTTTATATCAAATTTCGTCTTCGTTCCTCCAACCTTCGGAGTACTATCATTACTTCGGCCATTTTCTGGCTGTATTGGCTCCATAGCGTCCTAGAATTCAACAGCTCCTCCATGAGCCGGGTTGGTCCTAATCTAGTTTCTCCGGGCCATCTAAACCTGGGGCAGCATGTTAGAATATGCTCCGCATCTTCCTCTTCGTCTACACAGTTTGGGCATATAGGGGAAGTATCATGTCCAAATCTGTGCAGGTACTTCCTAAAACATCCATGACCAGTTAGGAACTGGGTCGCGTAATAATTCAGCTCGCAATGTTTATTCTCCATCCAAGGGGTTATAGAAGGGACAAGCTGAAATGTCCATCTTCCCTTTAAACTGCTCTCCCATCGTGACTGCCATTTGAGCATGGAAGTCATTCTTTCCTCCGCTTTTATAGCCGCTGTTCGTCCTGGACTCTCAAGACGACGGAAGTATATCCGCCTCATCTCATCCGCCAATATGTCTATTGGTATTGTTTTTGCCAATACAAATACCGCTTCATCAGACACTGTCCTGAAGCCACTTATCCGTCTAATCGCGCTTAGACGATACACCGAGGACAGTATTCTCCTTGTCGACCCCACGGAGAGTGCCTCCGACCATATGGGGCAAGCATATAGCATTATCGACGTTACTACCGCTGAAATTATCTTCCTCTTGAATGGACCTGGTCCTCCAATATTTGGCATCATCCTCGCCAGTGCTCCCTGCGTTACAGATGCCTTTTCGCCGATGTATTTTACGTGCTCCTTGAAGTTCAACCTGTCGTCAATAATCACTCCCAGGTATTTTATTGCCCTCTTTGATTCGATTTCTGTGCCTCCAACGATCACTTTCATCTTCTCCACTATCTTCCGGCCGCTTATCAAAACGGCTTCCGTTTTATGTGCAGCAAGTGTTAAACCTGCCTCATCCAGCCATACGCTAACATTTCGAATCGCTGTGTTAGTTTTCTCCTCTATATCCTGTACCGTCTTAGCTACCGAGACTATGGCAATGTCATCTGCAAAGCCTACAATTGTAGTCCCGTTTGGCAATCGCAGTCGAAGTACTCCATCATACATTATGTTCCATAGTAGTGGGCCAAGTACAGAGCCCTGCGGGACACCCGCTGTCACTACATATTCCTGCTCTCCTTCATCCGTTAGATATATTACCTTCCTGTCCTGAAAGTAATTGTTCAAAATCTCCATTAAGTATGGCGGCGTACCCATGTTAAAGAGGGCTCTCATAATCCGCCCCCAATTCGCTGAGTTGAACGCGTTTTTAATGTCAAGTGTGACAACCGCGCAGTATTCCTTGGTGCCAAATCTCCATCTTTCGCCCTCTATTGCTTCTCTTGCAATGTCCACTACCCTCCTGATCGCGTCAACAGTGGACCGTCCTTTTCTAAATCCGTATTGCAGGTCCGAGAGAGCTCCTCTTGCCTCGGCACGCGTCAGTAATCGGTCGTATATGATCCTCTCCAGTATTTTTCCCATTGTGTCAAGTAGACAGATGGGCCGATATGACGATGGTTCCCCTGGTGGTTTACCAGGTTTTGGAATGAGAACCAATTTCTGCTTCTTCCATCTACGTGGAAAAACACCCTCGACGAAGCACTTATGGAACACCTTGGCGAACATATCAGGTCTGAACCGGATAGCCGCCTTAAGTGCCCTATTCGGGATTCCATCTGGCCCGGGTGTTTTCCTATCTCCTATTCCATTGCATGCTGCGAGTACCTCCTCTCTTGTTACCTCAGGAATGGTATGATTGGCTTCCGTATCCCTACTTATGAAAGTGTAGGGCTGGCCTCGTGGGAATAATGTACTAATAATTCCCCGTAGCAAAACTGGGCAGCCTAGTTTAGGCTGTTGCTGAGCGCCGATTCTCTTGCAGACGACTCTGTAAGCCGTCCCAAAAGGATTTATGTCAGCTTCTTGGCATATCCGCTGAAAGGATAGTTTCTTGCTCCTTTTAATGGCTCTTCTAAGTTGATGCCTAAGATCCTCATATGAAGCACGTTCGGCTTCCCATGTTGCTCTTCCTCTTGTACGCTGGGCCCTTCTTCTCGCCCTAAAGCATGCCGACCGCAGATTTCGAATTTCGTCATTCCACCAGTAGCAGGGGGAGCGTCCCCTACACACAGTCCTCCTAGGCATAGCAGCATCACATGCAGTGTTGAGCATTTCGCATATATCGCTCACTAATTCCTCGGCCGTGCTGCCAGTCGTATGAAAAGACGACAACAGCAATTTATACGTCTCCTCGTCAAAGCGGGTGTCCTTCCATTTAGGTCCCGTAAATTTCGACAATCCATCTCCTCTCGTGTTGCGCCCAGTAACCGTCATCATGATTGCCTGATGGTCACTATTCGTGAAGTCCTCAGTTAGTTTCCACGCGGTCCGCGAAACAAGACTATTGCTCACAAACGATAAATCTATTATCGAGCTCGATCCAGCTCTCCTAAATGTGCTTCCTCTTCCATCATTCATCAGCGCCACAGGAAGGGAAGCGACCGTTTCCAAGAGGCAGCGACCCCTGGTGTTAGTATATCTACTACCCCATTCGGTCGCCCAAGCATTAAAATCTCCTGCAATAATGGCGGGAGTATTCAGGCGCACGTGTGACGCCATTCTGTCCAGCATGTGTTGGAATTCCTCTATTGACCATCTCGGGGGGGCGTAACAACTATAGACGAAAACTCCCTTTATCCTGGCCATAACGAAACCAATGTCCTGCGCATAGGTTTGCTGGAAGGGTAATGAACCACAGATCCATATAGCCGCAGTACTGGATCCGTCCGTGATCCAAGTACTATTCTTCGGTACCCTATAAGGTTCGCTTATGATGGCGACATCAATATTCTCCTCCTTTACCCTCTGGATCAATAGGTCCTGGGCTGCTTCACAGTGGTTCAGATTAATTTGTATTAACCTCATCTTCTAGAACGTGATTTAAGTGCGCTCAAAAATTGTGGGCACTTTCCGCTCCCCGCGATATGGTTGGCAGATTTGGGATCGCCCACTTTGCAGAACATGCAAAGAGGTTCCCTTTCGCAGTTTTTCGCAATATGCCCCTCCTGTCCGCATCTACGGCAAGTTCCCGAGCGGTCAACTTTACTCGTGCATTGACGGGCCATATGTCCAAACTGCAAGCACCGGAAGCATTTCGTCGGAATGTTCCTCTCGCGAATCCTGCATATTACCCAGCCGATCCTAATTCTTCCTTCCTTTAGGAGAATCGCTGCAGCGTCTGCGTTAAGGCTTACTGTGGCAGTTTGCGTCCCACCATATGCCCTCCTAAGGGTAATTACGTCGGGCTTACCCAAAGTCTCGAGGCCTGGAATCTTCCGTATAGCCTCGCATACATCCTCCTTCTCCGTGATCTCGTCGATGTCCTTGATCTCGATCGTCCTCATATCTTTTAGAGTTCGGACAGACGCGTTTTCTCCTAAGAGCTCTCCAATGGCTCCCCTAAAGTCCTCCGTGTGTTCTCCATTCCTGCGGAGCTGGAGTAGTAGACCACCCTTGACGGTTCTTCGAATTCTGGTCACATTTTCTCCCAATTCACTAAGCTTGGGGTCCGTTTTGACTTTCCTTAGGATGTCTGCATACGACGTGTTATCCTTCGCCGCTATCACGATCGCATCCGGCTTCGTTTTCTTCTCCTGTGGTTTCTTATTTCTCCTTTTTTTCTTTGTGACTTTCTGCCATCCTGGTTCCTTATTTACTCCATTAATATCCTCCCGCCGGCTCAAGGTCACCTCTGTAGCTTCCCTCGCTGGAGCCCTTGGTGCAGGATTCGGAATTCTCCTCTTTGCCGCAGGAATTTCGTAAGTCTCCTCATGTTTCCTCTTCGCCTCCTGGTTCCTCAACAAAGGAGATGTTTGTGTAGCAGAACTGCTACTGTTAGTCGCCTTTGTAGTTTGCCCCTGCAGCTCGCTTGCGTACAGGTCATATAGGGTTTTGATCGAGTCAATCGCATCCCTCATCGGTTGGTGGATTGATCTCCTTTTCCCATCCTCTAGCATCTCAATCAAACTCTTAATTTGGTCCCCGAGTTGACCAAAAACACCACCGGCAGATGGTATCGTGTCGCCTCGCGATCTTTCCTGCCCCGATCCCGCATTTACTGGGGATCGTGGAGTCCTCGTGCATTGTCCAAACGGGTTTATTTCCCGATTCCGCACCGGAGACCTCGGTATCTTCGAGCTCTGCCCAAAAGCGTTCAGCTCCAAAGTATTCATCTCGCATGAATTCGTCGATTTATTTGTAATTTTGTTTTTATTATTCATTTTGTTTGTTTTAGCCCCAACTCTCGGCCGTTATCCTGATCCATCGTTGTAGTCGTCACGAAAGACCCCGTGGTTATCTATGCATAAGCAGGGAGGCCACGCGAGGGTTGACACGTAACCTCATGGGAATACGTGTTCAGAGCCAGGTCGACGTAAACCAGGGATTCACATCTGGTCCTACAACACCAACCTAACGGTGACAAATCAGGAGCGTACCGAGAGACTTGCCATAGTTTTAACGGGGCGGAGGCAATGGCAGCATTAGCCCGACAGCCATTTCGGCCAGCTTTCACACCGCCTACTAAAGTGCCGGAATACTGTCATCGTCAGCCCATATCACCAATTCAAATTCATTTTCCGGTATACCATAATTAGAACCTTACCGGGCTCGGTTCTAATGCCCTACTCAAGGGCGTCGTACTTAGTCGCTTCGGTGGAACTGAGGGAACCACGGAGGCGTTACTCTCCTATTTTCCCATCTCTTGAGGGAACCCTCTGTGGGATGATGCCTAGTTAATGGCGGCATCAGTTCGCCATGTCACAGATAACGTCTTCGGTCATTTGTACCTTTTTATAGTACGCCTCCGTATCTGCCGCTCTTGGTCGGGGACTGCTTATTGGTTATTCGCAGCTAGCCTACGCAGGATAGGCCGTTCAGTTATCCGCCACCTACTGACCCCCATGGTAGCCTGAAGCTAAGCCCCATGGTATTTTTTAAGTTTATTTTTTAAGTGTGCGTATTAGTGTATGTAGATACACGATAAGTATGAATGACTTGCTAGTTCAGTGGGGAATTTTTTTTCTTGATAAATCAGAGTATTTTTCGTCTCTATTGACGTAGTACATTGTATATACCACAGGCTGATTACGTTAGCAAATAATGGGAATAGAAATTTTTGTTGTTTTGCTATTGTTATTTGGAATACAAATATTAATTAAAAAACAGTTCAGTGAGTTGTAGACAGTAAATATGCTACACAGCATAATAATATTCATTTGAAGGCATTATATTTTTACGTTTTTACCATTTTAAAAACATTTAAAATATGAATTCGTAAATTGCAAACAAAGTAAAAACAAATTGGTATTAAATTTAATGTCTGCACTATCTTATCCCAGGTCAGACATCAAAACGAAAAAATATTTCTTCGGCGACTTCCTCTCAACAGATTTCTGGCAAAGACTCTGAGAGTAAAAAATTACCATGAAAAGTTTCTCAAAAATCTGTCGTTCGGAGTCGACTTTAAACTGTAGGTCCCGCCACTTATGTATAAAATTAACGCACACACCATAAGTGGTGTGAGAAGCTAGGTCGTAATCCTGACTGAAGGGTTGTAATTGCCAATTATGTATGTATGTACTATCTTATCTGCCACTGTTTGAACTTGTACCGCATAGGTACATATGTAATGGGTGATTTTTTAAGAGCTATAGAAACATTTAAAAAAAAAAAAGCACATAAAATTCAGAAAAATGCATGAAATCTTTATTTGAATCGATAGTACACGGTCCCTACAATTTAATGTTTGAAAATTATTTCATGCAAATGTTGACCGCGACTGCGTCTCAACTGGTCCATCCGCTTAGTCCAATTTTGGCATACTCTTTCCAACATTTCAGCGGGTATCTCACGAATAAATGCTTCAAAGTTGTATTCCTATGCGTCAATTGAAGCGGACTTATCTGTATAGACATAGGCTTTAACAAAGACGTTAAATCGCACGATCTAGGCCAACAATTGACCGGTCCCGAACGTGAAATAAAATGTTCACCGAACTCACCTCTCAATAAGTCCATTGTTATGCGTGTTGTGTGGCATGTGGCACCGTCTTGTTGAAACCACATGTCATGCAAGTCAAGCTTTTGAATTTTGGGCAAAAAAAAGTAGAATATCCTCGCACGAAAGCGCTCACCATTTACAGTTACGTTACGATTCGAAGTATCTTTGAAGAAGTACGGTTCAATAATGCCACCAGCCCATAAACTGCACCAAACTGTGACTTTTTCTGGATGCATTGGTAGCTTTTGCAATGCTTCTAGCTGGTCTTCACTCTAAAGTCGATAATTCTGCTTTTTTACGTATACATTGAGTCAAAAAGGAGCTTCGTTGCTGAACACAATTTTTCGTTAAAGAAGTGGATTTTCGGGTAACTTTCCAAGAGCCTATTCACCATTCTGTGTTGCAGTAGGTCGTTGAGCTTCAATTCTTGCACCAGCTGTATTTTGAAAGGCTTCACACCTCAATCCTTCCGTAAAATTTTCCACGTTGTTGAGTAACAGAGGCCCAATTGCTGCGAACGGCAAGGAATCGATAATTGGTGGTCATCATTAACACTGGCCGATACAGCTGCGATATTTTCTTCAGTTCGCACTCTACATAAGCGTTTTGGTGGTTTAATGTCCAACAATGTAAATTTGGTGGGAAATTAAGTCACAATAGCCCGAATAGCCGCTTCAGTGGGTCGGTTAAACTGACCATAAAATGGAAGAAGCCTGCGATGAACTTTCTTAACAGAGCAGGCATTTTGGTAATAAAATTCATTGTTTTGCAAGCGTTATTCGTTTGTAAGACAACGATTCATGGTTAAATTATAGACCAAACTGAAGATGTTTGACAGTGAAACAAAACAGTGTTGTCAAAAAGACAAAAGCTAAAAAATCCCGCTTTTTATAACAACAACTACAACAATAATATGTTTATTCGTTATTTTTATCACACAACTATTCACTAGATCTTTACAACAGGGATCTTCAAACCATGACTATTTTGTTCACACGCAACTTCGCACAAGACTGACTGAATTCTTACTGACGCGTCGTCTGCTTTGTTTCATGCTCTTGGCAAGAACGTTCCTTTCGTTTGTAAGACGATTCATGGTTAAATTATAGACCAAACTGAAGATGTTTGTCAGTGAAACAAAACATGAAACTTATCACACAACTATTCACTATCTTCACGACTGTTTTATTCACACGCAACTTCACACAAGACTGACTGAATTCTTACTGACTCGTCGTTTGCTTTGCTTGTTTCATGCTCTTGGTAAGAATGTTCCTTTTTAATAATTTGCTGTTTCTTGAGTTAATAATAAATTGCTACAAAAAGAACTCACTTTGTAAGGCCCTTTAATGCCTTGTAAGTCGTTCATATTTATGACCATGTACTGTATACTGTAATTACAATTACAAAAAAAAAATTGTTTAACATTAAAAGGCAGTCTTCTGCCATTTATTACCGGCCACTTGAGATATTGCCAGAGTAGCAATTACAATTATAAACTATTAAAGGCTTATAAAAAGAAAACTTTCTGTCTGTAATAGAAATAATAATAATAGTTGTAAGTATTTTGTTTTTGTTTTACTGTCTTCCTATTGCCTGGGTTTTCTTTCCATTTCTATTTCCATTTGTATGTAATTTATTCGCAAATTATACTTTTTTTCTCTTTTAACTTTAGCAACGATTTTTCATAATAATTTACCTGTCCTGTGTATGTAATGTTTGAAAAAAATATGGAAAAAGAAATTTTATTTCAATTTGTCACCATTATTTGCACATTTATTGCCGTTGTTGACGTTTCAGCAAAAGCGAGCTCAAAACTTTTTTAAATGCAAAGAAGAAAAAAAATTTTTTTCCGTTCTTTTTATTTCGGTTGGTTTTCAATTTATAATTAAATTCTCATTTATTATTTTTTTTTAATTTTTTTTAAAAAGAAAATATAAATTTTTAATCCACGTTCATCATGCGTTCATACATATTGGGTAGGCCATCTAACGGTTTGAGCAACGTTGAGATTTATTGAAAATTTATTCTCCAAAACCAAGGCAATTTTGATTGGAAATTGCAGTAAAATATCGTACAAAAATTTCATCGCAGAGAAAGACCAAAACAGTGCCTGGTATACGCCAGTTTAAGACTAAAGTTCGTGAAACTGTTTTAATTATCAATAAGCCAAGGCATGAACGTTGGCTTACAAGTTAGGTTAGGTTAGGTCGTAGTGGTAGCTCTGATATTACAAAGCTCACTTGAGCACGCATAGCGGCCCGTTGTGATGCCACAGGTGAAACGCAGTCCCTGTACTAACTAAGTTCCGCAAAATCAGGGAAAGGAAGAAGTTGATCAGCGCAAGGGCTGCACAATAAAAGCACGACTACCCCGTACTGGAAACCCAGCCAGAAAATTTGATGAACGAAGCTATATCCTTGATATCAATAGATGATAGCTCCATTAAGCTAACAAGGAATGGGGAGCCAAATAACCTATATTTACACCTAGCAAGAGACGGGCACTGGCAAAGAAAGTGAATAACGCTTTCCTCTTCCTCAGTAGATTTGCATCCACGGCAGAAGTCGTTAAAAGGGAGCCTCATTCTCTCGGCGTGCCTACCCATGATGCAATTACCCGTAAGCAAGGCCACTACAGTCGAGATGACATCACGACCGAGACCAAGTAATCGGTTGGTACGCCTTCCATCCATCCTGGGCCAGGTAAGTCTAGCGGTGGAGCAGGACTCCCCATTGACCCAGGATAGGTTGGCGTCCCGAAGGAACCTCCGCGCAATCGTCAACTTGACCGAGGCAAGTGGCATACCCATCTCAACAATAGAGGATTCCGGAAGAAGCGCACCAGCTCTGACGAGCTCGTCGGCCCAACAGTTTCCCGGAATATCACTGTGCCCGGGGACCCACACCAGAGAGACACCGGTGAAGCGCCCCGAGACTAGGTCGAGACAGCGGCGACATTCCCTAACGAACCTAGAGTTGATCACGAAACCCGGCAGATATCTTATCGCAGCCTGACTGTCCGAAAAGATCGAGACGCGATTGAAAGGAGCATCGTTAACGAGGATCCATTGAGCGGCCCGGTAAATTGCCATCACCTCCGCCTGACATACACTGCAGTAGTCTGGCAGACGGAGAGAAATATTCAGGTCCAGTTTCCTAGCATAGACACCACCACTTCCAACCCCAACCTCGAGTTTAGAGCCGTCAGTATATATATCCAGGACATCCGGGAGAACGATCGTATCAGGATTCCAGTCATCCCTACTCGGAATCAGAGAGTGGAAATATCTATCAAGACAATGTTTAGCAGGGAAAAAGTCCATGTTCCCAGGGAACACCGGGTCAATCTCCAGAATTGTGGAGTGACCAAAAGGTACAATATGCCAACAAGAGAGAGCATTAAGTCTAGGCGCAGCAAACTTGGCCACCTGCTGTGCGAGAAGCACAGTAGGTAGCCAGTTTAGCATAGCGAACAAGGCTTTCGTGGGGATGGTGCATAGAGCACCAGTTATATGAATGGCGGCAGACCTTCTGACCTTGTCAAGCATCTGACGTTATAGTCCAGAGCAGTCCACCAGAACGCAACACCGTATAAGAGGTTGGGTTCGATGACCGTGGAATATATCCAACGCATGATCTTTACAAGTACCGTTTACGCGAAAATATCTAAGCTGTGGCTGAGACTGTGCCAGAGGGGAATCAATCAACATCAACTCGTCATCGTTGTCAAGAATTACAACGATTACACGCAACAGTTTACATTGAATTTTGAGAAAAGGTCACGATGAAGGTATGATGCCTTTCAAAGTTCAATTGGTTCAAAGAGTTAAAGCCGCATAACCATCAGCTTCGTTTTCGTTTCTTTTTTTGTTTTACCAAAACAATAATCATCTTTTCCGATAAAGTCCATTTTCATCTTGGTGAGTACGTCGTAAAAAAGCAAAATTGCCGTATTTAAGGCTCAGAAACCCATACGCGATCTTAGAGCAGCCAAAGCATCCATTACGAGTGACGAATGTAGATTTAAAGCATCATTTGCCCATATTTCTTTGAACATGAGGACTGCGCAACTATTAATGGTCAATGGAGACACCTAGCTTACCAGCATAACTGATTTTTTTGTATACGCTCTTTATGGTATTGAACGTGAAAGATGTTTGGTTTCAATAGAATGGTGAAACTAGCCACAAATCTCTTGCCACAATCGAGTTATTACATCAAATTGTTTGATGGCCATTGAGTTAGTTAGTTATTACATGCATACATAATTGGCCATTACATTCCTTCAGTTAGGATTACGGCCTTCAAACCACAATTATTTTCTTTACATGCAACGGGTCTTCACACAAGACTTACTGAATTCTTACTGTATCACTGTTGCCTGCTTTGTCTTTTATATTATGAGAAAACGATTCATTGCTGATCTCTGATACATGCATAACATAATTGGCTATTACAACCCTGCAGTCAGAACTACGGTCTTCAAACCACAATTAATCTCTTCACACGCAACGTGTCTTCACACAAGCCTGACTGAATTCTTACTGCATCGCTGTTGACTGCTCTGTCTTAGCCTTTATATCATGGGAAAACGATTCATTGCTGATCTCTGATACATAACTGGCTACTACAGCCATTCAGTCAGGTCTACGATCTAGTTTCTTACACCACTCATGTTGTGTGCGTTAATTTAATGTCGATTCAGAACGACAGATTTTTTTGAGGGACTTTTTCATGGCGGGTTTCTTTACTTTCAGAGTTTTTGTTGAGAGGAAAACGCCGAAGAAATATTTTTTTTCTTTCATATTTCGTTTTGATGTCTGACCTGGAATACGAAGCCGAGCTTTACGTCTAATAAGCCCACACACTAACTACTAGACTACGGCGACCATTTGTAGCGATGGTAATGTCAATTAACCGCCAAGAAGCTGTGATTTAACACCGTTGAACTTATTTTCTATTGGGCACTGTGACAGAAAAGTATTATGCCTACAAACCACATACAATTGAGCATTGGAAGGCCAATATTCGTAATGCCATTGCTGAGTTACACTCAAAAAAATGCACGAAGTTAGTACGATCGAATGCGGTACAAGCACAAGCCGTATGAATGAAATAATATTCCAATTCTAAACGAAACAATTGTACTTCAACCGTTTTTGTTTTTTTTTTTTGGCTTCATTTAAATTTAAACTTTTAAATGGCCCACCCTTTTTTATAAGCACACTTGTAATGATTGTGCATGACATTAACAAGAAACCGTTTTTTTATTATCACTTTAGCAATATCTCACCTCACCACCCATCATAGTTTTAAGAAATAATCAATCAAGTTTTTTTCATTCCCTCCTTCTCCCCATCCTCCTTTTCCCCATCATAAGTATTTAATAATTTTATACCAATTTTTATTGTCATTCAATCATTCATTCACTTATTTTTTTTTTATAAATTTATTTTTAGCTTTACAGTACAGTTGAATACAACAACCACAACAACTACAACAGAATGAATTTTCATTTAATTTTTGTTTTAATTTTTATTTTGATACACAAACAACTCTCATGGAACAAAAAAAAAAATAAAATTTTATTTACAGGATTGGCTGGATAATAACAATATACCTGATAGTGGAATTGCTCAATGCATGTATAATTTGCACAAGGTTAATTAATTAATTAATTTTCTTAATTTATGCTTAAAAAAAATTAAAAAAAAATATTTATTAGTTTACATCCATACATACATTTTACTCAAGAATGATAAACTAAAGATTACGCCATCACGCACACAAAATTAAAACTTCCTGTGCATCTTGAATCAATGACGTCACGCAAATTGTATTCCTATTGGCTAATGACAATGGAAGTTATATTGCAGGGCTGCCAACTTCTTTCACGTAGTGCATACACTTTTCAGAAGAAATGTTCATTTTCACATATGAAAAGGACTTGGAAACCTTTCAAATAGCCCAACAACGTCATCTACCGGGGAAATCATAAGCAAGGCGTAATCTTTAGTTTATCATTCTTGCATTTTACTTTACTTCATTGGAATTAAGTTATTATTATGTAACTAACTAACATACATACTAACATAATCATTTTTTAACATAAGATTTCATCATATTCTCATCATGGCTTGTTTTTAACAGAACGGAAATAGTTTTCTTTTTAATTGTACGAGTAGTTTTTCTTTATTTGTTTAAAGTTTATTTTGTTAAAAAAAAAGGAAATGTTATTATTTACATACAAACATACATAAGCATTACAACCCTTCAGTCAGGATTAATGACCTAGTTTCTCACACCATTTGTGTGTGTGTGTTTTACACATAAATGGCGGGACTTACAGTTTTAAAGTCGACTCCGAACGACAGATTTTTTAAGAAACTTTTCATGGCAATTTTATTTACTCTCAGAGATTTTGCCAGAAATGTGCTGAGAGGAAATCGCCCAAGAAATACTTTTTGTATTTTATTTTGATGTCTGCCCTGGGGCTCGAACCCTGGCTTTACATCTAATAAGCCAGCACATTACCTACTAGACCACGGCGACTTGAAACTTAATATTTACGTTTTAAAAATAAAACTTTAATGATTATTAAGATTGAAAAGAATGAAAATCTCTTGGCATACATATACAGTGGCGAGCAAAAGTGAGTCCATGTTCACAATACTGAACATGCTACGTTTAACAGTTTGCTTCTACTACTTTCCATCTGATTGGAAACGTGTTATCTGGTCTGATGAGTCTAAATGTAACCACTTTCAGTAAGATGGAAAGCAGTACTGCTAGCGCAGACCCTGGGAACATGTTCAAAGGTACCATGTGAAGCAAACTATTAAACATAGCATGCACTCACTTCTGCTTGCCACTGTATATGTATGCCAAGAGATCTTCATTTTTTTGAATCTTAATAAAGTTAAAGTTATGTTTCATTTTTAAAACGTAAATAATAAGTTTGAAGTCGCCGTGGTCATTGAGGCGAAAATATAATGGTTTGGGGAGGCTTCATATGGTGGCATGTTGGCCCTCTATATTTAGTAGATGGTATCATGCGAAAAAGTCGATCAACAGATTCTGCAAACCCATTTTCTGAATTTTATGGACAAATGTGCTTAACCCGAATAAGAAATTTGTTTTCCAAAAGGATGGTAATCCGAAGCACATAAAAAATATTGTAAAGATTGATGGAATGGCCAGCACAAAGTCCCGACCTCAATTCGATTGAAAATCTTTAACCATTCGTGACTATCCCACTCGGGCAGTATGAAACAGCCCCAACAAACATGGACAAACTTTGGGATCGTATAATTGATAATTTGGTAGAAAGCGTATCAAATCGCGTAAATCAAGCTAAAATTTCTAATAAGGCTCTAAGGACCAAATTATTGAACTTGGATTAGTTTCTTGGATTTTCTTGAAACTTAGAAAATTCCGTTTATGTGGGTTATTTTCGTTTTTTTCATTCAAACTCATTGAATTCATTTCATTAATTATTGTTTTTTTACTGGTATTTGTTAAGAATAAAATAAAAAATTAAAATTAATTTTTTTTTCTTGTATTTGCTTGTATGGTTTTGTTTCTGTCGAAGACGAAACTCAGTATTGTGAACATGATGCGCTCACTTTTGCTCGCCACTGTATATATGTAGAACATACAGTAAGGATTTAGATGATCAAGCAATTCATACCACATGTTAATAAGCCAACGCACTACCCAAGAATGACAAATTAAAGATTACGCCTTGCGCAAGATTTCCCGTTAGATGACGTGGTTGGGCTATTTTAAAGGCTTCCAAGTCTTTTTCATATGTAAAAATTAACATTTCTTCTGGAAAATGTATGCACTACGTGAAAGTAGTTGGCAGCCCTGCAATATAATTTACATTATCATTAGCCAATAGGAACACAATTTGCGTGACGTCATTGATTCAAAATGCACAGACAATTTTAATTTGTGTGTGTGATGGCGTAATCTTTAGTTTATCATTCTTGGCACTACCTATTAGACTATGGCGATTGTTATCCAACTCTTAATGCATATTGCACAACACTGCGTATGAGTGTTATTGAAACGCAATTATTTATTAAGTATACGTACCATCATGCGCAGTAAAGCAGTATTTTCTTTCAATGGGTGAATTCGAAGAACAACCCATCGAGTTAATATTAACCTTGGGAATTATCTTATGTAAAATATTACTTAGGTCGGGTTAGAACTTTTGATTTTTAAGTGTTGTATTGGAAATGCAAGAATGCCAGATAACTTCATTGTTATTTAGGAATAGTTTTGACCAAAAGACTTCTAAAATTTGTGGAATGTGTTATTCAGAGTTGTTGTGTAAATCATAATAAACTGGTTTTAATGAATTTTGGTTTTCATTATACACTAGATGACCCGTGCGAATATTTCGCACTGTTAGTTGTCATTTTTGTAACATAAAATGAAAATAATTAATTTTATTAAAAGTACTATCATACATAATTACATATATATGTACATACATACATACATACATACATATTTTTAAATGCTTTTATAATACTTCTTTGAATACAATGCCCGTACGAATCCTTAATACAAACAAAAATATCTTTAAACGTACGCACTCGAGAAAAAACCACGTATAACTGCCCATGTGAAAAGATCGGTTCTGGTAAATACAATCCTAGCTTTTGAAGAGTTTGACCTTGTGCTTTGTTTATCGTTATAGCAAAAGCAACTTTCACAGGGAATTGTTTTCGTGTCATTCGGAAAGGCACAGTTGGATCAGAAGGTGTAAGATTAATTCGGGGTATGAGTACAGTTTTATCGGTATGAATAATTTTTGGTGACGTGATGTGCTCTCCCAAGTTTGTTACGATTAGCCTGGTACCATTTATTAAACCCTGTTTAATCTTCTGTCTTTTCAAATGCATGTTATTTTTATTCTTAACTGTTAAATATCAGCTGACACTATATAGATGTATATATTAAAAGACACCGTATTACTACACTTCATAAAACAAACAATGCCATGACAATAAGGACATTACCAAAATGGCTTTTACAACCTTATATATTATTATGTGGAATAGGATTACACTTAAGCGACCCCATTTATCGCACTTGATCTAACAACTACTGCAAAGTATTGACAAAAGAGCTTTTTACAACTTTACATTATAGTAAATAGCGGTATTGCCAGAATGGATTTTAATACATAATATATTATGTAGAACTGCATTACTATTAAGCGACCCTGTATTAGTACACTTGAACAAAAGCATATAATAATAATGACAACAGTATTATTATGCAGTTCTATATAAAATATAATTTTTATCAATGAAAATATTAATTTTTCAATTTCTAATTATTTTTCGCAATTAGTGTTAGAAATAAGCTTTAAAATAAGATATCATTCATTAAATTTGATGCGGTGGTATGGGAGATATTTGCAACCAACAAAAAAAAAGTGCTTTAAAAATAATATATATGATTCTTAAAGAGAATTTAAAAATACATACGAGGCAATTGTTTATACACGCCAGCCCAGCTAGCATTCGGAAGAATGTTTTTATAAAAATCACCTTGCTGAGTCTTTTTAGAGTACTTTTGGTGTTAAAAAAGGACTCAGAAATGATTCGTGTCAATGCTTAAAATGAGTTCGATTTAAAATACAACAAAAAATTGTATTGGATTCGGAAATTAATCATCCAGACGTTTAAAATGTGACCATTTAGGGGTTTGAAAAGTGATTGTAATAACTATTTGTGTTATGTGTGCATCAGAGATCAGCAATGAATAGTTTTTTCGTTTCTCATGATATAAAGGGCAGGCAATGACAATTCAGTAAGAATTCAGTCAGTCTTGTGTAAAGACTTGTGGAATTCAGTAAGAATTCAGTCAGTCTTGTGTGAAGACACATTATGTGCGAAGAGAATAATTGTGGTTTAAATAACAAAATAACGAAAAATAATATTTCTTTAAATAAATTTTGATGCTTAACCTTCACACGAACATGATTTTTGAAATTGCTGTAGTGTAAACGTAGGACTCAGTAAACTTAATCTTGAAGAGAGTAAAATAGCATTATAAGTGCGACTAATAAATGACTCAAATTTTAATTAAAATGACATAAAAACGAATCCAAATTAAGACGAACATGGCTTAAAAATGACAATAAAAGGACTCATAAAGACTCGAATGCGATTAAACGATGACTGAAAGACGACTCGAAAAAGAATCATAAACGAAAGTAAATAAGATAAATGATCATAAAGTGATTAGAAAATGATTTTTAAGAAGAGTTGCTCGTAGTCATTTTTTCTCCCGACGAAAGAGTCTTTTATGATTAGAAACTGAGCGCATATTCGAGTTTTTTAATCGCTCAGGAGAATCAAAAAAGACTTGAATTTGTTTAAACATTTTCAAAATTGCTGGCTGGGAGTTTTAAAATAATTGACAGTTTTAAGCCAATATTTTCTAATTTAAAAATATTTTTTTTTTGTTGTTTTATTAATGCATGTGTGTGTGTATGTATGTATGTACACAAAGGAAATTAAATAAATTTCTAAAATAAAATTGAATAAATTTTAAATGACATTACTTATCCAATTTTTTGCATAATTTTGCTATGTGCCGATAAGGCCATAAATTTAAATAAATTTTGTATTGCACAGCCTTTTGGCAAATTTACAATTAATTCATGCTTTTTGAAAAAAACATATTTTTATATTAAATTATGCGCGCAAGACTGGCAAAAAAAAAAGATTAATTTAATTTAAAATAAAATTTAAAAATATTTCAATGTGAAACAAGGAAGAAAAAAAATTAAAGAAATCCTTGCATATGACATTGATTGGCATGATGGCGAAAATCATCAATGAATTCTTATTATGGCCATAAAAAGGCTTTTTTATGGACGTTTTTTATGCGTTTTTTTTCAACATTCTCGTTAAAAATCAATTATTCATTGAGAATGAGGAATAAAAATCAAAACGGCCATTAAGGAAGTGAGAAGAAACAAAAAGGGGAACAAAAATTATTAAATAAATAAATAAACTGATAAATATTTCATATTCAATTTACATAGATACTCGCACATGCATACATAGCTAGGATTACGACCTAGCTTGACGTAACACTTATGTTGCGGGCGTTCATTTTTATACATGAGTGGGGGCGGGATCTACAGTTTAAAGATGACTCCGAACAACTGATAAAAATTCATCTTAAAAATCTGTTTTTCAGAGTCAACTTTGAGCTCTAGGTCGTCCCGCCACTCATGTATAAAATGAACGCACACAACATAAATGGTGTGAGAAGCTAGGTCGTAATCCTGACTGGAGGGTTATAATGAGCAATTATGTACGAGTATGTATACCACAGCCTTCATTTGCTTTCCCTTTAAGAAACAGAAGGCTTTCAAGAATTTTTCCTATCTTCTTTTAATACCCGGCACTATGCCAAAGGAGAAAGAGACATCTTGGTGCCTACTATATCGATGATAGAGGTTATTTGTCGAACATTAAAGTCAGCAGTTAAGTTAAGTACTTTCCTTACTTATTTACTTACTTACTCCTCTGCAACATCTCCTCTGCAACTGCCCAGCCCTTGGTAGGTTGAGGACCTTTGGCAGGGCCTTCGTTGAGAACTTGAGTTCTGTGTCGAGAGCCGACATCAAGGCTCTCCATAGATTCATTAGCAGCTTGGGCTGGTTGAGAGGTGCTAGGGCTTTATAAGTGTAGTCGCACTCTCAACCTCTGTTGTTTTGTGTCTGTTTCTTTTACATGTAATTTCTCCGTTTCCCATTCTCCCTCCCCTTCCCTACATTCCTATATCCTCCATTTCCTTCCTCCCCTAAGGACAATGTACAATGCGTCAATTTCGACCTCCGGGTACTATGCTTGTCTAGACCGACAGGTGCACGTGCTCTAACCTAACCTAACCTACTTACTTACTTATTTGATAATTTAAGCGCTCTGGTAGTCTACTGGGTAGTGTGCTAGACTATGAGCGTGAGGGTCGTGGGTTCGATTCACACCAGAGGCTCTAGTCTGTAACACTACACCGAACGTATGGTCGAAGTTCCTCAGCTCATATAGAATTAGAATATAATTTGTAATTGTATTGTAATTAATAAATAAAAATAAAAAAATATTTGATAATTTAAGATGTCTTAGCAAGGATTTGAACCATAAGCTCTCATCTATTAAGCCAACTCACTGCCTGCTAGTCTAAGGTGGCAAGTCTACCCTGATGATATAATTGGTAAGTGCCGAAGCCTGATTGTTTGTCAAGAGTGTCAAGTTTGACATTACAAGTGATTACTTACAATATAGAAAAAGGAAATGAGAATTATTACTAAAAAGCAATTCTCTAGTCATTACAGGTCAGGATTATTTCTAGGATTTTATTTAGGTTAGGTTAGGTTAGAGGACGTTTACTTGTCAATTCTGACAACTACAGTACTCGGTGGTCAAATTGACCCATTGTACTACGTCCTAGCTTCTCACACCACTTATGTTGTGTGCGTTAATTTTATACATGAGTAGCGGTCGACACCGAACGACACATTTTTTGAGTAGCATTCCATGGCAATTTTTTACCAGAAATTTTTTGCCAGAAATCTGCTGAGAGGAAGTCACCGAAAAATTATTTTCAAATTTTCGTTTTGATGTCTGACCTGGGTTTCGAACTCGGGTCTTTCGTCTAATAAGCAAACCTACTAGACCACGGCGACCTCAGGATTTTATTTACTCTGAAGATTTTTACCATAGATTTACAGAGAGACAGCCGTCGAAGAAATATTTCTTCATATTTGTTTGTGTATTATGGGTTTGAACCGTGACTTAATACGGCAACGCCCTATCTTCGACCCAATGTATGCTATGGTGAATGTATATAGTATACATGGGTCATTAAAAAATTTGTCAGGCCCTATCCTACACCATCTTTCCTGTATTCCAACACAAAATGCACTGCATGAGTAGAGGTCATCTTCTGAGTGTTGGTATCGAAAAGATGGCTTTCGGGGATTGTTGTGATCGGGAACGGTATGAGTATTGTCGCCTTCTCCTGTAATAGAAACTGTAACAAAAGATTACATTTTTCTTTTCTTTTTGGAATAATTTACATGAAAACAGTAAGTAAAAGAATTATTTTTAATACAAACTCACCGATTAATTGTGTCTATCATGCCACATTCTATAATTAATTGTTCTCTTACCAACAACCGATTTAATCTTATTTTAACCTGGGTTTTCTATTCTATTAATAAAAAATGAATATCGTATTACTCTAACGTCTCCTGTACATTTCGTGTTTCATAAAAGTCCAATGACTTTGTTGGTTTAATTTAACAGGGTTGCCACAGGCAAATGAATGAAGTAATGGGATCGGGAATTAGGAATTGGGGTCATAGAGATATTCCCGGTAGCTGTAGAGCGGATGATTTAGCCAGAAGTGGCACTACCATCGAACTCTCTGATGAATTCTCTACATTGGAAATCACTTTAGGATAATAATTAACAATGCAGTCGTGGACAATGTCAACAGTATGTGGGCTGCTGAAACTCCAAAGAAGCAGGCTCAGCGCTGTTATCGGAGTTATTTCGGGGCATTGTATTATAGGTAGGCATGCGAGGCGTATTGGTCTTGGACACCTCGCGAATGATTTCAACAGAAGCTGTGAAGGTGAGGAAGAGAGTGAAATTATTCTTCAACTACTGTGCACATGCCCGGCACTTGGACAGAAGAGAAAGATACACCTGGGTGCCTATTGCATGGAGACCCTAGATGAACTGGATATTGACAGTCTTAATCGCTTCATCGAAAGCTCCAAGTGGTTCCTGGAATAGGAGAGAAGATGAAACTGTGGTATCACAATGGGCCCTGTGTACGGCCTAAGCGTGTCCGCTCATGACTCATCGAGGGGACAGCCACTTCTACCCACCTACCACCATACAGCGATGTCGTAGTTGTCCTAATCTAGTAGGTAATGTGTTGAGTTATTAGACGTGAGGCCACAGTTCAAATTCCAGTTCAGACAACTACCATAAAACAAAATATGAAAGAAAAAGATTTCTGGCAAAAGCTCTGAGACCATGAAAAGTTTCGCAAAAATCTGCCAATCTGTTCAATTGTAAGCAAATACGTTACCCGTCTTGGGAAAAAATTTTTTGTAGGACATTCAACCACTGAAAGGCACTTCTTACGGATGTATATACCTTAACTGTGTGTCCAGAAACTTTTACCAATTTCTGCATATTTAAGGCCGCAAAAAAACTTCATTAGAAGTCGCCGTAGTCTAATAGGTAGTGTGTTGGCTTATTAGACGTATGGACACGTCTGACCTAAAGTCAGCAAAAACTCTGACAGTAAATAAAACTACAATGAAGTGTTTGTCAAAAATCTATCATTCGGAGTCGATTTTAAACTGTAATTCATGCCACTCATGTATAAGATAAACGCACACAGCATAAGTGGTGTGAGAAGCTAGGTCGTAGTCCTGACTGAAAGGGTTGTAGTGACTAATTATGTTATGCGTGCATCAGAGATCAGCAATGAATCGTTTTTTTGGTACTCATAAGGGCAGGCAACGACGATTCAGTAAGAATTCAGTCAGACTTGTGTAAAGACACGTGGGATTCAGTAAGAATTCAGTCAGTCTTGTGTAAAGACACGTGGAATTCAGTAAAAATTCAGTCAAACTTGTGTGAAGACACGTTGCATATGAACAAAATAATCTGCTATAAAGATCTAACGAACAATTGTTATTGTTTACGTGGAAGAGTGTAAAGAATAATAACAATTAAAGCAAATTGTTGTTGTTTAAGTCAAATCATGAAAGGTGGCACACGGAATTGTAAGAACAATAAAGAATTGTTTGCAAACTAAGCAAAAATTTATTTTTATTTTCTTTGCAATCTATGAACTCATATTTTTAATGTCTTTAAAGGCTAAAAGCGTAACAATATGATGGGTATTGGAAACTTTGAATACGAGTAGAGCTTCCATGTTATCAAAATAATTATGAATGGGAATGAATACCACAAAATATGTGAGAATAATTCGATTCTACTCATCGTTTTAATACTCATTGCTGATCTCTGGTATGTATGTTAGGTTCTGAATCTGGAACAGATCCCAGCCGGACTATAGCAGGGTATGTTGCGATGAGGAGGAGTTGGAGACTGTCGAACATCTCCTCTGCAACTGCCCAGCCCTTGGTAGATTGAGGTTGAGGACCCTTGGCAGGGCTTTCTTTGAGAACTTGAGTTCTGTGTCGAGAGCCGACATCAAGGCTCTCCACAGATTCATTAGCAGCTTGGGCTGTTTGAAAGGTGCCAGGGCTTCATAAGTGTAGTCGCACTCTCAACCTCTTTTGTTTTGCGTCTGCTTCTTTTCATTCCTCCGTTTTCCATTCTCCCTCCCCTTCCCTACATTCCTATATCCTCCATTTCCTTCCTCCCCCTAAGGACAATATACAATGGGTCAATTTCGACCTCCCGGTACTGTGCTTGTCTTGACCGACAGGTGCACGTCTTATAACCTAACCTATTTCCTATGTTAGGTTAGGTTGGAGTGGTAGCTTTGATATCACAAAGCTCACTTAAGCACGCATAGCGGCCCGTTGTGATGCCACAGGAGAACGCAGTACCTAAACTAACCAACTTCCAACAAAATCAGGGAAAAGGAATCCGAAGGAAAAGGTCAGCACAAGGGCTGTCTGATATGTATACAGCGAGTGCTTAAGTAAACGCTGAATTTGAGGACTTTGTGTGTTTATAAAATTCAATATTTTTGATATGGCATCCCTAGTGCAAGGAATTCATGCTGTTATAGAGTGTGTGTATGTGGGCGAAACTATTTTATACTATTGTGTAGTATACTTACAGGCAATAACCTTTTATTCTTTTTATTGTTTTTCTTCTTAAAAAAAAGTAAATAAAAATATGGACAAAAAAAAGAAAAAAGAAACTGTTGATACTTGTTTTTCGAATATAAAAACAAAAACAACAATAACAAAGGCAACAATAAAATGTATTTAAATATTTATTCCACCATTTTAACTAAAAATGTCAATATTAACCAACACCATGCCATGCCATTTAATAGCCTTAATGTAGAGGCAAATAAAATTGAAAATAAAAATAAAAATGAAAACAAAAAATTACCATAATTACAGCCAATTAAATAACAGGAGGGTACGAGGTTTATTTATTTATTGTGAATACAAGTGTCATAAAAAAAGTGAATTAAATTTAATACATAAATACACGGTTTATATCGTGTATACTCGTAAAGTTAAATAAAAACGAAATTGTTTGCAAAAGAAAAAAAAAGAAACTTTTCTACACGCAATACATATGAAATCGATTAAAGAGTTGCGTTAAAACCTAGGATAAAGGTACATTAAAATCAATTTAGAAATAAGGAAATACATGGCCTATATACACACATTCGTACACTTTTATTGGGACACTGATAAACAAATGCCCATTAAAATTAAGAAAATGTGTTAAATATTGATGTTAATATGAGAAATGCACGCATAAATAAAAAACTTACAATTCGTGACATGTGATAATACCAGCAAAGGTTAGAAAAGTTCACAATTTTATGGTGTATACTAGAAAAATCATTGCAAATTCTTGCCATGTGAGAAATCTGTATAGCAACGAAACTCCTTTTTGATTCGAAAGATACCACTCGTTCACTTTTTCAACTTAAACCCACTTTTTTCCAACTGTTACAATGCAAACAATTAAAAGCAATCATTTTCAGTAGAAAGCAAAACTGAGTACATGGCAAATAATATGTATTTCACAAAATAAACTATACTTCCGGATAAAATGTAGCAGCGCTGATAGCCCTGGAAGATTAGCAATATTGAAACCTCATATGGAATAAGTCTGTACATGTGTACCAGAGATCAGCAGTGATTCGTTTTTCCGTTACTCATAAGCACTCATGCAATTTTGTGTATGAATGAATCAACAGAATTGAAATTCAACTACTCTGATTCATTCGCACTTGCTACAACATTGCTTTATAAGTGTAAGTCGCCGTGGTCTAGTAGGTAGTCTGTTGGCTTATTAGACAAAAGACCCGGGTTCGTATCCCAGGTCAGACATCAAAACGAAAAATATTTCTTCGGCGACTTCCTCTCAGCAGATTTCTGGCAAAGACTCTGAAAGTAAAAATTGCCATCTGTCGTTCGGAGTCGCCTTTAAACTGTAGGTCCCGTCATTCATGTATAAAATTAACGCACACAACATAAGTGGTGTGAGAAGCTAGGTCGTAATCTTGACTGAAGGGTTGTAATGGCCAGTTGTGTATGTAAGTAGCCATGAGTATGAGTACAACGTTGACATCAAACTCACACCTTTCGAAATATGTTTGATTCATATGCCTACTCATTTTGATTCAAAATTTTAGAAAAATACTTATAATACTTATAAGCAATTCGAGTGATTCGAATCATTTATCAGTACCGAGCATGTCATAGTAGATGAAGAACCGTATTTTCCTTCTCTTCGTCTCTGCAGCTTCTCCTGAAATCGTTTGCAAGGTGCCCCACGCCAATGCACCTCGCGAGGACACCCATAATGTAATGACCCGTCACGATTCCCACAACCGCACTGAGCAGGCCCCTTTGGAGTTTCAGCAGTCTTGCAGTGCGCCTTCTATCCAGCCCATGCCAGATCATGCGCTGCACTCTGCCCTTATTCGAGGCTGCCTACATGCTATTGCAAGAGTCTGTGATCTCGTCGTCAATCATCAGCCTGGAGGTCCTCAAAGGAAACCCAATACTCAAGAATTCGTCGGAGAGTTCGATGGTCGTACGGCATCTGGCCAGTTCAACCGCTCTGCAGTTTCCCGGAATATCATTATGTCTCGAAACCTAAACGATATATCAGCAATGAATCGTTTTTCCGCTATTCATAAGCACTCATGCAATTTTGAGTATGAGTGAATCAACAGAATTGAAATTCAACTACTTTGATTCATTCGTGCTCACTACAACAGTGATTTATAAGTAGAGGCTGCAATGAGTATGAGTACAACGTTGACATCAAACTCACACCATTCGAAATATGTTTGATTCATACGCCTACTCGTTCTGATTCATAAATTTAGAAAAATACTTATAAGTGATTCGAATCATTTATCAAAATTTACAGCCTTTGTTGTTATTGCATATATAAACAAAGAAAAAAGGAAAGACAAAGACAACAAGCAAAGCATTTACACAATCTTCTTGTGAGTATTGCAGTGTTCGTACGCGAATCATACTTATTTTGTGCTTCATGTAAATTTTAAGTAGAGAAGAGTTGAAGTCAATAATATCATGCGTATTGTTAAATATAAGTACGATGAGTATTTCAAACTTTGAGTATGAGTAGCATGAGTATCGTATCAAAATAAGTATGAATGCGTATAAGTATCAGAAATTATAAGTAGGACTCGAACCTACTCATCGTTTTGAATACTTATTGCTGATCTCTGATGTGTACCCTTCAGTCCGGATTACGGCATAGCTTCTCACAGCGCTTATGTTATGTGTGTTAATTTTATACATATGAAAGTGCTAGGGCCTACAGTTTAACGCCCAGAAAATAGATGCAAAAGTGTACTCATTGTATTGTAAAGCCCTCATTTTAAGTTACACACTCCATATGATTGCCATTTTTTTATGAAAGAGTTTTTTTAAATAATAAGGAAAATTTCTGGCCATTGAAATAGGAACGCGTGGAGATTTTTACAAATTTTGTCATAAAATTTACAATTTAAGGTTTGGTATCAAAAATAAGTTTAATATTGAGGTAACTAGACTTCCGGATTTATTATCAATAAATGGGTTGAGCGCAACATTGTACAGTGGAGGAGAGAAGACTCATTTAAAAGCTTCGAGAACAGAAAAAATCGTGTAAATTTATAGCTGATGCGTAGGGGCGATCTAAAAATTTCGTTTTTAATGTTCTCAAGCCTCAAAAACATTCCTACATACATAATTGGCCATTACAACCCTTCAGTCAGGATTACGACCTAGCTTCTCACACCACTTATGTTGTGTGCGTTATACATGAGTGGCGGGACCTACAGTTTAAAGTCGGCTCCGAACGACAGATTTTTGAGAAGCTTTTCATGGCAATTTTTTACTCTCAGAGTCTTTGCCAGAAATCTGCTGAGAGGAAGTCGCCGAAGAAATATTTTTTCGTTTTGATGTCTAACTTGGGATACGAACCCGGGCCTTTTGTCTAATAAGCCCACACTACCCACTAGACCACGGCGGCTTCCACGGCCTCAAAAATTCTGAGAAAAATGTGGTGCAGTGAGAAAAACTAGCACTATTATGGACGGTTACATCGCGATGCTAGCTAAGTGAGATCCTTTTAAGTCTACGAAAGTAATCGCTGCTGCAAAAGATAATCAAATATCGACAAGAACTGTGCGGCGTCGTCTATGTGATGTTAAACTTCCAGGAAAAAGTTAGCAAAAGTTCCATTGCTTAGAAAAAAAATTTTCAGAAGAGAAAACAGTTTGCATAAAATCACAAGACGTAGTGTGGACCAGAAGATATTAAAAAATGGCATAAAATTCTCTGGAGCAATGAAACCACAATAAATTTATTTGTAAATAATGCAGGACGTAATGTCAGAAGATCAATGGAAAAGAATTTGACCTACGTTACACGGAGGCGGAAAAAATTTGAAAACACAAATTTCTATCAAAAATTTCAAGTCGTATCTATTTTAATGCCGACATGTGTATATTATGATGATTGTAGCAGCTGTAAAGATGTGGTTAAGAGGGTCTTAATAAAATTAAAAAATTTCAAACAAAAAATAAATTTCATCTACTCTTTGATTTTTAAATTGTAACAGAACCAAAATTAATTTATAATTCATTAAATTTGACCTCTGACCTCTATTTCATGCATAAGTATCCCATGGTTACAAATAACTGTTTTGATTATTATTATTGTTGTAATATCCCTAAAATTATGTCCACAGAAATGTTTTCTGTTTGTCATGGGAGGATAACATACACAACTCTCTCTCGAACATTTGAACACAGTCATACATGCATAATAGATTTATGAGTTATGAACACAATCACACATGTGTGTATAAATGTTAGGATACGAGAAGATATTTAATATTCATATGCACACTGTAATTGAGTGAAAGATGAGAAGAGACGAGAAGAGAGTAACATTTTCTAACAACATCAATAAATAATGTTCACACAATTAACACTGTGGTCAAGGGACACACATTTACAGACAGTAAATGCTGCACAGTGATTCAAATGTTCAACGTAAACTGAAAAAAGCAATTTTTTTTTGATATTTGAAAACTAACAATGGCAACGTCTTAATGGTACTGTTGTGAAAATACTTGTGTTTCCAGATACTTGTGTTTTGCTTTTACATCGCTTGATATTAAAATTATAAATAAAAATTACAACAACAAACACTAGCCTAAATAAATGATAAACAAGTAAACAAAAATACAACAACAAACACTAACATACATTGGACGTCGCCGTGGTCTAGTGGGTAGTGTGTTGGCTTATTAGACAAAAGACCCGAGTTCGAATCCCAGGTCAGACATCAAAACGAAAATTTGAAAATAATTTTTCGGTGACTTCCTCTTAGCAGATTTCTGGCAAAAACTCTGAGAGTAAAATAATTGCCATGGAATGCTTCTCAAAAAATGTGTCGTTCGGAGTCGACTTTAAACTGTAGGTCCCGCCACTCATACAACATAAATGGTGTGAGAAGCTAGGACGTAGTACAATGGGACAATTGGACCACCGAGTACTGTACTTGTCAGAAGTGACAACTACACGTCCTCTAACCTAACCTAACCTAACCTAACACTAACATAAAAAAAATCGTAAATAAGTAAGCAAAAATGTACCAACAGCACTATAATAATAACCATAAACAACGTTCGCCTTCAAGAACATTCATCAGACTGTTTACGTTGCCATATAAAAGGCGAGAGAGATAGTAAAACTTCAGTCAGTTTTGTGTGAACACGCGCTGTGTTTGAAGAAAGCAATCGTGGTTTGAAGATCTGTGTTACAAAGATCTGTCGAACAATTGAAAAAAGCTGGCCAGTGATTTAGTAAAAGTTCAGTCAGTTTTGTGTGAAGACGTTGAATGTTTTAAAATCTCCATTACAAAGATGTGTCGAGCTATTGTCTAGTAATTGTTACTGTTTATGCAAAGAGTGTAAACAGAGTAATAATAATAATAAAGTAATCGTGTGATTCGTCTCTTAATTTAATGGACAAATGAGTTTCCCCGAGCCGGTGCATTTCCGAGAAAGCCTTATCCATTGACCAAAGGATATTATGGCTATTGTCCCAGCTGCAAATAAAGAAGAGGATGTGGTATACTTTCTGTATCACTGTCCTGGTTTTGGACGTTCCACTCGAATTGAAAAGGGAATACTTGCTAAGCTCTGCAACGTAGAACTATGCAGGTTGCCGCTAGTACCTAAACTAATGAGAAAGAATATACACAAGCTCCCTGAAGAGTTGAAATAAATTAAGGAGGGTCTAATTAGGGAAAAATGAATAGCACTAGGGCGTAATTTACATACATAATTGGCCATTACAACCCTTCAGTTAGGATTACGACCTAGCTTCTCACACCACTCATGTTGTGTGTGTTAATTTTATACATGAGTGGCGGGACCTATAGTTTAAAGTCGACTCCGAACGACAGATTTTTGAGAAACTTTTCATGGCAATTTTTACTCTCAGAGTCTTTGCCAGAAATCTGCTGAGAGGAAGTCGCCGAAGAAATATTTTTCGTTTTGATGTCTGACCTGGGATTCGAACCCGGGCCTTTTGTCTAATAAACCAACACACTACCCACTAGACCACGGCGACTTCGACCATGAAAAAGTTTCTTAAAAATCAATAGTTCGACATCGGCTTTAAACTGTAAGTCGCGACACTCATGGAGCCCTGGTAGTGTGCTAGAATATTAGCGTAAGGGTCGTACGTTCGATTCCTACCAAAGACTCTGGGGTCTGTTACACCACAATACCGAGCATATGATCAAAGTTACTCAGCTCGTATATAATTAGGATATAATTTGTAATTGTAACACAATATAAATGGTTTATGAAGCTTGGTTCTGATTGAAGGGTTGTAGGTTAGGTTCGGTTAGGTTAGAGAACATGCACCTGTCGGTCAAGACAAGTACAATACCCGGAGGTCGAAATTGACCCACTGTACATTGTCCTTAGGGGAGGAAGGAAATGGAAGATATAGGAATATAGGGAAGGGGAGGGAGAATGGGAAACGGAGGAATTACATTTAAAGAAACAGACACAAAACAAAAGAGGTTGAGAGTGCGACTACACTTATGAAGCCCTAGCACCTCTCAATCAACCCAAGCTGCTAATGAATGTGTGGAGAGCTTTGATGTCGGCTCTCGACACAGAAGGGTTGTAATTGATCAGGGCTTCAGTTGAAGCGAAGGAAATAAAGAAAATTCAAGTGAGGAAGTGTAATTATTTGAACTTTGGATTCTCTAAGAATGGATGGGGATTGTTATTAAATTTTACTTCACATTCAAGTAGCTTTTAGCATTCGGTTTGAATAAAGCATCGAGATGTTGCTGACCCCTGATCTTATGTTTGAATCCTAATTGAAATCTAATATTTTAGTTACAAAATTATATTTTAACAATTGAACTTAAAAATTCTTTAAAAATTAAATTTCTTTTCATATTTTCTTATCAACTTTTAGGACTTGGTGGGATTCTAAATTACCGGAAACTGGTATTTTATGCAGTTTAGGTGTTATACCAAAAGTTCTATTGGCAGGTGCTATAACACTTATGGATGAGGCCTATTACAAGCTGGCTGTATGGTTAAACGATAGAGGTACTCTCAGTACTTACTTACTCGTAATTTTGCTATTTAAAAAATTAAACAAAATAACGTTTTTTTTTAATTTTATTTTACTTCCTTTGTTCCTTCTCTCTCCCCCTTCCATTACCACCATTTAGAAAATTATCGCCTACAATCAAAATATGAAAATCATTTAATTGCCAAAGTGGCACTCTTTCAATTCGTCAACTCTTTTCTTTCCCTCTTCTATATTGCATTCTATCTAAGGGATGAGGAAAAGCTTAAAGAGGTAAATAATGGCCTTAAAAACGTGGGCTCTAATAATATGTTTCTTAATTATGGTTATGGTGCCAAATTTTTCCTTTTTTTTTTTTCTTCTTTTCATTTTGTTTAGCAACTGGCTGGTCTTTTAATTTCCCGCCAAATTATTGGCAATTTTCGTGAATCCGCCATACCCTACTTTGTGGAACAATGGAAACTTGCTAAATTGAGTTTTAATATGTGGGGCGCATTAAGTCCCACCCAAGATATAAATCGCACATTGGCTGATACTTTAACAGCAAGTGCTGCAGCTACTACTACTGCGGCTCCTACTACTACTACGGCCACATCGTCTGATGTGGAGAGAAGAAGACAGGCACCAAGTGGCAGCTCAACACCCCAACAACCAGGAACACCATCAAAAACGTTGCCTAAAAAGTCATCAACTGATGCAGGCAGTTCTACACCAGTAACTACAACAACAACTACAACAACTACAGCAGCAGCAACAAAAACTGCAAGTCCTAGACGTAATATTGGTCAAGCGGAAATTGAAAGTTCTTTATACAAGGTATTGTTGTTGTTGTTTTGTTTTGTGTTTTTTTTTGTGTAATTAAATGGCAAAAAGGATTGCCAAGAACAATATTTATGGGTTAATGGTGGGGAAAATTAAATTTAAAAAAATAATCGAAAAAAGCAAAAAGACTATAAATTCAAGGATTAATGCAATTGAAACACAAAAGGACATTCGTTGTTAAAAAAGAAGAAGAAGAAGTACTTTTTAAGCAAAATTTTACTTTTAAAGGGAAATTGTTTGTTTTATGAAAGGGTAGGTAGGTAGGTATAAGTGGCCGTCCTCCATAATGAATTTAATGGATGTTTGTGATACCACAGTTCACGTTCACTATCTTCTAATCCTGCAACCACCTGGAACTTACAATGAAGCGACAAAGACTGCCCAAGTCAATGTTTGATAAAACACTCAGATTATCGATGTAATAGGCACTGAGATGTCTCTTCCTCCTTTGATACAATGCCGGGCATGTTCACAGTAGATAAAGTACCGCCTTTTCCTTCTCTTCGTCCCTGCAGCTTCTTCAGCAATCGTTTGCAAGGTGCCCCACACCAATGCGCCTTGCGTGGACACCCATAATGTAATGACCCGTCACGATTCCCACAATCGCACTCAGCAGGCCTCTTTGGAGTTTCAGCAGTCTTGCAGTGTGCCTTCTATGCAGCTGAGGCCAGATCATGTGCCCCACTCTGCTCTTATTCGAGGCTGCCCACTTCCTATTGCTCGAGTCTGTGATCTCGTCGCCAATCATCAGCCCACTCTCAAAGGAACCCCAATACTCAAGAATTCGTTGGAGAGATCGATGGTCGTATGGCATCTGGTCCATTCAACCGCTCTGCAGTTTCCCGGAATATCATTGTGTCTCGAAACCCAAACGATATATACATCAGAGATTAGCAATGAATCGTTTTTCCGCTACTCATACGTACTCATGCAATTTTGAGTATGAGTGAATCAACAAAATTGAAATTCAACTATTCTGATTCATTCGTACTCAGTACAACATTGACTTATAAGTATAGGTTACATTGAGTATGAGTACAACGTTGACATTAAACTCACACCATTCGAAATATGTTTGATTCATACGTTTACTCGTTCTAATTCATAAATTTAGAAAAAATACTTATAATACACTTATAAGTGATTCGAGTGATTCGAATCATTCATAAAAATTTACAGTCTTTGTTGTTGTTGTATATACAAAGACAACAAGCAATGCATACTTATTTTGTGTTTCATGTATGTATGTGCATCATGATTCATAAATTTAGAAAAATCCGTATGAAAGTGATTCGAGTGGCTCGAATCATTCATCAAAATTTACAGCCTTTGTTGTTATTGCATATACAAACAAAGAAGAAAGGAAAGACAAAGACAACAAGCAAAGCATACAAACAATCTTCTTGTGAGTATTGCAGTGCTCGTACACGAATCATACTTATTTTGTGCTTCGTGCAAATGTTAAGTAGAGACGAATCGAAGTAAATAATATCATTGTTAAGTATGAGTACGACGAGTACTTCCAACTTTGAGTATGAGTAGCATGAGTATCATATTAAAATAAGTATGAATGCGTATAAGTATCAGAAATTATAAGTACGACTCGAATATACTCATCGTTTTGAATATTCGTTGCTAATCTCTGATGTACATTATAACGACGCCTCCGGAAAAAGTCGGAAAAGTGTGTTTTCAGTTAAGAGCTCTCAAAGTTTTCACGCGACATACGATAATATAGGCATTCTAAGTAGATTTTTCCCTATAACTTCGCAACGGATCGGCACATCTTTACCATCTTTATCTTTCTTCTGTATTGGCAGTATTTAAGTTAGAGAACTTAGAATTGCAAGAATATTAAAAACGTCGTAGAGGCATATCTCTTTGCCACCCTGTTCAGGTGTTTCCTACAATCGTAGACCGTTTTGGAGTTCATCACACTAGATCACAGGGTCCTGATAGCCGCCGGACTATCGGATAGTATTGTGATGTTTCCACTGGAGACATTCGAATCTCAAATAATCTTTACCGCAGCCTGCATTGCCAACACTTCCGCTTGGAAAATGCTGCAGTAATCCAGGTAGCCTTATATATTTGGCTATATCTATTGCCTCCTGTGATAATTCCACCACCAACGGTTCCTCCCAGCTTCGATGCATTAGTAAAGATTTGTACAGAGTCCTTGACGAGATTCCCAGTACCATTCTTCCATTCTTTTTTATCTGTGATGGTCATCCTAAATTTCATAGAGAAGTCATATCGCGGTATCATGTAGTCAATGTCCCTGGCAGCTTCAATTTTTCTTAGGATACTTTAATGACAAGTGTCTGATCCATGCCACGCCCCTATAATATAGATTGACTTTATGAAAAAGGATTTTGAAATTTTTGGTATTTTTATTAGCATAAATTAATTCTTCCTTAATATTGAATATCGAAAAACAACTTTTGCAGCATTTGTGTAATCAATTGCTCTGTTATTCAGAACACTTCCAGAGTTGTATTTCTCATTCTAAGACATCTTTTTTTGAACTTTTTTTCTCAACAATTTAAACACTTGGCCACCCTATTTCCTATAAACTAATTATACTAAGAGTTCATGATGGAAGCCCAATGCAAATAATGACATAAGAAAAGGGGAAAAAATAAAACACAGTAACAGGGACAAATCATTTTAAAGTCTTTAACCATGCCATACCTTGTGCGTAATAACATTTACTTACCGTTAACCATTAATCGTTTCAGTATGATGGCACATTTTCGGATCATTTGGAAATGCTAGTGCAAATGGGTTACGTTGTACTGTTCTCGGCTGCCTTCCCATTGGCGGGTGTTTGTGCACTCATTAATAATCTAATGGAAATACGTTCGGATGCCTTTAAATTGGCGCATGTACATCAAAGGCCATTTGGACAGCGTGTTGCCAATATTGGTACATGGCAGAATGCACTCAGTCTGCTATCGTTGGCAGCTGTAATTGTGAATTGTGCTTTAATTGGTTTATCCGGTCAGGTGTCTCGTTTGTGGCCAGGCTTAACGACAGCACAAACAATCATCCTAATTGTTACACTAGAGGTTAAAAATAAATAAGAATTATTTTCGAAAATATTAAGGAAAAAAGTGTTTAAAAAAATATTTGTTTCTCTTGTTAACAGCATATAATGTTGGGTTTACGTTCGGCTTTAACATGGCTATTGCCGGAACTACCTTCTTGGCTGGCGGCAGAAATTGCCCGGGCTGAACACTGTCGCCGGGAAATGCAATGTAAGGGCACCTCACCACGTCCAACGCCGCCGACACCGCCCAGTACTACTTCAACGCAACCGGAACATGATTTGGCAGCATTAAATCTTTTGGAGACGGTGACGACAACAAATACTACGGCCACCACGACCCATGAACAGTCCATTGATAGTCAACTGTCTGAAGAGTTGCTGTATCAACAGGAATTGCTAAAGCAAAGCGATTACGAACCATATATAGATGAGATTGCACGATTTGGTTTGCGTAAACATATTGCAATGGAATCGAATATTTTTGAAAATCGTGATTCATCACCCGATTCACCGCCCTCACAGGTAAAACTCAAAAGTTTTCACGTTCAAGCCTTAGCAATTAAGCAAATGCTTGCCTTTTTCCATTCTTTTTTGTTTCTTAGACCAGCACTATATTGATAAGACCTTTACTGGACTCTACACCTCCAAACAGTGGCGCCTCATTGACCAGTCTAAATCAGGAAATTCTTACACATGGTCCTACCGGGTAAGCTATTAAAGGGCATCCTAATATCATAAACGCATCTTTCCCCCACTCTCTTATTTCTTTCTCTTTTTACCTCAACTTTTTTTGATCTTAATCTTAATTCTGTGAATTGTTTTCTTATTTTTTTATACAATTAACACTCAAATTCTTGTATAAGACAATGCATTTGATTTTCTTTAAAAACACTAACAACAATAAAATTTTACTTATTAATACTCGTATTTACACTTACCACTTAAATAATTAATTAAAGTTTTTATTTTTTAAAATTATTTTATGTTAAGCATGTTAAAAACGTAACCATTCGAGAATATTTAGGATTTCCAACATCAGTCAACAACAGTCAGGTGAAAAGAATAGGCAAACATTTCAGAAAACAATAACAAATCAACATTTTGATTCTCGAAGTTGCCATATCAAAAATGGAAATGTATAAATACATTGCTATACGTTATAAAAGCAATATAAAGTGAGATAATTGATAAAGCTATTCAACATAACATCAAATATTCCCTGTAGTTTCACAGTATTGACGAACTAAAGATGCTGTTTAGTCTCCTCCTCCTTTTACTTATCGATAAAACTTTATTTGCCTAATGAAGCAATATTATGAATCGACTTAATTATACGTTTACTTCGTGTTCTTGTAACCATCTTTAAGGTTCAATTAGTCGTGACTTTACCATAACTCTGTAGTTGTAACATAATCCATAACCGTAAATTTAATATTAGCAGCAATCAGTGCTGCCATGGCCATAAGCAGCTGTTTACGTTAATTGCACATATATATGTATTTTTCAAAAGTACAAAAGTAAACAAAAAAAAAATGTGTATACATGTAAGTAAATTCAGCAAACAACTGTTTATGGTTATAGTAAAAAATCAAAATTCAATTGGTACGTATGGTTATCGTTATGACTATGGCATTATAGTAAGTCACCTATAATCGAAAACAGTGATGTCCATAAAGTTGATTAAAACAGCTGATTTATATGGTTATGGTTAAGTCACGACTAATTGAACCTTTAGGCCACAGTAAATTAAATCTTCTGCCATATATTCTAATGCATTCATTGAACATTCCTTTGCCGTAAAAATCTCATAGTATTCACCTACGTTTTAGGATCCGATTTTGTAAGACGAAAAATTTTACACGTTTGTCTATTTAAATAATTAAAAACAAGTTGCCTTAGTAGACATGAAGCCACGGTTCAAAGCCTAGCAGATTTCTAACAAAAACTCTCAACTCTTCTCAAAAATCTGTCTTAGTCTTATAAAATAAATTCATTCAGTATTGCAATGTGTAAGCCATTATAACCAGTTGATAGCATAAAATATTCCAAAGAAAAGCCATAACAAATCAACAGTTTGATTCTCGAAGTTACCATAGCGAAAATGAAAGAAGTATAAATACAGCAGAAATACGGAAATTAACACATACAACATAAGAGATCAGGAAAGGGACATCAAATTAAATCGTTCACAATTTAGGATAGTGAATAACTCTCCTACCGATAGATGTCAAGACTGGGTTTGTACAATTGGTCAATTTCGATCTCCGGGTACTGTGCTTGTCTTCACCGACAGGTGCACGTCCTCTAACCTAACATAAGAGGTGTGACAAACTAGGCCGTAATCCTGTTTGTACATAAATTCCCCTAATAAATGGGTTCCATGTCTTAAACAAAACGAAATATGAAGAGAATATTGCTTTCGACATTTTCCTCAATCTTCTCTTAAAAACTATGAAAGTAAGTCAAATTTCCATGAACAGCTTTTCAAATCTTGCAGCGACTTGACTGTCTCATTGGTGCATTGTACCTTTTGGTCACTCCACTATTTTGGAGGTTGATCTCGTGCGCCCCTGTAAACATCGACTATCTCCCTGTGGATAATAATCTTAGTGGGGTTTCGACTTACTGATTTCGAGTAGGGACTACAGGGACTACTAATCTCGATAATGGGATCGGAAGCGGAATATACTCTGTAAAACTGGACCCGTAAATTTCTCTCCGACTGCGGGAATACTGTAGTGTGTTTCAGGGTAAGGTGATAACCATTTGCCGAGCTGCTCAATGGATTCTCATCAACGATGCTTCTTTCACCCGCGTCTCGGTTTTTTCTGAGAGTCAGGCCGCCATAAGATCTCTGTCAGGTTTTGTGAATAACTTCAGGATTGTTAAGGGATATAGCCGCTGTCTCGACATTCTTTCTGGGCGCTTCAGTGTCTCCCTGGTCTGGGTCCTTGCGAACAGTAACATTCCAAGAAACTGTAGGGCCGACGAGTTCGCCAAAGCTGGTTCACTGCTTCCGGAATCCTCTTCCATTGAATTGGGTATGCCACCTGCTTCGTTCAAGCTGGCTATCGCGCGAAATTTCTTCCAAGGCTCCATCCTACCCTGGATCAACG
Organism: Sarcophaga peregrina; assembly: GCA_014635995.1. Lineage (NCBI taxonomy): Eukaryota > Metazoa > Arthropoda > Insecta > Diptera > Sarcophagidae > Sarcophaga > Sarcophaga peregrina. The sequence goes on from CM025791.1 coordinate 94,354,481, forward strand.
AGAAGTCCTACTCCGTCGTTAGGCTCACACGGCCCTCAATGCTAGACTAGCATACCAACCACAATCCAAGATCTTCCAAGATGCCTTCCTATCCTGGATCAATGAGAAGTTCTACTCTACCGTTGTGCTCACACGGCCCTCAATAGTTGGCTAGTGTACGAACTACGATCCATGAACGTCAGCGAATGTCGCCGCTGTCTCAACCGGACACTGTGACATTATGGAAAACTGCAGGGCCGTGAAGCCGGCCAGAGCTGGTGCATCTCTCCCAGATTTCTCTTCAAACAATTTAGGAATGCCGCTTACCCCTTTCAAGCTAGATATCGCGTGAAATTTCTTCCAAGATGCCAACCTATCCTGAATCAATGAGAAGTCCTACTCCACCGTTAGGCTCACACGGCCCTCAACGGTTGGCAAGCGTTTGAACTACGATCCATGATAGTCAGAGAATGTCGCCGCTGTTTCAAGCGGACTCTGTAACATTCTGGGAAACAACAGAGCCGACGAACTGGCCAGAGCTGGTGCACCTCTCCCGGAATTCTCTTCAAACAACTTAGGAATGCTGCCTACCCCTTTCAAGTTAGATAGCGCGCGAAATTTCTTCCAAGACGCCAACCTATCCTGAATCAATGAGAAGTCCTATATTACCATTAGGCTCACACGGCCCTCAATGGTTCGCTAGCGTACGAACCACGATCTATGATCGTCAGAGAATGTCGCCGTTGTCTCAACCGTACACTGTGACATTCTGAGAAACTGCAGGGCCGTGAAGCCCGCCAGAGCTGGTGCATCTCTCCCGGAATTCCCTTCAAACAACTTAGGAATCCCGCCTACCCCCTTCAAGCTGGATATCGCGCGAAATTTCTTCCAAGACGCCAACCTATCCTGAATCAATGACAAGTCCTACTCCACCGTTACGCTCACACGACCCTCAATGGTTGACTAGCGTACGAACCACGATCCATGATCGTCAGAGAATGTCGCCGCTGTCTCAACCGGACACTTTGGAAACATTCTGACATTCTGGGAAACTGCAGGGCCGATGAGCTCGCCAGTGCTGGTGCATCTCTCCCGGATTTCTCTTCAAACAACTTAGGAATGCCGCCTACCCCTTCCAAGCTAGATATCGCGTGAAATTTCTTCCAAGACGCCAACCTATCCTGAATCAATGAGAAGTCCTACTTCATCGTTAGGCTCACACGGCCCTCAATGGTTGGGTAGCGTACGAACTACGATCCATGATCGTCAGAGAATGTCGCCGCTGTCTCAACCGTACACTGTGATATTCCGGGAAACTGCAGAGCCGTGAAGCCCGCCAGAGCTGGTACACCTCTCCCGGAATTCTCTTCAAACAATATAGGAATGCCGCTTACCTATTTCAAGCTGGCTATCGCATGGAAGTTCTTCCAAAATGTCAACCTAACCTGGATAAATGAAGAGTCCTGCTCAACCGCTAGACTTAACTGGCTCCCGAAGGATAGAAGGCGCACCAAATAGTTACTTGGAATTGATCGTGACATCATCTCAATCATAATGGCAGTGCTTACAGTTCGTGTCTTAGGTCAGATATCGCGAATAAAACGAAGTATGAGCTGTTTATACATACATACATACTTAATAATTAAACCTTTCAGTCAGGATTATGGCCTAGCTTCTCACACCACTTAGGTTGTGTACGTTAATTTTATACATGAGTGAAGCGGGACGTACAATTTAAAGTAGACCTCGAACGACAAATTTTAGAGAAGCTTTTCATGGCAGTTTTATTTACTCTCTTAGAGTTTTTGCCTGAAATCTGCTGAGAAGAAGTCCTTGAAAAAGAAAGAAATGTTATGGATTTCACTGACAATTCGATTTGAATTTTTTCTTTTTTAATTCTCCATTTTTGTAGAACATTGTAAAGCTTGAATAATCCTTTAATACGTAATCAAAATCGGAGTTTTTTTTCATAATTTTTTTTTTTTTTCTGTAAGCCAGTGTAATTTAAATACGAACATTTTTCAATTGTTTATGCTACAATTTCTTAAACAATTAAACACTTGAGACACCAGATCACTTTCAATATTTTTTTTCTTTTTTCAAAAACAAATTAAATTCGTTTGCATTTCCAAAACACATTGTAAAACTTCTTCCTGTTATTTTTTTATAAAATTTTTCTTCAATGTTCCTCATTGTTTTCTATTCTATTCCTTTTTAACTTACATTTGTAAACAATATTTCTCATATAACAACAACAACAAAAAAAATTGTATAAAAATTATTTTGAATTTTATTTTTTATTTACATAAAAAATATAAATTTTTCAAATAACAATTATTAACAAAAATAATAATAAAAGCGCATGTAAAAGTTGTAAGCAGAAAAAGAAAATACCGGAAATACCCCCATTTCATGGATATTCAGTTCGTAATTTAAGCTCGATACCAACACAAAGATTGCACGCTTTAATGGGGTAAATTTTAATTAAATGTCTACTCTCTGTGTGTGTGTGTTATGTTGTTGTGTAACTGTAGTGGTACTAAAAAAGAAATTTTTTTTTAAATATTTTTAAATTTAAAAAATTTTATTTTTAATATTTTCTTAGAAAATTAAATTTTAAATTAAAAATTTAAATATTTTCTTTTGTTTTTTCATAGAAAAGCATGTTGATTTTTGATTTAATTTTTGTAAAAATGAAAAAAAAAATTGTGTACAATTTTTTTTACTTGTCCTTCATAAAAAAAACGCTAATTTTGTAAAATTAGTTTTCTTCTCTCTACTTTTTTCCCCTTTTTAAAATATTTTTAAATGAATTTTTAAATGCACTTTTTTCTATAATTTCCAACACATTTTGTATTAATTAAACGCTCCTTTAAATAAAAAAAAATTCCTTTCAATTATGTTTTTTTATAAATTTATTTAATACCCGCCTTTATTCCTTTCCTTTCCTTTCCTTACAATAAACGTAACGTACACTGTTGTATATCCTCTTGGCCATTCTTTTGTGTTTGCTTCACTTTTCCTTTTGCTTTCCCCTATTTTTTCTATAATATGTAAAAAATCAAACAAAATCCTAAACTGTATAGAGCTTCTGCAAGTTCCTTGGCCTTAAATACCCGCCAACAACCAATGCATATACCAGAAATACCACCATTTCGGAAAAAGTCCAGTGATTCGGCTGATCATACTGGCAGCAGTACTAGCAGTAGTCCCCAGCGTACTTCTACCGCTTCTATAGCTGCTGCTATAGCTACCACAACCCGCCAACCGTTAATTGCTACGCCATTATCATCATCGCCACCACCGTCCTCAACCAATACCACCGTCATCATTAACATCATCAACGCCACAAACCAATTCCAATCAACCAGCCATCGCTAAACTACCGGAAATACCGCCATTTCGTGCTCGCAAAATATCCGCTGAGAGTACCACTCATTTGAATTTGAGCGTAAGCCAATATATTTTCTAATTACTCTTCTCTCTATTCTCTATTTATTCTCACTTTATAATTGTTTAAAAAACAAAAACAAAAAAACAATGAAAAATTAAAATTAAAAATTTTAATTTCATAATTTAATAATTTAATAACGTAGTGTTAACACACACCATGTGATAAAAAAAGTGTTGTAAAATCATTTCAACACTATTTTATTTAAAAAAAAAATTATTATTTTTCATTATTTTTGTAAACACTTTTTTGTTCTAGTTAAACACCCAGTTATGTAAAAGAATGTATTCATTAAAGTGTTTTTTTTATTGGTAGAATTTCTAATTCATTGTAGTCGAAGAATATTTTCTTTCTTTGGATATTATTTTAACAGTTTCAACGTCCTCCGTCGAAAAAGCGTGTTTTGAGTTATTAGCTCTCAAAGTTTTCACACGACATACGGCTATATAGGCATTCTAAGTAGATTTGAAGTCGCCGTGGTCTAGTGGATAGTGTGTTGGTTTATTAGACAAAAGGCCCTGGTTCGAATCCCAGGTCAGACATCTAAACGAAAAAATATATTCTTCGGCGACTTCCTCTCAGCAGATTTCTGGCAAAGACTCTGAGAGTAAAAATTGCCATGAAAAGCTTCTCAAAAAACCTGTCGTTCGGAGTCGACTTTAAGCTGTAGGTCCCGCCACTCATGTATAAAAATTAACACACCCAATATAAGTAGTGTGCGAAGCTAGGTTGTAATCCTGACTGAAGAGTTGTAATGGCCAATTATGTATGTAAGTAAGTAGATTTTTTCCTATAACTTCGGATGGATGGATCGGCGCATCTTAACCAAATTTTGACAGTATTTAAGTAAGAGAACGTAGAATACAAAAATTCATGAGCGCACTGGTAGTCTAGTGGGTAGTGTGCTAGACTATTAGCGTGAGGGTTGTGGGTTCGATTCCCACCAGAGGCTCTGGTCTGTGACACTACACCGGGCATATGGTCGAAGTTACTCAGCTCGTACATGATTATAATATAATTTGTAATTGTATTGTAATTCTTAAATAAATAAATAAATAAAAAATTCAAGAACATTAAAAATGTTCTAAGTACAATTAGAACGTTATAGAATGGTGGCGTCGTTTTTATCTCATTATCTCGTATATATTTTGTGAACTGATTCATACAGAAGTTGCCGTAGTCTAGTAGGTAGTGTATTAGACGTAAGCCCCGATTTCGAATTCCAGATTGGTTATCAAAACGAAATTATGAAAAAATATTTCTTCAGCGATTGCCTCTTAACAGATTTCTGCTTTAGGTCCCGTCACTCATAGATAAAATTAACACAAACATACGACATAAAAGGTGTGAGAAGCTAATGACCAATTATAAATGTATGTATGTGTCATTTAGCGGCACTGGCAGCTCTATTAGATTTAAGTGTGGTGCACATTGTAGTACAAACTAAATAGTTAGCGACTTTGCAGAGTTTTTGTAAGAAATCTGCTAAGAGGAAGTCGCCGAAGAAATACTTTTTTGTAATATTTGGTTTCGTTGAGATGTTTTGTTACCTGAGGCTTAGATGGTGGCCTTAAAATGGGCACACTATAGTCTCGCTCAATTGTTTTTCAATTATGCTATTTTGAAATTCGTTCTGGTTGCCCTTACTGGATTGGTCCATAGGGCTCTCTTGATATGACAAGCCATGGGATTTCTTTGCAAGCTTTCTGCATACTATTATAGCATGTTGAAGTTACCATAGATTGCGAGTAGCTTGTTGGCTTATTGGACTTTAGGCCACCCCAGGCCACACTCATGTATGAAATTAACATATACACACACATTGGTTATTGCCAATTATCTATGTTTTGTTACTTTTTTACCTTTTTAAAAACGTTTAAAATATGTCTTCGTTGATTGCAAACAAAAAACATTGTGTGCCACTGTTTTTAACTTGTCGTATATAATAATAAGAATCTCACACAACTATTCGCTGTTCTGCCCACAACGGAGATCTTCAAACCAAGATTGTTCTCTTCACACGCAACGTGATTAACTTCACACATGGTTGACTAAATTCTTGCTACTCGTCGTATGTTTTGTCTTGAATTTTTAATGTCCTACACAAACAGTCTGATGAACTTTCTTGAAGTAGAATTTTCGTGTTATCGCTTTCTCGAGAACTCTATTACGACTTCATTGTTGTTTGTGTATTTTGTTTACATTGCCTTTTTCGTTCGATGTATTTGTTAGTGTAGCTTATGTTTATCATTTGAACGTTAAACGTAACAGTATTATAGCATGTCTGACCTATCCTCAAATGCTCTCTATATGAGTCTTTCATGACATTTTACTGTTCTGGATAACTAGTTTCGTACTATTATGCTAACTTCTTACACCATTTTTGTTATATGCGTTAATTTTATCTATGAGTGGGGCGGGACCTATAGTTTAAAGTCGACTTCGAACGACTTCGAATGAAATGTGGATCAATGACTCTATCTGCCCAAAATCCATACCAAACAATGGCTTTTTCGGGAAATATTAAACACATTTGGATTCATTCAGAAATAGGGCTCATCACTGATGGTGACCCTTCGATGAAAATAAGTACCATTTGTCGACTGCTTCAGAGCCCATTTTGTGAACTCACATCAAAGACTATGGTCGTCCATGGAAATTTGATAAATTAAAACTAGTTTGGCAAATGTGACCGCCTTGTAGAGGCTAGACGCTAATCCTCCACGTGTTTCTTTCTGATGCAGAGGCATTGGCACTGTTGAGCACAGATGCAGCAGCCTTGAGAGCCTTTAGTCAGGCTTACGATCTAGCTTCTCACACCACTTATGTTGTGTGCGTTAATTTTACACGTGTTTGGCGGGACCTACAGTTTAAAGTTAACTCCTTATGACTGGTTTTCGAGAAGCTTTTCATGGCAATTTTATTTACAATCAGAGTTTTTAGCAGAAAACTGCTGAGCGGAAGTCGCCGAAGAAATATTTTCATATTTTCGTTTTGATGTCTGACCTGGGATTCGAACTCGGGTCTTACGTCTAATAAGCCAACAGACTACATACTAGACTACGGCGACTTTATAGAGATATTTTGATAACAAGTTTACAATAATTTGCATGTGTTGTTCCTTTGTTAGTATTTTTGGCATTAAACCATATCACGAATCCTTTTTAGTCTGGAAAAATGTACATGTTATTTGGATGAAATGCATTCAATAAATTCAGCTCTGAAGTACCATCCCTAAAGCTTGTAAAGAAATGTGGCAATAAAACTTAAAAGCACTTGCGTTGTTAAAAATTTTTTAAAAATTTAATCGCCTTTTCCTAGAAAATTAATAAAAATCAATAAATACAAGATGATTTTATTAAACAAGCTAAAGATAGACCACTACAGCCTCTAAAATATTGATATTTGTTTAAAGTGTAAAAAAAGAAAGAAATTAAATTCTAAAGTCATGAAATATTTTCAATGAAATAATAAAATTTTGACAAAATTTAAAAACATTTTAAAAATTTTTGTAATGAATACATTCTTTTACACAACTGCAATTTTCCCTCTTCTCACTATATAGTATATATGTATGTATACTGTTATAATATACTTTATTCTACATCCTTAAAAAAAATCTTTATTTTTATAACGTTTTTTTATATTATTTTTGAATAAAAAAAATTAAACCCCAAATCACAAACACAACTACAAATAACAACAAAAATAATGAAAAAACCGTGTAGGATAAATATGCATTAAAAACTCATGCACCCGAATGGATGTCACGTTTAAAAGTCAACGATAATATAAATCTTCATAGGAGTATAGATTGCATAGCCAAGGTAGTTAGTGTTGTTGGATGATATTGAGATTATATAATCAAAAAAAATTCAAAAAAATACAAGAAAACAGTTATTATTATCTACTATGTGTGTATTTGTGTGTATGTGTTTTTATTACCAATATACAATGAGCTCCAAAAGTGAGTAAACACCACTTAAATAATTCATTTTCTTAGGACAGCGAGAAAAGTAATTGAGAATACTCGAATAAATTTTCAAAAATTATCTATTTAATAATAGAAAATTTGGGTGTTGTCTCACTTATGGCACTCAGTGTTTGTATATGTGTATGTATGTCTATTATATTAAATGCTCGTAAATCATGGAAATCAACTGACACTTGTACATACGTACGTACTAACATTGGCCATTATTTTGAAAGAAGATTTATTCAAAATTCTTATGGGCGTCAGTATGTGTATTTTTTGGGGATTGCATTTGAAAAATGTTTCCAAAAAAAAATTGTTTAAAACAAATTTATTTCTTGATTTAAATTGGCAGTAGATTTTCTTAGCTTAGAGATAGAGAGATTATATTAATCTACTGAAATTATAATAAATAATGAGTGTCAGTCAACCAATTGGCCAATTCCATATGAAAAATTGCATGTTAAATAATTAAATGATGTATGTATGTACTCTTGTAATTGTCGCTGTAATTGATGTTTTTTTATCTTTCCTTCAAACTTAAGTAGTTTAGAAATTTCAGAAATTAAGTAGAAATTAAATGCTACAGACAAAAATCGTTTGAAAAACTAACATAAACTAATCAAATTATCGGGAATATAAAATAACCACGAATTCATTTTTTAATTCAGAATTAATGGCATTAATCTAGATCTATGTATACTACCCTCCAACTTTATAGAGTATCCCTATAATTTCTCCCTCGAAACTACTTTCTTAACAGACTTTTTGAATGCTGAATGGTGTCAATAATGACAGTTTCCTGCCTAGCATCTGGTATGCGCTTAAGTGTTTCTTTCTGGAATACATAAACGTTCCACAGATTCGAAAAATGTGTCCCGACAATTTCTCATCATTATAGTATCTACAGTAATCCCTCCATTTACATCACAGTTGGTTCCAAAAAAAAAAAGGCGACGTAAATCGAATTTCATATTGCTCATATTACAAAGTAGTATGTTTTTAACAAGGAAAAAAGTTACAGTAATTCCTCGATTTACGTGGCAGTTGGTTCCAAAAAAATTCATACGTCACAATTGTTTCTAAAAAAAGGCGACGTAAATCGAAGGACGACGCAAATTGATGTTAGAGCGTACAAAAAATTTGACGACGTAAATCGAAGAATTACTGTACTTGTAAATCACGTAATAACCATTATTCTGAATAAATGTACTCTACAGTATCTTGTCAAAAGATTTGTTGCCAATCTCGTTTACCAACCACTTTGTTCGAGAAAAGGCTTTGCCATTCTTTATCCTCCTTTTCGTGGAGCACATGCCTTTCCAAACATTGCCATTGGGACCAGTAATATAATATTACCACGGACATTCATTAAAAAAGAAAGATATTAATCGAGCCGTTCACAGTATCTGAATATTAATTTTGGCCCTGTAAAAACTTCAGAATGATCTACGATGTCAACAAGTACACTTCTATGCCCGGCTACTGATATACAAAATTCTGATCTTTTTTCTTGGATATATCTTTTTGTCTCGTTATTGACAATATTAACTGCGACCACTTGATTAATTGTACTCTCATACAACTTTATAAGGCATTCCTATAATGTCTCTTCGGTGTTAACGATGATATGCACCCAGGAGTCGTTGACGCAAGGCATTAATGTCTTAGAGAATATATTCAACAGAATGCATTCTTATCATCACAGCATTCACATGTTGACGCAATCATATCTGCCAACCTATCAAAAAACCGATTACTTATCTCACATTATTCCTGGATAGTCCTCTGCATGAATCGGACGGATCTCTTCTTATTGTAATTTTCTAACAAAAATAATTTTGAATGTTTGCCTTTTTCTCTATATTTTTATCTTCTATTTCGTTCAGTAGCAGCATCAAAGAATCTGCATACACTTCACATTCTCACATTCAAGCATTCTGGCCCCATCAACTTGGTGATGAAGCTTGTCTGCTTTTTAATTACCGAGAATTCCAATATTACAATATTATTTTCTCTATCTCTCTGATTCAACTTCTCCAGACAGTCCCACACTATCATGGATTTGATACCATCCGTGCCGAGTTTTGGAATGACATTCTGACTTACTGTATGGTGTCTTCTGTACCTCCTATTTAAGTTAAATTGAACAAGCCCTATTGAAGTCGCAGTAGTATAGTATGTAGTGTGTTGGCTTATTAAACATAAAGCCCAGGTCAGGTATTAAAACGAAAATATGAAAATATTTCTTCGGCGCTTTCCACTCATCAGATTGCTCGCAAAAACTCTGATTTCCTAAAAATCTGTCGCTCGCAGCTGACATTAAACTGTAGGTCCGCCAACTCTAGGTAAAAATAATACACACAACATGGGTACTGTGAGATGCTCGGTTGGAATCCTGACTAAAAGGGATGGTAATGACCAATTAACGTAAAACTATCTACGTAGTCCTAGGACAAAAGGCGACATTTTTGAAAGTGATGACAAAACGAACGACATTTTGGAGTCATTTTCAGAACTTTGCGCTACAGAAGCAAAATGATTGACTATGTTGTTCAAAAAAATGGAATATTTTTTGAAAATGCTTTTAAAAAAGAACTACTAAATATTTTCTCAAATTTCTTTTTTTATTTGAAACTGTAATCCTTCCGGTTAATAATGGAAAATAATTTCATTCAAATGGCAGGCAATGGCCTACACGATCGGTCCAATTTTTAAGATGATTTTGGCAAAAAAAAAAATCATCTTTTCAGATGAAGCACATTTTGATCTTGGCGGGTATGTAAACAACCAAAATTGTCGCATTTACGGCACAGAAAACCCGCACGCATACATTGAAAAGCCGATGCATCCATAAAGAATCACTGTTTGGTGCGGATTTTGGTCCAGAGGCATAATTGGACAATTTTTCTAGGAAAATGAGCAAGAAGTGGCCGTTACAGTAAATGGCGATCGTTATCGGGCCATGTTGAACGAATTTTTGTTCACAAAAATTTAAGAGGAGGATATTGGCAACATTTGGTTTCAACAGGACAGCGCTACTTGCCACACAGCCGAAGCTACACTTGATGTTTTGCGCCCTGTTTCTGAAGATCACATTATCAGCCACAGAGCTGATGCCGTTTTTCCACCTCGGAGCTATGATTTGACACCGTTGGACTATTATTTGTGGGGTGCCATCAAAGATATGTGTTACGCCAACAAGCCAGAGACAATTGACGCTTTAAAGTACAATATTCGTGAAGCCATTGGTGAAATACAGCTATACACAATCGATAATGTGCTTAAAAATTGAACCGAACGTGTAGTCTACTGCATGGCCAGCCGAGCCAGCCATTTGAATGAAATTATTTTCCATTATTAACCAGAAGGATTGTACTGTCAAATAAAAAAAGAAATATTTCAGAAAATATTCAGTCGTTCTTGTTTTTTAAAACATTTTCAAAAGAAAAAAGTTATTTGGTGGACCCTTTATAAGGAATAGAATATTTTTTAAAGCATTAAAAAAAAAAGTTTTTTGGCGGACCCTTTATAAGGAATAGGATTTTTTAAATAAAATTTCACTATTTCGAAACGTTGTTCTGGCATTAAAGACAATAAAGACTTGATAAGCATTACAGAACAGTAAACTCAACATACTAGTTAGACATTTTTTATTGCTGTTAGTTACACTTAATCAGAATAAATAATTAGGCAATTCACACAAGCCATTGTATCGTTGCATTGAGTGTATTGTTGGAAGTTTTTCAAAAGTAGTGTTGGTTTCATGCTATCAAATTGTTTGAATGTCAAAAAGATTCATTTGGAATACGAAATACTTAACACAGCATAGCATTGAGTGTTCAAAAACAATCAAGTGTATTCAATACAACATACACGATACAAAGTCGTGTGAATTGCCCAAATGTTTTCGATTGATTTAAACCAAAAAATTCTCAAGTTAGGTGTTTTCGATGTCCTTTAAAAAAAAAAATCCTAAAGAATTGTAAATTTTATTAGAAAACAGTTTCGATTAATATTCGTTGGGAAAATTAAAAATTATTCGCTTGTAAAATTAGCACAGAAAGCTGAGATATTTTTGTGGCTTCACACAGTGTTTCTTGAAAAGCTTTTGTTTTGTTTCAAAATGTAATTTTTTTTTCTTTTGTAATTTTTTAAAATGAAATGTTTTTGATGTAAAAATTTTTTTTTAAGCTGTAAGAAAAACAATGGAAAAACAAAAAATTTATTTTTTTTGTTGCAAATATTGATTGGCTGGCTCCATGCATGATGAGAATTGTAACAAAAAAATCAGAAGAACAAAAAATAAATCCATTATTTGAATAAAATTTGCTTTTAAATAAATACCAACATACCCATGCCTACACAAAAGCTTTTAATGTTTTTTTTATTTTTTTAACCAGACATTTATGTAAAAAAAAAACAAAAACAACAACACCAAGAAATATTTTAAAAATATTTTAAATTTTATTTCTTTGAAATCTTTTTCATGCTGCTGCAACATAAAAATACTGCTAAAATGTAAATAAAAATCCACAATAATTAATCAAAAAAAACAACAAAAAATATGTAAAATAATGGGGAAAAACTGCACTGCAATTGCATCATGTGATGCATAAACAAATAATTCTACTTGGCATACACATCAACACCAACTATATGTGATCCTTCACCCGGCAACCCCACTAATAAACTCACCTTTTCATGTTCCTTTATTGCTGGCATTGTGACTGTGTTCGCCCGCCTTTCTATAATTTCCCTTTTATAATGTAAATACTACCACTAACTGGAACTGGCATAATGCATTCGTTTATTTTCATCACTATCATCATCATCATTATCATGTTTATCATCCTTTATGTCATTATCATTTGAATACTTGTAAATATGAAAACAAAACATAATGAAAAAAAAGGAGCTTAAAAGCAATACAGACACGATGGATATTTTAAAGCCGGCACCCTCCTGGAGTAATGTGGCCATAAAATCGCAACAACAAGTAACAGCAACCTCCACCTCTACACTGCAAGCACAGCAACAGCAAGCAACACCACCACCAACAACATCACACTACTTAGTCGCCTCATCATCATCATCCTCTGGAGGTGGAGTAAGTGTAAGTGGCGTATCGAGCACTAAAGCAGAAGCAACAACCTCACGACCCAGTGTAGGTGGCATATCCAATTCATCAACATCTTCTTTACAGCATCAACAACAACAACAACAACAGCAGCAACAACAACAAGCGAATGATAAAGACCAGTCACAACAGCAACAAAAGTCCACAACAAAATCCACCAGCGATAGTGTTGCAACACCCAGTGGCACAGATGATGAAGCCAAAGGTATGCCAAGCGAACATTTTTAATTAAAATTCTATTCAAAAAAAAATTATCCTGTGCTTGTGTTCTTTTATTTCAGCTGCTGAATTGGCTGCTAAAAAGTCACGTTTAAAACAGAAACTAGTGAAAAGTGCCCGTTCGGTGGCCATATTCTCATTGAAACTCAAAGAGCGCAGACAAAGAGAAGCAGAAAAGGCAGCTGCAATTGCTGTAGAGCATGCTAAGGTAAGCCAGCCACCCACAAAATATTTTCCTTTCAAATATTAGTGTTCTTCAAAGCCACTTATCACAAGTAATTCGGCTTTATGGGCTTGTGCTTGTTCGGTAGTCAAAGAAACTTTACTTAGTGCAATGCATACGGTTTAACGGTGTTTTATAAACTTTCCTATGGAACCCAGCTTATGTTGGAATTCGCGGCAATGAGTAGGCACAGCAGATTGGGAGAAGGCCCATTCGTTTTTTGGGATGAGGGGGGTTTGTTATAGTTCATACATACATAACTGGCCATTACAACCCTTCAGTCAGGATTACGACCTAGCTTCTCACACCACTTATGTTGTGTGCGTTAATTTTATACATGAGTGGCGGGACCTACAGTTTAAAGTCGACTCCGAACGACAGATTTTTGAGAAGCTTTTCATGGCAATTTTTTACTCTCAGAGTCTTTGCCAGAAATCTGCTGAGAGGAAGTCGCCGAAGAAATATTTTTCGTTTTGATGTCTGACCTGGGATTCGAACCCGGGCCTTTTGTCTAATAAGCCAACACACTACCCACTAGAACACGGCGACTTGTTATAGTTCACTCGCCCAAAAAGAGCAGATGAATAGAGGTTTACGTTATGCATCAGACTTTGTCGCCGTAGTCTAGCAGGTAGAGTGTTGGCTTATTAGACGCAAAGCCCGGGTTCGTATCGAAAATATGAAAATATATGTCCTCGGCGACTACCTCTCAGAAGATTTCTGGCAAAAATTCTGAGAGTAAAAAAATTGCCATGAAAAGCTTCTCACAAAAAAAAACCGTCGTTCGAAGACGATTTCAAACTGTAGGCCCCGCCGCTTATGGATAAAATTAACGCATACAACATAGGTGGTGTGAGAAGCTAGGTTGTAATCTTGACTGAAGAGTTGTAATGAGCAATTATGTATGTATGTAATGAAAGTAACCTGAGGATAGTTTAACAAGCATAGCAGATTCAAAGAAGACCTTTTTTTATAATGGGGATCTCTTTATCCTTAGATAGCTTAGCCTTGACACCAAAAGCTCACTTGAGCCCACATAGCGGCCCGCTGTGACGATCACAGGTGAATGCAGTCTCTTTACTGACCAATATCCTCCGCACAAAGGAGGGAGAAGTTGGTCAGCTGCGCCACTTGATCCTTAGTACTTAAACTCCCTTAATAGGGGGCATGAATCAGCGGAACTTTTGCGGCGTTTCGCGTAGCCCCACAAAAAAAGTCTAATGGTGTTAAATCGCATGATCTTGGTGGCCAGTTGATATCGCCACGACGAGAAATTGCGTGGCCAGGAAATGTCTCTTGCAATAAAGCCATATTCGCTTGAGTTGTGTGGCATGTGGCACCGTCTTGTTGAAACCACATATTCTCCAAGTCGTATTCTTCAATAGCAGGCAAAAAAAAAAATCGGTTATCATATGACCATAACGCTTCGAATTGACGGTGACAGTCGTTCCATCGTCATTTTCAAAGAAGTAAGTTTCAATCCCACCTTCGAACCAAAGAGCACACTAAACAGTAACTTTTTCCGGATGTAATGGCCTCTCTCTTTAATTACTTGAGAATTCTCAGAACCCGAAATACGACAATTTTGTATATTAACATAGCCACCGAGTGTGAAATGTGCTTCATTGCTGAAGAAAATTTTGTTCGAAAAATTGTCGTCCACCACAACAGGCGTTCAAACAGCCATTCCACGTATCTATGAAATTGTGAATGACTAGCTAGCTTCAGTTGTTGCGTGAGCTGGACTCAGGTGTGGATGTAGGTGTAGATTTAAATGCAAAATACGCTATAATGTGCCGTAAGACAGTCCTAATTCCTGAGAATGACGAGGAATCGACACATTCAGGTCTTCGGCAACACTTTTACTTACAATAGCAATATTTTCAGCGGAACGAGCAAAACGATGATGCACAAGCCTTTCAAATATTTGTAACCATTCCAGTCTCTTCAAATTTCTTTACAATTTTGCCAATTGCTTGCGTAGTTTGACGATTATGTAAACCATGCATACATAATTGGCCATTACAACCCTTCAGTCAGGATTACGATCTAGCTTCTCACACCACTTATGTTGTGTGCGGTAATTTTATACATAAGTGGCGGGACCTACAGTTTAAAGTCGACTCCGAACGACAGATTTTTTTGAGAAGCTTTTCATGTCAATTTTTACTCTCAGAGTCTTTGCCAGAAATCTGATGAGAGGAAGTCGCCGAAGAAATATTTTTCGTTTTGATGTCTGACCTGGGATACGAACTCGGGCCTTTTGTCTAATAAGCCAACACACTACCCACTAGACCACGGCGACTTCTTATGTAAACCATAACCTCTTCATAAAGCACGATACTTGGCTGTGGTTGAATCACTATTTTTGTAGTAGGTTTTGATAATTTTTATGCGTTGTGTGTGATCCATTTTCGTCAATATCAGACTTTCAACTGAAAAGAAAAAAATTCGTTTCACAACTTCGTTTGACAGAGTCCGAATTCTAGTCCCATACTTTTGAAACCCCGAAATTGATAGCCCTTTACATAGCAGAAGTAAATACCTGGGCATATACTATATGGAGTAATACTCAGGGAGATACCCTCACTGACCTTGAACGGTATCCCGAGGGTAGGCAAGCAACGTAGCAGGTTGAAGGTTGTACAACAAAACGAATGCTACAGTGCCTCTAAGTAATATTCTGTTTTTTTTTTTTATTTCTTCTTGATTAAAAATTCAATCGATTCATCAAATAAATCGATTATTTTATGATAAATCGGGATATTTTTAATATCTTCACTACTGTACACTGTGCTACTTATATGGAGTCGTTAAGAAGATAAGGAATACCGAGGGAAGATTAAAGGAGGAGGCCCTTTTAATCCTATCAATAATAATAAGGTCTCACCTCCGAGTCCTCCATTTTTATCATCTTAGCCGCGACATGAATCCTATGCACTGTCTCCTCTTAGAACGGTTTGAACCGTGACCTTACGTCTAATAAGCCTTCTACATAGCAAAATGCTCGGAATTTTACAGTAAGTAACAAGCGTTCGTAACAAGTAACAAGGTTCGTATCCCAGGTCAGACATCAAAACGAAAAAATATTTCTTCGGCGACTTCCTCTCAGAAGATTTCTGGCAAAGACTCTGAGAGTAAAAACTGCCATGAAAAGCTTCTCAGAAATCTGTCGTTCGGAGTCGACTTTAAACTATAGGTCCCGCCACTCATGTATAAAAATTAACGCACACAACATAAGTGGTGTGAGAAGCTAGGTCGTAATCCTGACTGAAGGGTTGTAGTGGCCAATTATGTATGTATGTGTGCAATTTTTACGCAATTTTTTTGCCGGTTAGGTCGTAGTGGTAGCTCTGATATCACAAAGCTCACTTGAGCACGCATGGCGGCCCGTTGTGATGCCACGGGTGAAACGCAGTCCCTGTACTAACCAAGCCAAATCAGGGAAAGGAAGAAGTTGATCAGCGCAAGGGCTGCACAACAAAAGCACGACTACCCCGTACTGGAAAACCAGCCAGAAAATTTGATGAGCGAAGCTATATCCTTGATATCAATAGATGATAGCTCCGTTAAGCTAACAAGGAATGGGGAGCCAAATAACCTATATCTACACCTAGCAAGAGACGGGCACTGGCAAAGAAAGTAAATAACGCTCTCCTCTTCCTCAGTGGACCTGCATCCACGGCAGAAGTCGTTAATAGGGAGCCTCATTCTCTCGGCGTGCCTACCCATGATGCAATGACCCGTAAGCACGGCCACTACAGGCGAGATGACATCACGACCGAGACCAAGTAATCGATTGGTACGCCTTCCATCCATCCTGGGCCAGGTAAGTCTAGCGGTGGAGCAGGACTCCTCATTGACCCAGGATAGGTTGGCGTCCCGAAGGAACCTCCGCGCAATGGTCAACTTGACCGAGACAAGTGGCATATCCATCTCAACAGAAGAGGATTGCGGAAGAAGGTACCAGCTCTGGCGAGCTCGTCGGCCCTACAGTTTCCCGGAATATCACTGTGCCCGGGGACCCACACCAGAGAGACACCGGTGAAGCGCCCCGAGACTAGGTCGAGACAGCGGCGACATTCCCTAACGATCCTAAAGTTTATTGCCGGACATATCGCACAAATTGATTTCAATCGTGATTGTAAACCTCAGCTCAGACTGGGGTTTAAACCACTACTAGAATACAACGACTTTAGGTTAGATTAGGTTAGGATACAAGTACACGTCTTGTTGACTCAGGCAAGTACAGTACATGCAGGTCAAATTAACCCATTGTTCAATGTCCTTAAAAGGAAGGATAATAGAGGGGATAGGAAAAAGGATAAGAACTACAATAAGTAGAATACAACGACTAAAATGTTCTAAAACAATCGTTTTTTTCATTTATTTTCTAGGCTTTAGCAAAATTACCGCCCGTCCCATTGCAATCGGGCGGCGAGCTGTCTCTAATACCCATCGAACAACTCATTAAAATCGAAGATATTAAACCTGCATTACGATCACCACCAACAACAACCACAACAACAACGGCTTCAATGTCCTTCTCTACAACGTCTTCAATGTCATCGGCATTAACATTGGCGAATACATCGACAACGCCGTCATCGTCGGCATTATTGGCGGCAGCAGCAGCACATTTGCAACAACAACAGCAACAGCATGGCTCATCTTCCGGTAGTTTTTAAACACAAACAATGTTGCTCTTTCTACACATTGTTCTCCTTAAACTACGAATACACACGAGGACGAGGACGAAGACGACGATGACGGTGACGATGATGACGACGACGTCAGGGAAGTGTTGTGTAAATAAAAGCTTTTAATACAAATACACACAAAAAATAAATACGAAATTATAACGGAAAAGCATTTAAAAAGCAGCCATCATGTATGATAAGGGTTTTGTTGTTTTAATAGTTTTTGAATGTTTTTTTTGTTGTTTTTTTTCAAATACTTTGTCGAGTGAACTTAAAGGTTTTAAACTTAACCTCAAAATTTTGAAAACAAATATTTTTTTTATTAATTTTCTTTGTTTTGTTTTTAATTAAATTTTTTTTCTTAACGATTTTGAAAAGCTATAATAAACTCAAAAGCAAAAATCTAAAATATTATAGAAATAAAGGGCAAAACAACTTAAAGTGACTTACATTTACAAACGAAATATTAAAAAATAAAAAAAGCGGAATGAAAATAAAATAAAAAAAAATACTTTACAAAAACATTAAATAAATACAAAACAACTAAAATTTTACTAAAAAAACTTATGATTTAACAACAATAAGATTACATGTTAAAAAAAATACACTTAAAGAAAATCCAGTAGTAGTTAGAGGAAAACTAAAAATCATAAAACAAAATTTAAAACCAAAAAAATAGTTTTTAACAGAAAATCCTCATCATAATTTTTTTTTTTTTTGGTAGTCCTAGTGTTTTTAGACAAAAACAAAAAAATAAATTAATGGTTGATACTTACACAAAAAAACAAAATAAATATAAAAAACACAAAATTGTTAAAAATTGTTTTAGTTTGCAAATTTAGTTTTACAAAATAGAAGACAAAAATAAGAAAAAATAAAAAAAAAATTAAAAGAAATATTTTTTAGAAAACTAGAAAATAAAATTAAAATAAATATAATCATAGAGGAGATTGTGAAAAAGAAACATAAGAAATTAAATGAAATATTTTTATATTATTTGCTAAATGTGATAAAATTTTAAGTTTAAAAATTATATTTTCATAAAACAGCAAAAAAAAAAAAAATAAATAAAAAACGAATGCAAGGTTATATACACTGAGAAAATTTTACGGCCAGAAACTTAAAAAAGAGACAAAATTTTATGCAAAGGATAAGAACAATAAACCATCGAAGTAAGGAGTACTTAATTTACTACTAGTAGACGCCTTAAATGGCATAGACCACAGTTATCCAACTTCTTTTTTCAGATCCAAGGGGATCTCCTCTATTCATGGGTGTTTGTGGACATTCGATTTCAATTTCTCTATACATAATACATTTCTGAATGAAAGGATTTCTGTAGCTACATACGATACATAAGCATTTTGTCAAAGTTTTTTTTCAGTGTATATTCCTTTAATTTTGATTTTTTTGTTTTAGGCATTTTATGCCCGTTTTTTTTTTTTTTATTTCAACATTAATTGCGTATTTATCTCGCTTAGAAAATCGTCCATTGTTCCTTCCACATGCCGCAAAATGTAACAAATTTTAAATCAAACACAACAAAGAAACTCGCTTTTAAAATAACAAAAAGATTTCAATTACATAAATAGATACATACGAACATATTTACAAATTATTATTAAACAAATTATTTAAAACTGAAAAGGAAAACTAAATTTTATTTAAAACAAACCGCAACAATGGGTCAATTTTGACCTCCGGTTACTGTACTTGCCTTAACTGGCAAGTACACGTCCTCTAACCTAACCGCAATAACTAAAAATCTAAAAATATCACTTTCAAAAGCTTTTTTAAACAAAACAAAAAACAAAAACAAAACAAAAAATTAAAAAATAAAAATTAAAAAATAAAAAATAATAAAAAAAAAATGAAAATATTTTGAGATTAAAATTCTAGTAAATTAAGTACGATTCTAAATTGACAAGCATTGACAGTCACAACATACACAACACAACATACATACATACATACACACAAATAAATAAATCAATAAATATATTTGTAAATAAATTTAAATTAAAAAAATAAAAAAAAAATTAAAAAATAAAATTATTTAAGTCAGTATTAAAATTGTAAATGTTTTCTTTCGGCTTATTATCGAACGTCCCCGGTGTCACACTAAACAGCCCTCACCCGACCGCGGAGGACTCGTCCCCATTACGTAAGGACACGTACACACTAGAATCCGGACTGTAGCGGGTAAGGGAAAATTAATGGCAACGAGAACATAAATCAGCTACAGAACTTAATCATAGGCTGAATAAAGCAACAATAAACCGGTACTGCCTAAGACATTTTTATATAATAATTTACAAATTAAACTCACAATATAAGCTACGTTTTATATTAGAAACACTACAATGTAATGTAAATTAAAATCATTCTACGGAAAGGAAAATTACATCCATAGTCCGTTCTATAAAAATCTACAGAAAGAGGACAATAGTGTCGTGAAAATACTGAAATCACCTTTAACCAGATTAAAATCAAAACAAATTTAGAAGTTTTATCAAACCTAATCTAGCCTTTCCAATACGGAAACTTATTGGCACAATCCCATCCTAAGCCACGTAAACAAAATAATAAAAACTGTTTCTGCACAGACTTTATTGAATCATTATGACAACGACAATATGGATTCCAAATAATAGACGCATACTCCAAAATCGGCCTAACAAGTGAAATGTATAGCAGTCTTGTTATATAAAGATCAATGAATTCCCTAGCCCAACTTTTCATCATAGCGTTGTCAATCATCATACTAATATAATCAATAAAATACAGTTTTATATCCAATAATACTCCCAAATCATGAAATGTAGTCATAGTTTCCAAAGGGCAAGAATAAATCACATAAGTGCATGAAATAATGCCTCCGCGAAGCACCAAGTTACAAACAAACAAATCAATATTCCACTGAAGAACATCAAAAATATAATATAATTTAACGGCGTCAGCATACATCAGAATTTACAATCAGAAATAGCACAAAGAAGATTATTAAGAAACAATAAAATAGTAAAGGACCCAAATGCCTTCTCTGCGGAGCACCAGAAGTAACATATACAGTTTTAGACAATACCCTCTGAGTCCTAATGGAAAGGTAGAAGCCCAGCCAACCATGAATAATATCAGGAATACCAATTAATAAAAGTTTAGTAAGCAAAATCCTATGATCAACCCTATCAAAAGCCTTACTGAAATCAGTATAAATCAAATCTGTCCAAGCCCTGGCGAGAAAACCCCTTGAAGACATGTGTACTAAATTCAAGAAGATTAGTAACAATCGACCTACCTATTAAAAAAGAGATAACCCGACACTAGTTTCTCCATCAACGTGGGAATTGCACTGAGTAGGGCAATACTTCTGCCTTTTATATCGCAGGGTAAGCAGTCTGATGAGTACACTTGAAGGAGAATGTCTTTGCCTTCGCGAAATCTCTATAAATGTAAACAAGTTGTTTATTGTTGTTTGTATATTTTGTTTACGTTTGACCTTGCAGTGTTGTTGTTGCCTGTTTACTTCTTTGTCTCTTTTTTTTACTGATGTTGTTGTTATATTTTTGTTTATTCGTTGATCATATAAACAAGTCCTTTGTTTTGTTTTTTAAACTTTTGTTTATCACCTTACGACATAAAGTGCTTGCCGTTGAGTGTGATGACTTCGGCCAACATCTTCCCCAATGAAATGTGAATCAATGACGCTATCTTCCCAAAATCCATACTAAACAATGGCTTTTTCGGGAAATATTAAACACTTTTGGATTCATTCAGAAATAGACCTCATCACTGATGGTGACTCTTCGATGAAAATAAGGACGTTTTGTCGACTGCTTCAGAGCAGTGAACTCACAGCATAGACTATGGTCGTCCATGGGAATTTGATAAAACTTACTTACTTTACTTAATTGGCCATAACAACCCGATTAACGGATTTCGGCCTGCCGCAATACATCCTTCCAGGCGCATCTGCTTCTTGCGCGCCTACGCCAGTTGGTCACACCAATCGATGACAGGGCTTCCTCGACTTGGTCCTTCCAACGGATCCAAGGTCGTCCTCTACGCCGACTTCCGCAGATCCCCGCATCAAATACCCGCTTCGCCGGAGCATCCTCCTCCATTCGAACGACAACGCTGCACAACGTCTATGTCGTTGAGAAGCTCATACAGCTCACTGTTAGATCGGATGCGGAAATCATCGCCAACTCGCACAGGACCGAAGATCTTACGTAGGACTTTCCTCTCGAATACCCTCAAGGCTGCTGCATCAGTTCTTAATAGGGTCCATGCCTCTGCGCCATAAAGAAGCACGGGTAAGATGAGCGTCTTGTAGAGTATTAATTTTGTCGCACGAGAGAGGTCTCTGCTACTCAATTGCCTATTGAGACCATAGTAGCACCTGTTGGCAAGAGTAATCCTGCGTTTGATCTCCAGACTGACATCATTTTTGGTGGTAACGGCGGAGCCAAGATAAATAAATTCCTTGACTGTATCAAAAGTATAGTTATCGGCCGTAATCTGAGAATCAATACGCCGCACGTCTCTACTTGTCGACAACATATACTTTGTTTTGCCCTCATTTACTGCCAGACCCATCTTCTTTGACTCCCGTTCAATAGCGCTAAAGGCAGCAGTAACATCTCGCTTGGTACGCCCTATGATGTCGATGTTGTCAGCGTACGCAAGCAATTGGACACTTTTTTGAAAGATAGTGCCATTGCGATGCACTCCTGCCTTTCGCAGAACACTCTCCATGACGAAGTTGAAGAGGTTGCATGATAAGGGATCGCCTTGTCTGAAACTTCGCACGGTATCAAAAGGTTCGGAGAGGTCCATCCTACCTTGACGGAGCTGCAGGAATTGCTCAACGTCATTCTGCATAGTCTTATCAGCTTCGCAGGTATACCAAGCTCAGACATTGCGGCATAAATACGATCCCTTATGGGGCTATCGAAGGCTGCCTTATAGTCGACAAAAAGTTAGTGTGTAACGACTTGTTTTTCGTGGGCCTTTTCCAGGATTTGGCGCAGTGTGAAGATCTGGTCTATGGTGGATTTGCCAGGTCTGAAGCCGCACTGATAAGGTCCAATCAGTGTTTTGACGAGTGGCTTCAGTTGTTCACACAATACGCCTGTAAGAACCTTATATGCGATAGGGAGAAGGCTAATACCCCTGTAGTTGGTGCAAATTTGTAGATGAGCTGGTGCATGCGCCCTACCAACTCATTACATCCGATCCTAAACAATTCAGCGGGGAGGCCATCAGGACCTGTCGCTTTATTGTTTTTAAGACGCGTAATCGCGACTTTGACCTCTTCATAGCTAGGCGGCGGAATCTCCACGCCGTCATCATTGATCGGGTTCGGAACATCATCTCTTGAGGCGGTATTGGTGTCGTCATCGCCTTGTAGCAGAGTAGAGAAGTGTTTCCTCCACAACCTCAGCACCCTCTGCGGATCTGTAACCAGGTTTCCGTTCTCGTCCTTGCAAGAAGACGCTCCGGGTCTATAACCCTCGGTTAGACGCTTAACCTTCTGATAAAATTTTCTAGCGTCATTCCTACGTCTATGCATCTCGACTTCCTCACGCTCACGCCTTTCCTGCTCCCTTTTCTTGCGTCTGAAAAGGCGTCTCTCTTCCCTTCTCTTCTCTCTGTAGTTCTCGACAATGGCTCGCGTAGCAGCAGACTGCAACGTCTTCTTGTATGCGGCGTTTTTCGCTGCAGCTGCCTCGCGGCGCTCGAAACCAAGGACTGTTTCCGCAGTAGTGCGCAAGGAGTGGGAGATGTTGGCCCACAGTCCTCCAATGTCATTGAGATTAGATGGGGATCGACGGAGCTTATCCGAGAGTTGAGCGGAGAACGCCTCAACTGTCCCTTGTGATCGCAGCTTCCTGACATCCAGCTTCCGCAATGTACTAGAGCGCGCCATCCTTGAGACGCTAATGCGCAATCGAAACTTGGCTGCGACAAGGTAGTGGTCCGAGTCAATGTTCGCACCCCTAAATGTGCGCACATCTAGTACACTGGATACATGCCTTCCGTCAATCACAATATGATCGATCTGGTTGGAAGTTGATCGATCGGGGGACATCCAAGTGGCTTTGTGGATGTCGAGATGTTGAAACCTGGTGCTACATACTACCATGTTACGCGCCGCGGCGAAATCGATTAGCCTCATACCATTGGAGGTAGTGTTCGCGTGGAGGCTGAACTGTCCGACAGTGGGGCCAAAGATACCTTCCCGCCCGACCTTTGCATTAAAATCCCCGAGGACAATTTTTGCGTCATGGGCCGGGCACTTATCATATATGTCCTCGAGTTTAGCGTAGAAGGCATCCTTAACCACATCGTCCTTATCTTCCGTCGGGGCGTGAGCACAAATCAGGCTGATGTTGTAGAATTTTGCCCTGATGCGGATTGTGGCTATTCTTTCGTTCACAGGTGTGAACCCAGAGACAAGGTGGCGG
The DNA here is from genome assembly GCA_014635995.1 of Sarcophaga peregrina. Taxonomy (NCBI): domain Eukaryota; kingdom Metazoa; phylum Arthropoda; class Insecta; order Diptera; family Sarcophagidae; genus Sarcophaga; species Sarcophaga peregrina. The sequence goes on from CM025791.1 coordinate 94,378,636, forward strand.
AGTCTCTTATTAACCACAAATCCGCATCCAAATTCGTGCTTATCAACATGGCAGCTGTAATACACATCGCAAGATGCTAGCCTTTTGCATCCTTGCCCTATCCATCGCATTTCCTGTATGGCAGTGATGTCAGTCCTACATTTCTTGAGGGCATCCGCCAGCTGGGCGGAAGCGCCTACCCTATGAAGGGTGCGGACGTTCCAAGTGGCTATTCTTAAATCGTTGTCCTTTGAACGTTTGCCGTGGTCGTCAACTTTAAAGGGGATCTTTTTGAAATTCTGTACGTTGGTTTTCATTGGAGTAAAATTTTTACGTGGTGGGTTCCAAGCCCTACGCACAACCCAAATTTATCGTCCAGGGGATTGGACTTCGCTGCACGCATTAGTTAACATCTAGCGGGTGCTAGAATGCCATCCAGGAGGGGCCGCGAGGAGGCTGCGTGTCAACTTGAATACAGCAAGACAAGGATCGTCCTGGTGGTCGCCATGTTGGCCACAGTCAGAAACTTTACCTTGTTTGCATGCATCCCATCCCTCCTTTGATAAAACAGAGGGAATAAATTACAACTGGAAGTCGCCGTGGTCTAGTGGGTAGTGTGTTGGCTTATTAGACAAATGGCCCGGGTTCGAATCCCAGGTCAGACATCAGAACGAAAAATATTTCTTCGGTGACTTCCTCTCAGCAGATTTCTGACAAAGACTCTGAGAGTAAAAATTGCCATGAAAAGCTTCTCAAAAATCTGTCGTTCGGAGTCGACTTTAAACTGTAGGTCCCGCCACTCATGTATAAAAGTAACGCACACAGCATAAGTGGTGTGAGAAGCAAGGTCGTAATCCTGACTGAAGGGTTGTAATGGCCAATTATGTATGTATGTTATCACCTTAAGAACACTATTTCTTTGCAAACATTTTAATAATTTACAAATTATGATTAAATCTTCCTTATTAATGTGGAAAACTTGAAAAAAAATTTGTCTTTTCCTTTCTTTTTCTCTTGAAAACGAAAGAGTTCTTTTTGGCTATTGCTTTTCTGTGGAAATCTAAAAAATTATAAGAATTTATCTCTTGATACCAACCAACTCGATACAGTTGGTATATGGAAATAAAAGCCAAAACCAAAAAAGAAGAAATAATTTTTAATTACTTCAACTAAATCATCATCTCATATGCTCGCGTACACATCATTTAAATTTGATATTGAAGAGCATGACTAATGTTTTAAGCGTCCGTTAATGGTTTGTTTTACAAAAAAAAAAAAACAAAAAAAGTGGAGACAAAATGAAAATACAAGAAGGAGGAAGAGAGCATAACGCAAAATCTATGTGCTGAAAACTCCAACAACAACACACACATTCTTTAGATTCACAATCATAAACGCCAAGACAAGACAAGACAGATACGTACCGAAACCATACATCGCAGCCGGTGATAATGCGAATACACACAATACAAGTGTGTTGTGTTCATAATAATGTGTTGGGTCTTCAAATGACGTGGCACTAAATTCTCGTTGACGTTTTGACAAATTTTCGAACTACCAACAAATGTTTGCAAACTGTCTTCTTCTCTCTCTCTCTTTCTCTATTTTTTCTACCACCACACCACCGTTCTTATTACAGAAACCCAGTGGACCCGCATATTAAACACACTCACAGCATGTCGCCACCGGTTGCGCCTTTTCATAATGAAATTTGATCTTTTGTTCTTCCTCTCTCTCGCTCTCTCTCTCTCTCCCTCTATGTCTCTGTCTGTCTCTTCTCAAATGTACCGCTTTAGAAACGCTTAAACAAAACGGACTGTGATACGATCTGTAATGGTGCGCTGGTGGCTGATTTTAAGCCATTGGTGGTGGTGGTGGTGGTTGTGGTTGTGGTGGCTTGAGGTTGTGTTTGTGGTGTTTTAGCTTTAATTATTCAAATTTAACGTAGAAAAAGGTGGTCCAATATTTATTGTGTATCTTGGCTTTCAGCTTAACGATTTAGTCGTTTTTGCATGTGGCTATGACAGTGGGACAAATCATAATTTTAGTGGAAAATTTGAAAAAAAAAATTTATTTGTGAAACCATTTCATATCCATAAACGCCAACCTTTTTTTTCAATAACAAAATATTCGAAAGTCGAAAGACAAAGTGGAAATCAAAGAAAAGCTTCTATTTGGCTCTAGAAATATAGGGAATTCCAACATCTACTTCCGCATTTTGACAGTTGAAAACGGCCATTTTGTTGAAGCCACAACTTTCAAAGCTAGTTGTCATTTGTTCCGTCTGTCTGGATAAATCTCCATTGATGACTATAGATATGGCATATGTTTAGTGAATGGACTCTAAAGCAGTTGTCAACTGATCCTAATTCCCATTTCAGAATCATTTTAATAGGCAAGACCTATTACTAGTTTGAATGGGTATGTGAACAAACAAAATTATAAAATTTGGGAGGAGAAAAACTCGCATGAGATCCAACAGGGCCCAGTGCTTTCCGAAAAAGCCAGTGTTTGGCGAGAACTACGAGTTGGAGACGTAATAGGACCTATTTTTCACAGTTATCGACAATCGCTATAGATCGATGAGTACCTTTTGACCGGAATTGAATGATCTAGACATCAAAGATGTGTGGTTTCAACAGAATATTTTGTGCTACAGTGTTTGGCGAGGACAATATACATACATAATTGGCCATTACAACCCTTCAGTCAGGATTACGACCTAGCTTCTCACACCACTTATGTTGTGTGCGTTGATTTTATACATGAGTGGCGGGACCTACAGTTTAAAGTCGACTCCGAACGACAGATTTTCATGGCAATTTTTACTCTCAAAGTCTTTGCCAGAAATCTGCTGAGAGACAGTCGCCGAAGAAATATTTTTTCGTTTTGATGTCTGACCTGGTAGATCGATCGATTTGGCTTGAATTAGATGATCTGTATATTAAAGACGTATGGCTTCAACAGGATGACACTATAAGCTATACAACCCATGCCACATTGAATATTTACATGAGGACATGGTCATCTCACATGAAGGTGATATGAATTACCCATCGAAATCGAGCAATTTGACACGGTTAAACTTTTTCTTGTGGAGCTTTCTGAAGTTTCACGTATACACGAATAAGCACCACGCTACAGTGGTCCTTAAATTCAATATAATCCATGCCATTGATGAAATTCAGCATGATTTCTGCGCCGTAACCATGAAGAAGCTGGTAAAGGTATTAAAATGATGTTATATTCCACACACAATGTCCTCAATACTTACTTAGATTAGAGGACGTGTACCTGTCAATCAAGACAAGTACAGTACCCGGAGGTCGAACTGACCCATTGTACTTACATACTTACTCACTTACATAATTGGACATTAGTAACCCGATCCAGTGGACCGAAGATCTTACGTAGATTTTTTTCTCTCGAGTACCCTCAAGGCACGTCATAGAATAATCAGCCCCATTTTTGAACGAATTGTGACAGATACGTCAATAACAGATTTTAAAAAATTCCATTTGAGTCGCCGTGGACATTATTAAGCACGAATTCGGCGGCCTTGAGAGCGCATACATAATTGGCCATTACAACCCTTCAGTCAGGATTACGACCTAGCTTCTTACACCACTTATGTTATGTGCGTTAATTTTATACATTAGTGGCGGGACTTACAGATTTTTGAGAAGCCTTTTATGGCAATTTTTACTCTCACAGTCTTTGCCAGAAATCTGCTGAGAGGAAGTCGCCGAAGAAATATTTTCCGTTTTGATGCCTAACCTGGGATACGAACCCGGGCCTTTCGTCTAATAAGCCAACACACTACCCACTAGACCACGGCGACTGGGCATCTAGATACTGGTGCCGTCCTTTTATATTGCTTTACATTAAAATTATAAACAGAAGCTACAAAAATAAAACAATGCAGTAAACAAACCTGTTTACAAATTGCTATACTGTTTAATACAACAACAAACACCAGCACAAAAAAATGGTAAACAAGTAAACAAAAGTATAACAACAAACCCTACAAGATGTATTCTAATGACTGAAAACAATGATATTTACATTTATAGAGCCCTCGAGAAGGCATAGTCATGAACATTCGCCTTCAAGAACATTTATCACACTGTTCACCCTGCCATATAAAATGCAAAGTAAAGCAAGCGAGTGAGTTAGTGACGTTCAGTTAGTCTTGTGTGAAGATGCGGTTTGTTTGAAGAGACTAATCGTGGTTTGAAGATCTCCCTTACAATGATCAATCGTCCAGTTGTTTAGTAATTGTTATTGTTTATGCGAAGCATATAAACAGAGGAATAACAAACAAAGCAATTGTTGTTGTTTACATCAAATTGTGTACAGTGGCACACAAAATTGTAGGAATAATAAAGAAATTTTGTTTTTAATTTATTTGCAATCTATGAGCTCAACAATAACAATATTTTTCCTCACTTCATACCACTGTTCCCCTTACAAATTATTTATATGAACGAACGTTCCTTTTTTTTCATTTCATTTTAAATTAAAATTTATTTCTTTTGCCTCTTTGTTGTTGTTTTGTTTTGTTGGTTTATTTTAGCCAATTTTAATGTCATGTGTTATCGGTTTCGATCTTTAAATTGTTGTTTGTATAAAATATTTTTACGGTGTTAATGTTGTTGTTGTTGCTGTTGTTGTAACAACTATTTCTAAATAATAGTCATAAAAATTAATCTAGTTTTAGTTTATAGGCTGCTGTGACTCTCTATACAAGAGAGGGTACGAGGGTATATTGTCATAATTGCCAAATCCGTATGGATTACTTAAGTTTTTGAGACTCTAAAAAATTCGTTGAAATCGTTTCTAAATAATGCAACATTTTTTTTATTTTAATTGCCATTAAAGGTGTAAAACATCAAAATTAACTTTTGAATTCAGTTTTTAAATAGTGGAGGGAGGATTGATAATCAATTTTAAGTGCTTTTAATAACAAAACATAAAAAAAGAGGAAGAAATAGGTCAACAGTTTAAAAATTTTATGATATTGAGATCTGAATTCGATTTATTTCATCGATAGCAGAATGAGGCTTCCTAGACAAATCAATCGTTAAAAATGTTTTAAATATCGAAGACGTTTTTTGCCTTAACAAAGTACTCATATTAGCTTACGAGTCTATTAAATTTCCTAAAGTAAATCAATTTTTAGCCTTTGGCAACCCAACTCTTCTAATTTACAACAATTAATCAGATGCTAACATACATAATTGGTCATTAGAACCCATCAGTCAGGATTATTGACCTAGTTTCTCACACCACTTATTTTGTGTGGGTTAATTTTATACATGAGTAGCGGGACCTACAGTTTAAAGTCGAAACCGAACGACAGATTTTATGAGAAACTTTTCATGGCAATTTTATTTACACTCAGAGTTTTTGGAGAGAAATCTGATGAGAGGAAATCGCCGGAAAAATACTATTTTTTGTATTTTATTTCGATGTCTGGCCTGGGACACGAACCCTGACTTTTACGTCTAATAAGCCAGCACACTACCTACTAGACCACGGCGACTTCAGATGCTCACAATTTGGTATTATTCCTTGAGTTTATTTATGGAGCATAAGGAGTGTCTTATTAGATCTCCTCACTTTATTTCATTGCTTTGTTTCGGTTGCTGTTAATAAGAAGTTGATAATCATCATACACCTGTCACCCTCACAAGAAAAAACAATAACTGAGTCAAACGATACGACTTCGATGGGTAGCTCCTATCACCTTTACGTGGTATGAGCATCCCTTCAAATCGCTCAAGCAGAATATCATGAGACTTAAGGTTCAATTACTCGTGACTATACCATAACGCTGTAGTCGTAATATAATCCATAACCGTAAATTTACTATTAGCAGTAATCAGTGCTGCCATAGCCATAAACAGCTGTTTACGTTAATTGCACATACATATGGATTTTTCAAAAGTAGAAAAGTAAACAAAAAAAAAATGTGTATACATGTAAGTAAATTCAGCAAACAGCTGTTTATGGTTATGGCAAAAAACCAAAATTCAATTGGTACATATGGTAATCGTTATGACTATGGCATTATGGTAAGTCAGCTATAATCGAAAACAGTGATGTCCATAAAGTTGGTTAAAACAGCTGATTTATATGGTTATGGTTATGGTCACGACTAATTGAACCTTTAAGATGTGTGACTGACACTTAGTGTCATTCTATTGAAACTACATCTCATTGGAGTCCAAATTATTCTATGCAACTCAAATGAATTTGATAATCATCGACCTAAAGTGCTTGCCGTTGAGTGTAATGACTTCGGCCAACATCTTTCTCAATGAAATGTGGATCTGCCCAAAATCCATACCAAACAATGGCTTTTTCGGTAAATATTAAACACTTTTAGAATCATCCAGAAATAGGCCTCATCACTGATGGTGACTTTTCGATGAAAATAAGGACCATTTGTCGACTGCTTCAGAGCCTATGCAGTGAACTCATATCATAGATTATGGTCGTCCATGGAAATTTGATAAACCAGCTGGAATAAATTACAACTAGTTTGACAAATGTGAGCGACTTGTAGAGGCTAGACGCTTATCCTCCCCGTGATTCTTTCTGACTCAGAAGCATTAACACTCTTAAGCACAGCTGCAGCAGCCTTGAGAGCCTTTAGTCAGACTTACGACCTAGCTTCTCACACCACTTATGTTGTGGTCGTTAATTTTATACGTGAGTGGCGGGACCTACAGTTTAAAGTCAACTCCGAATGACAGTTTTTTGAGAAGCTTTTCATGGCAATTTTATTTAATCTCAGAGTTTTTGAGAGAAATCTGATGAGAGGAAGCCGCCGTAGAAATACTTTTTGTATTTCGTTTTGATGTTTGACCTGGAATTTGAACTCGGGCCCTACGTTTAATAAGCCAACACACTGCCCACTAAACTACAACGACTTCCAGCCTTCAGAGTATTCAAGAGTAAAGTCCTACGTAGGATTTTCGTTTCAGTAGGAATTTGCGATGATCTCCGCATTCGATCCTCAGCGACTTAGACTTTGTGCAGCGTATTAACAACCACCGGCTGCGCTTGCCCGTTTTTGTCGTTCAAATGGAAGAGGATGCTCCGGTGAGATGGGGTTTTGATGAGAAAATACCTCGACGAAGAGAACGACTGCGTTTGCGTTAGAAGGACCAAATCGAGGAAGCACTGTCATCGATTGGTGTGACCAACCAACTGGCGGAGGACCGAAAGAATCAGAGACGCCTAGAAGGGCGTTAATCGGGTTGTTAATAGCCAATAAAGAAAGTAAGTAAGTTTGCCAAATGTACCTTGAACAAGAAGACGAAGTTGAAGTCGCCATATTCTAGTAGGTAGTGTGTTGTCTTATTAGATGTAAAGCCAGGGTTCGAACCCCAGGCCAGACATCAAAACAAAATACAAAAAGTATTTCTTCAGGCATTTCTTCACAGCAGATTTCTGGCAAAAATTCTGAGTGCAAAAAAAACCTGCCATGAAAAGTTTCTCAAAAAAAAATCTGTTGCTCAGAGTCGACTTTAAACTGTGGGTTCCTCCACTCACATATAAAATTAACGCCCACAACATAAGTGGTGTGAGAAGCTAGATAAATAATCCAAACTGAAGGATTGTAATGACCAATTATGTATGTAAGTATGTATGTAACTTGAACAAGATGAACGTTATCAACTTCTCATCCCTTTAAAGAAAGATCACAGACTACTATTCTTACCAGTCCATTATTGAAGTAAAAATTCTGTTCTGCATTTAAATCCAGAACTTTGCCCATCTCTGTTGTATATACGAGTATGTGTTGTAAAGTATACAAAGAATAAGAAATTTTGTCTCCGATCTTCTTGAAAATCCTTGACTTGTAACCTTAAGTTGTTGATTTCAAGTAGAATTTTTTCTGTTTTGTTTCTTATTTTTGTATTTTGTCTCGTTGATTTTTTTATATTTAATTGCTTACAAGTTTTACAACTGCTTACAAGTTTACATTCATCAAAATGTCCAGTCGTTCAATTCAGTTCAGTCCAGTCCACATTAAAATTCTACAAAATCTTTATATTTCTACGCTTAGCATTGCATTATTAACATGAGATTATTACGACGACAACGATGAGGATGATGATCATCCACACACACAGTGTGCAGTGCAAAATGATCATGTTGATGATGATAATGCCGATGATCTCGTTGCGTTGGGTTATCGAGATACAATTTTATTAAACCAGTTTCATGCAAATATTTTACACTTTTTTACTCTACATGAGCCTATCCCTACAGTGCACTTGCAGTGTGCACTATGAATGCCGTGTTTTCTGTGTTTTGTGTGTTTTGTGTGATTCGAGTGATTCGTGTGTCATAAATGATAGAGACAACAGACCTCCTTTAAGTGATCATTATTGAAATCAAAAGTCACTCACTCTCTGATATACAACATGCGATGCAAAAAAAAAAGTTAATTTTTTTTGTTTTTTGTTATTGTATTTGTTGTTGTTGTTGTTGATTTTAAATTGTTTTACATTTTAGTTAAATTGCCCCCCTTTTTTTTTGCTTTTCTCGCTTTTGTTGTTGCTGTAGTTGCTATTGTCGCTGTCATACTCGTATTTTATATTTTAAAAAATCTTATGATGAATAATTTAATTAATTGTTGCTGTGGTTGTTGCTGTGAATTTTGCTACAGTTAGTGACAATGTTCGTTAATTACTTTTGATGTTCAACTTTTTTTTTTTGCTGCTGTTATAAGGTCTACCCTACTAGAGGCAGTAGAACTTCAAGAATATCATGCTCAAGTCCTAAAAATATTAAAACATGCCACAGTCAATAAAAATCAAAACAATTTTTATAATTTGCAATAAAGCTTTTAAAATTAGAAAAATCTTGGAAGGCTATCGAATCCCAGATGGCTATATTCCAAATGCCACACGTTATCAACTGATACCAAAAAGCAAACTCGATTGATTTACTTTCTTGGCAGTTTCCCATCCAATCTTCTCCAAGTGCTTAGCTACAGGGGCTTACATACATACGACCTTTTTTTTTCCGTTAAGGAAGAATAAACGTACCTAACCACACCATAGGGGTAGTCGTCACTATCTCGCGTGTGTAGGATCCTCACCCACTAAATCTCTCCCTCTTTTGTCCACTCCGGAGCTATCGTGGTATTACTTCAAAGTGGAGTCCGTCTGACCATTTGGTACCTTTACATTCATATCCGAGTCCGCATTGTGCAACAAAATCTGAGAAGGTGTTTAAACATCTACTCTACTTCTCTCATCCAAGTTAATTTTCTTCGATTTCAGTAAGACTTCAGCGTAGCCGGCTATGCTGTTTCAATTTTCCTCGATGTACAGAATCCCACCGCAGAAGTGCCCGACAGTACAAGCACCGATTTTAGACTTAAGATTCGCTTTCCATCTCCATTTCTTACAGTGAAAGAAAGTATATTCCGCATCATCAATCGACGCATCATCATACATACATAATTAGCCATTACAACCCCTCAGTCAGGATTACGACCTAGCTTCTCACACCACTTATGTTGTGTGCGTTAATTTTATACATGAGTGGCGGGACCTACAGTTTAAAGTCGACTCCGAACGACAGATTTTTGAGAAGCTTTTCATGGCAATTATTACTAGGAGTCTTTGCGAGAAATCTGCTGAGAGGAAGTCGTCGAAGAAATATTTTTTCGTTTCGATGTCTGACCTGGGATTCGAACCCGGGCCTTTTGTCTAATAAGCCAACACACTACCCACTAGACCACGGCGACATCATCATAGATGCATTTTAAACAAGTACTTACAAAAATAATCGTGTCCAGATAACAGTTGTGTCAGACAGTATAGTTAAGCTCACCAAATTTTCTCTCCATCCAGCGGGTAATATCTGGGAGAAGTTTAGCTGTCCATCTAACACTCGTCTGAGTGTTCCATTCCTTTTGCTATTCTTGTATAATTCGTTTTCTGGCATCGTCGAAATTTACTGTCCCTCCGTGCACGTTTTTAGTCTCCCACATTCTCTTCCGCTTGCTTCCCTAAAGACCTATAGGTATTACACCACTAATCACAAATATTTCTGACTTAGATACAGTCCTATACGCCGTTGCAACTCCAAGTGCAGCGGTTCGTTGTAGCGATGATAAAATTTTCCTTCCACAATCGGTCTTCAATGCTTCTACACAGACTTCACTGCTGTAGAGCAAAATAGAGGCCACTATTGTCATCATTAATCGGAGTCAGCTCTGTATAAAACCACCAATATTGGCCATAAGCCTACTAAGTAAATAGGTAACCTTAGCTGCCTTCATTGCAGCGTGTTCTATATGAGCCCAGAACGTCAGACCACTTTCCGCGTCGTTGGAGTGGTGTCGCATGTTGTGATGTCGATTTCCAGCGGGTATACACTTCTTTGTAAGATGTATCTAATGCATTTTCTCCGTTGCGAATCTGAGTCGAGGTTTACGTCCTTAGCTTCTCACACGACCTATATTGTACGCAAGAATGTTATACTAAAGATTACGCCTTGCGCCAGATTTCCCATTAGATGAGGTTGTTGGGCTATTTTAAATGTTTCCAAATCTTTTTCATATGTGAAAATTAACGCTTCTTCTGAAAAGTGTTTTTACAACGTGAAAGTAGTTGGCAGCCCTGCAATATAACTTACATTATCATTAGCCAATAGGGAAACAATGAAAACAATTTTCGTGACGTCTTTGAATCAACATGCACAGAAAGTTTTAATTTTTTGTGCGTGATGGTGTAATCTTTAGTTTATCATTCTTGTATTGTACGTATTATATTTATATTTATATGTATATTTTATACATAAGTGGCGGTGGGACCTGACAACTTAAAAGTCGATTCCGAACTACAGATTTTTGAGAAACTTTTCCTGGCAATTTTCTTTACTCTCAGAATTTTTTCCAGAAATCTGCAGTAGTCGCCAAAGAAATATTTTCACAAATTTTGTTTTGTTGGTTAGATATCTTGACCTGGGATTTTGAACCGGAGGCCTTACATCTAATATGCCAACACACTACCTACTAGACTACGTTCACGTTAGTTTTTGTAATGTTATGGTTTTCAAGGATCCAATGATACTTACGTTTCAAAACACGCCTGGAAAGGTATGTTTTGAGGCTATCTTGGCACCTAATTCGGGAATTCTGTTTGTTGATGTACTTATTAAGCCAAAAATAGGCACCGATGCTGAAGATAATTTTGAATTGAAAGATATTTCCCAGACAGCATTTATTTTGGTCATTACAACACCTCAGTCAGGATTACGACATAGCTTCTCACACCATTTATGTTGTGTTTGGTATTTTTATACGCGACTGGCTGGACCTACAGTTAAAAGTCGACTCCAAACGCAAGATTTTTGAAAAGCTTTTCATGTTAGGTTTATTTACTCTCAGAGTTTTTGCCAGAATGTGCGGGCCTTCAGTCTAATAAGCCCGGAGGTCGAATTGAACAATTGTACAACGTCCTAGCTTTTCACACCACTCGTGTTGTGTGCGTTAATTTTATACATGAGTGGGTCGGGACCTACAGTTTAAAGTCGACTCCGAACGACAGATTTTTGAAAAGCTTTTCATGGCAATTTTATTTACTCTTAGAGTGTTTTGCCAGAAATCTGTTAAGAGGAAGTCGCCGAAGATATATTTTCATATTTTCGTTTTAATGTCTAACCGGAGGTTTTAACTCGGGTCTTTCGACTAATGCGACTTTATAGAGCCATTTTGATAACAAGTTTTCAATAATTTGCAAGTGTTGTTCCTTTGTTAGTATTTTTGGCATTAAACCATGTCACGAATTCTTTTTAGTCTGGAAAAATGTACATGTTATTTAAATGAAATGCATTCAATAAATTCAATTGTTAAGCACCAGCCCTGAATTACCATCCGTGAAGCCCATAAAGAAATGTGGCAATAAAACTTAAAAGCACTTGCGTTGTTAAAAAATTTTTAAAAAATTTAATCGCCTTTTTCCTAGAAAATTAATAAAAATCAATAAAATACAAGAGGATTTTATTAAACAAGACTAAAGAATTCAATTTGAAATCCTTTTTTTTTTTGTCGACCAAGTCGACCTTTATCATTGGCCCTCATTAACACTTGTTTTAAATTGCAATAAATTCTTGACGAGAGTCTTAATTATTGTTATACGTTCGTAAACAAAAAAAGTTATTATCGCGCGTTCATAATTTACAAGCGATGATAACCCAAGTGAAATAAAAGACATTAAAAAATTAAAAACAATTAAAAATAAAAATAAAATTGAAATTGAAAAACAAAACACAAAAAAAATGATTTTAAATTAAAATGTAATTAATTTAAATAAAAAAAAAAAATAAAGACACACAAAAAGGTAATACGAGCATTCTTTAAAATGCGCGAGAATATTGTGTTTTTTAATGGAATTTAAATTAAAATCATAAACAAAGAACATGTTTTATATCAAATAGTGATAAAAATAAATTTAAAAACATTTTAAATATTCAAATGAACTGTCAAGTATTAATTATTGCTGTCAAGTGTTGCCATTTCAGAAGAAAACCGAAAAAAAATTCCCATATTGAACAACTGGTGTAATAAAAAGCGATTTGAATGAATTTCATACAAATCATCCAAAGTCCGTTGTGGTTTAAACCGAATGGACCAACCGTGACAAGAATGGTAAAACATGTTTCAATAACGCCAACTTGTAGCTAAAGAATCAATATTGTTACGTTTTTTTACCCTTTTAAAAACGTTAAAAATATGAGTTCGTGTTAAATTTCCAAACAATTCTTTATCGTTCACACAATTCCGTGTGCCACCTTTAACGATTTACTGCAAAATTAATTTGTTAACAATTTTCTTTCCAGAATTATATATGTTTACTCTTCACTTGGGGTCGCCGTGGTCTAGTAAGTAGTGTGCTGGCTTATTAGACGCAAAACCAGAGTTCGGGTCTCAGGCCACACATTAAATAATAAAAAAAGTACAAAAAGTATTTGCGATTTCTAGCAAAAACTTACAGAGTAAAATAAAATTGCCATGAAAAGTTTCTCAAAAAAAGAATCTGTCATTCGGACACGACTTTAAACTGTAGGTCCCGCCACTTATTTATAAAATTAACACACACAACATAAGTAGTGTGAGAAACTACGGGCTTCTTGGGGACAATTGCTGTAGACTGTCAAAAGGTGAAGGTATAGCACTGGCCATTTTATAGTCACCTAGCAGCAACTCCTTTCCTTACCGTTCGCATCTTCCCTCTTTCCACCTGTCCTAAAAACCTGCACAATGCACTGCAAGAGTAGGGGCCATCCCCTGGGTGCTGGTTTTATATAAAAACAAAAAAAAACTTTTAAAGCATTGAGAGCCAATAGTCACATCAGCATTGATGGTATATGGCCAGGTAGGTAGGCAAAGGTGACTGCCCATCCAAGAAAAATTTGGATGGACTCACTTAGGCCGCATTGGACCTACAGTTATCTGCTATCCCCTCGTCTCGAAACCACACGAAGCTTCTGACGAAGCGATCAAACATGTAGTAAGCACCCAAGTACTTCCTTCTCCTTTGGCAAAGAGTCGAGCATGCAGCCAGCAGGGGAGGGACAGTATCTTCTTCTTTCTCATCTCTGCAGCTTCCGCAATAAGCCTCGCAAGTGCACACGAATCGTTCTACCCTTGTTCGAGACCACCCGCCTGTCCTTGACGGAATCGTGGATCGTATTATCAATTGTGAGCTTGCAGGTCCTCATAGGAATGCCCAGATGCGGGAATTCATCGGAGAGTTTGTTAGTTGTGATCCGCCTGGCAAGTTCATTAGCTCTGCAGTTACCCGGATTACCACTGTGCTCCGATACCCATATGATATGCATATCATTTCGTTCCGCTATCTCGTCAAGATATCTGCGATTGCCGTACACCGTCTTGGAGTTCATCACGTTAGAAATTAAAGCCCGGATAGCCGCCTGGCTATCAAAAAGTTCCGCTTGGAGACAGTTTTATCCCCAACCTGTATTGCCAATACCTCCACCGGAAAGACACTGCAGGGGTCTTGCAGTTTTATAGACTAGGCTATTCCAACCGATTTCAAAAAAAAATTCATTGCCAACAGTTCTATTTAGCTTCGAATCGACGGTGTAGTTTTCTACGGGTCACACCACCCCTTTCAGACCCCGATGTCTGGGACAAATGTTTTAAATATCCTCGTGAAGTCGTACCACGGTGTCATGTAGTTCAACTTCCGGCACGATCTTTACGCGGCCGATATTCGAGTCATGCCACTATCCAATCGCCAAGAGACATTACTTATTTTAGCAACCATATAAGCCAAGTATATATAAAAAATTGAGACGACGGTTCAAAGCCCCGCTCAGACATCTCAAACAAAGCGAAATATGAAAGAATATTTCTTGTGAAACTTCAAATCCGATTCCAATTTCTGGCTAAAACTCTGAGAGAATGAATAAAATTTGCCACAATAAAGTGTCTCAAAAATCTTTTGCTCGGAATCGACTTTAGGTTCCGCCTTCCAAGTATAAAATTAACACACACACACAACATAAGTGATGATGAGAGATTGTAATCCTGTTTTAAGGATTGTAATGACCAATTATGTGTGTATATATGTATGTGTGTATGGATGTAATAACTTCCACATCCATCTACAAGAAACCTTAACTCCAAGGCTTTAGTCATATTAACAGTTTTCCCAAAGAGTTACCGTTTCTCACACTCATTACATGTGATTAATGATTTTATTAACTCTTCTTACTCCACCACAAAAACTCTCTCACATTGCGTCTCTACTTATAAAAAATAAAAAATTTGTTAAGATAAGACGCACAACGATTTTATGACTTCCGTAAATAAGCGTTGCTTACCAAAACCACTCTCTCTCTCTCTTAATTGTTACTGTGCATGACAAAGAATCTCTTAATTAATGAATGAAAATTTTTTTTATCACTTTTAACCGGAGAAAGAAGGATGAATATCATCAGCATCATAAAGATTTTTTTAAAATTTTATTACACTTTAGCACCTGTTGACGACGGAAAAACAGAATTCCAAATAATCACAAATATTTTACGGCATTTTATGAATGTCATCGCATCGCATCGCATCACATCACATCTCATCGCATCTCATATTTCTTTACCAAATTTTTTATGGTGACTGAGATATGTTTTGTTGAAAGAGAATACTTTCTATCCTTTTTGTGTTGTAATTATCACAAATCGTATGTAATTGTTATCATTATGGTATCATCATATCATCATTTTATGATCAACAGTAACAAAATTATGTTCATACATTTGGAAAGAGATTTAATGGGAACACGTCATATTTTAAAGTGTCTTATGAAAATCCCAAGTAAAAATTTCTTTATTTTTACACTTTATTCGTGGGAAAATAGAAAACCAAATTAATAATTTTAAACTAAAGAATTATTAATAACAACTCATAAAGAACAGAAGTCGTAAAGTCAAAAATTGTTTTGAATTTCATACAACGTCATACTCTGGGAGATTGGACTTGAACATTTCACTCCGATTGCTGGACTATTGTAGCGTATTTCCGGCGGAGGTAATGACTATCTACCGGGCCGCTTAATGAGTCTTCGCACACGGTCTTCCTTTCACCTGCATCTCGATCTTTTCTAATAGCCCGGCCGCCATAAACTCTCTACCGAACATTGCGAATAATTCCAGGATCGTCAGAGGATGTCGCCGCTGTCATAACCTTCTTGCTGGGCGCTTCAGTGTCGCATTTATCTGGGTCTCCGGACACTGTGACATTCTAGGAAACTGCAGGGTCGGCGAGCTCGCCAGAGTTAATGCACTACTCTCGGAGCCCTCTCCAATCAACTTAGGAATGCCCCTTACTTCTTTAAAGCTGGCTATTGCGCGCAATTTCTTTTAACACGCCAACTTAACCTGGATCAATGCGGAGTCTTGTTCTACCGTTAGGCTCACACGAATCTCAATGGATAGATAGCGTACCAACCAAGATCCATGATCGTCAGGGAATGTCGCCGCTGCCTTAACCTTCTTTCTTGGCGCTTCAGTTTCGCACTTATCTGGGTCTCCGGACACTGTGACATTTTGGGCAACAGCAGGGCCGACAGGCTCGCCAGAGCTAGTGCACTACTCCCGCAATCCTCTTCAATCAACGTATGTATGCCGCTTACCTCTTGCAAGCTGGCTATCGCGCGCAATTTCTTCCAAAACGCCAACCTATACTGGATCAAAAAGGAGTCCTGTTCCACCGTTAGGCTCACACGGCTCTTAATGGATAAATAGCGTACCAACCATGATTCATGATCATCAAAGAATATCGCCGCTGTCACAACCTTATTTCTAGGCGCTTCAGTGTCACACTATCTGGGTCTCCGGACGCTGCGACATTCTAGGAAACTGCAGCACCGGGGAGCTCGCCAGAGTTGGTGCACTACTCCCGGAATCCTCTTCAATCAACATAGGAATGGCGCTTACCTCTTTCAAGCTGACTATCGCGCGAAAGTTCTTCCAAGATGCCACTCTAGCCTGAGTCAATAAAGAGTGCTGCTCCACCGCTGGACTCACATGGCTCTCAATGGATAAAAGGCTTACCAACTAGCTACTTGAACTTGGTCGAAACATCATTTCGACCACAATGGCCACGCTTTTTATAGATAATCACGCAGAAAGAATGCGGCTCCCATTTTACGACTTCTGTCGTGAATGCAGTTTCACTGAAGAAGACAAGATTGCAATCAACTTAGTTTGTCAATGCCCATCTCTTGCAAGGTGCTGATATAGGTTTTTGGCTCTCCGATACTTATCAGCTGGACGGAGCGATCTCCATTGATGTCAAAGACATAGCCTCGTTCATCAAGCTTTCGGGCTTGTTTTCCAGCGTGGGTTAGTCGTGTTTTGGATGTGCAGCCTTTGCGCTGACTAACTTCTTTCGCCTTGATTAGGAGAAACTTGGTCAGTACAGAGACTGCGTTCACTTGTGGTAATAAAATGGGCCAATATGCATGCTTAGGCGAGCCTTTGGTATCAAGGCTACCACACTAACCTAATCTGAAATTAAAATCCGTTGTGGTTTAAACTTAATGAACCGAGCGTGACAAGGATGGTAAAACATCTTTCAATAAAGGCAAGCTAAAGAATTAATATTTCTTTAGCATTTCATAGCATAAAAAGCAGAACTAATAACCTGGTAAGGACGGGTAAGAACGACTAAGTAAGAATGCTCTTGATCACATCGCTTCTGCAGCGTTCAACTAACTATTTATACCGTAAAAATCATTTGTATGTCAGGGACTTGGCATGCTGTATAAGCAGGCGCACCTACAATGTGGAAAACACTTCATTACGAATCAACTAATCGGCCATATTAAAGCATTGTATTGAATGTATGAAGCGCAAGTAATGTATGAAGGCTTCAAGGAATCACCGCAATTAGTCTGACAGGGATGTACTTTATCACAAATATTCAAAAGTATATCACAGGGACGGTGAGAGGTAAAAGTCTATGCTTTTTACAGAATTTTTAGTGGACATATCCCACAAATTGTTTTCCATATTATCGTCACCGTAGTCTAGTTGGTAGGGTGTTGACTTACTCTATGAGAGCTCGTGATTTAAACCTTAGATCAAACTTCTCGATAGAAGTAAAAAGGAATCCAAAAAAAAAAGAAATAAAAACTCAAGATCTGAGAGTATATAACAGAGATCAGCAATGAATCGTTTTTCCGCTACTCTTAACCACTCATGCAATTTTGAGTATGAGTGAATCAACAGAATTGAAATTCAACTACTCTGATTCATTCATACTTCATACAACATTGATTTATAAGTATAGGTTGCAATGAGTATGAGTACAACGTTGACATAAAACTCATAACATTTCAAATATGTTTGATTCATACGCGTACTCATTGTGATTTATAAATTTATAAATATATTTATAATACTTATAAGTGATTCGAGTAATTCGAATCATTTATCAAAATTTACAGCATTTGTTGTTGTTGCATATAGAAACAAAAAAGAAAAGAAAGTCTTTGTCTTTGTTCAAGCAAAGCATACACACAATCTTCTTGTGAGTATAGTAGTGTGCGTACGCGAATCATACTTATTTTGTGCTTCGTGTAAATGTTAAGTAGAGACGAGTCGAAGTCAAAATATCATCATACGTATTGTTAAGTATGAATACGACAAGTAGTTCCAACTTTGAGTATGTGTAGTATGAGTATCATATTAAAATAAGTATAAATGCGTATAAGCAACAGAAATTATAAGTATGACTCGAATCTACTCATCGTTTTGAATACTCGTTGCTGATCTATGGTATGTACTTCCCAAGAAAAATCTTTTTATATCTTCTGTTCGGTATCGAAGTTAACACCCAAAATGGTCGAGAAAAAAGACAACAAAAGTAAACGTTAAATAGTAGGTCCCGCCCCACTCACGTATAAAACTAACACACATAACATGAGTGATGTGAGAAGCTAGGCTGTAATCCTGACTGAAGGGTTGTAATGGCCAATTATGTACGTATGTATGTATGATAAATTCATTAATGAAGCGGAAAAATGAATTCTGAAAACCGAGTTTGCACTTAAGCATTTACGTGCTGTCATTTACGAATAATTAATATGACATGTTTTAACCGTGTGTGAGGTGGTGGTCTGAACTATAAAAATTAATAAAAAACTAAAGTAAGTAGACCCCTTGTAAGACCTGATGCTAAAACAGATTTTTAAGAATTTGATTAATTACAGTACAGGGCCTTATAAATGCTTAGTTAAAGTTTTGAATTCTAGAGAAATCATTGTTAAACGATAGCAACAACAACAAAAAAATTGAATTTTTTTTTTAAGAGGATTTTTATTACAAATGGAATGGAAAAAAAGTGATGTGGAATAAAATGTAATTAAAAGCCATAAAATAAACAACAACAAAATGCCACAAAAAAATGTTAAAAACAATTAAAAAAAAAAATTACTTGATTTCACACAAACGAATAACAAAAAAACAAAAAAAAGCGAAAAAAAATTTTTTCAACAGATTATGACTGCATAATCACTCATTCACTCATACGCTCTCATTCATTCATTCACCTGTTGATCATAAAATTGCGAAAACAAAAAAAGGGTACTCTGTACAGTATTTAAATTGTACAAACAAAATGTACTCGAACCTTGTACTTGTACTCCTCTACATACAAAATTTTATTTTATAGTTGCTGCTGCTGCTGCTATTCTGTGCGAAATCCGTATATTCGTATGATGAAAAGGTGAATAAACGGTTTAAAGCTGTGTTTTCTGTGTTAACATTCAAAAATTTGTCTTAAATTTTGGTGTTGAATTCGTTTCATATTTTAAGATGAAACGTAAAGCACTGTACTCGTATTGTGTTATGGCTGCAATGGCAACATTTTTTTGCCTTTTTTTGCTGTTTTTGTTGGTTTCTTCTTTCGCGCTTGCCCTTTTTAACACACTCACACAGAATGTGTGTTAATTTTTCATGTTGAATTTGTGAAATTTTGTTAACGGATGCCAAGCATCTCTTGTTTGAAAGGAAGTTAGTGAGAGGGCGTTGTTGGCTGGTGTCTAGAAATTCAATAGTTTAAACATTTTAAAGTTTCCCTAGGGAGAACGAATTGGGTTGTTGGGTTTCTAGATGTCTATGTCTTGCTATAGACAGTATGAGAACAGGTTGGCTAGATAAGGCCAATTTTAGGTAAAGGTTATCGGTTTTATCATGGGGCACTGAGAGATTAGTAGGGGTTTCTAAGGCACTTTTTCCATACAAATTTGGGAGCACACTTATGCTACAGTCGATTATTTTTTTGGGATAGTAAATTATTGTCACATGTTGATCATAATCAAATCAAAAGATGTAGATACAAGACATCAAGCAGATCATGATCAGATACAAAACAGATCGTGAACAGATATAAAGCAGATCAAAATCAATATCTGCTCACGATCTGCTTTGTATCTGATCTCGATCTGCTTTGTTATTGATTTTAATCTGTTTTATATCTGATCGTGATCTGCTTCAAGAATGATAAACTAAAGATTACGCTTTCCACATGATTTCCCGTTAGATGACGTAGTTAGGCTATTTTAAAGGTTTCCAATTCTTTTTCATATATGAAAATTAACATTTCTTCTGAAAAGTATGTGCACTACGTGAAAGTAGTTGGCAGCCCTATAATATAACTTATATTATCATTAGCCAATAGGAACACAATTTGCGTGACGTCATTGATTCAACATGCGCAGAAAGTTTTAATTTTGTGTGCATGATGGCGTAATCTTTAGTTTATCATTCTTGGATCTGCTTGATGTCTTGCATTTATATCTTTTGATTTGAGTATGACCAACATGTGACAAAAATTTATTTTCCCAAAGAAACAATCACATTACATGTTACAAACCTAACGAACAATCTAACATGACCAACTGTAGCGTAGGCATGCTCCCAAATTTGTATGGAAAAAGTGCCCTAGAAACCCCATAAACATAATACTCATATCACAGCCGGACTATTGCATGGTATGTTGCAATGATGAGGAGTTGGAGTTGCCCAGCCCTTGGCAAGTTGAGGTTGAGAACCCTTGGCAGGGGCTTCTTTGAGGATTTGAATTCAAGGATCTCCACAGATTCAATGGTGTAGTTGCGTTCTGTGTAGTGTAGTGTGCAGTGTAGTTGCGTTCTGCCTTTTTGTTTTGTCTGGTCGGTATAATTCCTCTAACCTAACCTAACCTAAGAGGCGTCTACCAATAGGTATCCAAAGGAAGTGTGGCCGTAATTGATTAAAATTAATTCTTTTCGTCTAGAAATAACTCCATTAGGTTAAAGGTCGTGTACTTGTCAATTCTGGTCGAATTGATTGTTACATAGGAAGTTGAGGAAATAAAGCACAGGAAACCAACTCACGTAATTCCCAGGTTTTTCTGCTGTCCAACGCTGGATAACACAGTTTCGAAACAGGCTACTTTTTCCCATTTGAGAAAGTATTCGCCCCTATCGTCTCCTCTTTAAAAATCTGCAATCGCTTCCGTGCCACTTCGTCCGCCTTTGCTGTCCGCACTATGCCACAATGGACCGAAACCCATTTCAAACAGATATTGTGTCGACGTATGCATTCTAGAGAGTTCATGCAATGCACTTTCATTTGACGCCACTCGTCGACAAACTTAACACATACAACATAAACAGCAATCCTGACTCATACTCATAATTGGTCCTTCAGTCCGGATTACAGACTAGCTTCTCACACCATTTATGTTGTGTACGTTAGTTTTATACATGAGTGGGGTGGGACCTACAATTTAAAGTCGACTCCGAATGACAGATTTTTTAAGAAGCTTTTCCCGGCAATTTTATTTACTCTCAAAGTTTTTGCCAAAAATCTGCTGAAAGGCAGTCGCCGAAGAAATATTTTTTTCATAATTTCATTTCGATATCTGACCTAAGATTTGAACTCGGGCCTTACGACACACTACCTACTAGACTATGGCGACTAGTCTAATAGTAGTAGACTAAAGACTGTTAATGACCACGTCGTCGTATTCGAGTAGGTAGTAGGCCCACAGTTCAAATCCTAGCTCACAGACATCTTAAACAAAGTGAAATGTGAAAAAATGCTATGTGGTCCCATTCTCCTCCATCCACTGCTGGCGAAGAACCGTGCATGACAAAGCTAATAATACGATAGTGCAGCCGAATGCAGCCCTTCTAGTGCAGAATAAACGCCAATACCGGGGACCAGTATTCTATGTGTGGCATTAGACCCCAGGATTATAATTTGCCGTGAGAAATCAACTAGTAATCAGATTCACTGGATCCAGAGGAGGTCCATCTAATGCTACTGGATTTTGTTCGGTTGAATGAACAACGCAATGAACAGTGAAAGTAAGATTAATATTTGGTTTGTCTCCTGATCAGCTTTCCTTATTGTAAGTAGTCTCTATCACACCGGCCGTATTAATATAGAACTGCCAAACAAGCCTCAGTTACTCTCAGAGCTTTGTTCGCATTCATGTTCGTCTCAGAAATTAATATTACCTTCCAAGTTAGTAAAAAGTGAATGCCCCAGTGGTCAAGTGGTTTACCATCAAACGCTGAAAGCTTTCTCATTCTGAAATCGCCGTAGTCTAGTAGATAGTGTATTGGCTCATTAGGCGTAAGGCCCAAATTCAAATCCCAGGCCAGACATCAAAAATGAGATTATGAAAATATTTCTTCGGCGACTTCCTCTCAACATATTTCTGGCAAAAACTCTGAGAGCAATAAAAAATTTTGCCATGAAACATACCTAACATAATTGACCATTACAACCCTTCAGTCAGGATTACGACCTAGCTTCTCACACCATTTTCATGGCAATTTTTACTCTCAGAGTCTTTGCCAGAAGTCTGCTGAGAGAAAGTCGCGGAAGAAATATTTTTTCGTTTTGATGTCTGACCTGATATTCGAACCCGGGCCTTTTGTCTAATAAGCCAACACACTACACACTACCCACTAGACCGTGCAGCCCTTGCGCTGACCAACTTCTTCCTTTCCCTGATTTGGCGGAACTTGGTTAGTACAGGGACTGCGTTTCACCCGTGGCATCACAACGGGCCGCCATGTGTGCTCAAGTGAGCTTTGTGATATCAGAGCTACCACTACGACCTAACCTAACCTAACCCACTAGACCACGACGAAAACATGAAAAACTTCTCAAAAATCTGTCGTCCGGAGTCGACTTTAAACTGTAGCTACCGTCCCATTCATGTATACAATTAACGTACATAACATAAGTGGTGTGGGAAGCTAGGTCGTAAGTCTGATTTAAGGATTGTTATGACCAGTCATGTATGTATGCATGTAAGCATACATTCTCCCATAAATTATTTTTCTGTGATGGACTGGTCGATGTATCATCATTGATTGAACAAATTTCGATTTGTTAAGGGCGTAATTGAAACTTGTCGAGTTTCTTACACAACACCTCTCGTTACTTCATTTTTTTCTTTTTCCTGTGTTTGTCTGCGTGTATTTTGTTTTTAACATTGTTTTGCATCCGTTTTGGTGTATTCCGTTGTTGTATTAATGGCTACCGCCATTTTCTCATTTCTTGTTTTCTTTCGTTTTTAATATGGGGTTTTCTTTAATGGCATTTAATTTGTTTTTTTTTTTTTAATGAAGTGAAGAGTAAAAGGTGTAAAACCGTTAGATGATTTAGTACTCCAGCATTACCCACAATTTGTTTTTTTATTGCTTTCAAAGCCTTACGTTATCTTAACGTTATAACTGTACTCGTACATTAGTTTTAATACTTGTGGATGTTAAGTGAATGTACAGTAAGACCCCGCTTAACACCACGGATATGTTCCAATAAGTTTCAGCGCTAAACGAAACAGCGTTAAAAGAGGCAATTTAACACGTACATATGTATACGCTTAGTAACATTGATGACAACTAAGAAATCAACTGTGACGCAGGAAAGATGGGTTCGTACTGTGATTGTGACTTCGGAAAATGAAGTTGGAATCTTTATTCTGGGCAGGGTAAGTAAAGAGCATTGAGAAAGATACGTAGTATACACCGTCGCTATATAGTGCACCGCTTTTGGTTAGTGCATGGCAGTTTCATTTGCAACCGCGTAATACTGAAATAGCGTTAAGCGGGGTCTTACTGTATTTAATGTCATGACCAGTACTGTTGTGGCGGTATTAACGTTTGTAATGTATATCTTTTTTTGTTCCTTTTTATTACTAAATCATCTAATAAACTACTTAATAGAAATCTAATTACAATCATCAACTCTAATAAAAGCAAATAATAAAACTTTTAGTGAGACAATGTGACGTTATCGATGTGGGGTTTTTATTTACGAAAATTTATTTAACGTAACTGGTATATGTCATCTAGAGATTTTAGGAAAAGAGTTTGATGTGGAGTACTCACACTACAGTCACTCTCAATTGCCTCATGGATAGTTTATCAATTCCTATTGACACTGTTTAGAAAGGTTTCAATCTGTCTGTATTTAATCCATATACTAACCCTCCTTAGCTCCAAGGCGGATAATTTTACGAGTATATCAGCTTATACCACAAATTCGAAAAGAATACAATCAGTTTATTAAATACTAAAGCCAGTAGGTGAGTAGGTTATCGAAGAACAAGTCGTCCTGTTCGAATCCCAGGTCAAATATCAAAACGAAAAAATATTTCTTCGGCGACTTCCTCTCAGCAGATTTCTGGCAAAGACTCTGAGAGTAAAAATTGCCATGAAAAGTTTCTCAAAAATCTGTCGTTCGGAGTCGACTTTAAACTGTAGGTCCCGCCGTATAAAATTAACGCACACAACATAAAGCTGAGAAGCTAGGTCGTAATCCTAACAGAAGGGTTGTAAATTATGTATGTATGTACGCGATTTCAAAGACCATTCGGAAATCACTGAACTGTAGAGCCGAGTATTAATGCCATTCTGTAGCTGTAGTCAATCGATAGCCTCAATCCAGATTTCGAACAAAAACGAAATAAGAAAAAAATATTTCTTTCGGAAACTTCCTTTCAACAGTCTTTTGAAATATATTCGATGAGATAATAAAATTGCTTTGAAAAGTTTCTCAAATCTGTCTGTTAAACTGTATGTACCTTCACTTATGGATGAAACTAGCATGCACAACTTTGACGTTGTGAGAAGCTAGGATGTAATCCTGACTAAAGGATGATAATGATTGCTCGTACACTTCCAAATAGGAAACCGTATTATTGTGCGGTAGCTGGTTCATGGAGATCCGTTCCTACTCTTTTTCGATGTGATATCAGTCTGATGTAATTGATCGAAATTGATATGTTAGGGCATCATATCGAATAAGTTTGCTTTAAACGATAATCAGGTTCGCAATCATGCTCTGGGCATTTGCAATTGTACATACTTACGATACTTTTCAATGCAATTTGCATGCTACATTTATTACCTCCAGACGAAAGAGTTCGGGGTTGCAGAATTTAAGTTGATGTTTTAAGCATGTCGAACTGTAGTTGATATTTCCACTTCACCTGCTGCCTTATTACTTATAAGCCGTTCACATTTTTATGGCCATTTCATGATCTTCAGTAGGTAAATTTACGATCGTGCCGGTAATTCCTTTTCTCTCCAGCTGTGGAAAGTTAGCAATTGTTTAAGTCAGACTTTCTAAAAGACGCCGTGGTCTAGTAGGTAGTGTGTTGGCTCATTAGACGAAAGGCCCGCGTTCGAATCCCAGGTCAGACATCAAAACGAAAAATATTTCTTCGGCGACTTCCTCTCAGCAGATTTCTGGCAAAAACTCTGAGAGTAAAAATTGCCATGAAAAACTTCTCAAAAATCTGTCATTCGGAGTCGACTTTAAACCGTAACTCCCGCCACTCATGTATAAAATTAACGCACACAACATAAGTAGTGTGTGAAGGGTTGTAATGGCCAATTATGTATGTATGTTTCTAAAAGACCAAATGGAAATTCAATGAAAAGTACAATGGTGTCTGTAATTTTAATCAAAGATCTACTGTGATAAGTGCTGTGTACTACAATCCATACCGGACTTTACAGTTTGCATTATATTTACTGCGAGATGAGTTCAAATACTGAATATAAAACAAAAAATAACAAAATTAACAACATTTAATAAAAATTATTTTAAAAAAAACATGTTTTTTTAAACAACAATATAATTGAACTGATACACTGACGTCATTTCATTCAATATCGATGCCAACATGTGTTTTAAATTATTTTAAACAATTTTTTTTTTATGGTTATCACCATTAACCCAGATTATAAGACAAGAAAAAGGAAAGAAAGAAAAAGAAAAATGTTGATTTTCGTTTGTTTTCTCTTTAAAGAAAACCCATTTAATTTGATTTAAAACCTAGAAATTTCGCATTAAATCATAAAATAAAAACAAACTTCTCAATTTTCACAGCCGTTAATCAAAAAGTATTCCCCCCAAAAAAAATAAATTAAAATAAATTCACTCTGTGCGCCCCCCTGACTAGAAATATAACAACGAATATAACGAGAGATGATACAAAAAAAAAAACTGAAGAAAAACGATAAAAATCTTTAGGTCCAGAATGAAATGAAATTTGTATGAGCTCCTGATTTTAAAAACCGATAACATATCACATTAAGCAGAAACAAAAACAGAAACAGAACAGTCACCACTACGTAAGGAACAACAACAATAAAAACGCATTAAAATTGTACATTTTTAAATGCTACAGGTAGTATCATTGTCATCTTAAATATTTCCATACTCAACACTATAGGCCTTAACACGCATACGTGCTCTCACAGCATTTTAAATAACAATTCATAGGTAAATTGTAATAGAATTGTACTTCACCAAATAAAATTCTTGAGAATATTTTTATGATAACCTAAGCTTTTCACTGTTCAGTTGCAAATTTCATATGAAAAGAACGGAAAACAAAATTAATCTCTTCAACTAAGAAACGAAAACTAAAAAAGAAATGAAAAGAAAAGAAAAACTGATGAAAAGGTGTCAATAAATTACCCTAAAGTATCCCCATAAACATTTTAACGCATTTTGTTTTTTTGTCTACGCATAATACATACTCGTACATCATCCATAAGTATGTGCATACATTAATGCGATAACATTTCGATGTTATTTATTTCGATTGCTTTTATTTCATCGTCCAATAACAAAAAAACAAAAGAAAAGAAAGAAAAAAAGAAAGAATGAAAGAAATAATCGAGTTTTATTTTTATTTAATTTTCATTTGTGTATCAGAGTGTTTTTTTGTTTTGGTTTCTAAAACGCATTTGATGGATGTTTAAACATCAATTCCTTATCTTAACTTTTTA
The DNA here is from genome assembly GCA_014635995.1 of Sarcophaga peregrina. Classification (NCBI taxonomy): domain Eukaryota; kingdom Metazoa; phylum Arthropoda; class Insecta; order Diptera; family Sarcophagidae; genus Sarcophaga; species Sarcophaga peregrina. The sequence continues at coordinate 94,405,488 of CM025791.1, forward strand.
CATCGTTTTAATGTTTTCATTGGAAATCACCAACGATGTAAATAGTTTAAGTTGTATTTTAAATAATGCCCTACACTGGCAATTTTGAATTGAAGGAAGTGTGTAACAACTAATAGATTAATGCCTACGTTAGTGAGACTCACATAGCCAGGGAATTGAACATCTGATTCCATAGGCCCTTGATGGAATTAACCTTGTCTTATGGTGTATATTGTGCTAGGTAGACGATTTGCACACTCTAACGCAAGTACCAATTTAGTAACTGAGTACATAGGCAGTCAGCTGTCCTGTCCATCAACACACTTTGTTCCAACATTCCAACCAAGGCATTATGTGTTAATCTGTGTTGTGTGTCAATTGACTACCCTCTGACCTTCTATTAAAAGCAGAAAGCTAAGTTGATGGCATTAAGACTCTTATGTACTTAGTTACTTGGTCACTACAAAGAATGTAAATAAAATATACAAACAAAACTACAAGAGTTTTCGAGAAAGCTAAGCCATGAACATTCGATTTCAAGAACGTTCATCAGACTGTTTACATGGGCATATAAAAAGGCAAGACAAAACAGGCAGCGAATAGTAAAGATTCAGTCAGTCTTGTGTGACGACGCGTTGAACAGTCCTTTAGTCAGGATTACAATCTAGCTTCTCACATCATCTGTGCGTTCATTTTGTTCAACTAACGGGAGCTAGTCGCCGTAGTCTAGTAAGTAGTGTGATGGCTTAATAGACGAAAACCATTCGTATCTCAGGTCAAGCATTAAACCGGCATTCTTCGGCGTCATCCTCTCAGCAGATTCCTGTCAAAAATTTTGAGAGTAAAGAAATTTGCCATGAAAAAGTTTCTCAAAAATCTATCATTCGGAGTCGACTTTAAACTGGAGGTTCCGCTACTAACGTCACGTATAAATTTAATGCACATAACATAAGTGAGGAATTTTCCCTAAGGACAATGTACAATGTGTCAATTTCGACCTCCGGGTACTGTGCTTGTCTTGACCGACAGGTGCACGTCCTCTAACCTAACCTAACATAAGTGAGGAGCTAGGCCGTAAATCTGACAGAGGTGTTGTAATGGCCAATTACACAGCCCTGCTAATTTGGACTTTTTTGTACAAATAAGATTAATCCAGATGTTTCCGAAGGCATTTTGAATACGAATCAAAAACTTTCCACCACGTCAAGTTTTTGAGAAAAAAGTGGTCGAAACCCCTAAAAATAGAGTTTTCGGCCATTTCTGAAAAATTGTAGAGCTAAACACTGATGTTTTACATTTATCGCTGTTGTCAGAAATTTGCAATTGATCTTTGCTCTTTAAAATGAGCCCAAAGCTAAATTGATTCCATGCATCCTTAAAGTAGGTGGTAAGTCAAAAGGGTGCAAAAGAAAAAGAAACACGTTAAGGAGGTCTTTAAAAATGAATCGGATTTACTTGAAAATTGTAGCTCAGGAGTTTTTGAGTTCGCTGATTACAGATCTTTATTCAGATTTAAAGATTTAAAAAATTCAAAATGGAGGATCCAATATGGCGGTAACAAACCGATTGATTTTTATAAACCTCGACCGCTCAAACTGCTTTCAAAAGCACCTGGAGCCATCTTATTTGCAAAACCCATACAGGGCTGTATTATGTAACTAATCCACATCGTGCTTCATTGTGCACTTAGCTCTCTTTTTCGGATGATGGAAACCTAGTTTCTAAGCAAAAACACCACCATGCTTATGTCCTATTGCTTCATAATTTTGTTTGTAATTTGATCCTTTCGCTTTCTGATCAACTGATCAAACCTTGATTTAACTTCTCCTTAGCCAGTCAGGCTGTACAACAATCCGGAATGCATTCTTAACTTTTCTGTAATAAAAAAGCAAAATATGAAAATAATATCCAAGTTTTCATGGAAAAATTAAAAACACTTTATCTGCTTGCAAAAATCCTCACTTTAGTTAACGGAAAGTTGTAATAATGGCCCTTAGGGTTTAGTTAAAGGTACCTTTAGTTAAAGGAACCTGTAAACTTACCTTTAACTTTTTACTTTAATAAAAAAAATATGGCAATACCGGAGTCGATAAAACTGCTTAATAATATCCAAGATTATATCCAAGTTTTCATTGAAAAATGAAAAACTCTTTATCTGCTTGTTAAAATCCTCACTTTAGTTAACGACAAGTTGCAATAATGGCCCTTAGGGCCGTTAAACTTGGGTTTAGTTAAAGGTACCTTTAGCTAAAGGGGATTGTAGAGTTACCTTTAACTTTTTACTTTAATTAAAATATGGCAATGCCGGAGCAAAGTAGATAAAACTGGTCAATAAGAGAAGATTTTTTTAAGCGCAGTGGCAACAGCGTTTATGATCTTTTTCTTTAAATTTAAAGTTGCCATATCGAAAATAGTATATAATATGGCAAGTTCAAATATAAAGTGATATTTAAATGTTAAAGTTAGGATGATCCTCTCCTTAGCTTAACGCTCACTTCTATCATATTGTCCACTTATAATAAAATCCTCACTTTAGTTAACGGGAAGTTGTAATAATGGCCCTTAGGGTTTAGTTAGAGGTACCTTTAGCTATAGGGGACTGTAAAGTTACCTTTAAGTTTTTACTTTAATTAAAATATGGCAATGCCGGAGCAAAGTCGATAAAACTGCTTAATAAGAGAAGATCTTTTTAAGCGCAGTGGCAACAGCGGATACCGTTTTTTTTTTTTGTTTTGTTTTGGTCTTGCCGTATATGATCATTTTGTCGAAATTTAAAGTTGCCATATCGAAAATAGTATATGATATGGCAAGTTCAAATATAAAGTGAACTTTAAATGTTAAAGGTTAGCTTAACGTTCACTTCTATCATATTGTCCACTTAAAATAAAATTCTCACTTTAGTTAATGGGAAGTTGTAATAGTGGCTCTATAGATGCCCTAACAAGTCGACTTGCATTAGATTTTAAGAAATCATAAATAAAATACAAGAAAACTGTTCCAATTTGTATTAAAACTTGTGTTTTGGGTTTCATTAATTGTATAACAAACCAAAATCAAAGAGCTTTTATGTTAATTTAAACGCATTTAAATAACTAATAAAACATCTTTTAGAATTTAAATCAAAAACAAACCAAAAAGAAACAAAAAAAAAAATGAAAATCGAATTTCAAATTCAATTTAAATTCGATCGTATCGCATGGCACGTTTTTATTTACAATTCAAAATAAAAAATTTTTGTTTTATTTTAATTTTTATTTTTATTTCTTTACAATACAATGGTTTTTTTCTGAATAGAAAGGAGAGAGAAGAAAAAAAATGTAAAGAAAGAGGGAAAAATAAATTGATGGTGGTTTGGTGGTGTGTTTTGTTTGAACAATTTATTGGAATTCATTTGAATAACGACGACCTTAAAAATCTGTTACTTTTTCCTAGAGGCAATCAATCAAAATTTTTACGATGTGTGTGTGAGTGTGAGTATGAGTGTGAGTCTAATGTTTAAAATACAATTTTTTTACATAGAAATTCAGTTTTGTTGCTGTTGTCATTTTCTCAATTAACATAATTTAATTATACTCGTAAGTTTAAAAAAAAGAAAAACGAAAAAAATTAAATCAAATCCAATCAAACGTTACTTTTTATCAAACGTAAACAGCAACATGGGTGGTTGGCTGTTTGGATAAATTTTATGGTTTCCCATAATACGTACACATTAATGGAATGTTTTTGTGCTGGTTTTGGCTAGACTTTTAGTCGCTTTCAAAATGTTTCAATTTAAAAGGAAAAATGCTCTATAAATGTCAAAGATTTTCTTTTTTGTTAATTGATTTCCAATTTATTGGATTTGTTGTGCCGTGTTGTGTTGTCTTGTGTTGTAGACATGATGGCTGTGATGTCTAAGGGGCCCTTATTAAAAGCCACCCACAAATTAATGTTCCATTACAAGTGTTTGAAAAATTAAATTAAAAATAATGAACACGTCATCTGAAAACTTGGTTATTACAGTAAAAGCTTACAAATTAGAACCTTTAATAATTCGAAATTTCAGAAATAAGAATCAGTGCTTGCAATGCATTATATGCTCTAAAATTCGTAATTCCTGAGCATTTTTTCTTTGTTTTTGCTATTTTAAACACAAGAAATCCCCAAATTCTTTTTGTTCTATAAAACTAAAAAGGGGAATCACCAAATTACATACGTTTTTTCATATTTAGGGCCATTATTACAACTTTCCGTTAAAGTTGGGGTTAGTTAAAGTTACTTTTAGCTAAAGTGAACAACAAAGTTACCTTTAACTTATTTTAGTTATTACAACTTACAGATAACACATACATAATTGGCCATTACAACCCTTCAGTCAGGACTACGACCTAGCTTCTCACACCACTTATGTTGTGTGCGTTAATTTTATACATGAGTGGCGGGACCTACAGTTTTAAAGTCGACTCCGAACGACGGGTTTTTGAGAAGCTTTCCATGGCAATTTTTACTCTCAGAGTCTTTGCCAGAAATCTGCTGAGAGGAAGTCGCCGAAGAAATATTTTTCGTTTTGATGTCTGACCTGGGATTCGAACCCGGGCCTTTTGTCTAATAAGCCAACACACTACCCACTAGACCACGGCGACTTCAAAGAAACCAGCCTTATAGTAGATAAAAATGTGGTGTGTGTCGACTTGTTTTTCGCGGGTCTTTTCCAGGATTTGGCATAGTGTGGAGATCTGGTCGATGGTGGATTTGCCAGATCTGAAGCGGCACTGATAAGGTCCAATCAGTGTTTTGACGAGTGGCTTAAGTCGTTCAAACAATACGTCTGTAAGGACCTTATATGCAATAAGGAGAAGGCATCCCGTGATAAGTCGTACAAAAGGTTACGTCAATAAGCAGCAGGCAATTATGGAACAGTCGCTGGAGAAGAACTCGAGGCGTGAGCAAATAAGAAAAATTCTCAAATTTTATTGTTTGGAGTTGATTTTAAACTGTAGGTCCCCATCACTTAAGGATAAAATTAACACACACGTGATATAAGTAGTATGAAAAGCTAGGTCGTAATCCTGACTGAAGAGTTGTAATAACTAAATATGTATGTATGTATGTATGTAAATCGTTGAAATACTTTCAAACTTCTGTGGCAAAGGAAAAGAATAAAAGGTCATGCATAATATAAACCAGAATATATTAGTTGTTGTACAACAATAACAAACTCTATGTATGTATGAAAATAATAATAAATGTAGGAATATAAACAAACATACCCAGTCAACAGTCGAGTATTTGTATGTATTCCATGCAAATGACTAGTCATCAGGTGAAATGTATCTCACACGCCTTTATTGTGCCACTAATTAGTGTACGTGAGGAATTTTCAGTATCCTATTTGCCAGTAAATGATGTAGACCAGCTTTGGCCCTATTAATATTATTAAACATGGCCAACAAATATAAAACATAACACAACTTAAAATAAAAAAACACAAAAAGGCATTTGACTTATTAAAAAATATCAACAACAACAAGAAGAAAAAAAGTTAACCATTATCTAGGAATTTAAATCAGTAGCAGTTGAACAAACTTATACAAAAACACACACACAAATAGTAAACCCAGAGACACCGTTTGTAGCAAAAGCTGTGTGGCAGTGGCAGTGACAGTGCCAGTGACAGTGACAGTGGCAACATGGCAATGTTAGCCAGCCAGTATCAGCTGTATTTACGCATGTTACTGTATGTAGAATATACAACATCTAGTCTTCAAAACAAGATAACAACTGACAAAACTCATTTGTTTAAATGTAAAACAACTACTACAACAACAACAAATTATACACACTCTCTCTTTAAAAGAATGAAAAAAAAAGAAGTGAAATAAACGCCATAAAATTTTGTTTTTTAATAATGAACGTAAAAAGTTTTTCATCCTTTTTTTCTGGCGAAAACAATACATTTTCACTGCCAAATATCAACAGCAACATGTGGCAAGTGATGCCAATAAAGGATTTTCTCATAAATATTAACGTTTTAAAGGTTTTATGAAAAATTTTCTCTCCACCAAGCCTATTGCCCTGACAATTTACAGGATCCTGCTCGGTGTCAACAATGACTTTTTTTCGCCTAGAACTTCATATATATCCTGTTGTTTCATCCTGAAATTCATTAATACCTCACAAGTTTCAAGCATATCTTGTGATGATTCATTCCCATCGTCACAGAATCTATATACCGGGCTCGTTACAATGCCTATTCAGGATAACTGCGCTCAGAGTCTACAGTGTCTTTTGAGAAAACTGTTTACCAACCTTAGGTTATTCACAACAAAAGTTATAATTGCCTCCAAACGTACTTAGTTTAAGAGGAGTCTTTGCATCTATTAATCTTCCCTTTAGTTGAGTATACTTATCCAAACATCCTCTCCCACTCATTACAAGGGTTATGACTACTGCAACAAACGGAATCTCGATCCCAAATGATCTGGGACCTAACAGTAGATAGTTATGAAAATCTTATTCTGCCTAGTCCAGCTTCTTCAGAATTTCCCAGAATATTTGTGGCCTGACTGTATTGCTGTGTCCTGTCTTTTACAGAAAGGAGAATTGAGAAAAGAAAAAATAGGAAAAAAAAGATGTCTCGTGGCTAAGTTGACATAATACATATCACTACCATCTAGTCCGTTCCGTTTACGAATTCTGTTAGATTCTCAAGCTATCGGCCTTTTCGTTCTACCAGCCCCTTTAACAAATTGACCATCTAACCATTTCTCTCTTTATATCTGAAGACGAGCCTTTTGTCATTACAATCCTTCAGTCAGGATTACGACCTAGCTGCTCACACTACTTATGTTGAGTGTATTAATAAGCAGCGGAACCTACGGTTTAAAGTCAAGCTCTTTATGGAAATTTTATTTACTCTAAGTGTTTTTGCGAGATATCTGCTGAGAGGAAGTCATATTCATATTTTTTTGAACTCGGGCTTTATCGTCTAATAAGCCAACACACTACCTAATAAACAACAGCGACTTCAACATCCGAGTTTAATGCTCTACCGTGCTTCTTTATGCCGCGGAGGCATGGACTTTATTAAGCATTGAAGCAGCAGCCTTCAGAGTATTCGAGAGAAAAGTCCTACGTAAGATCTTCGGTCCAGTACAAGTTGGTGATGATTTCCGCATCCGATCCAACTGTATGAGCTGTATGAGCTCCTCAACGACATAGATGTTGTGCAGTGTATTAATATCCAGCGGCTGTGCTGGCTCGTTTATATCGTTCAAATGGAGGAGGCTGCTCCGGCGAAGCGGGTATGTATTTGATGTGGAAGTTGGCGAAGAGGATAACCTTGTTTGTGTGGGAAGGGCCAAATCGAGGAAGCCCTGTCATCGTTTGGTGTGACCAACTGACGTATACTCGTCATTGGCAATAGGAAGGCAGAAGGACTCGATATCCTTTTTTGTATTTACGTACGTTTTAGTAGAAAAACAAATAATAAATCACGCCGATGGATAAAATAAAGAAAATGAAATAAAAGGAGACACATTGTGAAAATTGGCAACACTTAACAGAAATTCACTATTGTCGATTGGCAAAAAAATTTGCTAGTTTAAAAGCCTACATGTTATAATATATTTAAAGTAGTACGAGTATACTCGTCTTCGCAGTACGGGATGCCTTGTGAAAGGACGAGTATACCCGTCCTTGGTAGCGAATATATTAAGTAACTAATTAAAGTTTATAGTTTTTACGTTTGTTAAGTTGTAAGTTTTTAAAATGTGAAGTTGGCATCACTGGGGTAAATACCAAAGTAAGGGCATATACCCATGGCATATGGATTTATGTTTGTATGGACATGCAGCACACATACATACATACGTATGTATGTATATGGAACTGCATCAAGTATGAGTATGTTGCCACCTGTAATAAAACATCATGTTATACAAGATAGAGTATCTGCAATCAAACAAACTTTTGGCCTTTTCTTGTTTTTGTATTTGTATATGTATTGTTAACATTTTACACACATACTCGTACACATACTCGTACAATAGCATTTCAGCAGCAGATACAAATGAAATTGTATCTTTTCTCTGCTACAAAAACAAACACTCGAGAAAAAAGAAGGAAATTAAAAGCTTAGAAGCCAGAGGACTTGTTGAAAACGTTTGTTGGCCATTAACTGGAATAGTTAGAGTCATAGCCACAATAAATGAAAGATTCACACTGTGAGTCTGTCAGCATCTACTCACTGAGTGTAGAAAAGCCAGAGAATTGTATGTGAAATCATTGTTCATACCAGATGCCGTAGACAAATTAAATGAAAAATGTTTTGAACAACATTAGAGAAATGTGGCCTATGATGATAGTGGTGTTTGCCTGGACTAAATGAATCTGCATGTTCAACAGTGACTAAATGAATCAACAGTGAACGACTGTAGGTTTGTTCTTTTGTTAATTATGTGTTCTCCAGTTAGAATTTAGTGCAAAAACAGAAAACAAAAAAATATGCCCAGTTTTTTTGAGATTAAAACGAATTGATAAAACAAGAGGCCTTATGATGTATTGTTATTATGCCACCATAATGTTGCCATCATTTTTCTATGTCCGTTCCATGTCTGTCCCCAATTGCCCGGGTGTAATAAATTTCAAAATATTATGACTCTTATACAACCAAACACACATTCGCTCTCTTTCTCTCTCTATCTCCGTCTTTCTAAACTTTTAATATGATTTTTATTGCCTATAAGCTTAAATGACTTCTTAAGAAATGTTTACCAATCAAAAAAAATAAATTTCTTACATTGTTGTAGGAGCTCTAGAGTGTTGGCGTTTTAAGCATTCTCTAAATGTTTAAAATATTGTCTTAAAAAAAATTCTAATTGATGAGCAATTGTCACGCACTGTAATAGGCTTGAATAATTTGTTACAGTTGGCAACATTACTGGTTTTGCTAGCATCAATCCTGAATGTGGAATTCTATAGCCTTAATACACCTGGTCCGATTTGAGTGTCATATTACGTTTTTAGTTACCTTTTGCTTATGCACCACAGATGGTAGAAGGAAAAAATTTTAAATTAAAAAAAATTCAACTAAAAATTGAAATTAATAACCATTCTTTTTACTATTTAAGCTGCTCTTGTGTTAAAGAAAACATTTTTTCATATAGAAATTTAACAAGCACACACACAACCCAAATGATGTGAGAAGCTAGGTTGTAATCCAAACTGAAGGGTTGCAATGAGTTAAGTTATGAATATTTAAAGATTATGGGCATTAATTCAAAATATTTTTCAATGAAAGGTTCATATTTATTTCAAAATAAAGGGCAAGAACGCTGTTCCGTTTAACGTTATATCAGTATTACGCGGTAGTATTGGAATTCCCCAATTCACACTGTACAGGGTGCAGAGACCTGCGCCGAGCAAATTTGTCGGCGGCGGCGGCTAAAGTTGAAAAGGTTCGGCGGCGGCTTTAAGCCGGCTGTCAGCCGAAATATGGTAAAGTTTCGGCGGCGCTTTTATTTATTTAAATAATATGCATACAACATTTCCAACATTTATTTAAAGAACAAAGAAGACATGTAAATCCATGTATGAAACATTAGCCTCACATAATTGGTCATTACAACTTTTCAGTCAGGATTACGACTTAGCTTCTCACACCACTTGTGTGTGTGCGTTAATTTTGTATATGAGTGTTGGGGCCTACAGTTTTAAAATTGACTCCAAATGATAGATTTTTGAGAATCTTTACATGGCAATTTAATTTACTCTCAAAGGTTTTGTCAAAAATTGCAGTAAATTTACTAAATAATCATTGTTAGCAAATCGATTATTCAAAATTAGCGACTAAAGAAAAAATTAGAACAAAAAGTAAAATTACATACGAAGCTAATTACACACATGCTACACGCAGAATCAAAATTTACACACAATATGTGTAATTACACACAAGGTGGCAACACTGGTCTGCTGTGATGCCTGGTTGCTCCACTATGTTAAAGGGCCTTAGATCTCTGCAGCACATTTGAACAAGCAGCCGTGCGTTAGCAAATTTTTCGGAATCTGCATTTTTAGAACTTCCTGACAATAAGAATTTTATTTTGGCATGCGAATTTTACAAATTTTTTTGATTTTACGTCACTACCATGAGCACGAAAATGGTTACAGAGGTTTGATGTCGACGCAGAAACTCCAAACCTGAAATTATTTCGCATTTTATAACACTTACAAAACAATTATCAGAAAAAAATATTCAAAATAAAATTTTCCAAAAAAATTTGGCTAAAAGCTAATTGAAATTGGAGTTTCAATTATTGTTTTGGGAATTCAATACCATTAAAAATAGCAAGGTCGTCATCGGAATCAGATGAATTTAACTCATTTAAATTATTGAAATTTGTAGTTCTTTGGTTCTCCATTTTAATTTTTTGTCTTTTAAAACATTTAACGTAAAGTTAAAAGTGTTACCACATTCACCAAAAACAAGAAAGGGTGTTCAAAATTTCCATATCAAAGAATTTAAAATTTTTCTATTAATATATCACAAAATGAACAAAAAAACTTCAATAATGTATTTAAGTCAAGTAAAACAAAAATATAAATATCATATTTTATATACATATAATTAAAATTTACTGTATACAATTTTAAAAACATATTTTCATATATTTTAATTTTCTTACATACATAAAACGGCGGCTGAATTTAAGCCGAATCAAGCCGAATAAATTTTCGGCGGCGGCGGCTTTTAAATTTTGTCGGCGGGTTGGCTTAGCCGGCTGTCAGCCGATCGGCGCAGGTCTCTGACAGGGTGGCAGATATATAATGCAACAAAGTAAAGCGCTATATTTTTTTAATGTTTTTTTTAATTTTATTATTCAAAAGCAAAAATTGTTGGAAATAACATTAAATTTTAGAATCAGTTTAGATTTGTTCGAATTGCCCACCTTTGGTACGAATTATGGCCTTCAAACGGCCGACAAACCATCACGCACTGCACGAAAGTTGCGATGTTTTGGCTCATTCCCGACGAAGCACCGTCTTAAAATGATCGACACTTTGGTATTTTTTAGTGAGAACCTTACTCTTCAAAATGCCCCAGGCGCAGAAGTCCAACGGATTGTGATCCGGAGATTTTGGTGGCCATTGTGCGGTAGAAATGAAGCGAGGAACCTCCTTTTTAAGCCATTCTTGGTTGACGCGTGCTGAGTGCGGTGATGCTGAGTCCTGTTGGAATGTCCATGGTCTGTGATCGAAATGTTTGTCTGCCCAGGGCTTCAATATTGTCTTTAAAACATTTTCCCGATAATATTCGGCATTTATTTTGACCCCACGGTCGATTAATATGAGCGAAGAACGACCATCGTTCGTTACGGCGCCCCACACCATTACCATTGGCGGCGCTTGAGTTCTGGTGGCCAATCGCAGGTGTAAATTTTCAGTTGACCTCTTTGGCAAGTAAACCCGATCATTTTATTTGTTTACAAACTGCTCAATTTGGAATGGCTGCTCATCGGAGAAAACCAAATTCGGTACGTGGCCACTTTTGTGCAAGCGAGGTAACTCCTTGGCTCTTTCCAGTCTAACTTTTCTTTTGTACATCGGTGAGCTCTTGTACTTTTTGGAACTTCAATGACGTTAGTTCAAGCTCATTTTTCAATGTGTGTTGCATCTGTTCTCGCGATATGTTCAGCTCATGAGCAATTTTTCAACCACTGCGGCGTGGATTTCGATCAAATCTGGCCTTCACTTTTCGGATCATTTCTGGTGTTATTACCGTTTTTTTTCATCCACTTTTTGGACGCGATGCAACGCTGCCAGTATCACGGTAACGAGCAATGGTACGAGAAACAAAAGATTTATTCACATTTAAATGCTGGAGGGCTCTAACGATAGCCACCTGTGGTTTTTCAGCCAAATATAAAACAATCAAACTATCACGCTTGAATTTCATTACGAATAACTTTTTTCTTCTGAATGCAATAGATCAAAATGCTTCTGTAAGCTTGTAAATAATAAAATGAACTGTCACTGGAATAAATCTGTCAGCTGTCAGACGCGCGGTTTACAAATGATAGCAACCTGAAGTTGGTTGCAATACATATCAACCACCCTGTATGTATCTTTTTCAACGCTCTTTTGTTATCCTGTCCAGAATAAAGATTTCAACTAATTTTTCCGATGTTGCAATATATTTACGTGCTAAGTTGCCTCGTTTAACGCTGTTTTGTTTAGCACTTGGACTTATTGGAAAGTATCCCACGCGTTAAGCGGGGTCTTACTGTATTTAACATGGCAAACTATGATTTTCTTTCCAGAAAATGATTTTTAGGTCAGAAACACTTCAAGTCACACAAAAAACACAGAATACTTAATTAGTCTTTACAAGCCTTTAATCTGGATAACAACCTAGCTTCTTACACCACCCATGTCGTGTGTGTTAATTTTATCTATAAGTGACGAAACCTACAGTTTAAAGGCGATTACGAACGACAGATTTTCGAGAAAACTTTGCAGATGTCATATTGTGCTTCTGACGTCTGCTTTGTAAACAAACTTCGTAATTTCGATCTAAAGAACCGTCGAACAACAGTTAAATCATGACAGATGCATAATCGTGATGTTGTTGTGGTTCGAAGCTGAGACTTGAGGGAGCCTACTTTCCTTACTTTTGTAAAAGCGAAACGAACCAAACCGATTTATACGTTTTTACCTTTCAAAAACGCTTAAAATATATGCTCGTCGTTTGCAAATAAAATAAAAATAAATTTTTGTTTAATTTTTATTAAAAGTCTTTATTATTCACACACAATTCTGTGTGGCACTGTTCACAACTTGATGTAAACAACAACAATTGCCTTTTCTTTGTTATTTCTATGTTTATACCCTATGCATAAAGAATAACAATTACTAGACAATTGTTCGACAGAGCCTTGTAACAGAGATCTTAAAACCACGATTGCTCTCTTCAAACACATCGCATCTTTACACAAGACTGACTGAATTTGAATGATTCGGGTTTATTTTAATGGCGAAACATTTAAAACGACAGCACTTACCTAACGTTTCCGAAATATTTGGCGTTAAAATTAAAAAAAGAGGACCAAAGTATCCTTTCTTTATACAGAATAAGTTGAGTTAAGATCACATCACATTCATTAAAGATGTTGTGATGAAATGTTCTGAAACTGAAAAAAAGCCCAACTAATGCCAGATACTCAGGCGTTTGCGCCTTGGGAAACCATAAAAAAAGAAAAGGTGACCGAAATAAAAGATAAGAAGTGAACAACAACAACAACATCAACAATGTAGTTTTTATGACTGTAATTAATTGTCACATTTAAGAACAAAAGGAAAGTCTCAAATGAAAGGAGTTTCAAAATGCCACACACAAATGCATACATTGGATATGAGCATTGGATACGAACATAATAAATGAGAGGAAATTTAAAATAACGAGAGTATAAGAGAGAAAAACATAACAACTGGTAGCAGCATCAATTTTAATTACATACGTCATGTCATGTTAGGTGGTCCATTTAGTGATTTCAAAAAAGCCAATCAAGGGTTTGGGCTGTTTATGAATACGGATCGTGTTTAACAATAAACAATGGCCGCGTTTAGAACATTACGGGGTCGTAATCAATATTCAATGAAATCGCTAAGAAATTTGAAGACTCTAAAAGCTTTACAGATGTGATCAGGCCTACGTTTCCTGTGTTGTAAGTATGGCGAATAATTCGAATTTCTTGATTTCGCTACGATCACAACAATTGGCCCATTGAGATGTATTTTGTATTTAGATTTTCGGCTTTAATCACATAAAGCCACAATCGACGTTACGAAACAACATTTCCAAAGAACCCAGCTCGAAAAATGGCACGCGAACAAGTAACTATTTAACGAGTTTTTAGGCATGACACGTCCTCTGGGTTGAGTTATTCCAAATACTTCTGGAATAACCGCCATTTTCTATTCACCGAACCATAACTGTGTAACCAGCTTTGCTTTATAAAATGAGAATAGTGGACTTCTCAAGAGACCTACATGTAAAGAATGTCCACGGAGATGTTTCGGAGATTCTCATTTTGGATAGGGAACTCTAGACGGGTGGTGTACTCCCAAGGTATATCACTCTTTACGGATGGTTCAAAATAAAATGGAACTAGAGTTTTCTATATAGATATAGTACTAAAGCTTCACTTCAGATTGAAAGATGATTGTTTCATATTTCAAGCAGATATTTTTAATATTTCAAGGTCCTGGAAGGCTTAGTTAGCTCAGGCTTAGCAAATACCGAATCTATAATGATTTTTGGATTGTTCTGGTGTAAACTACAACTGGTTGTTGATTATAAGGCCCTTTCGGCCAATTCGAATCTAATTCTGTTGAGATGTGGAACTTAGTGGTATTCCCGGTAATAAGGTGGCGGATACCCTCGATAGATAAAAATTACTTTCTGATTATGACAAGAGGGGTAGTTTTAATGCCAAAATTTACTGTTTTTATTGTCTTTTCGGAAGATGGGTCAGCATAAATCGGGTTATTGTGTGGCCTGGAGTCTTTGAGTAGCATAAGGCTGACATGAATCTAGATATGTTGGGACCGCCTGTTCTGTCGTATCCTCCGTCGGATGGGATTGAAAACCTTTAATGGTTGAAACGCAACCTTTTACTTAGGATTACAACCTAGCTTCGTACAGTATATTGTGTGTGTTGATATTATTGTGGGACCTACTGTTTAATGGCATCTCGGATATCACAAAGCTCACTTGAGCACGCATAGCTGCCCGTTGTGATGTCACTGGCGAATGCAGTCCCTGTATTAACCTACATACATAATTGGCCATTACAACCCTTCAGTTAGGATCACGACCTAGCTTCTCAAACCACTTATGCTGTGTGCGTTACATTTATACATGAGTGGCGGGACCTACCGCTTAAAATCGACTCCGATCGACAGATTTTTGAGAAGCTTTTTATGGCAAATTTTACTCTTAAAGTCTTTGCCAGAAATCTGCTGAGAGGAAGTCGCCGAAGAAATATTTTTTCGTTTTGACGTCCGACCTGTATTAACCTAGTTCCAGCAAAATCAGGGAAGAGCAAGAAGTTGATCAGCGCAAGGGCTGCACAACAAAAGCACGACTACCTCGCATTGGAAAACCAGCCCGAAAGCTTGATGAACAAAGGTATATCCTTGATATCTATAGATGATAACTCCATCAAGCTGACAAGGAATGGAAAGCCAAATAACCCATATCTACACCTAGCAAGAGACGAGAACAGACAAAGAAAGTGGACAACAGTCTCTTCTTCCTCAGCGAACCTGCATCCATGACAGAAGCTGTTAAATGGAAGCCTCATTCTTTCCGCGTGTCTATCCTTGACACAATGACCTGTTAGCACGGCCATTGTAGGCGAGATGACGTCACGACTAAGACCAAGTAATTGGTTGGTACGCCTTCTATCCATCAAGGGCCAGGTGAGTTTAGCAGTGGATCACGATTCCACATTCACTCTGGAAGAACTTCCGTGCAATGTCCAACTTGACCGAGGCAAGTGGCATACCCAATATCGCCGAATGAAAGATTTGAAAAATTTTATTTACCAATTTTATTTTACTTTCAAGATTTGTCATCTAAAAAGCTGACTTACTGCCACTAGACTAATCCCAGCATTGGGATTGAACGTAGCTGGCCCGAACATTTTCTCGTTACTGATCTGTGGTCTCTTTGTGTTGTTTCGCTTGCGTCATTTATTTTCGCCGACTTTATCCCTTTCTCCTTTCATTTCGAACCTATTTTCCTTTCTCTCAACCTTGATGACGTTCACAAATCGGTCAAATGACTTCCAGATAAAGTTAGCATTGTCCTAATGACAATACACTTCCTTTCAGGAATAATAATTTCCCATTGTAGTAATGCCCATTAGCCAACAAGGTCATGTGATTTAACGCCTTTTAAATTTTGTTTTTTTTAACGCCGAGGAGGTGTAGGTACATTTACAACCGCATCATAGAGGAAGTCGTTACATTCTCCGTGTGTGGGACCCTCACCCACAAAATCCCTCCCCTTGTGCCTATTCCGGAACTACGGTGGTATTACTTCGGAGTGCAGTCCTTTTGGCCCTTTGGCCTCTGCATGCTCATAATCGCGTCCGGTTTGCGTATCGAAAGTTGAGGAGACATCTAAGTGTCTCCACTATTCCTTTCTTCCACGTCCCTGATTGGAATTTCTTTTGCCAGTGTCCTCTATGCCTTAAGATCTCTCTTCTTCAGTCTTAGAGTGTGCTCCATGTAATTCGCCACAGAGCCAGAATTCTCTCTTCTCGCAATCATAACCACCGACAATGTTAGAGGCCGTGATTGTTCCAATTGTTGACGACAGTACTGAGCGATAGCTCTGCCAGCGTGCTTATACGAAAACAGTGAGCTCTACATCATCAATTACCTTTCCTCGTAAAGACAGTAAGGGAAGGCGGTCTTGCCCATTCCGTGCAGATATTTCCTAAAATATCTATGACCCGATAGCATTTGTGTAATGTAGTAATTCACTCTTCGAAATTTCTGACCAATCCATGGAATAAGTTTCGCTGTTCACCTTCCTCTATCTCCATCGTTCCAACGACGTTGCAATTCTGAAATGATGTTTTCCCTGAAGTGACCGGTTATGTGATTTCTAGCCGATTACGCTTTATAAAACTCCATCCATTCTGCCGCTAGCAGATCCTCAGGGATTGTACTTCCTATCACAAGTACGGCTTGGGCGAAAACTGTACGATATGTTGACGCGATACGCAATGCAGCCGCTCTCTGTAACGATACAAGTGAGTTTCCCAGCTTTTTAATCTCTAGCGTTCCGGCCCGAATTTCGCTCCCATAGAGGATAATGCTGTTTCCAACCTCCATCGGGAGTCTCCGTCTCGCTGGTAGCAGGCCTCTAATATTCGCCATTAGACTGCTGAGTTGTCTTCTGGGCATTGTTAGCCGAGTACTGAATCCGATAGGAAAATGTTAGTGTGGGATCTAGCCTTATTCCCAGGTATCTTAGCGAGCTCTTGGTGCAGCTGGGGCAGACATTGTACGATATGCCGAAGCCGTTCTCTGTACCGATACAAGTCAGTTTGCCCGCTTTTTAACCTCTAGCGTTTCGGCCCATATTTCGCTCCCATAGAGCATAATGCAGCGTTCAACATCCATCAGCAGTCTCCGTCTCGCCGGTAGTGGGCCTTCAATATTCGCCATTAATCTGCTGAGCTGTCCAACGATCTTCTGGACTCTGTCAGCCGAGTACTGAATGTGATACGAAAATGGTATCCAGCCTTATTCTCAGGTATCTTACCGAGCTCTTGGTCCTAATTACCACGTTTCCAATACTCATGTCCACCTGCAAGGGGATACGACGACCAGTGATCAGCAGAAATTCCGTTTTATGAATCGCCTAGGCCGTGGGAATTTAATGTTTTCGTTCTTAGTTTTCATTGTGTCTCTTCCGCTTTTAAACTTAAAGTCTGTCAGACTACGTTAGAAACTTTACCTATGTGGAGTAACATTTCTTAACAAGATCCTTCAAAAACTTCAAACTCCGCAACTTTTGCTTGACTTTTGAAAACCAAAACTGGGTAACCCTTTTATAACATCATCTTCAGGGAATATATTTTAATGATCATTCACGTTCACAATAACAATTAAAATGGCAAATAACACACATAATAAAAAATTATAAAATATTAACTGCACATACCCACAAATAAAACACAAACAAAACAAATGATGCCATACGATGGATGAAAGAGAGTAGCATGGTAAGTAGTAGTAGAGAGCGAGAGCTGAGATTACAACACATAGGCACTCATGTAAAATATATTTTTGGTCAGTGATGCCAACTTAGCCCTTTTCGGGCTAGATTTAGCCCTTTTTGAAGTACCTTTAACGCGAAAAAAATTTTTAGCCCTAAAGTAAAAAACGCGCAATTTCATCGCTTATCAGTATTTTTGTTTAGCCCTTTTAGCCCGTTTTTCCTTTAACTCTATAGGGCAATATTATCTTATGTTTCTCTGGCAATGTCGAATTGTAAGTCAATGTGGCAGAATTTTTTTCTTCTATTTCTTGATCTCTTCTTTGACATTTACATAGAATTGCCAAAAGTACCGGGAAACTCAAGCTTTGCTGAAAGTTTAAAATTGTGTTTACATAATAATTAGGTGGAAAAGAAATGCCAGGCTGCGCTATCGTTATATACTGCAATTCATTTATCATTTGCTTCCATAGAACACTTGACAGAGACAAGTCTCTATACCATATATAAAGTGATTTATGAATGAAGAAGAGGATGACCAAGAAGTACAAATCGTATGCAACAATGACCAACTTTGAAAGACTGTAAAGTAAATTATATTTTAAACTAATCTAGTATCTTAATTCTATTGAATGTAAAATGATCTCAAGAGCAATAATATCTATTAATAAATTGTTTTGTTTAAAAATTGTGGTTTCTTTATCTGAAAAGACTTTTTAATTTTAGCCCCTTTTTGCGCTTTTTTGAAAAAAATGAAATTGTTTTATACTAAAAACGTAATTTTTTCAATTTAGCCCTTTTTAGCCCGTTTTTCATTTTTATTCACGCGTTTGGTGCCCTAAGAGTTGGCATCACTGTTTTTGGTTATACAAAGCAGTGTTGCCACCAACGGCTTTATGATTTACACACAACTGGCCTCGAAATTACACATATGAAAAAAATTACACACAAAATTCTATTTCTACTAATATTGCATACGTATATGTAAACATTAAAATTATATTTTCATAGACGTACATACATACATAATTGGCCATTACAACCCTTCAACCAGGACTACGACTTAGCTTCTCACACCACTAAAGTTGTGTGCGTTAATTTTATATATGAGTGGGGGGGCCTACAGTTTTAAAATCGATTTCGAAAGAAAGATTTATGAAAAGCTTTTCATGGCAATTTTATTTACTCTCAAAGTTTTTGCTAAAAATCTGCTGAGAGGAAGTCACCGAAGAAATTTTTTCACATTTTCGTTTTAATGTCTAACCTGTGGTTTGAACTCGGGCCAACACACTAGCTACTAGACTACGACGACTAAACATTAGCCTTACATGTATTTAAATTGGAAAGGGAAGGATCTAGGTGTTTATTTTTGTAACCTGGTGTTAGAAATTGTATTAAATTTACAGAACAAATGAGTTTTAACAAATTGACTGTTAAAAATTAGCGATTAAAGAAAAAGGTAGAACAAAAAGTAAAATTACACACAAATTGCATACGGAACTAATTACACACATGCTACACACACAATATGTGTAATTACACACAAGGTGGCAACACTGATACAAAGAGAAATAAAGAGAGAGAGAGATGCAGCAAGCGAGAGTACTTTGGAAATTGATCACACAGCCAATTAAAATAAACCGAGCTACACAATGATGCTCTTTGTGATTGTAGCTAAACAAGATCGTGTATTGGCTGATTATGAATCGTAAATAAAACGAATACAACAACAACTACAACAGTCAATATACAATAATAATAACAATAAAAACAAACCGCCTTCAATGTGCTACTTGTTATTATGTGTTGAGAGTTTTTGGGGAGCACATTTACGAGTGTTTATGTGTGTGTGTGTGTGGCAATGGGTTATACGTGGTGTAGGTAAACATAAGCTTGGATTTAGTATTTCTTTATACATCTGTGCTGTGTATCAATGTGTGCATGTGCAAGTGTTTGCCAGAGCTGTTTTCAAGTAGCTGTTTGGATGGATTTGATGTGTATGTTTAAAAACGTTGTCAACACGTTCTTCTCGCCCAAAACGTGTTTACTTAGCTAAAACTGGTGGCGGCTTAAAGAGAAGCTCTGAGCGTGCGTTCGTGTTAACATTGTCTGATCGTCAGATCGTCTGATGAGTGCAGTATATGTTTAAGCCAAGTTAATATCAGTAGAC
Source organism: Sarcophaga peregrina (assembly GCA_014635995.1). Taxonomy (NCBI): domain Eukaryota; kingdom Metazoa; phylum Arthropoda; class Insecta; order Diptera; family Sarcophagidae; genus Sarcophaga; species Sarcophaga peregrina. Next base: position 94,425,413 of record CM025791.1, read on the forward strand.
AATAAGTAAGCTGTGGATACAGTTGATGTAAGTGTCATGTTAATAAGACAGGGAATCATAACGCAATTTGACGTTAATCCCAACGGTACAATAAACGAATCACAAACGGTTGATCAGTTGATAGTTTTCAAATAAAAAAATAAACAAAAAGAAATTTTTAATTTAAACAGAAAATAATTTCAAAAAAAAAAGTGTTTCAAAAATCAAATTCGAAAAAAAATTTTTATAAAAATTGCTTTCCACAAAAGTGATGAATGATTTAAAAATGGGTTTCAAACAATCCCTTTTGCAACGTTTACATACAATTGAAGTGCCTACGACAACAGGGAAACCCTGTACAGAAACCAAGGATTCTACAAATAATGCCAATACCCAAATAACGGATTTTAGCATACAAAGAATATTGGCAGACAATAAAGATGAACAACGCCCAGTTAACAATAATCAGGATACACCACCTACCAGTCCCAAATTATATGCACCGGTTGCCACAAAGCCTGTAATCCCACCATCCAACGATATATTGGATTTGTCCAAAAGCAAAGCAACAGAAAATTATTTAAATCATCCTCTGCTTAATACACCCCCGTCAAACTCTCTCAATGAGTTTCCCTATAATACGGCTTTAAATTACGGTGGTTTCCATCCCAATATTTTAGCAGCAATGGCCGCTGCTAATGCCCAAAAATTTTATGCACAATTTTTACCACAAATGTTTACCGGCGGTTTTTATAATACCCCGAACGGTATATCACGTACCCAATCCTATCAAAAGCATTATTTTTCGCCCTATATCTTAAAATCTCCAGCGGCAAGCACAAATAACCCCCAACAACAATTACAGCAGCAACAACAATCGCCTTTAACATCCAACACAACCGCCAGCGCTACTATAAATGCCAACCCAGCAAGCATTATATCTCCTCCTTCAGCTGCTACATCATCCTCTACATTAGCCGCCAGTAAATTATTATGTTCACGTACCGATTGCCTAGATTGTTTGGATTCTTATTATAAAGCCTCCACAACATCATTTCCCTATAAGTCTCCCATTTTATCGCCGGCTGCCTCAACGATTAGCTCAACGAGTTCTTATCAAGGTAAAAACCGCAAAGAGATTTTAAACTCTTTAAGCTCTTCGAATATATCTTTGACTGCCGTAACCAATATCCATCTGACAACTAATAAAAATTGCCGCAATAATCTCCTGAATACGTCGCTGGCCAACAATACCGAAGAGATCAGCTATAAATGTCGCATTTGCGATAAAGTATTTGGCTGTTCACAAACATTACAGGTGAGTTATTCAAAATGGGGAAATAAAAATACCGACGGCATTTAAAGGTTAACCGTTAAGTAATACTTTGCTTTAATTGATCATCGCAACCCTTTAGCAAGGACTGCAACCTAGCTTCTCTAACCACTGATGTTGTGTGGAACGACTCGGAAAGACAGATTTTTGCGAAACTTTTTCAGAGTAAATCTGCTCAGAGGAAATCCCCGAAGAAATATTTTTTCGCATTTCTCTTCGTTAGAGAAGTCTGAACTGGGGGGTTTGAACCTAGGCTTTATGTCTAATAAGCCAACACACTACCTACTAGACTATGCGACTTCCTGCAAAACAATACTTTACTTTAATTAGTCAGTACAACCCTTTAGTAAGGATTACAACCTATTTTATCTCATCACACATGTTGTAATAATTTTATAAATCAGCGGCGGGACCTAATTCTCAGGGCCCTCAGAGTTTTTGCCAGAAATCTACTGAGAAGAAATTTCCGAAGAAATATTTTCTATATTTCGCTTTATTGGCGAAGTGTGAACTGGGGTTTAAACCTAGGCCTCATGTCTTATAAGCCAACCTACTAGACTACGCGACTTCCCGCAAAACAATACTTTACTTTAATTAGTCATTACAACCCTTTAGTTAGGATTACAACCTATTTTTACTCACCAAACATGTTGTGTGTGATAATTTTATAGATGAGCAGTGGGACCTATAGATTAAAGTCGATTTCATCAGACAGATTTTTGAGATACTTTTCAGGACTTTCAGAGCTTTTGCCAGAAATCTACTAAAAGGAAATTGCCGAAGAACTATTATTCTATATTTCGCTTTATTGGAGAAGTCTGAACTGGAGTTTGAACCTAGGCCTCATGTCTTATAAGCCAACACACTGCCTACTAGACTGCGGCGACTTCCCGCAAAACAATACTTTACTTTAATTAGTCATTACAACCTTTTAGTAAAGATTACAACCCATTTTCTCTCACCAAACATGTTGTGTAAGATAATTTTATAGATGAGCGGCGGGACCTATAGATTAAAGTCGATTCCGTCAGACAGATTTTTGAAATAATTTTGAGGGCTTTCAGAGCTTTTGCCAGAAATCTGCTAAAAGAAAGTTGCCGAAGAAATATTTTTCTATATTTCGCTTTATTGGCGAAGTGTGAACTGGGGTTTAAACCTAGGCCTCATGTCTTATAAGCCAACCTACTAGACTACGCGACTTCCCGCAAAACAATACTTTACTTTAATTAGTCATTACAAACCTTTAGTTAGGATTACAACCTATTTTCTCTCACCAAACATGTTGTGTATGATAATTTTATAGATGAGCAGTGGGACCTATAGATTAAAGTCGATTTCATCAGACAGATTTTTGAGATACTTTTCAGGACTTTCAGAGCTTTTGCCAGAAATCTACTAAAAGGAAATTGCCGAAGAACTATTATTCTATATTTCGCTTTATTGGAGAAGTCTGAACTGGAGTTTGAACCTAGGCCTCATGTCTTATAAGCCAACACACTGCCTACTAGACTGCGGCGACTTCCCGCAAAACAATACTTTACTTTAATTAGTCATTACAACCTTTTAGTAAAGATTACAACCCATTTTCTCTCACCAAACATGTTGTGTAAGATAATTTTATAGATGAGCGGCGGGACCTATAGATTAAAGTCGATTCCGTCAGACAGATTTTTGAAATAATTTTGAGGGCTTTCAGAGCTTTTGCCAGAAATCTGCTAAAAGAAAGTTGCCGAAGAAATATTTTTCTATATTTCGCTTTATTGGCGAAGTCTGAACTGGGGTTTAAAACTCGGTCCCATGGCTTATAAGCCAACACACTACCTACTAGACTACGGCGACTTCTCGCAAAAGAATACTTTACTTTAACGAATAAGGATTACAACCCTTTAGCAAGGATTACAACCTAACTACTCTCACCACTCATGTTGTGTGTTTTAATTTTACCGATTAGTGGGGGGGAACCTATGTATTTACTCTCAGAATATTTACCTGAAACTGCTCGGAGAAATTTGAAATTTGAAATCGGCTACTACGACAACCTTATCCTGATTACGTTATACTACTCTCACCACTCATGTTGTGTGTTTTAATTTTACCGATTAGTGGCGGAACCTATGTATTTACTCTCAGAATTTTTACCTGAAACTGCTCGGAGAAAGTCGTCGAGATATCGACTACTACGACAACCCTATCCTGATTACGTTATTATGTCCTTCTCTTCTTTTGATGGCCAGAAACTTTCAGGATGAATTGGGTTGCTAAAGTTTATAAAATTCGTTAAACTCCGACAAAAAGCCCAGATGGAGAAATTATTTGAACAGTTTAACACCTTGACTGCCGACTACGAGATAACTCGTAGATTGCGTTCCCTTCTAGGGAGCCAATCTACGAGTTATATTGTCCTCACTATTGTGAAAAAATTAAGTTATCGATTTTTGGCGAGTTTTCTGAAAATTGCCGCGGCAGTCAATGTGTTAAATGATCTTAAACTGCTCTAAAGCTTGAGACTAAGACCAGTTCTGCTATGTTGCGAAAAACAAAATCAATCATCGATTGGGACGTTGTGACTTTTATTTTCGTTATAGAACTAGAGTCCAATGTCCGTCTATTATATTTCTTTATGGTAAAATATTAAACTTTACTAAGCATATTCGATTTTGCAACATGTCAGGAAATTTTTTTTTTACTGCAAAAATCTACTGTGATAGCAAAACAATAACCCTTGCCTCTTAACAAGAATATCAAAAGAAAATTAAATCGTAAGAAACGAAAAAAGTTAAGCTAACATTATCAAGATATTCAAGAACTCTGATTTCAGAATTTCCCAACCCTTCCGTCAGGGTTACGATCAAGGTTCTCAATTTTATACATGAGCGGCGGTACCTACAGTTTAATGTCGTCCCCAAACAACAGATTTTTGAGAACCTTGTCATGGTAATTTTTTTCCCTTCCCCGCAGTTTTTGCTAGAAATCTGCTTTCGGAACCTTTTTGTTTGAGATGACTGAACCAGGCTTTGTGTCGCGGTCTCACGTCTAATATGCCAACATGCTATCTACTAGACTTTAACCACTCCGATAGGCAGAAACACGTATCGGAAATTAAATAAAACGAGCCAATATACGTAGAACTTGGAGACAAGGCGTTGTCGTGTTTTACCACTAATTTAGATTCGTTGGGTGGATAACTTCATACGGCGACTACAATATATGAAACATAGCTGGTATAATTATCATATCGACGTCTCCATTCTATAACGTTCTAAGTACATTTAGAACGTTTTCAATGTTCTTGCATTTTTAAATTTTACGTTCTCCAACTTAAATACTAGCAAAATTTGGTTAAGATGCGCCGATCCGTTACGAAGTTATAGTCGTATGTCGCGTGAAAACTTTCAGGGCTCATAACTCAAAACACAGTTTTTCGACTTAGAATGTTATAGAATGGAGGGGTCAATACAATAGAGTGGATGGCGTAGTGTTAATAGAGTATCAATGAAATAGCCAGTAGTCCTTAGTTATCCTTAAAAAGCCAAACATTTTCATTAAATATCGCATTCCTTTTTTACAGGCCCATGAAAAAACCCACAAGTCACCGCGTTACGAATGCACAGATTGCGGCAAAGGTTTCTCCCAACTACGCAACTACAAATATCATCTTTCAGTGCATAGGGGAACCAAAGAATTTGCAGCCGAATGTCCGGAATGTGGCAAAACATTCAATGATAAGGGCTATTTAAGTAGTCACATGAAAATTCATCGCAATAAAAAGGAATACGAATGCCCCTACTGTCCCTAAATCGTTTAATCAACGTGTAGCCTTTAATATGCATGTGCGCATACATACGGGCGTTAAGCCGCATAAGTGTGCTGAATGCGGCAAGCGTTTCTCACGTAAAATGCTTTTAAAACAACATATGCGCACACACAGCGGTGAGAAACCCTATCAATGTTCGGTATGCGGTAAATCATTTGCCGATCGTAGTAATATGACGTTGCATCATCGTTTACATTCGGGCATTAAACCGTTCAATTGTCCCATTTGCCCGAAAGCATTTACCAAGAAGCATCATTTGAAAACACATCTCAACTATCATACGGGTTGCAAGCCAGTATGTCTGTCCAGCATCCGAACTGTAATCAAGCATTTACGCAATCCAGTAATATGCGAACTCATGCCAAAAAATGTCAATACAGACCGTTACAAATGACAGCATATCCGGTGGCACAAAAGTCGAATGCAGCAGCAGTAGCAGCAGCAGCAGCAACTAACGTTACAAGTTTCTCCAATACATCCTTAGTAACTGCGAATGCAGCAGCCGCAACAGCAGCAGCAGCATCTTCAATCATCAACTTCAAATGCCATAATAACGGCAGCCAGTCAAGCCACACAAAATTTCATTTTGAATCCAATTTCCCGCCTGCCATCATCGATGGCCGTTAGTGTTGGCAATAGCCAACATCATGGCTCATTAGCTAATATAGTCAATGTAGTAGCCAGCAGCGGTAATAATGGTAACAATAATGCCAACATTCCTTTCATACCTTCAACCACTTTAGCGGCAGGAATTCGGATGTTGTCTACGGTTAGCTCAACTGTGCCTGTAACCAACAGCAGCAGTATGCAATCGCCAGTATTTCCGCCTGCTCAGCAGCCTTTATTATCCACATTGCGTCCGTTTTAATCACACAGCCAAAGCATATTAAAGCGTGTGTTTAAAAGCATAATTAAAGCGTTTTCATTTCTGTCTCTCTTAATCTGTCTGTCTGTGGCAGCCAGTAGACTGTAGGTTTTGTAGTGTTTTAAAATCGTTTTCTTTTCTTTTATTTATTTAAACTGTGATACAATTATAGATTTTTAGTTTTTATTTTTATTTTTTATAAAACAATTTTGTAAGTGATGTTTGTATTAATAGTTTTAGTTTTAATTGTAATTATTATAATAAAACTACTGAAAGTAATATTTTTTTATTTTTTACGAAACAAAACCTGGTTTTATTCCCACATTAAGTTTAAAAAGTTTCCGCTGCAAGATGCAATAGGGAAAAGGGGAAAGTTTTTAAAGTAGGCACTTTTGGCGGTGCCCTGGTAAGACTAGAGTGGTGGTGAGCCTCTCTGTTAAGCATAAGGATATGCTTCAATCATTCGGTTAATCATTCGGTCAATCAATTCAACTAAGATGCTCTTCCCGGTATGGCCTACGGCTCTGTCAACAGGCAGAATTTATCCTCGAAATTTGTGGATCTTTTCTGTTTTTCAAACAAACAAAAATGTTACAGAAAAACAAATCCGCATAAAAAATCTATTTGTGGCTTATGATTGAAAATACATACAATATTATGGTGACACAAGTTTGATCAAATTAACACCGTACAGGTAAGTGAGAAAGAGACAAATCTATTTGTCGCTTATGATTGACAATACATACAATATTATGGTGACACTTGTTTGATCAAAATAACACCGTACAGGTAAGTGAGAAACGTACGTGGTCCAATATACTTATTTATTCCCAATATCGTAAGAGAAACATTAGATCGTAACAAAATCATTTAATTGTCCTAGGAGAATTTTTTTTATTCACTACATGTATAGCAATGCAGCTCTGAGACTTCAGCATTCAACATGCTGCTCAAGGTATTTGTCGTAATTTTCTCATCTGCGGCTTGCCTCTAGATTTCAGCCAAGCAAAGAGCGCGCGATGATGTTTATGACATCCAGTTTGACACACTTTAAGTTCTTGTTTCGAAGGTTTAAGACATAGGTTTCATTGCATAGTTTATTAGATCCAATATCAATTTATAAAAGCTTATAAAACTTAACACATTGACTGCCACGGCAATTTTCAGAAAACCAAAAAAGGCCAAAAATGGCAATTTGATTTTTTCCCTTTAAATATGTTACTAAAAACTCTCTTTCTAGATCATAGGTATCATTAGAAAGCAAAAATTATGCTTTTATAGGAGCGAAAGGACCTTCGAATGAGTACGAGATAACTCGTCAATCAACGATTTATCTCACAGTTAACAGTCAACATATTAAAGCTCTTTTCTCAACGCTTCCCATACTTCTCAGTTGTATTATTTTACAATTTTTTTAACCCTTGAAATTAGTGTTAATCTCTACACTAGTTTAAGTGGTCTAAATACTACGTATAGTGGAATTTGAGACAATACCAATTCACATGATAACCAAGAGCTTTTAAAGCCTCCTGCAAAACCTTATTTTAGGTGTGGATTTTCGGTCGACGGCTTTATTGCTTCATATTTCTTTGTTAATGAGCATTTAACACTCATTCTTTAATGCGTTACTTCTTTACTCATTGTCATCTATCGTGGAGCTGATATAAACTGACCAACGAAATCATGCGATTTGAACTCGTTAGGCTTACTCATTAATTAATCAACAAGCCTTAACGGTCCCTAACCCTTTGACGGACACCAAAATTTTAAGAGGCAAGGCTTATATGGCAAGACATAATTTATGACGTCTACAGACGTCAGTGTCCGTCCAAGGGTTAAACCCATACCATAAGTCATACCATAAGCCATCGTTCAAATTCAGTCAGAGAAGTCGTGACAGACATTTGAATGACATAATACCATCAATGGTTATTTAAACAAAGAAAAGGTTTTGGGTAATAACTTATGTACCTGAAATTGAGTATGAGGTAGCGTGTTGACTTGTTAAATGAGAACCCATGGTTCAATCTCCAGCTTAGATGTCTTAAAGCGCAATCTTCTGGCAAAATGACTGTGAGTAAATAATATTGGCGTGAAAAGTTTCTCAAAAATCTGCCGTTTAAAGTATAAGGTCCCCCCCTCACGGGTAAAATTAACATACACACAAAATATGGGTGATGAGAGAAGCCAGACTGCAAAGGATTGTAATGAGCAATTACGTAAGTAAGTTAATAAATACTTAAAATTTATTTTCATAGCTAAAACCGGCAATGTGCTTAGAAGAATGCGTACACAATTCACCATTACAACTCTTCAGTCAGGATTCCGGTCTAGTGTCTAACACCACTCATGTCGTGTGCGTTAATTTTATACATGAGTGGTGGGACGTACAGCCTGGTTTTATTCCCACATTAAGTTAAAAAAGTTTCCGCTGCAAGATGCATTAGGGAAAAGGGGAAAGTTTCAAAAGCAGACACTTTTGGAGGTGCCGTGGTAAGACTAGAGTGGTAGTGAGCCTGTCTATTAAGCGTAAGGCCATGCTTCAATCATTCGGTCAATCAAATCCGTCAATCAATTCAACTAAGATGCACTTTTTGGTATGGCCTATTGCTTTATCAACAGATAGTATTTATCCTCGAAATACGCATATAATTTTTTAGCTATTATGTTTTTGGCCAAACTGGTTTAAACAGCTCACGCACGTTTCATGTTTTGTTTTCCTGTAAAACATCTTCAGTTTGGTTTATAATTTCACCATGAATCGTCTTACAAACGAACAACGCTTGCAAATCATTGAATTTTATTATCAAAATGCGTGGTCTGTTAAGAAAGTTTATCGCGTGCTTCTTCCATTTTATGGTCAGTTTCGGGCTATTGTGACTAAATTTAGGGGTCGCCGTGGTCTAGTAGGTAGTGTGCTGGCTTATTAGCCGTAAAGCCAGGGTTCGAGTCCCAGGCCACACATCAAAAATAAAAAAATACGAAAAGAATTTTTTCGGCGTTTTCTTCTCTTTCTCTTTTTGTTTCTCAGAAATCTGTCGTTCGGAGTTGACTTTAAAATGTAGGTCCCGCCACTTCTGTATAAAATTAATACACACAACATAAGTGGTGTGAGAAAATGCGGGCATATTGGGGACGATTGCTATAGACTGTCTAATGGTGAAGGTATAGCACTGGCCATTTTAAAGTCACCAGCAGCAACTCGTTTCCTTACCGTTCGCATCTTCCCTCTTTCCACCTTTCCTAAACCTGCACAATGCACTGCATGAGTAGGGGTCATCCCCTGAGTGCAGGTTTAATAATAAAAAAAAAATAAAATTTCGCACCAAATTTACATTGTTGGACATTAAACCACCAACACGCTTACGCACAGTGCGAACTGAAGAAAATATCGCAGCGGTATCGGCCAGTCTTAATGATCACCATGATTTATCGCTTCGTCGCCGTTCGCAGCAATTGGGCCTCTGTTACTCAACAACATGGACAATTTTGCGAAAGGACTTAGGTGTGAAGCCTTTCAAAATACATCTGGCGCAAGAATTGAAATCGAACGACCTACCACAACGCAGAATTTTTAGTGAATGGGCTCTTGGAAAGTTGGCCGAAGATCCACTTCTTTATCGAAAAATTTTGTTTTGCGACGAAGCTCATTTTTGGCTCAATGGATAGGTAAATAAGCAGAATTGTCGATTTTGGAGTGAAGATCAGCCAAAAGCATTGTAAAAGCTACCAATGCATCCAGAAAAAGTCACAGTTTGGTGGGGTTTATGAGATGGTGGCATCATTGGATCGTACTTCTTCAAAGATGCTGCAAATCGTAACGTAACTGTGAATGGTAAGCGCTACCGTGTGATGATATCCAACTTTTTTTTTTTGGCCAAAATGCAAGAGATTGTCAAGACGGTGCCACATGCCATACAGCGCGCATAACAATGGACTTATTGAGAGGCGAATTCGGTGAACATTTTTTTTCACATTCGGGACCAGTCAACAGGCCGCCTAGATCGTGCAATTTAATGCCTGTAGACTGTTTTTTGTGGGGCTATGTTAAAGCTCATGTTTATACAAGCAAGCCCGCTTCAATTGACGCATTGGAAGACAACATTGAAGCATTTATTCGTGAGATATATAGAAATATTGGAAAGAGTATGTCAAAATTAAACAAAGCGGGTGAACAATTTGAGGCCCAGTCGCGGTCAACATTTGCATGAAATAATCTTCAAACATTAAATTGTAAGGACCGTACTACAGATTCAAATAAAGATTTCATGCATTTTTCTGAATTTTATGAGTTTTTTTTTGAAAAATTTTCCTATAGCTCTTAAAAAATCACCCATTATTTATGGATCTTTTTTATTTTCCAAACAAACAAAATTATTACATGAAACCAAATCCGCACAAAAAATCTATTTGTGATTGAAAATACGTACAATATTATGGTGAGAAACGTATTTGGTCCAATAAATTGTTACGAAAATGGAAATGTTCTTATAAAAATGATAAACAAAAGCTCCAAAACAATAGACTTGTTTACATGATCAACGAGTAAACAAATATATAGCAACAACATACATACATAATTGGCCATTACAACCCTTCAGTCAGGATTACGACCTAGCTTCTCACACCACTTATGTTGTGTGCGTTAATTTTATACATGAGTGGCGAGACCTACAGTTTAAAGTCGACTCCGAACGACAGATTTTTGAGATGCTTTTCATGGCATGACTCTGAGAGTAAGTCTTTGCCAGAAATCTGCTGAGAGGAAGTCGCCGAAGAAATATTTTTCGTTTTGATGTCTGACCTGGGATTCGAACTCGGGCCTTTTGTCTAATAAGCCAACACACTACCCACTAGACCACGGCGATTGACCATATAGCAACAACATCAGTATTAAAAAAGGGATAAAGTGGTAATTAAACAACAAAAACAGTGCAATATAAAAAAAGCGGATAAACAAGCAACAACAACTCTGCAAGAACAAACGTAGACAAATTACACAAATAACAATAAACAATTTGTTTACATTTATAGAGATTTCTCGAAGGCAAAGATATTCAAGTGAATTCAACAGACTGCTTTTCCAGACAACGGCAAATACAGAACGGCAATTCAGTCAGTCTTGTGTAAAAACACGTTGCATGTAAAGAGAATAATTGTGGTTTGAAGTTGTCTGATATAAAGATCTAGTGAACAATTGCTATTGTGTACGCAAAAGAAGTGTAAAGAGTAATAATAATTGAAGAAAATTAAATATTTTTTCATATATCGTTTCGATAACTAACCTGGGACACAAACCCGGGGTTTACGTCACACTACCTATTAGACTATGGCGACTAGTTGCTAGAAAAATATCTTTGCTTTTTAAACGTTAAGAACATACCATTCAAAATGTATTAACCACGCTAAAAAGCACGACAATTTTAGAAAGGAAATATGTAGGCGGTTCTAGAACAGTTTTATTTTATTACCATCACTAGCATTTAAGCGGTAATTTGAAATTGTAAATTAAATGGTACAAATTACAAGACCTTTTTATGCCTTAATTATGAATTTATTGCTTAAAGTTCATTAGCCTATAATCTAGTTAGTTAGTATGATTTGACAAAATTTAAATCCTTTAACTAAAATTACCATAAGAACATCAAATTCTATAATCAATTTAACAAATCTTTGTTTAAAAACAAGACAAAAATTTGCATAAAAATTGTTCTAGAAATGAAAACAAATTCCACGAATTAATATGAATAACTTGTTGTTGTTGTTTTTGTCTCTTTTTTTGTTCCCAGAATAAAATCAATTTCTTTTACTGGCTGCTTTTTAGAAAACTTCTTAGAATTTGCCAAAAAAAAAAAACGAGGCAAGGGAAAGAAATCCAAAAAAACAAACCAAATGTAACATAATTTAACAGGTGAATTTATGGTTTGACAGACAGACAAATCATCAAACAGCATCTTTTCCAAAACAAAACCCAAAAAAGAAACATTTTTTTCGTTTACATTTTCCACAAAATAAAAGTTTTTGTGTTTGCTGTGTGTTCATTTCAAAAGTGCCGTAATTAAAGTCATTAAATTTAACATCTCCCCTGTATGTAAATCTTGTTTAATTTAAAAATTTATATACAAACACACACATACCAACAACAACAAAAAAAAATTTAATAGTTTTTCTCCAAAAAAATAAAAAAAAACGGACAAAATGTATCTTTAAAAATACAATCTCCAGCTTAAATCATTTCTGGTCAAGATACATTACACTAACACACACATACAAACACATTCATACTCATGCATACACACACATAAAACTATAAGATGCTTAAATGTTAGATATATAGGGATAACAGTGTATAAGAAAAGTAAAACACTTAAGATCTTAAGTCATTCATTTTACAGCAAATAAAACATTTTACCGTTATCTTGAGCCATTCAACTTAGATCTCTTTCTTTATCAGAAGCTTAAACTAATAAGTCGGTCTATGCTGAAGACGCCTTAGTCTAGTAGGTAGTGTATTGGCTTATTAGATTGAAGGCCCATACTCAAATCCCAGGTCAGACATCAAAACAAAAATAAGAAAATATTTCTTCGGCGATTTCCTCTTAGCAGATTTCTGGTTAAAAACTCTGGGAGTAAATTCTAATTGCCATGAAAAGCTTCTCAAAAATCTATCGTTCGGTGTAGACTTTAAAATTTAGGTCCCGCCCTATTCATAGATAAAATTAACACGAACACAACATAACTGGTGTAAGAAGCTAGGTCGTAATCCTGACTGAAGTGTTGTAATGACCAATTATGTATGTATACCAATTCCATTTTCGTAACAATACATACATAATTGGTCATTACAACCCTTCAGTCAGGATTATTAACCTAGTATCTCACACTACTTATGTTGTGTGTGTTAGTTTTATACGTAAGTGGCGGGACCTACAGTTTAAAGTCGACTCCGAATGACAGATTTTTGAGAAACTTTTCATGGCAATTTTATTTTTACTCTCAGAATTTTTGCCAGAAATCAGCTGAGAAGAAATCGCCGAAAAAACACCCTTTGTATTTTATTTTGATGTCTGGCCGAGGACACGAACCTTGGCTTTACGTTTAATAAGCCAGCACACTACCCACTAGGCCACGGCAACCCCCTGATGGGAATTGGTATTGTTAAGATAATAAGAAAAAGCTCCAAAAAACAAAATTATGATCAACGAATAAGAAAAAAAATGTAACAACAAAAACAATGGACTTGTTTACAAAATCGATGAATAAACAAAAATATAGCAACAACATCAGTATAAAAAAATATATAAGGGATAAAGATGTAAACAGCTAACAACAAAGTGCAAAGGACAGAGAAATAAACACCCAAAAACAAAGTGCAGCATAAAAAATACCAGGCAGACAAATACTCTCCCTATTACTACAACAACTACTCTCCCTAGGCGAATGTAAACAAGATACGCAAACAACAATAATGAAAACAAGTTGTTTACATTTTAAGATATTTCTCGAAGCTTTTCTCCTTCAAGTGCATTCATCAGACTAAGTAGGCAATGGCGATTCAGTGAGAACTCAGTCAGTCCTGTGTGAAGACGATACGTGGGATTCAGTGAGAATTCAGTCAGTCGTGTGTGAAGATGGCAATCTACGAACTCACATTTTTAAACGCTTTTTAAAAAAGTAAAAACGTAACAACGTAAGCACACTCTTCTAAATATCGTATGGGTCATCGCTTTAAATTTGAACGAACGATTATTTCGAATCTGGCAATACTTATGCCAGATTGAATTCTGTTACAAAACTCAGTATATCCTCTTCGCTGAACACAATGATGATTCGAATTACACTTGAGGACTGTTGGGATATATTGGGCCAACGAGTAACTGCACGATAATGGCAAAAAAAAATGAATCTTTTCGTATGAAGGTCATTTCCATCTTGGTAGGTACATTAATAAGTAACATTGCCAGCATTTGGGGCCCAGAAAACCCACTTGTTCTAAACTTACAGAAGCCAATGCACCCATTACAAGTGACTGCGAAGGCATCATTGTCCTATAAGCATTTCTTAGCAAATGAGGACAGCACAACAATTACGATCAATGGAGATACATATTGCACTATGATAAGCGGTTATTTTGTACTCTGTCCTTACGGTATTAATGTGAACGGTGATAGCTTTCAACAGGATAGTGCAACTAGCCACACATCTTAGGCCACAATCGATTTACTGCGTAAAACGTTTGATGACCATTTAATTAGCCGAATTGGTGATGTCAATTGGCTGTCAAGAAGCTGCTATCTGACATGGTTGGACTATTTTCTGTGGAGAGCCTTTAAAGGAAAGTGTTATACAGACAAACCGGGGACAATTGAGCACATTGAAGGCCTAAATTCGTGATGCCATTACACTCGAAAAAGTGCACGAACGAATGAGGTAGACAACAAAAAAAAAACAAACAAAAAATTAAATTAGGCAAAATTACAAGCGGGTCCACCCCTTTATATTATCTGAAGAGATGAATATCACATGAAATAGAGTAATCCCTCGATTTAGGTCGCAGTTTGTTCCAAAAAAAGGCGACGTAAATCGAAACGACATAGGTTAGGTTAGGTTAGGTTACCAGTACCTGGAGGTCGAAATTGATCCATTGTACATTGTCCTTAAGGGAGGAAGGAAATGGAGGATATAGGAATGTAGGGAAGGGGAGGGAGAATGAGAAACGACGTAAATCGAATTTCATATTGCTCATACTAAAAAGTAGTATGTTTTTAACAAGGTACATAAAAAATTACAGTAATTCCTCGATTTACGTCACAATTGGTTCCAAAAAAATGGCGACCTAATGACCGAATGACGACATAAATTGAAGTTAGAGGGAACAAAATATTTGACGACGTGAATCGAACAACGTTAATCGAGGCGACGTAAATCGAAGGATTACTATAGTCCTCGCCATTGACAATGATGGTTTGGTCAATGTCGTTATCAAAGAAATACAACACTTCCAGCCCATAATCGAAAAAAACCCACAGCAAGTTTGCGGTATGCTTAGGATGCTCTTTTGGATCTCATGTGGATTAGTATCGGCTTCAATTCGACAATTTTCTTTGATTTTTCAATTAAAATTTTAACTCAGTTGGGAATTGCTCCAGACTTCATTCAGTGAACACATGAATTATGCAAATATAATGCTTACTTTTGTTACTGACTGTAAAAAAAAAAATATATTTTTACATACAATATCTGCCATATATACGACCCCATCTCGTTTATTTTTTTTTTTTCCAAGTAGAAAGATATGCTGAACACAATTTCACAATTCTGAAAATGTTTTATGTGTCCGTGTTAATTGTTATAATGTGACCCCAAAACTGACCCACTAATAAAACAAAGACAGAAGAAGAAGAAGACGAGAAAAAAAACAAACTTTCCAACATCATTTCCACTGGCAGTCCGTCATACAGCAGCAGTAGCAGCAGCAGTCGATTCACAATTCACCTGTTTTCCCTCTTTAAACAGATTATTATGGAGGAGAGACCTTTTCTTAACGCACTTACTCCGCTGATCGTAATAACAGGTGAATTTGTTATGAAAATTTATTCATCGTAGCAAAACAAAATGGAGCGTTTATTCGTCATGTTTGTTGGAGCTTTAATGTTAAGGTAACAGTACTATTCGGCTGTTGTACGATTTACATGTTAAGTTGTATAGGTAAGAAGAGAGAAAATAAACCGTTATCAGGTGCCAGATGTTACGGTGTTATGGTTTTACAAAACGATGACTTTTACTTTACCTGTGAAAGAAATGAAAGCCTCCAAATGACGTACATTTATTTGGAAATGAAAGCCTCAAACAGCAGCTTGATAGATCGAAGAGGTAGCATAGATTACTAACACTCACTTAAGCACGCAAAACATCCAGTTGTGACACCACAGGTAAGCGTAGTCGACTACCTACTACTACTGACAGAATTCTACCAAACTAACGACTACTGTACGCTGGACAACCAGCCTGAAAGTTTAATAAACGAATCTATATTCCTTACATCAATGGGGGACAACTCTGTTAAGCAAATATCCTATATCTGCACCTCGCAAGAGCTGGCTCTTCTTCTGCAGATCTACACCCACGAGTCTACACCTAGAAGACGTTAGATGGAAGTTGCAGTCTTTCTGAGTATCTTCCCATAACGCAATAACCTGTAAAAATTGCCACTATAATCGGGAGGACATTACGATCTAGTCCGATTAATTTGTTGGAGAGCCTTCTATCAACCAAAGGCCAAGCCAGCAAGATTCTTCATTGACCCAGAATAGGTTGAAGTCCCACAACAATTTCCGCTCAATGACCAATTTAACCGAGGTAAGTGACATATCCAAATCGATTGGTGAACTCGTCGTTCCTGCAGTTGCCGTGAATGTGACTGTATCCAGCACTGGATTAACATTTGCCTGTTCAGAAAGCTTTTACAATCCAGCATTTTTTTCTTTTTACGCTGAGGAGATATAAATGTACCTAACCGCCCCATAGGGGTAGTCGCCACTATCTCCCGTGCGTGGGGCCTTCACCCACTAAATCTCTCCCTCTTTTGGACAGCTTTTGCCCACTCGGGAACGACCGTGGTATTACTTCCAGTATACCGTTTAACGCCTGAAGAACTCTTTCATATTAAGGGATTAACAAATAATCTCAGGTAGTCTATATTTATTTATAAAAGAAATGTAGGGGGTCTCCGTGGTCTAGTAGGTAGTGTGCTGGCTTATTAGATGTAAAGCCAGGGTTCGAGTCCCAGGCCAGACATCAAAATAAAATACAAAAAGTATTTTTTCGGCGATTTCTTCGTTTTCTCTTCTTGTTTCTCAAAAATTTGTCGTTCTGAGTCCCGCCACTTCTGCATAAAATTAACACACACAACATAAGTGGTGTGAGAAACTGCGGGCTTCTTGGATACAATTGCTGTAGACTGTCAAATGGTGAAGGTATAGTACTGGCCATTTTATAGTCACCAGCAGCAACTTGTTTCCTTACCGTTCGCATCTTCCCTCTCTCTTTCCATCTTTCCTAAAAAAACCTGCACAATGCACTGCATGAGTAGGGGTCATCCCCTGAGTGCTGATTTTATAAAAAAAAAAAAAAATCTTTTGAGATAAGAAAAATTTCGTTTCCAATTTTCTTAAACTCTGATTCAAATACATTTTAAAATCATTATAGAACTCGGCCCTACAGACATACGCATTCAAATACAATGACCTCTGATATTTTGGAAGAATAGAACACTTCTAGAAAACTTTGCTGTCATTGTTCGGCACTTGAGAACCTTGGGGCAATGGATTTCTTACTTAATGAGACGACGAATGCTCTCGCTAGTTTAGGTTAGGTTCTCTTTCTGTGGACGAAGTGATAGTTGGTCCTGACCCTACAATCTGCCACCTCTACTTCCTTATAACTGGATTGAAGAGGGGAAGAACAGAAGCGTAGAGAAAACAAATCTGAATGTTATATGCCTGCTATAGACAGAGATAGAACAAGTTTCTTGCTGCAATTAGATAAGGACAGCCTTAGGTTAGTTTCTGGTTTAATTGCAGGGCACTGCAACATTAGATCGCTGACAAGGAGCTGGAACACATCCCAGCCGAAATATTGCTGGGTTTGTTAGAAACTTTCAAACATTTCCTCTGCAAATGTCCAACTTTTATTAAGGTTAAGGACCCTGAGCAGGGGCTTCTACGAAGGTTTCGACTCTTTGCCGATATTAAAGCTCTCTATGGAGTTATAAATACCTTGAGTTGGTTGAAAAGTACTAGGGTGTCACGGTTATAGTCGAGCTCTCTTGTGTGTTTGTGGCCCTTTTGGTTTTTTTTATCCTGCCATTAAACATTCATACATAACATAATTGGCCATTACAACCCTTCAGTCAGAATTACGACCTAGCTTCTCACACCACTTATGTTGTGTGCGTTAATTTTATACATGAGTGGCGGGACCTACAGTTTTAAAGTCGACTCCGAATGACAGATTTTTGAGAAGCTTTTCATGGCAATTTTTACTCTCAGAGTCTTTGCCAGAAATCTGGTGAGAGGAAGTCGCCGAAGAAATATTTTGCGTTTTGATGTCTGACCTGGGATTCGAACCCGGGCCTTTTGTCTAATAAGCCAACACACTACCCACTAGACCACGGCGACTTCATTACTGCCTGCGCTTTACAATCCTTTCTAATTTTCCAATTATACTATCTTCTTTACTCTCTCTCCCTGCTCTAGGATGTATTACAATTGGAACATTTTGACTTCTAGATATTGTACTTGTCCCAATAACAACTACATGGCCTCAAACCTAACCTAATCTAACCTTACCCTTCTTGGTAATATTCATCTTCAAAACGATCTTTCAATTTCCATTAAATGCATAAAAAGACTGCCAATTGCCCCTCTTTATGTCAGTCGATCATTATGCCTTTATGAATATCTCTTCTTTACATTGTAATTCATTTTTCATTTTTATTTTACGCCAGACTCTAAGAATTATTTATTCTGCTTTTTCTAGGCGAGACGAACAAAATTGACGTTAAAAATTGTCAATAATTTTGATTAAAATAATTATCGAGGACATTATTGACAGCAACAACAACAACAACAATAATACATAATAATAGCAATACAATCAAACATAAATCCTTTTCTAGCCATAAATCCTCTTAATACAACGTAATTGTCAATTAAAAATTGTATGAAGAAAAATTTTCATTTTTCCTTTTTCGAATGAAAACGCCACTCAGCCACTCAGAGCTACTCTATAGCTCAGCTAAGCTTAGCTCAGCTACTAGCCATGGCAACGGCAAAAAATCAATAAAAAAAAGAAAGAAAATATTTCATCGCAAACCACAAATGATCATGTTTTAAGATCGCCAAACAATTTCGTTCGTTGCCAAACGAAAAACAACAGAAAACGAACGTGTTCATAAATATTGACAATTTATAAAGCGTTCGACAGCCAATTGACGTTTAATTGACAAGTGACAAAAATTAAATGAAACAAGAGCAACAACAAAAAATAAAAACAACAGCAACAACCAAGCCAACAACCAAGGCAACAAAAAAAGATCGAAAATAAAACGAGCGACTGCAACAAATTGCGCACGTGATGCCAAAACAACTGTCATTATGACATTCTGTCGTTTTCAACAGTACTTTTTTTTTTTGCCGATCATTTTTATTTTCGCGCCGCCAATATTTGAGTATAGCAGATACATAGTTACACTCGAGAAATTATGGCCAGTTAAAGTTATATTTGATGGGGTATAATACCGATGGTAGTGATTAATAGAAAGCAAATAATGGAAAAATTCATGCAGCCTTCCATCCTTAGAGAAAAGGAATCATCAAACCTTGCTTCAACACATTAGGAGGTTGGTGGCGATCATGATAGCAGCCTAAATCTTCTCTACTATATATACACGCCTTCAGTCAGGATTATGGCCTAGCATCTCACACCACTCATGTTGTGTGCATTCATTTTATACGTAAGTGCCTTACCTACAGTTTAACGTCGACTCCGAATGACAGATTTTTGAGAAAATTTTTACATGGCGGGTTTATTTACTCTCCGAGTTTTTGCCAGAAATCTGCTGAGGCCAGAAATCTGCAAAGGAAATAATTTTTTTCATATTTCGTTTTGATGTCTGATCTGGAATACGAACCCGGGTTTTCCGCCTAATAAGCCTACACACTACCTACTAGACTACGGCGACTCAATATACTATAGAAATCTAAGGATCCTTTAAATTTTGTAAATAGAAATTATAGCGCTCAAGTCAATCCCTCCAAACATCTCACGAAGTGAGCCAGTCGGTGAATCTAATCGAATCGAAGATCTCACGAATCAAATATTTTTTATCTTCTGGACTAAAGAACTAAAGATGGTAGGATCATCCTAACAGTTCGATACTCCAAGATTGAAAGGATTACTCTCGGTAGTATGCTGTACTTCTAGATATATGCTTTGTGTAAGGAAATAAGATTTTAAGACACTATCGGGCTTGGCTTTTATCCCCTGAAGAAGGTATTCTTGAAAGAAGTTATGCTGTCCTATCATAGAAATTCTTAAACGAGACAAATTGTCTACAAAAATCACAAAACAATGTGCTGAGAATCGCGACTGGTTGCATGATTATGACCAGTCCGACAAGGTTCTTGCCAGTTAAGTCTTTTACTGGATTTCTTTTATCGAAACCGCCACCCCCCAACCATATCTGGCAAGAACTGTCATCTTCCACGATACAGTCGGATTCGAATCAGGACGGTCCTTATGGACTTGGTTGTTAGACGCTACCACAATTGCCAATGCTCAGAGGGTACAATATCAATAATTAAAGTAGGGTTCTGAATGCCATTTGCTATCGTTAAATTTGAAAGACAACGCCCGAGACTGAAGAGAGGAATACGGAATCAACAAGGATTGATATTCAGTGGAATGCTGATTGCTTATCGTTCCAAAACAATATCACACTCGAAGGATCAATGTTTAATTATCCAGAAAGGATCACATAACTGGCCAAACTGCCACAAACTACAATAATACCTATGTATACATACATAACATACATAATTGGCCATTACAACCCTTCTGTCAGGATTACGACCTAGCTTCTCACACCACTTATGTTGTGTGCGTTAATTTTATACAAAAGTGGCGGGACCTACAGTTTAAAGTCGACTCCGAACGACAGATTTTTGAGAAGCTTTTCATGGCAATTTTTACTCCCAGAGTCTTTGCCAGAAATCTGCTGAGAGGATGTCGCCGAAGAAATATTTTTTCGTTTTGATGTCTGACCTGGGATTCGAACCCGGGCCTTTAGTCTAATAAGCCAACACACTATCCACTAGACCACGGCGACTTCCAATACCTATGTATAGACATAATTAATCATTACAATCCTTCAGTCTGGAGGGACCTACAGTTTAAAGTCGTTTCCGAATGATAAATTTTTAAGAAACTCTTCATGGCAATTTTATTTACTCTCAGAGTTTTTGCTAGAAATCTGCTGAAAGGAAGTCGTCAAAGAAATATTTTTTCAGATTTCAGATTTTTTCGGAGATGGCTGACTTGGGGTTTGAATAGTGACCTCACGTCTAATATGCCAACACGCTATCTCCTAGACTTCGGCGATTTCAATTCTGATCGCATGTCCAAAATAATACCAGACTTTATGTATCAATGTCCCATTAACCAGCAAGAATCACCTGATTCGGCAGAATTTTTCAATTGTCTAGACTCCCACTAATCTAATACCTCTGAGACTACCAACATCAAAAACTAACAACATCAGGAGTATATATTTAACTTTGGCACTATAGAAGTCAAGCTGTTACAACAACAATAACCATAGTTTTTTTAACTATAACCTGAATATTAGAAATTATTCTCGCTCTCTCTCTCTCTCTCTCTCCCCACTGCCTTAAGTATGGATCATGTTTTTTGGGACAAAGATTCCTGCGATCTTATCAAAGATAAGCTGTCAACGTGGATGTCAATATCTGTTACAGCCAATGCGAATGCCTCAATTTTATTATTAATTTCCTTTAAAAATAGTCCATTGGTCGCACTTGAATCCTCTAGAGCAACCTTGTCAGATCCACTATACATTTCAGTCCTTTAAGACCTTATGTCTGCTCCCAGAGACCATCACTATCATTGCTTTGCTTTTAATAATCACAACTTTTTTACCAATCCAGTCGTATGTCTATTACGGTTCTATTACGGCAGAATACTAACATTATTTCTCGAGTGTATGATTAAGCGTTAAAAAGAAAATCAAACAAACCAAACAAAACAGAAAACATTCATTCAGTTTGAGTTCAGTACAGATTTATCGGCATTTTTGGTCAAATTGTTTTTATCTTTTTTTTTCTCTCCCCTCGCCCGATATAATTCGTTTCGATTTGTTTTATTTGTACATTTTTTTCACGACATTTATTGAAACGGAAGAAACAGGGACAACAAAAAAAAAAGAAGAAAAAACAGTAGCAAGTTCTCTTTAAACAAGTTAAAATAAAAAAAACTTGTTCTTTTATACTCATGCATGCTCATACTTGTACTCATACTTATACTGGCTAAATACCAGAAGCCAACTAACTCAGCCCATGCCCTATACTAATCGTCTGTTGGACGTAATATTTTCCAGAACAGAATAAAACTGAATAGCTGGCATTCTAACTGCCGGCACTGACTAATGCGTATTTCTTTCTTTTTTTTTTTTTATTGACTGACTAAACCGAGCAACGCAACAATAAGTAGTGCATCACATCGCATCGCTTCACACAACTGTTGAAACTCTCAATAATTGTGTGTGAAGTTAGTAAATTTAATCGATTGCTCCTTTGGGTATTTTATTATCGTTACTCTAACAACAACAACAACAACATCAACAATCGTATTAGCAGCAGATACAACGAACGATTCGTTTAGCAATTGTAGAGTGGAATCGATTATTATTATCATTCATCGATTGTTAATGGTGAGAATGAATATTTTTCTTAATTGGCTTAATTATTTCTGGTATCTGAAAATGTAAGCATTTTAACAAACAACAACAACAACAATAAAAACAATATATTTTTTAATACTCGTAGACACTTTTGAAGGTGTTATTTGGTACAAATATTTTAAATGTTCGTTCAATTTTTTCTCTTCGCCTCTCTCTCTCTCTTTTTCTCTTAAATAATGTTAGAATTCTTTAAATTCCTTGTCATGCTTTAAATTGAAAAGTTTTATTTCAAGTGTCATCACATAACTTGGTTAATAAGAAATTGAATTAATTTATCAAAGAAAAGAGAGGTTAAGGGCAAGCATTTGATATCCATTGCCGTAAATTTGAGGTCAATAGTATAGTAAACCTCCACTCATCAAAAAAATTGCAAAAAAATTTCCATGCAGATTGCATAGAGGCTAGGACCATATGCGGACGAGTCATAATTATACATAAAATGTTGACATTTCAAAATTTTAGATTTAAAACCCTTATATGTACGCATCGACGTCTCCGTTCTATAACATTCTAAGTCGAAAAAGAGTATTTTGAGTTTTAGGCTCTCAAAGTTTTCACGCGACATACGACTATATAGGCCTCCTAAGTAGATTTGTTCCTATAACTTCGGAACGGATCGGCACATGTTAACTAAATTTTGACAGTATTTTAGTTAGAGAACGTAGAATTTAAAATATTAAGAACATTAAAAATGTTCGAAGTACACTTAGAACGTTATAGAATGGAGGCCTCGATATAATATAGACCAATATGGCTGCTTATTTTAGCCTGATAAAACTATGTAAGCCCCTGATCATATATGTACATAACATAGTTAGTTGGCAGGTCATTACAATCCCTCAGTCATGATTACACACCACCTCTATTGTGTGTGTTAATTTTAGTGGCATCGGGAGCTGACAGTTTTAAAGTCGTCTCTAAACGACAGATTTTTGAGAAACATTTTCATAGCAATTTTATTCACTCCCTCAGAGTTTTTGCCAGAAATCTGCTGAGAGGAAGTCGCCGAAGAAATAATGTTTCATATTTCCTTTTGTTAAAGATGATGTTTGAACTGGGGTTTGAACCATGTCCTCACGTCTGATAGGCCAACACGCTACCTAGTAGACTGACACACTACCTACTAGTTGACAATAATTATTTGAAACATTAAATTGGATTCTTCTTTTTCTCTTTCATTCCCTCTCCCTGTCCCTCTATCTCCCTCCCTCTTCCTCCCTCTCTCTCTCTCTCTCTCTCTCACTCTGTCCTTTTCTCTCTGTATTTGTCTATCTCTTGATATCCAAAAGCAGATAATTAAGCAGGAGCATTGACTATCCAATACCGAAGGTGGTACTGTTTTAATCGTTTAAAAGCCTTTTGAAAACCGTCATATTCGTCCAAGCGTTTTAAATTCAAACTGGTTTATTGAAATAACAGTTTTCTTTAACGGCACCCCTCGGAAAATAGTTCAACGGTGTCAAATCTCAGCTTCTTGGCGGCCAATTGACATCATCATTTCGGCAAGCTAAACGGTCATCAAACGTTTGAAGCAATAAATCAACGGTGACATGACATGTGTGGCAAGTTGCACTATACTGTTGAAGCCAAACATTGTTCATAACAATACTATGAAGAGTGGGTACAAAAAAAAAACGGGTCTCATGCTGCGATAGGTGTCTCCCTTAAACGTAATGGTTGTATTTCAAATATAGACCAATGATACCGCCGCTACATAAGCCTCTCCAGACAGTGGCTCCTAATAGTTGAACTGGCTCCTGAAAGACCATTTAAGGGTTTTCTGAGCCCAATTGAGTAGCAATTTTGCTTATTAACGTGCCCACCAAGATGAAATTGAGCTAAAGATGAGCCGAAAAGAGGATTAACAAAATCGACAACATCGTGCAGTTTCTCAAGCATAAATCGATTCATTACGTTCAGTGGAGATATTATCGACGCCTCCGTTCTATAACACTCTAAGTCGAAAAATGTTTTCACCCGACATACGACTATAACTTCGGAACGGATCGGCGCATCTTAATCAAATATTGACATTATTTAAGTAAGAGAACGTAGAATTTAAAAATGCAAGAACATTAAAAACGTTTTAAGTATGCTTAGAAGGCGTCGATATATTGAATTTTGTGACAGAATATAATGGCCAGGTTCATCATCAGTATTGCCAGATTCAAAATAACCGATGGTTTGAATTTAAAGCGATAGATGGCCGACCCGATACAACATTCTTAAATAGTAGTGATTAAAATAGTTTGAAAATGTTTTATTTTCTATTTTTGAGTTGCCTTATGTCCAATGAAAAGCTTTCCACATTTCTCTCCTTCAACATGGCATGTGCTACTTTCAATTTCACCGAAAGAAAGCAACAAAGCCAGGTTTTAGTTCCGGTTACTTTGGATGCCATTAAATAATTTAAAATGTCAATACATTTTAAGTGATGGTGTTAATTAATCTTTTAATTTTCTCACTATTTTTTCTCTCTTTCTCTCTCTCTCTCTTTTACAATTTCAGATGAATGAAAACGATAGAATGTTTCCCATTTAAAAAAAACGGAAAAAAATGGGAAAATAAATCAATTTGCTTGGATAAGAAAAATAAAGAAACACTTATGCACCTACATCTGAACGTCCGTATATATATGCAGCAATTTTGTCAAATTAAAGCATTTAACAGTTTAAAACATTTGAACGCGTTTATGTCTATGTATGTACAGGGTGGCTGATATATAATGCAACGAAGTCAAGCGTTATATTTTTTTAATTTTATTGTTCAAAAGCAAAAAATGTTGAAAAGAACATTAAATTTTAGAATCAGTTTAGATTTGTTCGAATTAGCCACCTTTGGTACGAATTATGGCCTTCAAACGGCCGGCAAAGCCATCACAAGCTGCACGAATGTGACTCTGCTGTATTTTGGCCCATTTCCGACGAAGCGCCGTCTTGAAATGATCGACATTTTGTAATTTTTTAGTGAGAACCTTACTCTCCAAAATGCCCCAGACGCAAAAGTCCAACTGATTGAAATCCGGAGATTTTGGTGGCCATTGTCGGGTAGAAATGAAGCGAGCCATTCTTGGTTGACGCGTGCTGAGTGCGGTGATGCTGAGTCCTTTTGGAATGTCCTTCATGGCTTCAATATTATCTTTAAGACATTTTCCCGATAATTGTCAGCATTTATTTTGACTTGAATATGAGCGAAGAGCGACCATCGTTCGTTACGACGCCCCACACCATTACCATTGGTGACGCTTGAGTCCTGGTGGTCAATCGCAAGAGTAAATTTTCAGCTAACCTCTTTGGCAAGTAAACCCGATCATTTTGTTTGTTCACAAACTGCTCAATTTGGAATGGCTTCTCATGGGAGAAAACCAAATTCGGTAAACGGCCACTTTCGTGCAAGCGAAATAACTCCTTGGCTCCTTTTCCAGCCTAACTTTTTTTTGTCCATCGGAGAGCTCTTGCACTTTTTGGAACTTCAATGGCTTTAGTCCAAGCCCACTTTTCAATATGTATTGCATTCGTTCTCGCGATATGTTCAGCTCACGGGCAACTTTTATACCACTGCGGCATGGATTTCGATCAAATTTAGCCTTCACTTTTCGGATCATTTCTGGTGTTGTTACCGTTTTTTTATTTCGTCCACTTTTTGGACGCAATGCAACACTGCCAGTATCACGGTAACGAGTAATGCTACGAGAAGCAAAAGATTTCTTCACATTTAAATGCTGGAGGGTTTTAACGATAGCCACCTGTGATTTTCCAGCCGAATATAAAGCAAAGACCCTATCACGCTTGAATTCCATCACGAATAATTTTTTTTTCTGAATTCGATAGATCAAAATGCTTTTATAAGCTTGTAAATAATAAAATGAACTGTCAGTGAAATAAATCTGTCAGCTGTCAGCAGACGAGCGGTTTACAAATAATAACAACCTGAAGTTGGTTGCAATACATATCAGCCACCCTGTATGTATGTTTTTTCTTCCTTAATTTGTTTTATGGTCACTCTAATGAATTTTGACTCCATTTACTACATATCCAAGTCAAAGCGATATTGTGTTGAGTTTTACGTTAAAACAATTGCTATTTGCTTTTGATCTCTTAACATTGCTAAGGTTTTTGTTTTTTTTTTTTGATTTCATCAAAATATTTTAAAAATGTAAACAAATAAAAAATAAAAAAAACCAAAAATTATATTATATTTGTGGTAACAATTTGTAAAATAATAAATTAAACATATTCATTTGAAACTCGTGACATTCGTCTTGAACAATTTGTTTTTTCCGTTCTTTGATATTTTTCTAAACTACTCAACAAAAAAAAACAAAATTATCGTACTAATAAACCCAATTTCACGGCAGGTTAATGCTTGAGTGCTGCCTTAAAAACCCCTACACTTCTGTACGTTATGAAATGTAACTTGATAAGTGACAAGGTACTGCTGAGTGGGATGAAATGAAACGTTAGTTCTGCGGCATATAAAGTTTTCATCGCTTTTTTCACTTTATAGCATTTAAATCTATCGAGCGTAATAGAAAAAAATTTTTTTTTATCAACTGGAACTACCGGAACTTGCTTAATTAAAAGATGGAATCTCTCACTTTTGCTTCTGACAAAAACTTTTAACGGTAGATCCCACCACATTTTTTTTCATTTTCGGAGTTTTTGCCAGAAAACTGTTGCGATGAAGTCGCCGCAATAAATATTTTTTTTCAAGTTTCGTTTTTCGTTTCAACCAAAGATCAGCAATAAGTATTTAAAATGATGAGTAGATTCCAGTCATACTTATAGTTTCTGATACTTATACGCACTCATACTTATTTTAATATCATACTCATACTATTCATATTCAATGATTGAAATACTTATTATACTCATACTTAACAATATGCATGATGTTATTGACTTCGACTCTACTTTAATCAGCATTTACGCGAAGTTCAAAATAAGTATGATTCGCGTACGAGCACAGCAATACTCACAAGAAGATTGTGTGTATGCTTTGCTTGTTCTCTTTGTCTTTTCTTTCTTCTTTCTTTGTACATGCAATAACAACTAAGACTGTAAATTTTAATGAATGACTCGAGTCACTCGAATCACTTATAAGGAGACGTTGGCACAAAGAAAACATGATTAAAATGTAAGTGTGTTTGTGAAAGGCATGTGTATACATACATACATAATTGGCCATTACAACCTTTCAGTCAGGATTACAACCTAGCTTCTCACACCACTTATGTTGTGTGCGTTAATTTTATACATGAGTGGCGGGACCTACAATTTAAAGACGACTCCGAACGACAGATTTTTGAGAAGCCTTTCATATCAATTTTTACTCTCAGAGTCTTTGCCAGAAATCTGCTGAGAGGAAGTCGCCGAAGAAATATTTTTTCGTTTTGATGTCCGACCTGGGATTAGAACCCGGGCCTTTTGTCTAATAAGCCAACACACTACCCACTAGACCACGGTGACTTCTAATGTGTATAACTCAGAGGAAAATTGTTAGTAATATCGTCAAATGTAACCTAATAATATTTTTCTAAACCTGAATGAGTAGGCATATGAATCAAACATACTCATACTCATTGTAACCTGTACTTTTAAATCAATGTTCTAACGAATGCGAATGAATCAGAGTAGCTGAATTTCAATACTGTTGACTCACTCATACTCAAAATTTCATGAGTACTTATAAGTAGTGGAAAAACGATTGATTGCATATCTCTGGTTCATAGATTGCAAATAAAATAAAAATAAATTTTGTGCTATAATTTCCAAATCAATTCTTTATTGTTCGCATAATTCCATGTGCCACCTTTCACGATTCAACTTAAACAACAACAATTTGCTTTAATTGTTATTATTCTTTACACTTGAACAATTGTTCAATAGACCTTTATAACAAAGATCTTCAAATCACAATTATTCTCTTCACACGCAACGTGTCTTCACACAAGACTGACAGAATTCTTTCTGAATCGACGAGTCTTTATACAAGAATGACTGAATTCTTACTGAATCCCAAAATCACTTAATAAATCACCGTTGCCCGTTCTGTCTTGCATTTTATATCGCAGGATAAGCAGACTGATGAATGCCTTTGAAGGAGAATTTTTAAGTTACTTTTAAACGGTTAAAGCACTATTGTCTTCTGTATTCGATAATCATTTTAAAATCATTTTAAATATCAAAAGAGAGGGAGAAAGACAAGCGAAGAAAGTGGGAGAGAGAGAGAGAAATAAAGAGAACGAATATGGAAATTAAAAGAATCGAATTAAATATTTCGAATAATACTTGTGGCGATCAAGGGCTTAGCAAGTTTGATTTAAAAGCCTTTGACCTGCTCTAACAATTGCTATGAAATCACCGTAATCTAGTGTAGGAGTGTGCTGGCTTGTTAGATGTGAGGCCACGATTCAAACCTCATATGAAACATTCCGATTAAATCGGAATCGGAATTTCTTTGGCGACTTCCTTTCATCAGATTTCTGTAGAAAACTCTAAAACTAAACAAAAATTGCCAAGAAAAGTCGACATTAAACTGTATGTCCCGCCACTTATGGATGGAATTAACGTAAGAAGCTAGGTTTGTAATACTGATTGAAGCGTAGGTATGTATGTAAGTTTTTGCGAAAAGACTGCTGAGAGGCAGTCGCCGGAATGAATATTTTTTTGAAGATATCTGTGCCAGGGGTTGAATCACTGGCCCTACTATAAAGAATACACTGCGGTATCTACTGCTTAGTTCTGCCAGTTGTTTAAATGAGAATATGAATCTGGAATTTGAAATTCAGGATTTGAAATAAGGATTCAATTTTTAAGCCTTATAAGATTCTGTTGAAGAAAGGTCAACAACTTATTAGTATCAATGAAATACAATCAGGCTATTTAAAGGAAATTAAATCCGTAGCACTATGGATACTTAAGAATTTTATTTGATAGCTGCACTGAATTTCAGAAGGATAAAATAAAACCAATTCCCTTTGGAGTACATAGTAATTTGTCGTCCTTTTAAATATTACAGCCACAGCTTTCCAAATTGCTCTTTTCTTTTAAAACCAGTTTAACAACACAACATCAAACAAAGCCGTCATAATTTTTTCGTTTTTTTTTTGTTTTAATGTGATTTGCCTGAATATGAACGTCTCTAGGGTAAAATAAATTGTCATAAATCTGTCTGAGGGTACTTTATTTTACAACAACTTTTAATATGTTTCGTTTTGTTTCGTTTCGTGGTAATAACTTAAAACCTACGTAATTATCCATTACTGTTGTTCATCATCAAAAATGTAAACCTCTGCGGAGGATTTTCTTTTTTTTTTGCCGAAAAGAATTTTAACAAACTGCACACTCACACACACAGCATACTGGTCCATACTCACCTATAGATATGGGAATTTCTTAAGGTACATTCACCATTCGGTGAATGAGCGCGCTCAGGCAACAGGTGAACAATTAAACTAAAAAAAAAAACAATAGAGGCCCACTTGTTGATTAGTGCAACACACATAAAAACAGAAGGAAAATGTTGCATAAAAAACAAAACCAATTTCAAAGGAACTCCTTTCATATAGAATTCATCATTTCAAGAAAAATAAAAAAACACTACACTACACCACCACATACTATTTGTACTGCCGGTGTTTGTACTAAGCGCGTTGGTGATGAAATTATAAATAATTGTCCCCCCAGCACTAGATAAATGGTTGTGTAAATGACTGACAAACAGACGGACAGACAGACAGAGACACTGGTTGCCTAGAGAAGCTGTTTAAATGGTTGCTTTTTTTTGCTACACTAACCGAGATGATGGTTGGGCTAGTTGGTTGGTTAAATGCTGTCAACTATATCAAGGAGATTGTAATGTGCGCTGTTTTTTGTTGTGTTTTTTGTTCAACTTTTACACAAATGCACACACTTGGACTACAATGCAAAAATTGCTTTACAGAGAATAATTAACAGTTAATAGTAACATAAACAAAAACTATTGTCATACCTTCCAAATGGGGAAGATGGTCACCCAAAAGGAAGGTTTACATATAATTTCTCAACAGTTTTATGCTGGATTGTTTAGGGGGGTTTTTATGGAATATTAGGAAATCCCATTTCCTACCTTGAAAGCTCTAAAACAAAGAATTCTCCCTTGTCGCATAGCAAAATGGGAAGAGAAGAAATTAAAAAACTCACTTCCGTTTTTGAACACACCTCCAATCCTACTGCCTACTATAGAGGTAGTTAGTTAGGAGTGACTGGTTAACCCAAGAAGATGACACATTTAAGCCATCTATGATCTATTATGATACAAAAATTTATCGACTTCCTCTAGCCACTTAGACAGATCTATGTTCAGACATGCACTTATATTGAGCAAATCACAATAAACGGCATTATTGATCTCAATATTTCATATAAAATCTCAATTAATTATTGTGTCAATAAATTCATAAATTGTTATAATATTGATTAAAACTTCAAATACAACACTGTCATAAGTACGTTCAGTGAGCAAATTACATTTTTCCGAACACTTTCTATTGATATTTGACAACTCAAATGTAAACAACGACAGTGTCATAAGCAAAAACTTTCTTTTGTGCTAGCTATCCAATATTATCAAATTTTTATTTCTCATCCTTCTGAGGAAAGCCACTTTGAAGTCACAAGTAGTCCCTATTAACCGCAACAGCTCGGCAATATCTTTTCAAATATTAAATTGTTTTCCATTTTTTCTAAAAAAATATTTTTGGCACTAATTTTCGCGATTAAATTAAAAGCAATTTTGTTGAAGCAATCAGCTGTTTTGCTGTCAAATTCATTTCGTATATTATATGTCTGAACGCTAAAAATATTGTTCTCAATAAACCGAATATTGATTTAATAAAAGTGCATGTCTGAACATAGTATAAGATCGTTTACATTAGTAGAAACCACCTTCTCTGGCCTAAGGTTAGACATGTATTTTCCTTATCTTCCTCGTTTCTTTGTATACATACATATCGTTCGTCTCATGTACAAAGGCCCTAACTCGCATATTTTTTTTTTTTATAAATTTTTGTAAGAAGGTGTATGTATTTGTGTTTAATGTATTGGAATTACCAAAAAAAATCAACTTCAAAAAAGTGTAAGTTAGGGCTTTTCTACATGAGACCGACGATATACATAATTGGCCACTACAACCCTTCCAACGTTGCTCAAGCGTTAATCGTTTCATATATACATACATAATTGGCCATTAAAATCCTTTCA
The DNA here is from genome assembly GCA_014635995.1 of Sarcophaga peregrina. Lineage (NCBI taxonomy): Eukaryota > Metazoa > Arthropoda > Insecta > Diptera > Sarcophagidae > Sarcophaga > Sarcophaga peregrina. The sequence continues at coordinate 94,457,186 of CM025791.1, forward strand.
GTCAGGATTACAGCCTATCTTCTCACATCATTCATATTGTGTGTATTAATTTTATACGTGAGTGCGGGACATAGAGTATAACGTTGACTCCGAACGACAGATTTTTGAGAAACTTTCTCTAGAAATTAATGCCTTCACTAAAAATGATTTTTCGATGGAAAATTTAAGGCAATTGGCAGCTGCTTCAGAGCCTATTTAGAGAATAACCATCGTTGCCAGTCGCTAAGTCAGTTGAATTTTTTACAAGGCCCAAGTAACGATGCAGAGTCCTTAAAAGAGATGCAAAATCGAGTATCTATAAATTCTCATGAGCTGCGGCGTATTGTATGAAAGGCTGAAGTCACTTATTAAAACACTGATTGAACCTTATCAGTAAGGCTTCAGGCCGAGCAAGTCCACTATCGGCCAGATCTCCACACTATGCCAAAGCCTAGAAAAGGCCGACGAAAAACAAATCGTTACACACTAACTTTTTGTCGACCATACCGCAGCCTTCGATAGCCCCATAAGGGATCGTGTTTTTGCCGCAATGTCTCAGCTCGGTTTACCTGCGATGATGATAAGGCTACGCAGAAGGACATTGTGCAATTCCTGCAACTCCATCAAGGTAGGAAAGGATCTCTCCGAACCTTTTGATATCGTGCAAGGTTTCAGACAAGGCAACACCTTATTATGCGACCTCAACAACTTCGTCATGGATAATGTTCTGCAAAAGGCAGGAGCGCATCGCAATGGCACTATTTTTCAAAAAAGTGTCCAGTTGCTAGCGCACACTGACGACATTGACTTGATAGGGCGTACCAAGCGAAATGTTACTGCTCCCTTTAGTGCTATTGAACGGGAGTCTACTAGGATAGAGCCTATAAGGCAGTCTATTAGGATGGAGTCTAATTAGGGCAAAACAAAGTATATGTTTTCGACAAGCAAAGACGTGCGGCTTATTGATTCTCAGGTTACACTTTTGATACAGTCAAGGAATTTATTAATCTTGGCTCCGTCGTTACCACCAAAAATGATGTCATTCTAGAGATCAAACGCTGGATTACTCTTGCCAACAGGTGCAACTGTGGTTTTTATAGGCAACTAAGTAGCAGAGACCTTCCCCGTGCGACAAAACTAATAACTCTACAAGATTGTAAGTCTTTAAATTGTAGGGCCCGCCACTCAAGTATAAATATAAAGCACACACAAGATAAGTGGTGCGAGAAGCTAGGTCTTAATACCGACTGAACATTTGTAATGATCTATTATGTATGAGTGTTTCTGCAGATCGTATGTATAGTACTTCTGCCATCCTACTGGATATCATGGTTTCTAAGCCCCTTATTTTTAATGCCCAACATCCGGGTCTAATACCCTACAAGACGGTCATCCTACCCGTGCTTCTTTATAGCACAGAGGCAAAGGCCCTGATGCAGCAAACTTCAGAGTATTTGAGAGAAAAGTCCCATGTGCGATGATTTCCTTATCAGATCCAACAGTGAGCTGTATGAGCTCCTCAACAACATAGACATTGTGCAACGTATTAATATCCAGCAGCTGCGCTGGCTCGTTTATGTCGTTTAAATGAAGGAGAAGGCTCCGGCGAGGCGAGTATTTGATGCGGGGTTCTGTGGAAGTCGGCGAAGAGAACGACCATGTATCCGTTAGAAGGAGCAAGTTGAGGAAGCCCTGTCATTGATTGGTGTGACCAACTGGCGTAGGCGCGCAAAAAGCAAAGGCGCCTGAAAGGACGTGTTGCGTCGGGTCATAATCCGTTAATCAGGTTGTTCATGGGCAATTAAGTAAGTAAGTAAGTAAGTAAGTGGTATTACAATATGTCCTCAGTATGTGGCCTAAATGTGTCTGCTCATAATTGCTTGAGGGAACGCTGATTGTAAGTTACTTGTGGAGAACACAAAATACACTTGCGAAGTGTCATCAAATGAATCACAAGTTCCAAATGTTCAAGACATTAGATTTCTGTGTTTTTTACATACATAACATACATACATAATTGGCCATTACAACTCTTCAGTCAGGATTACGACCTAGCTTCTCACACCACTTATGTTGTGGGCGTTAATTTTATACGTGAGTGGCGGGACCTACAGTTTAAAGTCGACTCCGAACGACAGATTTTTGAGAAGCTTTTCATGGCAAATTTTTACTCTCAGAGTCTTTGCCAGAAATCTGCTGAGAGGAAGTCGCCGAAGAAATATTTTTTTTGTTTTGATGTCTGACCTGGGATTCGAACCCGGGCCTTTTGTCTAATAAGCCAACACACTACCCACTAGACCACGGCGACTTCTGTGTATTATATTGTACATGCGTATAATGATAGATTTTTAAGACACCAAACTCTTCCCAATAGATATCCTTCCCATAATTGCTTTTGATTTTATAATTTCCTTTAAACTTCCATAGAAAATGTTGCAAAAATATTTAATTTTTTTTTGTAAGTTTTTAAGTCACTTAAATACGTACATACACAGAGAGATCGTACAGCAGCAGCAAACAGATGCTGGCAACAATTATACGTATTTTAAGGTAATGTTTAAACATTTTTATGTCAATCATAAGACGGTTTAAACAAAATAACAACAAAAAAACAAAATCTCGACGTTTTTAAGTAACAATAGATGGGATGACAGGCATTCAATTCATAAACCAAGTCAGTTAGTCAGTCAGTCAGTCATTCAAAATAATTTAATCCGTCACCTTAAATTACAAGATAATATCCATTCAGCCATCTAGCCATCCATCCATCCACACGAACATTTGGTGATTGAACGAAACATAATTTTTTGATATCATTTTTGTGTGTGGCAATTACTTTAAAAAAAAAGCAAAACAAACCTATTTAAGGTAATTGGTTTTAAATAATGTTGCTAGAGTTGCTACAATTAAATCAAAATGGTCATAACATAATAAACCCTCATAAATGCAGTGATATCAACATAAATATTTTATAGTCAACACAGTGAGTTTCCAATACATCGGTAAAAAGCGTCAAAACATGTAAGACTCAAGAAATAGTCTAGAAAAACGAATTTGTCGTGCCCAAGTTCTCCCATCTCATGGGGATTATGTTTTGTTTGGGATTATCTTGATTGACGTTGCTTAGCAGTTCACAACAAAAAGCAGGATATTGTCCTAAAGCAAGATTGAAGGTACCCATCAAATATTTCACAAACTATCTTCAAACAATAAAAACTATTTTAAGAAAATTAAAGAATAATTTCTTATAAAACAATACAGGAATCCTAGTCGAACAAACCTATTATCATTTAGATAGCAATATACCGTTACGAAATGGAAATAGTGTTATTAAAACGGTAAACAAATGCTTCAAACACAAAACAATAGGTTTGTTTACATGATCAACAAATAAACAAAAATATAGCAACAAAATAAAGGGACAAAGAAGTAAACAAGCAACAACAAAATATAGTAAAAAATAGCGGATCAACAGTAAACAGTTAACAAAACCGCAAGCAACTTATTTACATTTATAGAGATTTCGCAAAGGCATTCTCGTGTGTAAAGACACATGTGGTTCAGTAAGAATTCGGTCAGTCTTGTGTAAAGACACGTGAGTCAAAAAAATTTCAGCCAGTATTGTGTAAAGACACGTTAAGTGTGAAGAGAATAATTGATTCAGTAAGAATTCAGTCAGTCGTGTGTGAAGACACGTGTGGTTCAGTAAGAATTCCGTCAGCCTTGTGTGAAGACACGTGAGTCAGAAAAATTTTAGTCAGTATTGTGTAAAGACACGTTAAGTGTGAAGAGAATAATTGATTCAGTAAGAATTCAGTCAGTCTTGTGTGAAGACACGTGAGGCAGAAAAATTTTAGTCAGTATTGTGTAAAGACACGTTAAATGTGAAGAGAATAATTCAGTCAATAAGAATTCAATCAGTCGTGTGTGAAGACACGTATGGGTCAGTAAGAATTCCGTCAGCCTTGTGTGAAGACGCGTGAGTCAGAAAAATTTTAGTCAGTATTGTGTAAAGACACGTTAAGTGTGAAGAGAATAATTGATTCAGTAAGAATTCAGCAAGTCGTGTGTGAAGACACGTTTGGTTCAGTAAGAATTCGGTCAGTCTTGTGTGAAGACACCTGAGTTAGAAAAATTTCAGCTAGTATTGTGTAAAGACATATTGCGTGTGAAGAAAATAATTGATTCAGTAAGAATTCAGTCAGTCGTGTGTGAAGATACGTGTGGTTCAGTTAGAATTCGATCACATACATACATACATAAATGACCATTACAACCCTTCAGTCAGTATTACGACCTAGCTTCTCACACCACTTATGTTGTGTGCTTTAATTTTATACATAAGTGGCGGGACCTACAGTTTAAAGTCGATTCCGAACGACAGATTTTTGAGAAGCTTTTCATGGCAATTTTTACTCTCAGGGTCTTTGCCAGAAATCTGCTGAGAGGAAGTCGCCGAAGAAATATTTTTCGTTTTGATGTCTGGCCTGGGATTCAAACCTGGGCCTTTTGTCTAATAAGCCAACACACTACCCACTAGACCACGGCGACTTCTAAGAATTCGGTCAGTCTTGTGTAAAGACACGTAAGTCAGAAAAATTTCAGCTAGTATTGTGTAAAAACACGTTAAGTGTGAAGAGAATAATTGTGGCTTGAAGATCTCCGTGTAAAGATCTACTGAATAATGATTATTGCGTTTCTGGAACTGTTTAAGTTTCTTATGCTTTAACTGAACTTTAACTAGAGCTTGAATTAGAAAAGCCAAATTGAATAAAAACCATGTGAAGCAACTAAATTGGATGATTTTATTAACACGAAGTGAAACTAAAGCTTTGTAAGGCCGCTATGGAACTCAGAGAGAGAGCGAGAGGGAAAAGTAAGAAAAAATAAGAAAAAAAGGAATTACGAATGATTTACAGCCTTACAATTCACTTGTCCGCAAATTGTTCAAGAAAAATACGCCATGAAAAGAAACACCAGCAACAATCGTGAGCACTACAATTAATTGTTACCAAAAAAAAAAAAAATTAAACTTACCTCAACGCGAATTCATTGTACGTTTAACATTTCTTAAGAAGGCGGAGTTTTATCTTAAGGCGGAGTTTAACCTGTGTTACAGGTAAACACAAAGAGCGATATACAAGTCTCTCTCTTTGTTTTCTAGCTTCTAAACTACCTGTTTAGGTGTGTACGTAGTCATGCTTACTTCTTTTGTATTCACCTTTTCAATATTTTATGCAAATCATGTAGATTTTAAACGAATATTAAAGAAAACAAAAAAACAATAAAAAACGAAACTCATAAAAAGATGGAGATTTTAAAACTGGTTTTAAAGATCATACCCTACCATACCACCACCACCACGAGACAGACAGAAAGCAAATTGAAAGGCAACAACCATTAGACTTGTATGTACCAGAGATCTGAATTAAACGACGGGGTGCTTGCTTTCAAATCATTTACAAAAGAAAATGACGACGAATCGTTAAGAAACTGGTATTAAATCTAATGAGCGGCTTAAGCTGGCTTACATGGGTACACAGTATGCAAAGTGTGAGTGAGTGTATGCAAAAAAACAAAGGAACGTGTTTTAAAGCCGCTCATCAAATTGAAAATATTGAAATGGTGGCCATTGTCAATCAAAAATATAAACTTTGGAGAATTATAAGCCACACCTAAGGCTTGAAAATTGTTTCCAATTAATCATCTACAGTAAGTACATCGATCTTGTGTATATGATTTTATGGGCAAAGAATAACGTACTTATGGGCAAAATATTTGAAACAGATATTCCGTAAAGAGTCTCCGGGTAAAATAAAACGTATTGTGTTTAATAATCTCCTCTAGCGAACATACAGTGTTGGCCGAAATAATAGGAACACAGCCTTTTTTTCTTAATAACACATTACAAAATTTTGTTTAGCGAGATCTTACTTACTTACTTACTTAATTGGCCATAACAACCCAATTAACGGATTTCGGCCTGCCGAAACATATCCTTCCAGGCGCCTCTGCTTCTTGCGCGCCTATGCCAATTGGTCACACCAATCGATGACAGGGCTTCCTCGACTTGGTCCTTCCAACGGATACAAGGTCGTCCTCTTCGCCGACTTCCGCAGATCCCCGCATCAAATACCCGTTTCGCCGGAGCATACTCCTCCATTCGAACGACACGGTTGAGCCAGCGCAGCCGCTGGATATTAATACGCTGCACAATGCCTATGTTGTTGAGGAGCTCATACAGCTCACTGTTGAATCTGATACGGAAATCATTGCCAATCCAAACTGGACTGAAGATCTTACATAGGACTTTTCTCTCGAATACTCTGAAGTTTGCTGCATCAGTTCTTAATAGGACCCTTATCTCTGTGCTATAAAGAATCACGGAAGGATGACCGTCTTCTAGGGTATTAGATCCGGATGTTGGGCATTAAAAACTAGAGGCTTAGAAACCATGATATCCAGTAGGATGGCAGAGTACTATACATACGATCTGCATAAACACTCGTATACTTACTCGTACATAATAGATCATTACAAATGTTGAGTCGGTACTAAGACCTAGCTTCTCGCACCTTTTATCTTGTGTGTGCTTTATATTTATACTTGAGTGGCGGGCCCTACAATTTAAAGAGTTACAATCTTGTAGAGTTATTAGTTTTGTCGCACAAGATAGGTCTCTGCTACTCAATTGCCTATTGAGACCATAGTAGCACCTGTTGGCAAGAGTAATCCTGCGTTTGATCTCCAGACTGACATTATTTTTGGTGGTAACGGCGGAGCCAAGACAAATAAATTCCTTGACTGTATCAAAAGTATAGTTATCGGCCGTAGTCTGAGAATCAATATGCCGCACGTCTTTACTTGTCGATAACATATACTTTGTTTTGCCCTCATTTACTGCCAGACCTATCTTTAGCGAGATCTTATTGATGTCAAATCAAATGGAGTAGCAGTATTAAGATATTCCAACCAAACAATCTGCTGTACTGCCCCTTCAAGCCATATAGAATTTCCCTACAATGTTGTAGTTATTAGACAAAAGGCCCGTGTTCGAATCCCAGGTCAGACATCAAAACGAAAAAATATTTCTTCGGCGACTTCCTCTCAGCAGATTTCTGGCAAAGACTTTGAGAGTAAAAATTGCCATGAAAAGCTTCTCAAAAATCTGTCATTCGGAGTCGACTTTAAACTGTAGGTCCCACCACTCATGTATAAAATTAACGCACACAACATAAGTGGTGTGAGAAGGTAGGTCGTAATCCTGACTGAAGGGTTGTAATGGCCAATTATGTATGTATGTATGTCTATACCAAAACCTAACAAACCTCTGAATGCTGTCTTAAGGAGTTTCCTTTTGAAATGCTTTAAAACCTTTCCGGTTTCAAGTATGTATTCTGGAGAACCTACTCACTTAATGCGTAATTAAAACCATGTTGTTACGATTTTCGAAATTTTTTATGGCAATTTTCTTAATTCTTAGAGCTTTCGCCACAAGATTGCTGAGAGGAAGTCGCCGCAAATCATAATTTTTTTCCTTTATTTCGTTTTGATCGAAATTTTTGTGCTGTATCTTGAACATGGGCATTACCCACTAGACAACGGAACTAGACTTCATTACGGAATATACTTATTAAGCTTTAAAGCATTTCTATTCGGAGCAGCTTTTTTTTCGAATGCCTACTCAGACGGCCAGTTTTATTCCTGAACAGTCATATTCAAGATTCAAATCTATGTTTAATTAGGTTAGGTTAGAGGACGTGTACTTGCCGACTGTTGAATTGACGCATTGTACAATGTCCTAGCTTCTCACACTACTCGTGTTATGTGCGTTAATTTTATACATGAGTGGCGGGACTTACAGAGTTCAAAGTCTTTTCATGGCAATTTTATTTATTCTCAGAGTTATTTGCCAGAAATCTGCTGAGAGGACGTGGTCGAAGGAATCCTTTCGTTTAATAAGCCAACACGCTATTTACTAGACTGCGGCTACTTCACAAATTAAATAATTACGTTAAATCAGAATAAAGTATTCCAAGAGTCTTTTCCCAAAAATTTAATGCGAAAAATACAAAACTAATCTTAAACCTGAGCGGAAGGGAATTACAATTAATATTTGGAGTTTTAAAGGGGCAAGGCCCGGCCCCTTAACCAATTTATACTTGATTTCTATAGATTGTGTCAAAAGCCAGGTAGTCGCCGTAGTCTACATAGTACGCAGTGTGTTGGCTTATTAGACATAAGGCCCAAGTTCAAATCCCAGGTCAGACATCAAAACGAAAATATTTCTTCGACGACTTCCTTTTAGCAGATTTCTGGCCAAAACTCTGAGAGTAAAATAAAACCTTTTCATGGAAGGTTTCTTAAAAATCTGTCGTTAGGAGTCGACTTTAAACTCTAGGTCCCGCCACTTATGGATAAAATTAATACACTCAACATAAGTAGTGTGAGAAGCTAGGTCGTATGTATGTACATATGTCAGGAGGCAGAATTAACAATTAATCATATTTTAAGGCACTGTCCTCGTCTTTTTTTTTTTTTATTATTAAACCTGCACTCAGGGGATGACCCCTACCCATGCAGTTCATTGTGCAGGTTTAGGAAAGGTGGAAAGAGGAAAGATGCGAACGGTAAGGAAACAAGTTGCTGCTGATGACTATAAAATGGCCAGTGCTACACCTTCACCATTAGACAGTCTACAGCAATCGTCCCCAAGAAGCCCGCAGTTTCTCACACGACTTATGTTGTGTGTGTTAATTTTATACAGAAGTGGCGGGACCTACATTTTAAAGTCGACTCACAACGACAGATTTTTGAGAAACAAGAAGAGAGAAAGAGAAGAAATCGCCGAAAAAATATTGTATTTTTTTTTGTATTTTTGATGTCTGGCCTGGGACTCGAACCCTGGCTTCACGTCGAATAAGCCAGCACACTACCTACTAGACCACGGCGACCCCAGATATAAAGACAGAAATGGTTAGATGGTCAATTTGTTAAAGGGGCTGGTAGAACGGAAAGGCCGGTAGCTTGAGAATCTAATGGAGTTCGTAAACGGAATGGACTAGATAGCAGTGATATTAGGTCAACTTAGGCCAGAGGCATCTCTTTTTTCTTATTTTTCTTCTGTTCTCAGTTCTCCTTTCTTTACTTTTCTTTATTCTTACCTCTTCCCTCTTTCTTCAACTATTAACATCTTAATGTGTGCACCATATGGTAAACAAAATACTTTCAAATACCAAAATAGTCTTCAAATACTCTGTTTGAACAATAAGTAGAGAGAGAGAGGAGAGAGAATTAGTCATTATCCTTCAAATTAGACAGACAGACAGACAGCTGCTGTAAGTCCTTAAGTATGAGAAAAGTACCTGCTTTAAAAGAACCATGAAATCCTTCTGAGAAATGAAAAATATTTTAAGAAAGGATAAGCCAGACTGCGTATAGTCTTACATTCGTTTACAGAAATTCAAAGAGGAAACAACGTTTCGTTTTCTTTTCATTAAAAAATTTTAAAATAGAAAATCTAAAAATGTCTGTGGACGTGCGTGCTTCTGTATCCAATAGCCAACCACGTGGTGGTGGTGGTGGTGAAACGATACGTGCTCTGAAACAAACTGGTCATGTTGGTTTCGACAGTTTGCCCGATCAGTTGGTTAATAAAAGTATCCTGCAGGGTTTCGTTTTCAATGTCATGTGTATTGGCGAAACCGGTTTGGGTAAATCTACCCTCATGGATACACTTTTCAATACCAGTTTTGAGTCTAAGCACAGTTGCCACACTTTACCCAACGTCAAGCTAAAGGCCCACACCTATGAGCTGCAAGAGAGTAATGTCAACTTAAAATTGACCATTTGCGATACCGTGGGCTATGGTGATCAGATCAATAAGGACAACTCTTTTAGGGCCGTTGTGGACTACATTGATGTACAATTCGAATCGTATTTACAAGAGGAATTGAAAATCAAGCGCCTCTTAAAGGATTATCATGATAGTCGTATACATGTCTGCCTGTATTTCATATGTCCTACCGGCCACGGCTTGAAGTCTTTAGACTTGGTTTGCATGAAGGAATTGGATAACAAAGTGAATATCATACCGATTATAGCCAAGGCTGATACCATATCCAAATTGGAATTGAAAAAATTCAAAGCAAATGTAATCGCTGAACTGAAACGCAATCAAATTGAAATCTATCAGTTTCCAATAGATGATGAAACGGTTGCCGAAACCAATAAAGAAATGAACGATCATATACCCTTTGCCGTTGTGGGTAGCACGGATTTCATTCGAATTGGCGGTAAACAAGTACGGGCACGCCAGTATCCCTGGGGCACGGTACAAGTGGAAAATGAAAGCCATTGTGATTTCGTAAAGCTTAGGGAAATGTTAATACGCACCAATATGGAGGATATGCGTGAGCAAACCCATGTCAAGCATTATGAGCTATACAGACAGACAAGGTTACAAGAAATGGGTTTCAGTGATGTAGATGAACAGAATAAACCGATTTCATTTCAACAAACCTTTGAACTTAAGCATTCCCATCATCTTAGCTTGTTGCTTGCGAAAGAGGATGAGGTCCGCCAAATGTTTGTGCAACGTGTCAAAGATAAAGAGGCCGAATTAAAGGAATGCGAACGTGAATTACACTTGCGTTTCGATCAACTGAAACGGGAGCATGCCGAAGAGAAACGTAAATTAGAGGAGGCCAGACAAAAGTTGGAAGAAGAATATTTGGAATTTGCCCAGCATAAGGCATATTATGCTGCAGCAAATAATACCATGACTTTGGGGAAAAGTCGCAAAAAATGATGCGTTACCATGTGAAATTCCTGTAAATTTTTTTTTTTGTAATAAAAAATCTATAAAATTAAATTCAAAGAAATTTTGTTCATTTTGTTTTTACTTGCCCCAAAGAATGCCGCCCTAGATATACAGTGGGAAGCAAAACTGTCCAGATGAAAGTAATACAAATATAGGTGTATTATCAAATATATGTATTTTTTTTATTTTATTGAACATTATTCCGAATTATAAAGAACAAAAATTTATATAAATTTCTTCACAAAAAAATAAAAAATGGAAAAAACAAAAAATTCACTATTTGGACACTTTTGCACTGTTTGCGGGGTTTGTTGAAAATCACTTATCGTTTTTAATTTAATATTTCGTCCAAAGGCCTTTATTTTTAATTACGCTTTTAATACGTTTTGGCATACTCTCCACCAACTTTTGGATAATATCACGGTCGATAGCTCTCCATTCATGTTGTATTCTCTCCCAAAGCTCGTCAACATTTTGGGTTTTCATATGCTATCAGCTTTCTTTTAACAATAGCCCATAAATTTTCTATTGGATTCAGGTCTGGGCTTTGTGCAGGCCAGTCCATTGTCCCAAAAGTTTGGTTTTGTAGCCAGCTTTTAACTATTTTGGCAGTGTGCTTCGGATCCCCGTCTTGCTGAAAAACAACTTCTTCGGCTGGATAGGCACTCTTGTCAACAAAATCTGGTAAATTTGTGCGTAAAATATTCAAGTAATCCTCCTTCTTCATTATACCTTGGATTCTCACCAAGGATTCCACCAAGTAAAACATCCCCACACCATAATACTGCCGCTACCATGTTTCATCGTTTCCTTCACTTGGTGTTTTTGGATGCGCTCCTGAGGCCTATGCCAAAAATATTCTTTTCCATCAGACTGGTATCGGTTGACTTTCGTTTCATCACTCCAAATAACCCGTTTCCAATCATCTACTGTCCAATTTTTGTGGGTCTTACAGAATTGAAGGCACCTTTTCACATTTCTATCGGAAAGTGCTGGCTTTTTCTTTTTCACACTGGCTACTAAACCAATTCTATTTAATGCGCGTCTGACCGTCCAGGAACTGACATCCTTACCAATACTTTTTGCAGCATTTTTAGGTGTTTTGGTGGCCTTATGATGTAACAAACGTTCAATGTGCCGGGCATCACCATCAGAAAGCAGTCTTGGTCGACCCCCTTTGTTATTATTGCAAGCTACATTACATCGGTTTTTTATGTTATTTACCGTGGATTTGCTTAAATTTAATCTTTCAGCGATTTTACGGCATGAGTAATTATTTTGCAAGAAATTGATCACTTTGTTTTCAATGTCAGATGGCGTTTTTCTCATTTTGAAAGACTTTTTATTATTTTTTAATTAAAATTCACAAAGTTATACTTCACAGGTGAATCAATAATGCAAAAATTAAGCAATAAAAGTTTGACAACAAAATATCAAAAAAAAAAAAACTAAACAACAAAAGTGTCCAAATAGAGAATTTTTTGTTTTTTCCATTTTTTATTTTTTTGTGAAGAAATTTATATAAATTTTTGTTCTTTATAATTCGGAATAATGTTCAATAAAATAAAAAAAATACATATATTTGATAATACACCTATATTTGTATTACTTTCATTACCTTACATTCTTCATACAAAACATCTGGACAGTTTTGCTTCCCACTGTATGTCAGGTATAGAATATGTATACCTTGGGCAGCAAAGAAGAAATTACCAGCCAGAAACAGACGTAACCAACAAGAAAGGACAAGCGCTTCGGATGTTAACAGGCTATAGATTTCAATCTGTTTACTTTCTGAAGGAAAGAGGATCATTCGGTACTGCTGAAAGAACTAAAATGGCGGCATTAAGTTATTTCAACTGTCAGAATGACGAATTACATGACTTTAGAAGTTTTTTTCTGCATTGCACCGATCAGGGCAATTCTTGATAAGGAAATCTACATAGGTTGGAATAAGCTCTTCAATATCTGCGCTATTTTCACTGACAGAGCAGAAATGAAGACGGACACTCCACTTTCAGTTTAAAGACAAAAGTCAGGAATTCATATAGCCTTCCACCGAAATGTAAAATTTTTCAGATAGGGGCTCTAGGGGTCTTTAAGGCCATTTATCAGCCAACATAATATGTTATACTATAAAGAAGAGCTCAAGGGTTACAATCTAATCTCCTTTCCTTTATCTATCTCCTTTATTCTCCTCTTTACTTTAGGACATATCCGCCTCCGTTCTATAACATTCTAAGTCGAAAAAGTGTGTTTTGAGTTATGAGCTCTCAAAGCTTTCACACGACATACGACTATATGGGCATCCTAAATAGATTTTTCCCAATAATTTCTGAACGGATCGGCGCATCGTAAACAAATTTTGAGAGTATCTAAGTTAGAGAACGTAGAATTTAAAAGAACATTAAAAAGTACACTTAGAACGTTTTACGATGGAAGCGTCGATATTACAATGGGTCAATTTGACCTCCGAGCATTGTAATTGTCTCAATGGCAAGTACACGTCTCTAACCTAAACCTACAACTTATGTACACATTACTCAACCCTTAAGGCTACGATGGGAAATGTTTTTAGGTCTCATCTGGCCTGAGAGTGTAAACGGCTTCTAAAAGGCCTTATGCCAAATTATCAGATTAGATTATGCCGGTTTATTTGACATTATTGGCAATCGAAGTTGTCCACGAATTGGCAAGATCAGTTTCAGATTTGAAGGCTACAACGGCAGAGAAGTCGATGAGGCCATCTATGAACTCCTTTTTTTTTGGAATTATTAAGGTAAAGTGTGATTCATTCGTATATCGTACATGGGGATATAGAACGGACTGTAGAGTCAACACTTAAGGCTTTGATGGGTTTAGGTCTCATCCGGTCAGGGAATATAAATGGCTTCTAAGGGGTCTTATGCAAAATTATTAAATTAAATTATGCTGAGTACGTGGCCAATGCGACGTTATTGGCAAAGACATTGTCAACGAATCGGCAAGATCAGGCTCAGCTTTAAAGGCTACAACGGCAAAGAAGTTGATGAGCCCGCCAATGGCTTTCTTTATTGGAATTATTGAGGTAAAGTTTGATTCATGGCGATAGAGAACGGACTGCAGACACTTAAGGCTTTAATGGGAAATGGTTTTAGGTTCATCTGGTCTGGAGTGTTAAACGACTTCAAAGGGGCCCTTATGCCAAATTATCAGATTAAATTATGCTGAGTTCATGGTATCTGCGAATTGATTCCTTTTGGAATTACTAAGAAAAAATTTCGATTCACTCGTATATCGTACATGGTGATATGGAACGGACTGTAGAGTTGCGCTGACCGTAAGGCCCAAGCTATTATAAACGTACTAAATTTAGAAGTTGCCGTATTCTAATAGGTAGTGTATTGGCTTATTAGACAAGAGGCCTTGGTTCAAATCCTTGGTCAACCATCTCCAACAAGACGAAACACGAAGAAATTTAAACTCTGAGAGTAAATAAGATTGCCATGAAAAATCTGTCGTTCAGAATCGCCTTTAGACTGGGTCCTACACTCATGCATGAAATTAACACACACAACAGTGTAAGAAGTGTAAAAAGCTAGGTCGTAATCCTGACTGAAGGGTCTTAATGGACCAATTATGCGTGTATGTAGTATGTAACATTAAACTCAGTATTAAGAGATAGAACAGGGTTATCTCTGATTTCTATAGAATATGGGAAGGACCAGATGAAACAATACACACCACGCAGGCAGAGATGACTTGGTAGTCAACGCGATATACTGGCAAGGGGAATATACTTAGAAGGAAAAAATGTATCTATGGGTGCCTGATGGGTAATGGCTGTATTCGCTTCTTTTTCGCTTTCATTTTCCTCTACCGCCTTTTTCTACATTCCTTTCATATAAGAAATTTCACCGTGGACTAATGGGCCTGTGGAAAACTTGGAATTGTGAATGCATTAATGCGCCACCCTTCAACCTAAATGAACCCAACTAAAGGAGAGAATAGATTGTTGCAAGACGGGTGGAGCAATTAAGTTCCTAAAGTGCGTCATGTCGAAGTCCAGCGTCGTTTCAAACTGTCCCAGAGTTCTTTGGAAGCTTTCGAATCTTTTTAAAAGAAATTCTTATGTGAATTGTATTTGTAATCTAGCCAGGGCCGGTACAGTGTTTATAATCTACAATATTTTACAAAGCATAGGTATCCCCTGATTGCATCAGTTAGTTCGTTGGCATGCGTGCAATTTACCTACATTCTGCTGAACTTGTGTGGATAAGAAGAGGACTGACTGGTTGCCTTCATTAGCATCGATAAAATAGGCATTCTCTCAAATAACTCACGTAGAAATCTAAGGTGAGACCTTCTTAATCTCTCATTTTCTGTCATACATACATACATAATTGGCCATTACAACCCTTCAGTCAGGATTACGACCTAGCTTCTCACACCACTTATGTTGTGTGCGTTAATTTTATACATGAGTGGCGGGACCTACAGTTTAAAGTCGACTCCGAACAACAGATTTTTTGAGAAACTTTTCATGGGAATTTTTACTCTCAGAGTCTTTGCCAGAAATCTGCTGAGAGGAAGTCGCCGAAGAAATATTTTTTCGTTTTGATGTCTGTCTTTTGTCTAATAAGCCAATACACTACCCACTAGACCACGGCGACCACTTTCTGTCATACTTCATTGAACTTGCCAATATAAAAATCATTACAATAGCAAGAATTATTCTGGAGAGCGTTTGGTGAAGGTCCTCACCTCATAACTCACCGGATTCAAATTATAAACTTCTAGATCATCGATTGCCAGGAACGTAACTGACGTGACATTAACAGCACCTAGCTTAGGTCATTTCCATTAGAAACTCTAATGAATTGCAAATGACCTTTTGTAGGAAATCTAATCAGCCTAACCTAACTCCAAGCTTTGCAACATAATAACTAAAAAGTAGGGCCATTAAGGGGGTTTTTAGTTGTATTTTTTATTTAATAAGAATCAAAATTTTAAGCACAAACAAAATCGCTTTCGAAGAACAATTTATAAAAATGAATTACACGCAGACAAAATTAAAAACTAAAATACAAATACGAGTACGAGTACAAATATTCGGCATATTTAAGAACGATAATTCAGAAAGGAGACGCTGCAAGAAATAAAGAGAAAGAAAGAGAAGCATTTAATAAAAGTGTGTTAAAAACAAACAAAACAAAATTTCAATTTACTACATACCCTCCAAAAGTTGGTTTAGGTTGCGGTGCCTGTGCTGTGTGGGCCAAATTGCCAAATGATAAGCCAGAATCCTGAGAGCCCAAGGTTTCGAATATATTTCCTTTAGATGCTGGCGTTGCCTGGGCTGGTGCACCAAAGCTAGGCGAGGTTGGAGAAGTAGCTGCAAATGAACCGAAACCTTTGGGACTGCCGAAAGTCGGTGCTCCGCCAAATGTAGGTTGAGCCCCAAAGGCTGGCGTTGGACTGCCAAATGTTGCAGGACCACCAAACACGGGTTTGGCAAAAGCAGACTGCTGTTGTGGTGAACCAAATGATGCAGTAGATGATGCTGCAAAGCCGCCACCGCCAGTGGGAGAAGCAAATCCAGCTGCTGTAGTAGGTTGGGAGAATGCACCGAAACCACCTGTTGTACTTGTAGTAGAAGCAAAAGCAGGTGCTGTAGCAGCAGCTGCCGCTCCAAATATTGAACCGCCCGATGTTCCTGTGTTACTTATAGATGAACCGCCACCAAAAATTGAACCACCGGACGCCCCAAAACCGCCAGAGGTTGGCGATTGTGTCGATGATGCTCCAAAAATATTACCCGATGGCTGAGTTGTTGTTGTCATGCCACCAAATGTGCTTTTGCCGAATATAGAACCACCGCTAGCAGCTGGTTGCTGTGTGGGAGAAGCAAATAAATTGCCACCACTTTCTGGTGGTTTGGTAGCGGCCGCCGCTGCTGCAAAGATTGAGCCTGTCGATTGAGCTGCGGTATTAGCCGCAAATGGACTCGTTGATGTTGAACTGCCTCCAAAGATTGAACCCCCACCTGCTGCAGAGCTGCCAAAACCTGTGGATGATCCTCCGCCAAATATACTACCTCCCGAAGCAGCTGGCGGATTAGTATTTGCCGCAGCAGCTGCAAATAAGCCAGTACCAGCTGGTTGTGGAGCAGGACCAGCACCACCACCAAAAACTGATTGTTCAGGTTTGGGTATACCGCCGAAAATACTTCCGGCTGATTGAGGCGTAGCTGCGGCCGCAAAAATAGAACCCGATCCGGGTGTAGCAGCTGTGGTAGCCGCTGGAGCTGTTGAACCGAATAGGGATGGTGCCGATGAGCCCACTGCTGCTCCTCCTCCTCCAAACAAAGAGGTGGTAGTACTAGTCACAGCGCCTGTAGTGGATTGTCCGAATACAGAAGTTCCACCACCAAATATGCTACCACCAGCTGACGTAGTTGTGGGCGTAGCATTTGTCGTAGTGCCAGTACTGGAGGGAGTTAGTGACAGAGCACCAAATAAAGAACCAGCTGTAGAAGCTGAACTAGTGGCTGTTGTAACAAAAGGAAATGAAGATGTTGCCGTTGCGGTTGCAGGTGCAGGTGCAGGTACTGGCCCAGATGCAGTAGATGATGCAGAACTTACAACACTGCTGGCAACTGTTGTAGTAGTCGTTGTAATTGAAGTACTCTCTGCTGGTGCAGTGGTTGTAGTGGCGGCTTCAGTGGATGGATTTCCAAATACATTGTCTGCCGTGGAAGCTGGCGTTTTAGCAGCAGCTATAAATGAAAACTCTGTACTTGGAGTTGAGGCTGTTGCTGTTGTTGTAGAGCTGAAAAACGATTTGGCACCATCTCCAGCCCCACTTGCCGAAGCAAAGGCAAACGATCCTGGAGTAACTGCAGGCGCTGATGTCACTGATGTCGCAAATCCTGAGAATATATTTCCGGATTTATTTGAATCGCCAGCAATTTTAGGTGTTGGTTTGCATATATTAAGCGATCCAAATAAGGAATCTGTAGGATCTGTTGCGGCTGTGGATGTGGGAGTATTACATGAAGTTGGTGCAGCAGTGGCTGGTTTTGGTGCGGGTAGTCCCGATGATGTAATTGTAACATTCGGTGCTGCAGGTGCTTTACTTGTTACCAAATTCAAAGCGCCAGAACTAGTAAAAAATAAAACGTTTTATACAAAGGAGAAATAGTTGCGTCTGCTTAATGGGCAGATTGAGATACTTACCTAGTGGGTGTAGCTGCTGTTGCTGTTGTAGTCGAACCAGGTAATGTTGTTTTAATTTCAGTGATTTTAACGCCAGCTGCTGTTGCTTGAGCTGTATTGGTTACAGCTTTAGCAGTGTTCTCTTCAACAGTTGAAGGTGCAGTCGAAGGAGTAGAAGTTGCTGCAGTGAAAGAAAAAGCTGATGAGGAAAAAGGTTGACCACTAAAGGGTGTTGAAACTGGAGTATTATTTGAACTAGAATTAGTACCAAATAAGGCTGTTGAGAACGGTGATGAATTTGCAGCTGCAGACGAACCGGTAGGTTTCGATATGGACCCACCAAACCCTGCAAACGGAGTTGTTGCTGAAGTTGTAGAGGCTGTTGCAGCCACGGTTGCAGTAGTTTTAGGAGCTTCATCTGGTTGCTTATTTTCATTCTTATCTTGAGTACTTTTAGCAACCGTTACTGGTTTTGTAGTGGCAAAAGCTGAAAAACCACTCGTAGATGTTGGTGCAGCAAAACCTTGTGATATTGGCGGTTGCACCATATTACTGGTGGTGTTTGTTTTATTAGCCAAATTACTAAATGTTTTCGTATCATTTCCTCCTATTACTTTGGCCGAAAACGAAATAGGTGTTGTTAATGGAACATTTTCTTTACTTTCGCTTGAAACCGATGTAGTGGCTTGCAAAGGTTTTGGTTGAGCAAAATTATGACCAGCAGCCTGTTGTGGCATAACAAAACCACTTGTAAACGGTGTAGAGGAGGCGGTGGTCTTCGAAACTTCTTCAGTTTTTGTAATTGAAGCGGATTGTGAAGTCTTAACAAAGGAGCTATTGCCACCAAAGGATATAGTTGCCGATGTTGATGATGTTGGTGTTATAAACACAGGCGGTTGAGATGTTACCATTGAGGGTTTGGAGGCAGTTGGTTTTGCAATCACTGGTTGCTGTTGTTGTTGTTGCGTCTGAACCATTGTTGCCTGTGGTCTTAATAATTGCTGTTGCAAGGATGCTTGATAATTTGCGTTTGATTGTAGATTTATGGGAGTTTTATTGACCATATATTGCTGCTGTTGCTGTTGCTGTTGTTGCTGTTGTATATATTGTTGTTGCTGTTGTAATTGCATATGCAGTTGCTTGTTGTTGATGGTGCTGCTGATGCTGTTGCAATTTCTTAACAATTTCCTTTTGTTTACGTTCGGTTTCCAATTTAGTTTCCAAAATAACTTCCGATTTAAGATCAATACGATCTGGTCGCTTAGGTTTAATTATAGGAATTTGTTGTTGTTGTTTAGTAAAGTTGCGTAAAGATCTTAATTTTTCATCCGATAACTTGGCATGTGATTGGGCTACAACTTGTGATAGGCTCATAGAGAGTATAGAATCAGCCAAAGATTCCATGGTACTGGAAAATAAGAAATTAAAGAAGTCTTTAATATAACGTTTAAGGAAAATCTATAACGATTACCTTTGATTTTTAGTTAAAACCCCTACAGCCTTTGTAGTGACATCCAGTTCACTGGGTGGTTGATAGTTTAAACCCTTTTGTTTTAGTTTGGTTTTAATGAAATTCATTTTAGAGCGTTGCCGGGCCAATAGATCTTTCAATTTGGACATTCTTTGATATATGCCATCCAAACATGGTATATGCATTTGATTTTTCGAGTTACGACGTACAACATCTTGATATTGAGACCATTGGGCTTCAATTAATTGATTTAATTGTGAAAGTTGATTTTTATTTGCTGCTACATAAGCCTGTAGTTTGGCCAATTGACGTCGACTGGTGGGATCTGATGTAGAAACGGTAGATAAACGTGTCAAGCTACAAGAAACAAAATTTATTATTACAATAATTGCATGAATATCGTTTTATATTCCATATTTACGGACTTTGGATTATTATATAAATCTAATTTTGTACGACATTCAGCTAACATGGCGTAGGATTCATTCATGGCGTGACGCAGCGATTGGACATCTTGTTCAAATTCATGATCATTAGCCTGTTCAATGATTTCTTGCAAATCATTTAATTGCTTGGTAAATGGTTTTATTTCAATGGGTGAACCAATCTAAAAAAACCAAATAAATTTCATTTAGAAAGCTTTTAAAAAGAACGCGTTAACTTACATTTTCTAATAATTGTTTGGATTGCTGTCGTATTTGTTTCAATTCCGTTTCGAAGGCTTCAATTTGTATGACAATCATTTTCTTTACAACATCATCCAGTTCACCGGTATTCAAATTTATTTTATTTGCAACCACTGTAGGCTTTACAGGCTTGACATCCGATTTCGTAGGCTGTTGTACAGGTGGTGGCGTAAATGTTGCTGGCACATTATACAAAGGCTTATAAATTTCAGCATTTTTATTAGCATTTACAGTCTGTATTGCAGGTTGTTGTTGACTGCTGCTAACCATTTCACTAGGTTTGCCTGAAAAACAAAAATATTTCTTGTTTTAATAAGGAAAACTATTTGATTTCAGGAAAAAAAAAACCAAAATTAAATTACCAGGAAATCCTGATGCTGCTGCAAAGCCACCAAATGATGTTCCAGATGTTATGCTTCCAAATTGTTGAGGTGTTGTGGCAAAACCAAAACCACTAGCAGGTTTATTAGCAGTTGCTGTGGTAGCGGTAGCAGCTACAGTATTTGCTGTAAAGCCAACATTTGCTATAGGTTTAGCAGCTGGCACTTGGCTAGCAAATAATGGTGCAGGTTTGTCCTTCTTTAATATTCAAAAAAAACAAAAAAAATGTTCGAGTTATTTGGAAAATCTTCAAAGTATTCATAACACTACTTACAAGTGCCGGTGTGGAGGTTACCATGTTAGAGCCCAAGGTAAAGGTCATATCACCAAAACCTTCTCCTGCGTTTTGTGCCTTATTTGCAGCTAATTGCTCATTTTTATTTGCTTCTGCTTTTATTTGATTACTTCCAGCTGGTGCTGATAATGCCATGGTCTCACTCAAAGGCTTAAATTGCCCTGACATATCATTTAAAGGTGGTGGTGGTGAGCAAACATCCACGGCATTGGGTGTTAAATTCAAAAAGTTATACGATACCATATGGCCATGCGTTGATAAAACATGTATCATAGGCATAACAGGCAACCTTTTTTCACCTACAACAATTTGATGGGCTGATGAAGTGTCATAGGTAAAACCCATGGGATAAGTTTCATCTTTTGCATTGGTTAAAGGCATTTCTATGCGAGCCTCATCCAATAAAGTATATTGTATCCAATTTGGATTCTCTCCTGTTTCTCTGGTACCCAATACCCCTACTTCAACACCATTAGCTGAAGTTACAAGCAAAAGATTCCATTGGGCTATGTGTGTAAAAGACAATTGCTGTATACGTGGACCGGGAGCACTGTAACATATGTCATAGTAGTTTATGTAAGACGGTTGGCCCGCCTTTGGAGCATTTACAATAAACAATGATGGACACATATCTTGGCCTCTTTGTAAAAATATGGCTGCAAACTGATAAGTTGAAAGCCAATGTAAAGCTATGCAATCAAAAGGTCCCGCATGTATACCAGGTGGACAAGGTATGGCACGTGCTGGTTGTAAATTCGGTTTGAATTGTTGTAATTTGCCTTCGGCAAAACCAAATACAATTTGTTTTCCTTTGGGAGACCAACAGCCAGATTTTACTTGATGTTCTTTGCCCAAAGTGACTTTATCATATTGGCCACCATTGTTTAAGGTAAACATAGGCAACAGAGCCATCACTTAGAATTAAAGCGATATTATTCGCTATGACCGGATTCCATAATAATTGCAAGGCAAAAACATTGCTTTCGGGTGCCACAGGCAGATTGTATAAAGAGTTGATTTTCTAGAAAAAAAGAAAGGAAAAAATTTAATTCATTTCATTGTTTTTAACATCATAGTCCATAAAAATGTCAAGCTTACCGGTGACACAAAACTATCGACTTGAAATATTTGTAAAAATCCTGTATTATTATGAAAATAGTTAACAGCCAACATGGAACCATCGCAACTGCAGGCTAGAGATTTAGGTTCACCGTTTAAATTTACAACACGGGCTTTAAGTTCTTGGCCAGTGGTCTTGGCATCAACAACTTCTTTCAGTTTAAAAACTACAAATAAAAAAAATTTAAATATTTTATAACAACAAGACCCATTTAATTGGAAAACTTTTCTAAGAACTACCTTTTAATTCTTTGCCATCTGGATTGCCGGCAAATAGTAGGCCTTTCGCTGAAGAGACCGCCAATAAACTAACCAAACTTTTTGGTTCTTTACTTTCAGCAAATATATTGAATTTATCATGTAATTTGAATTGTATATCCTTAAATTATGCAAAATAATGATTAGAAATTAAAAAAAAAACAAAACTTTTTTAGAGAAATTTCTTTTGTTGGAAGTCTTGATAAATTTCTTTATTCTTACCTGCACATCTTGTGAAGGGGGAGCATTTTGCGCCATTGTCTTTCTTTTTATTTATTTGTAGTTATTTTACTATTTTTGTGAAATTTTTGAAACTAAAAATTTTGTTTTAGTTGCTTTTTAAGTTATGAAAATATTTAATTTCCCTTAAAATTTGTTTTATAAAATGAGCAGCTTCTTCTTATTATTTAAACGGCATGAGTGACAATTGTAATGTAAGAACGGCCTCTTTTTAAGACAGGGTTGCTATTGCAGCTAGAACATAGTACATCAGCTGTTGCATACACATTTTCAAAATTCAAAAGCAATCGTTTTACAATTCTATCTCCATTGAATAACCGAAATATGATTCAAAAAAGAAAAGGAGCAAGCAGCTTCCTGCCGTTGCTGGATAAGTCTAGTATCCATATATCTAGTATTTCATATAAATTCTAACCCTTTTATTACTGGGTAAATGGTGATGAGAATTTAGTTATGTTTTCTATAACTATCCAGCTGCTGGTAAGAAAAACTTGTAGGAGATTATTCGAGCACTTCAAACTTTCTGCCTAAATACTGGCTTTCCAAATGTTGTTGGTTGAGTAATGCACATTCATTATCGCATTCACAGTTAATCAGTTCTCTTATGCCGCCCCTAGAGATTCCAATTGAATGTATCACTTAATTAAACTGTACAACTAAATACAACGTTGGAAAATTTCTTATCGATTTTTGTACAAAATAAAAGTAATTCAAAATCATACTTGCAAACAAAAAATTTTTTAAAGAAGTTTTTATTAAATACAAAAATAAATTGAACAGTATCGATGTATTTTACTTTCACTGTACCCTATTAATACAACTCTGCATGTTCGCCTGTTTAGTATTATAGCTATTTCTTTCTAACTCATTGCTTTGATACAATAAAATTCCGTTTTATATGGCGAAATATTATTATGGCATTTTGTGAAATTGTCAAGTAAAAAGAACCGAAAGAAGAATAAGAAAAAAAACGCAAATTTTGCATATGTGTTTGTTAGTTAATTTTTGTAAGAAATTATAAATCTCTTATCATTTTCTTCGTGAGCGTTTAAAAAAACGGAAACAAATTAATTTCATAATTGGCTTTCAACGAAAATCAACATGTGAAAATAAAACGTCTTACAATTTTATCTTTTTTGCATAAAACTGCCAACCATTGTGGTTTTATAACGAAAAACAAGAGAAATTTCTTTTGACAGCTGAAAAACGTTTTGTGTGCGTGTGTGTTTGTACGTCTGCAGAGAATCGAAAGAAAACCTGAAAAGAAGAAAAAAAAAATTAAAATTTAACGCGTGCCTTCCAGCCGCTTGATACGTGGGACTTTTAATTTATTCACCGAAAAAAAAAGAAAAGTAATTTTTTTTTTATTTTTTTTAATCTTTTATTTCGCCTACAAAGGCAGGAGTTAAAAAAATTTCATCACTGCTGACGGCAACTTCAATAGAGATTGGCCTTTTAAAGGCCTCAAGAACAGAAGTAAGAAAATAGTAATAAAAAGTGCTACAATTTGTCTAAAGTCCAGCAACAACGTGCTTTCACTTATTGGCTGTGATCTTGTCGGCTGGTTTAATAAAGCATTCGCTATACCTCGATATGTCTACAGATTCGAAGCCTCAATCTGCTGCCCAGCCACCCCTATCACAGCTGTGGCCGGGTTTTGGTACAACAACATCTGATACCATAATTATGGGTTCCCCTCTGGAGCAACAGCAGCAGCACCAGCAGCAACATAAGTCTATCAATATGACTAAGCAACAACAACAACAACAGCTGCAGCAGCAACAGAATAACAACAGCAACTATGTGAATTTTAATCAATTTATAATGCAGCATAATCTTGCACCACCACAACCACCTCAACAAACTAAACCTCAATTGACATCTTCATCAATGGATCGTGGGACAAGTATTGTCAATGAATTTGATGAAGTTTCTGATTATATTCATAATATTGGTGGTGCCCTCAATAACAACAATAATAATAAAAGTGCTAAAGACAATGACAACAGCACCAATATGAATTATCGCCAGCAGCAGCAACAACAACAACAACAATACAATGTAAGTAAGCAAAAAAAAAAGTGTAATTATTTTATTTCTCTTTTGTGTCCGAACGAAAGTGTTATACTTTTGGCAACATGTTGAAAATCTTTGGCCGCTTGGGAACATTGTTGATGTTGCCTAAAACATTGTACCGCTATTATTGAGAATGTTATTAAGTACTTAGAATAAAGTGTTGCCAAGTGGTTTTTCTGGCAAAAAGGCTTAGCAATAGATTTTTCTAGGAATTTCTGTATGATATTAATAGTTTAACATAGGATTAAATTTTTTATTTATTTTAGTACGAATTATTATTTTAGAATTAAAAAGAAAACCTACATAGCTCCTTATAATTTTCTCGAAGGTTAATTTGATTTTAGGATATCGATTAGGAACTCCAGTTGTTACAATCTGTACAGGAAGACTCGTGTAATGTTTACCACTTAATATCGAAAGAATCATATTAAAAATCCTAATGTTTCCTATTGTAATTGGCTTAACATATCCTTTCTTTCAGTATTTCAATCCATCTTCGTCGCAGTTTCCGTTTGCAAACTATAATCAAGTTCCCAGTAATACTAACAGCGTATTTTCGGAGGGTTTACGAAATTTCAATATCAATCCGAATGCATCTATAATGGCCGGCTCATCAGCAACAACATCATCCGCAAATAATCAAAGTTATTACGATGCAGGAAACTCGTATAGTAACTTTAGTACAAATGGTACAACATATTACGCAAATCCCTTTGCCACTGGATTTGATTTTACCAACACAAAACTGCAAGCAACCGCAGCCGAATTTGTGCCCCGTTTGAATAAGCTTTCGTTAAATGAAACTGCAACTGCAACTGAAGCAAGTCAGCAAACTAAAGAGGGGGGTAGTAATTGCAACTAATAGAGATAGCCCATGGGGAGAACAACACTATACCCTTAGGACGCTATGAGGACAGTCGAAGTGATTGGTGATACTAAAGACAATGAGAAAAATTTAGAGTCCATATTTGAGAAAGAGGAAAAAAGACAGCAGCGTCATGAACGTAACAGAGGAAATAATCGTCATCAGAATAAACATGACAAGGAGAATCATAAACGAAATAATAATCGTATGGAAAAGAATATGGAAAGATTTTCCAGGAACTTACAAGAGAAAAATCAAAATAATGATTCAGCATCGAATTCGAATTCGTCAACACCCTCGTTGACTTTGAACAATGGTAGAGATCAGCAGCAGCAGCAGCAACAACAGCAGCAGCAGCAACCAGGGGCTTCAAAATCATCAGGAGCTTTTAGTAAAAACAGTCGCAATGCTAATGCTAATGGTAATAATAATGGAAATGGCGATAAACCAAGAAATAATGAAGCACAAACACAAAATAATAATAACAATAACAAGGGGGATAAAAACAATGCCAATAATAAACGTTACCAAAATGGCCGTCGTTCACAGGACTTTGGTGAACGTGAAGATCGCTATGAACGTTACATAGAACGTGGTGAACGTTCGGATCGTGGTCACAATCAACGTAATCAACAGCAGCGCAATGACTATCATCAACGTTACGACAATTATCGCAGCAATAAAAGACGTGACGATTGGAATCGTAATCGTGATCGCATTAATGGCTTTCGTGTCGAAGAAAAATATGACAATGATAATGGCAAAGACAGTCCATTGCCCTCACCCGAAAAGAAATCACCCAAAAAGGTATACGAAAAGGAGAATGAGAAACTCTCACAGCGCGAGAAACTCATCAGAGACATAGAAACTAGACGTCTGGAATGTTTGGTTTGTGTAGAGCCGATTAAGGCTCATCAGGGTGTTTGGTCCTGTCATAATTGTTATCACATACTCCACTTGCAATGTATTATCAAATGGGCCTCTTCCTCGAAATCAGATGATGGCTGGCGTTGTCCAGCTTGCCAAAATGTCGAAAAAGATGTTCCACGTGATTACTATTGTTTCTGTGGTAAATTGAAAAATCCTACAAATAATCGCCAGGACATAGCACACTCTTGTGGTGAAGTTTGTGGCCGCATTGAGGGTTGTCCTCATGCCTGCACATTACAGTGTCATCCAGGTCCTTGCCCTCCATGTCAAGCTCAAGTCAAGCGTGAATGCGGTTGTGGTAAAACATCCAAGATAATGCAATGCTGCATCAAAGAAATCATTGAATGCGAGTCCACCTGTGAGAAGCTATTGAACTGTGAATTGCACACATGTCAGGAAAAATGTCACGAAGGCAAATGTCCACCGTGCAAAGAGAAAGTTGATCAAAAATGCCACTGTTCGAAACAAGAACGCCAAGTAACTTGCACACGTGAATCGCACGACAAACACAATTATTCGTGTGGCAAACCTTGCGGTAAGGATCTGTCGTGTGGCAATCATAAATGTAAGGATTGTTGTCATCCCGGTGAGTGTAGACCTTGTAAATTGAGTCCTGATTTTGTAACATCCTGCCCATGTGGCAAAATGCCTATAATAGCGGGTCAACGCAAATCATGTTTGGATCCCATACCCGTGTGTGAAGGTGTATGTGGCAAGACTTTGAAATGTGGCAAGGCCACCAATCCCCATCACTGTACTTCCAAATGCCATTTGGGTAATTGTCCACCATGCAATAAGCAAACAGCGGTTAAATGTCGCTGTGGCCACATGGATCAAATGATTAAATGTCGTCAAGCTGTCAACCAGGGCCGACGATGCCAGATGCAAGAAACGCTGTACGAAAAAACGTTCCTGTGGCAAACACAAATGTAATCAAGAGTGCTGTATAGACATCGATCATTTCTGCCCACTGCCTTGTAATTATACGCTCTCTTGTGGTAAGCATAAGTGTGATCAGCCTTGTCATCGCGGCAATTGTCCGCCCTGCTATCGTTCCTCTTTCGAAGAACTTTTCTGTGAATGTGGTGCTGAGGTAATTTATCCACCTGTGCCATGTGGCACTAAGCGTCCAGTTTGCAAGCGTCCCTGTTCACGTAAGCACCCTTGTGATCATCCTCCCCAACATAACTGTCATTCGGCTGCCACATGTCCTCCTTGTATGATGTTCACGACGAAATGGTGTTTTGGCCAGCATGAACAACGTAAAACCATTCCGTGCTCTCAGCAGAGTTTCTCGTGTGGTTTGGCTTGCAATAAGCCACTGCCTTGTGGACGACACAAGTGCATAAAGACTTGCCATGAGGGGCCATGTCAAGCGCCCGGCGAAATATGCAAACAAAGCTGTACTACACCACGTTCCACTTGCGGTCACAAATGTATGGCTCCCTGTCATAATGGCGACTGTCCAGATTCGCCTTGTAAGGAAATGGTAAGTTAATGGGAAAATGAAATGCGATGAAATGTGAAAAGTTTTGATGTTTTGTTTTGCTTTGCTTTGCTTTTATAGGTTGAAGTTCAATGTGAATGTGGAAATCGCAAACAAATGCGTACTTGTGCGGAATTGGCTAGAGAATTTAGTCGCATTGCTACCTGCTCAGCTGGCTTCCTCTATGGCTGAAATGCAACGTGGCAATTATATGGAACTGTCGGAAATTCTGGCTCCTGTTAAACTATCGAACAAATCCAATAAGACTTTGGATTGCAATGAAGAATGCCGTCTACTTGAACGCAATCGTCGTTTGGCTATTGGTTTACAAATACGTAATCCAGATTTGCCACAAAAACTTCTTACAAAATATTCAGATTTTATAAAAAGTTTTGCCAAACGTGACCCAGCGTTGGTTAAGTCTATACATGATGCTCTAACAACATTGGTTAAATTGGCAAAGGAAAGTAAACAAAAATCACGATCCCATTCATTTCCCACAATGAATCGCGAAAAGAGGCAATTGGTACATGAAATGTGTGAAATGTTTGGTGTCGAATCGGTGGCCTATGATGCTGAACCAAATCGTAATGTGGTCGCTACGGCATTTAAAGATCGCGTAAGTTTTAAAGTTTGATATTTCAGGGGATAAAAAAGTGTTTTTAATTTTTGAAATTTTGTATTTATTTGCAGTCTTGGCTTCCTGCTACAAGTATTATGGAAGTAATGGCTCGTGAGTCTGGTCAACGTAGGGTACCAGTGCCCAGCAACAATGCTTGGGGCTTAAAGAGATAATGCCGTTAAAAATTCAACTCCAACTAGAATTCGTTAATATTTTTTTTGTCATCTTTAATTATAATTATTATTATTATTATATTTTATTTTCTCTTTCCTTTGTTTGATTAACAATTAAATTACATTAATTCATACATAGATACATACATACATACATTATATACATGAATATATATAATAACAGAAATCATAATATTTGCAATGAAATGTATTGCTATGTCTCTGCTTGATCCTTATACCTTATCTTACCTTTACATTGAAAAAAAGAAGAAGAAAAAGAAATCTTTTGTTGATATTAAAAACCCAAACCTAGCCACCTTATTTCGAACAAATACGATCCCAGTAAATGTTCGATCGAAAAGAAATTTAACAAAATTATATTAGAAAACGAACAAAGAAACATTATTTTGCTATCGTAGTTAGTCAACCAAGTAAATTGAACATTAATTAATAGAATATTTGAAATCATTTCCCTTTTCTTCCTTTTTTTGTTCAATTATTTTAAATAAAATCAATGAATATCTATCATCATATGCCTGCTATGATTTCATATTGTTTTCTTGCTTTGTTTTCTATAATTTTGTATTAAAAAAAAAAATGATTTTCAATTAAATATCCTTTATTTGCACTACACTTTTCAATAACAAATTTTGCTTTTCGTTTGATTTTTTTCGGCAATTGTATGCCTTCATAACAAAATCCTCTTTTGAATTATTTTCTTTCGTTTTGTTTTCTATAAAAATTATTTTAATTTTTTTTATTATCTTATTAAAAATCAATTTATAAAAAAACAAAAAATAAAGAAGGAAAACAACATACAAAACTCGTAAACTAAAGAAAAACAAAGAAAAAAAAAAGAAAATCTGAAAAGAATATCTGAAAAATTGAAAAGAAATTGAAAAATAAAATAAAACAAACACACAAACACACAAAACTTGTTTATTAAATAAAGTTGTTTATTAATGAACTCTAAACATAAAAAAACGAATTAATTTTAATCTTTACTTTACTGTAAAAATAATGAAACATCTTCGAAATTATCATATATATTATTTCTAAAGCACTTTTTTTGTCGGTTGCAAATATCTCCCATACCACCGCATCAAATTTAATGAATGATATCTGATTTTAAAGCTTATATCTAACACTAATGGCGAAAAATAATTAGAAATTGAAAAATTAATATTTTCATTGATAAAAATTATATTTTATATAGAACTGCATAATAATACTATTGTCATTATGATTATATGTTTTTGTTCAAGTGTTCTAATACAGGGTCGTTTCTACATAATATAGTATGTATTAAAATCCATTCTGGCAATACCGCTATTTACTATAATGCCGTTTATTACTAAGTCAGTTATATATAATAGGCATATTAAGTTGCAAAAAGCTGTTTTGGCAATTATTTTTATGTTACAAAAATGACAACTAACGGTGCGAAATATTCGCACGGGTCTTCTAGTCTGATTTTAATTGAGAAACAAAGAAAAACGATTTGGAATTTGCTTCGAATCTGTTTCTCTCCAATTTCGTTTTTTTTACGCTGAGGAGGGGTAAATGTACCTAACCTTACCATAGAGGAATTACTGCTGATCATTGGTCGTCATATCCCATCAGTATTGTAAACAAGTTAATTGCATCAAGAGCTCGCTAAGATACCTGGGAATAAGGCTAGATCCCAGACTAACATTTTCGTATCAGATTCAGTACTTGGCTAACAAAGCCTAGAAGATCGTTGGACAGCTCGGCAGACTAATGGCGAATATTGGATGTCCGCTACCGGCGAGACGAATACTCCTGATGGAGGTTGGAAACAGCATTATCCTCTATGGGAGCGAAATTCGGGTCGGAACGCTAGAGATTAAAAAGATGGGAAACTCACTTGTATCGTTACAGAGAACATATCGTGCAGTGCCCACCCCAGCCGTACTTGTGGTAGCAGGTACAATCCCCGTGGATTTGGTGGCAGTAGAGGACCACTACCGGCGAGTCGGAAACTCCTGATGGAGGTTGGAAACAGCATTCGCCTCTATGGGAGCGAAATTTGGGCCGAAACGCCATTGGTTAAAAAGCGGGCAATCCCACTTGTATCGTTACAGAGAACGGCTGCATTGTGTATCGCGTCGCAATATCGTACAGTGTCCGCCCCATTCGTACTTGTAACAGCAGGTACAATCCCTGGTGATCTGAACGGTTGGAGATTTATAAGGCAAAATCGGCTGGAAATCAGACAACCGGTCACTTCAGGGAAAACACAATTCCAGAATGGCAACGAACGATGGAACGATGAAGATAGAGGAAGATAAACGGTGAGAGTTATTCCGGATATAAAGCCATGGATTGGGATTGAGGCAGTCGCCGAAAAATTATTTTCAAATTTTCGTTTTGATGTCTGAACTGGGATACGAACCCGGGCTTTTTGTCTAATAAGCCAACACATTACCTATTAGACTACGGCGACTATCAAGAGGTAAATTACTACGTTACGCAAATGCTATCGAGTCACGGATATTTTAGGAAATATTTGCACAAAATGGGCAAGACATTCCGGATATAAGGCCATGAATATGGTCGCCATAGTCTAGTAGATAGTGTGTTGGCTTATTAGACGTAAAAGCCAGGGTTCGTGTCCCAGGCTAGACATCAAAATAAAATACAAAAAAAGCAATTCTTCGGCGATTTTTTTTCAGCAGATTTCTGGCAAAAACTCTGAGAGTAAAAATTGCCATGAAAAGTTTTTCAAAAATCTATCGTCCGGAATCGACTATAAACTGTAGGTCCCACCACTCATGTATGTATAAAATTAACACACACAACATAAGTGGTGTGAGAAACTAGGTCA
Source organism: Sarcophaga peregrina (assembly GCA_014635995.1). NCBI lineage: Eukaryota > Metazoa > Arthropoda > Insecta > Diptera > Sarcophagidae > Sarcophaga > Sarcophaga peregrina. The sequence continues at coordinate 94,488,633 of CM025791.1, forward strand.
ATAATCCAGACTGAAGGGTTCTTATCACCAATTAAGTATATAAGGCCATGGATTGGTCAGAAATTTGGAGAGGTAAATTACTACGTTGCACTGATGCTATCGGGTTACGGAAATTTTAGGAAATATCTGCACAGAATGGGTAAGATCGTCTCCCCTTACTGTCTTTACGAGGAAAGGGAAGTAATTGATGATGCACAGAGCACACTGTTTTCGAATAAGCACGCTGGCAGAGCTATCGCTCTATACTGACGTCAATAATTGGAACGATCACGGCCGCTAACATTGTCGGTGGTTATGATTGCGAGTAGAGAGAATTCTGCCTCTGTGGCAAATTAAGTGGAGTGCATTCTAAGACTGAAGAAGAGATATCTTAAGGCTGCAGAACATGTAGGCACGCCGGCATAGATGACACTGGCACACATGTCAAACGAAATTCCAAACACGGACCTAGACGAAAGGAATAGTGGAGACACTTAAATTTCTCCTCAACTTTCGATACGCAAATCGGACACGGATATAAGCACGCAAGGGCCGAAAGGACTCCACTCCGAAGTAATACCGCCCTCCCATAGAGGAGAATAGCTTTAAAAAGAGACTAGCTTAAAGGAATTGTATTGGTGCAGATTTGCGATAATTTTAAAAGACTTTGTGTCCAGGCTTTACGAGTTTTGTGGCCAGGCATATTTGGCTTCGGTGAGAAGCACTTGCTAAGAGAAAGGCAGTTGTCAGCATAATGCTGGGTGGCCATGTGATTTTCACCAACGACTAAAAGTACTTGTTGACAGGTACGGGCTTGGGGATTAAATGCCTCGATTGTAGATTACAATTTTGAGGGACTTAATGTCCAGGCCTTATTGTATGCTTTATGGGATTCTGGATGAGATGATAGCGCATGAGATGGTGATGTAAAGTAAAATGGTAGTCCAGTAGGTAGTGTGTTGGCTTATTAGCCAACAGATCAGAAAATATTTCTTAGGCGACTTCCTTTCACCAGATTTCTGGCAAAAATTCCGAGAGAGTAAATGAAATTTGCCATGAAAAGCTTCTAAAAACCTGTCGTCCAGAGTCGAGTTTAAACTGTAAGTCCCGCCACTCATGTAAAGATCAATTATGCATTTACGTATGCATGTGGTTTTATCAAACGTTCCGGTTGGTTTCAGGACTAGAAGAAATGCAATACTTAGCCTAAGAGCCTTGGTTTGACCGCCGCTTCTACTTACAAACCCTGCAATTCAAAACAGACGTCAACGGTTTACTGGTAACAGGATTTTTGAAGGTTTGGGCATGATGGCGTGTCACTATGGGAACTGGCCGGTGTCATTCGAAACTCGGGACGGTTCAAACTCGCTACTACGGGGGTTTTACTTATACTGGATAAAATATAGGACCATCTGAGTCATTAAACTTAAATTTAAACTGAACTTTAAGTTATCAAATTATCCCATTAATTAGTTCCTTTTAAAGAAGCTGTCACCTAAATCTTATGTGGCAACATGCCATTCATTGTCTTTGTTTGTTTATTTATATTGCCACGAGAATTTATTCTTTAGTTGTTTGACTGTGCCTTCTGTCAAGTAAGAGAACTCAGACAAAGAATGGGTGTTACCTACAGAGACAAATGTATTTGCGTTCATGGCTTTCTGCATTTTTTTTTTATCAAATTTTGTTTTTTATTGTTGTAAAATATTTTATACTCTTGTATGTATGTATGCCTTTAAGTGTATGGTACATACATACAGTGGAACTTCTATAAATTGAATCGCCATTATCCAGAAAAAAATAGAAACTTCAAGTTAAAGAAGGAAAACCTCATAGAATTTCTCTCCAAGATGCTATTGCTGTGCTTCAACTTATAGAAAATTCAAGAAACAGAAGTTCAAATTATAGAAGTTTGACTGTACGTACATTCGTAAGTATGTGGCAAAAATTGAAATTGCTAAAAAAAATTCCAAAACAAAAAAAAGCGCATTACGAGGCTGTAGCTTAACTAATGTGTAAGTCTGAATGGAGATGATGGGAATTAAATTCAGAGAAAAAAGAATAACGAGGGCATGGAAATTTCAACAAACAGCCATGAAGTGTGTGTGATGTCAGGATCTGATGGCCTGACCACTAAATTGTTGAAGACTGGGAATACCAAGCTGCTACCAACAAACTTATTTACAGTTTAAGATTAGATAGGTTACGTTTGACCCTTGATGGGAACCTTAGTGTCCTCTAAGCTGTCCTATAAATTAATATCCTTTGATATGCGTCAACTACAAGGGTATACAAAAGCCTTCTTCCTATCGCATACAAGACTCTTACAAGTGAATTGCATACATACATAATTGGCCATTACAACCCTTCAGTCAGGATTACGACCTAGCTTCTCACACCACTTATATTTTGTGTGCGTTAATTTTTATACATGAGTGGCGGGACCTACAGTTTAATGTCGACTTCGAACGACAGATTTTTGAGAAGCTTTTCATGGCAATTTTTACTCTCAGAGTCTTTGCCAGAAATCTGCTGAGATGAAGTCGCCGAAGAAATATTTTTCGTTTTGATGTCTGACCTGGGATACGAACCCGGGCCTTTCGTCTAATAAGCCAACACACTGCCTACTAGACCACGCACAACTGCACAACTGAAATCACTCGCTAAAGCACTGATTGGATTTTATTAGTGCGGCTTCAGTCCTAGTAAGTTTATCATCGATTAGATATTCACATTACGCCAATGCCAAATCCTTGCGAAAACCCCTTTAAAATCAATTGTACACATACCACCCTTTTATCGACTATAGGTCATCATTTGAAAGTCTGATAAGGGGAAACGTGTTTTTGCTGCAATAAACAACTTGTTTACATTTATAGAGATTTCGCGAAGGTAAAGAAATTCTCCTTCAAGTGCATTCATTAGAATCCTTACCCTGCGATATAAAAGGCAAGACAGAGCAGGTAACTGTGACTTAGTAAGAATTCAGTCAGTCTTGTGTGAAGACACGTGGCCTCTTTTTCTTTGTTTTTTATTTAAAATTTATTAGAAATAAAATTAATTGCTTTAAAGTATTTCAAACATACAAAATTAAAACATTTTCCAAACATTTTTTCGAATTTTCATTCTTTTTTTCTTAATTTTTTTTAAATTGAAGTGTCTGACATCATGTTTAACAACAGACAACAACAATTTACTCGTATAGCAGACAGATATCTTATGCCATTTTATATTGTACCATTTAACATTCAACATTTAATACCTGTCTGCATACGGGCCTATCCAAAATAAAAAAAAATGGAAGTGGATGTGTTTCTTGGGACAGTGGCTTAAATAATACAAAAATTTGAGAAGAGAAAATTTGTGAAATAAAATAGGCACGGCGACCTCAGATGGTGGGTGATTGTAATCAGAAGGATAACAAGATCTGGTAGTTCTTTAACTAGATTTTATCTTCCTAATTGATAGTCACGATTTTTTTTTTAATCGTTCCTATAGAAGATTCCAATATGCCCGGCACTTGGTCGGCACCTGGGTCCCGACTATATGGAGAATCTGGATGAACTGTCATGCATGGATATTGGCAGTCTGAGCTGCTTCATCGAAAGCTCAGAGTAGTTCCAGGACTAGGGAAGTATGTGAAATTTTGGTCTGACAATGGGCCCTATGTACAGCTTTTGCATGTCCGCTCATGATTCCATCGAGTGCAGAGACACTTCAATCTATAGACGATCCCAACTAGGCTGGATAGGGTTCGTATGCGGCACATGTTTTAGTCTCCTTGAAAATGAAATGAGATAGTAACAGTTCAGCCAGTCTTGTGTGAAGACTGTCGTTTAAAGTCGACTCCGAACGACAGATTTTTAAGAAATTTTTTTCATGCCAATTTTATTACTCTCAGAGTTTTTCCCAGAAATCTGCTGAGAAGAAATTGCCGAAAAAATACTTTTTGTATTTTATTTTGATGTCTGGCCTGGGACTCGAACCCTGGCTTTACGCCTAATAAGCCAGCACACTACTTACTAGACCATAGCGACCAATTGTTTAGTAATTGTTATTGTTTATGCAAGAGAGTACAAAGAGGAATAGCAAACAAAGCAATTGTTGTTGTTTACGTTAAGTTGTGAACAGTGACACACAGAATTGTGCGAACATTAAAGAATTTAATAAAATCTAAACACAAAATTATTTTTATATTTCATTTGCAATCTACGAAATTATATTCTAAACGCTTTTAAAAAGGTACAAACGTAACGATATTAAAAGTTTCAAATCAAATTCCGCTCCTACACATATTGAAGGTACGTGCCTCAACAATAAAAGAAATCCTTTTTAAAAAAGAGTTTTTCCCGTAGTGTTAATAAATTCTTACAAAATTTTGTTTTCTTCAATAAATCCAATTAACGCTTAAAAACTTCCCTAATTAAAACACTGTGATAAACAAAAACAACAAAACAAAAAACAAAAAAAGGACGAAAAATGTACACACATTAAATCCTTCACACTGACCAGTCACAGCACAGTCAAATTCATTTTGTTTATTTGTGATCCGCAAAAACAAGAAAAAAAAAACAAAGAAAAAATTGAAAAGGCACAAAAGTGAGTATACATCGCAATTTAACCCTTATCATGGGTTCATGGGTCCAACTCAATATGACCAGAATTATGATGACATTTTTGGAACATTTATTATATGTCAAGCGTGAAATGTAAGCTTTTGAGATACAGGCTTGAAATTGTGTTCTTAAAATGATAAACAAAAGCTCTAAAAACAAAAACAATGGACTTGTTTACATGATCAACGAATAAACAAAAATATAGCAACAACATCAGTATAAAAAAGGGGATAAACAAGTAAACAAGCAATAACAACAGTTCAACATACGATAACCTTGAATTTAATTCTAGTCTTTCTTTCTTCTCATGAAGAATGCTTTGACAGCAGATTTTAAAAGGAAAGAAAGCAGTAATCGCCTGAGTATCAGCGCAGGTATCAACGAAGTTAAAATTTACCATGATAATGATAGACTGGCTTACGGTGTAAACACAACTGAAGCTGTTACAGAGATATCATATTGTTTCGTTTTTACCTTCTTAAAAATATTTATAACTTGCCGTATACAACAAAAATTGCTTGCTCGCTATTCTTCTCATACAATTAGTCGCTATTCTGTTCATAACGGAGATCTTCAAACCACCAATGTTCTCTTCACACGCAACTCGACTTTACACAAGGCTGACTGAATTCTTACTACTACTACTACACGTCGTTTGCTTTGTTTTTCCTTTTTATTGTCCTACACAAACAGTCTAATGAACGTTCTTGAAATGGAACGTTCCGGGTTTCGCCTTCTCTAGAACTCTATCGCAACTACATAGATGTTTGTGTATTGTGTACACATTGCTTGTTGTAGCGTGCTCTTACTCGTCTGTCACCTTCTCTCTCAACAAGGTCGCCCTATTTGTCAGTGTAGTTGTTGGTGTAGATTTTGTTTATCGTTTTTAATGTTAAACGATGACACACCGTTTTCATTTTCGTAACAATATGTTGTAGTGGAGGACCCCTCCAAAGTAAAGCTTGTAAGGGTCTAATATCGACAGTAAGCTTCACTTTTTGATTTTAATGCTCTACGCCTTGAAAGTAACGTAACAAAGGTTAAGTGAGCCTGTAGTTTGTTGTTCACAGGTATTTTTACTCGGTGGTCCATTGTGTTATGCAGTTTGAGATAAGTCCCATTGTCATTATCAGTTAGTGGTGGGTATGAACCACCCCGAGTTGCGGATGAAACCGGTCAGTTCACTCAAGGGCACATTTGTCATCATGCCCAATCGTCTAACGTTCTGTTAGACAAAAACGGATGACGTCACTAGCATCAAACGTGTCCTTATTAGACTATACTGCGATTATTTTCGTGCCAGTTCGTCTGTCTTTTTATTTCCCTCTAAGTCACAACAGACCGGAACCTATACGGTGTTGAGCAGCAGTAGGGGAACCGGGGCAAATTACCCCAAATTGTTATTGTCCTCTGCTTACACCCTTTGCGTAAGCAATAAAACTTGTACGTTAACAGTTGTATAGCGGAGCTCTTTAAACCACTACTTCGCACAACGTGTCTTCCCACAAGACTGACTGAATTGTAACTGACTCGTGGAGTACTTTGTTTTGTCTTTTTTTTTGCTCTTCTATACAAAAATATTTTGGGGTAATAATTAAAAAAGTTCCCCGATCGCCTGGTGCCCCTTGATTTGACTGCTCTTGACTGTCCATACATGTGATCAAGTTCGAAGGAGGTAGGTTCTCGGTTTCAACTACACGTGCCGGTTGTCTAATGCCCAAAATCTTCGCCTGAAATACGTCGGCCAGGTTATAAACTCTGTATAATCCATTCAGTACCAGTTTTTTATCGAAATAGGCCCTAGATCCAGTTATAGATTATATTTTTGAGCCATCGGCTAAGATCGTTATACAGTAAGACCCCGCTTAACGCGGCGGATACATTCCAATAAGTTCTACCGCTAAACGAAAGTGCGTTAAACGAGGCAACTTATTACGGGTACCTATATAAATACACTGCGGCGTCGAAAAATACAGTTGGAATCTTTATTCTGGACAGGCTAACAAAAGAGCGTTGAACAATATACATAGTATACACTGTCGCCATATAGTGCACCGGTTTTGGTCTATGCATGGCCGTTTCATTTGTACACATATACAATATGTATCAATACAGTGTGCGATTTAGGGGAATCCCAATACTACCGAGGTATAATGAAATAGCTTTAAGCGGGGTCTTACTGAGTCACTGTCACCGAAGACAGTTTCACCAACCTATTCTTTCAGTGTGGGAACGTGAGTGTTGTATGTTCGCCTATAGGTTAGGTTAGGTTAGAGAACGTGCACCTGTCGGTCAAGACAAGCACAGTATCCGGAGGTCGAAATTGACCCATTGGACATTGTCCTTAGGGGAGGAAGGAAATGGAGGATATAGGAATATAGGGAAGGGGAGGGAGAATGGGAAACGGAGGAATGAAAAGAAACAGACACAAAACAATAGAGGTTGAGAGTGCGACTACACTTATGAAGCCCTAGCACCTTTCAACCAGTCCAAGCTGCTAATGAATCTGCGGAGAGCCTTGATGTCGGCTCTCGGCACAGAACTCAAGTTCTCAAAGAAGGCCCTGCCAAGGGTCCTTAACCTCAACCTACCAACGGCTGGGCAGTTGCAGAGGAGATGTTCGACAGTCTCTAACTCCTCCTCATCGCAACATACCCTGCAATAGTCCGGTTGGGATCTGTTCCAGATCCCCGTCAGCGACCTAATCTCGCAGTGCCCCGTGATAAAACCGATAACCAACCTTAAGCTGGCCTTAACCAAGCCCAGCAGCCACTCTGTCCTCTTGCTATCCACAGCAGGCCATAGACGCCTAGAAACAGAACAACCCGATCCGTTCCCCCATGTTCGCCTATAAATATCCCAATAAGTTTTTATTGGAAAGCCCTGTCCTTGGAACAATTTTCATAAAAAAAAAATTCAAGTCCTGCTTAAAAGGGTTAAAGTCCTTCACCGTTCTGTTTACCACAAAGATTGGAGAAAATGTGAAAAAATAACAGCCTCACGTTTTCCACACACACACACACACACAAACTACAATAATTTCGTATACTTCAGCGTTTCGAATACAAAAATAAAAAAACAAAACGAAACTAAAGAGGGGTTTTAAAAACATTTGCGGTGTAGACGGTGTAAATATGCTGAAGAGTAACACAAAAACCATCAGGAAATCAAAAAAATCAAAAAAAAAAAAAAAACTCAGAGATGGATAACAACATCAGTTGGTTTTCGGTTATGTTTTGTTTCATTGTTTTTAACGAATGAATTTTTTTTGGAAGGCTGATTGCAGTTTACGCAGTGTTTTTGTAATTTTTTTTTTATCTTCTGATACGGTTTGCGAAGACAACAAAAACATGTTAAAAATCGGAAATTTCATTTCCAATGTTTCTATTACAACCGCCATAATTGGTGCATAATGCTTGAAATTAATGGGGCAAAATGGTGGTGGGGAGGTTATAAAGTTAATGCATTCCATTATACAAACAGCCCACGACGATTTTAACCTGAAGAGGCATTTTAATGAGAAAAATTTCCATTAAACTTAAGGCTGTGTTGGGAAAATTTAAATTAAATTTTTTAGCAAATTGAATAAAATTACGGGGCAAAAGCGTTTAAAATATGAGTTCGTTAATTGCAAACAAAATAAAAAGAAATTTGTGTTTAATTTCTCTTTCGGTTTATTGTCCGCCCAATATCTTTTGTGGCTCTATTTCAAACTTATACAACAAAAAAAATACTTCTTCGTTGTACTTCTTTACACTTTTGTTTCCTTAAGATTTAACAATTGTTTGGTAGATCTTTACAATGGCGATCTTCAAAGCATGATTGTTTTCTTCACAACGCAACTTTACACAAAATTGATTGAATTCTTACTAACTGTTGATAAAGCAAGTCTTGGCTTTTTATATGCACACGTATTTAGTCTGATGAAGGTTCTTGAAGTGGAATGTTTGGGGTTTCACCTTGTCGAGAGTTCTTCTGCGACTAGATTTTTGTTTGTGTACACATATACGTCTTGTCTAGCCCTTTTTCTCTCATGTTGTTGGTTTACTTTGTACATGTTCTATGTATTTGTTAGCGTGTATTTGTGTTTGCGTGACAGTTTGCGTGACAGTATTTTGGAGACTGTCAAACATCTCCTCGGCAACTGCCCAGCCCTTGGTAGGTTGAGGACCCTTGGCAGGGTCTTCTTTGAGAACTTGAGTTCTGTGTCGAGAGCCGACATCAAGGCTCTCCACAGATTCATTAGCATCTTTGGCTGGTTGAGAGGTGCTAGGGCTTTATAAGTGTAGTCGCACTCTCAACCTCTGTTGTTTTGTGTCTGTTGTTTTTCATTCCTCCGTTTCCCATTCTCCTTCCCCTTCCCTACTTTCCTATATCCTCCTTTTCCTTCCTCCCCTAAAGACAATGTACAATGGGTCAATTTCGACCTCCGGGTACTGTGGTTGTCTTGACCACCGACAGGTGCATGTCCTCTAACCTAACCTATCAATACGAAAGACGAAAAATCTAGATACTGGTGTACGTCAATAGTTGTTGCTATAGTTTTGTAGGTAGAGTGCTGGCTTATTAGGGGGGTGAGACCACGGTTCAAACGCCACATCTCTAACAAAACGAAATAAAAAAAAATATTTCTTTGGCGAATATTTCTGACAAAAACTCTGAGAGTAAACAAAAAGTGCCATGAAACCTATCTCAAAAACCTGTCGTTCAGGGTTGACTTTAAACTGTAGGTCCCGCCACAAAAGACGGATTGTAACGATCAATTGCGTATGTTTGTTAGACGTTAACAAGCAAAATTGTCGTATTTGGGACTAAGAAAACCCATATATGGCCTTACAGAAGACAATGTGGTCATTACGTGTAACTGTTGCTTGTAGAGCGGATGTATCATTGGCCCATATTTCATTGAAACTAAGAACGGTGTCACCATTACAGGGCATGTAGACACCAAACGCATCATGCTAACCGACTTATTTGTACCCCCGCTCTTCATGGTGAACGTGATGTTTGCTTTCAACAGAATGGTGCAACTTGCCACACATCTTATGCCTCAATCGCTTTATTGCATCAAATGTTTGATGGCCGCTTAATTAGGCTGCCAAGATGCTGTGATTTGACACCGTTGGTGTGTATACTGTGGGGCGCCATTAAAGAAAAGTATTATGCCGACAAAGTAAAGACAATTAAGCATTTGAAGACGAACATTTGTGATGCCATTGCAGAAATATGGCACCGAAAATTGTGTACGATCCTTGAGGTACTGTGAGGCCAGTCGTGTCAGCCATATGAATGAAATAATTTTACATTTCTAATAGGAATAATTGTACTTCACAGCACATAAATGAACTTTTAAATTTCCAACCCTATATAACCAAGCTGCCAGATAACTAAAGCATCAAATCGGTAAATATTAGAAAAAAATCGTCAAAATCGTCAAAGGCGTTCATAGAAATCGTAAAAATAATTGTCACAAATTCGCCATGAAAATTTAGTGTGATATTCGATAGAACCGGCATAATTTTCAATGCCTTAGCTTTCTAAGAGAGAGTGCAAGAAATACTTCACTTCATCTGATCATGTATAGGCCGGTACCGCAACCTCTATTTTGAGGCTTCTTGTTCGAGTATAAGAGAGGCTGAAGCTGCGTGTTGATGACGATAGGGCATCGAACTCCATTGATTCATTGGAACATCGTTGTATAAGGTGATTTTTTTAGAGCTATAGAACAAATTTTCAAAAAAAACTCATAAAATTCAGAAAAATGCATGAAATCTCTATTTGAATTGATAGTACGACCTATATAATTTAATGTTTAAAGATTATTTCATACAAATGTTTAGCGGGACTGCGCCTTAAATGGTCCATCCGCTTAGTCCAATTTTGGCATACTCTTTCCAATATTTTGGCCAGAATCTCATGAATAAATGCTTCAATGTTGTCTTCCAATGGGTCCATTGAAGCGGGCTTGTCTGTATAGATATGAGCTTTAACATAGCCCTACAAAAAAATAGTCTAAAGGCGTTAAATCGCACGATCTAGGCAGCCAGTTGACCGGTCCCGAATGTGAAATAAAATGTTCACTAAACTCGCCTCTCAATAAGTCCATTGTTACGCATGCTGTGTGGCTTGTGGCACCGTCTTGTTGAAACCACATGTCATGCAAATCAAGCTCTGACATTTTAGGCAAAAAAAAAGTTGGATATTATGGGTCGATGAAGTCGCCGTGGTCTAGTAGGTAGTGTGTGGGCTTATTAGATGCAAAAGCCAGGGTTCGAGTCCCAGGCCCGACATCAAAACAAAATACAAAAAATATTTCTGCGGTGATTTCCTCTCAGCAGATTTCGGGCAAAAACTCTGAGAGTAAATAAAACTATATGACCCGTGCGAATATTCCGCACCGTTAGTTGTCATTTTTGTAACATAAAAATAATTGCCAAAACAGCTTTTTACAACTTAATATGCATATTATATATAACTGACTTAGTAATAAACGGCATTATAGTATATAGCGGTATTGCCAGAATTTATTTTAATACATACTATATAATGTAGAACTGTATTACTATTAAGCGACCCCTGTATTACCACACTTGAACAAACAAAAGCATATAATCATAATGACAACAGTATTATCATGCAGTTCTATATAAAATATAATTTTTATCATTGAAAATATTAATTTTTCAATTTCCAATTATTTTTCGCCATTAGTGTTAGATATAATCTTTAAAATGAGATATCGTTCATTAAATTTGATGCGGTGGTATGGGAGATATTTGCAACCGACAAAAAAAGTGCTTTAGAAATAATATATATGATTGTCATGAAAAGTATCTCATAAAATCTATCGTACGGAGTCGAATTTAAACTGTATGTGCCACCAATTGTGTATAAAATTAACACACACAAAATAAGGGATGTGAGGAACTAGGTCAATAATCCTGACTGATGGGTTCTAATGACCAATTATGTATGCATCATGGGTCGATTAAACTGATCATAAAATGGAAGAAGCGCGCGATGAACTTTCTTAACAGAGCACGCATTTTGATCGTTGTTCGTTTGTAAGACGATTCGTGATTAAATTATAGATCAAACTGAAGATGTTTGACAGTGAAATAAAACTGGAAACGTGCATGAGTTGTTTAAACCAGTGTTGCCAAAAAGATAATAGCTAAAAAATCACCCAAGATTTGTGTTTCACTGTCCTAACGCTATTATAACGGATTTTGCACGAGCGTAATATGGGACTTTTTCCCAAGAATCATGTACTTCTACGTAACTCTTGCTTTTCTCGGCAAGCACATATGTGCGTATGTAGTCGATTGGCCAGTGTATCGTACACTGCATAACAGAAAAAATTCGTTCTTTAGTCGGACTATACGTATATGGAACTTCCTTCGTGTAGAGGTAATAATTTTTTGGCTTTTAGGGGATGAAAAAGACATAAGAAACAGAAAAATCATCACTTAAATTTGCAACATTAATAATTGCAAAGTAAATACAAATCTTAAGGGGCGTTTTAATGTACTAAAGTAAAGAAAAAAATGTAAATTTTTAATTTCTAAAAATCGTCAAAATAAGGGCATAAATCATCACATCGTCATATCGTCAATATGATATTTTTGGAGCATAAAATCGTGAAAATAATGATAAATTGTCAAATATCGAAGCTATGTTGAACAGTGGAAGTCAAGGGCAAGAGGTATCATCAGTTGCTATTTTTATACCCACGTTTTTCTTTTTTTTTACGTTCTTTTGTAATCCAACTTCTTCCCTTTGAAAATCTGGTGTATTGTGTTATTTTGTTCCTCAAATTACATTAAATTTGGATATGTTTTGTAAAAGCTTTGTCTTTAAAGCCATCATTCAAATTACATAACTAAAGAGACTTCATTTCTTGACTTTTGTTTGTGAACATATACCATCTGAACGTATGATTAATATTTAATTAAATTGTATTAAATATTAAGTATACGCTCCCATGGATTTAATACTGTAGTACATAATTAATAAAGGGTCCGCCAAATAACTTTTTTTTCTCAAATTTCTTTTTTTATTTGAAAGTACAATCCTTCCGGTTAATACTGGCAAATAATTTCATTCAAATGGTTGCCTCGGCTGGTCCAATTTTTAAGCACACTATCGATTGTGTCCAGCTGTATTTCACCAATGGCTTCACGAATATTGTTCTTTAAAGCGTCAATTGTCTCTTGCTTGTCCGGGTAAAACTTATCTTTGACGGCGGCACCCCACAAATAATAGTCCAACGGTGTTAGATCGCAGCTAAGAGGTGGCCAAACGACATCAGTTCTATGGCTGATAATACATAACATACATACATACATAATATGTCGTTCGTACATAATATGTATGTTATGTATTATCACATTACAACCCTTCAGTCAGGATTACGACCTAGCTTCTCACACCACTTATGTTGTGTGCGTTAATATTATGCATGAGTGGCGGGACCTACAGTTTAAAGTCGACTCCGAACGACAGATTTTTGAGAAGCTTCTCATGGCAATTTTTACTCTCAGAGTCTTTGCCAGAAATCTGCTGAGAGGAAGTCGCCGAAGAAATATTTTTCGTTTTGATGTCTGACCTGGGATCCGAACCCGGGCCTTTTGTCTAATAAGCCAACACACTACCCACTAGACCACGGCTATGGCTGATAATGCGATCTTCAAAAACAGAGAGCAAAACATCAAGTGTAGCTTCGGCTGTGTGGCACGTAGCGCAGACCTATTGAAACCAAATGTTGCCAATATCATCCTCTTCAATTTTTGTGAACAAAAATTCATTCAACATAACCCGATAAGGATCGCCATTGACTGTTACGGCCACTCCTTGCTCATTCTCGAACAAGAAGGGCTCAATTATGCCTCTGGACCAAAATCCGCACCAAACAGCGGCTCGTTTTGGGTGCGTCGGCTTTTCAATTTATGCGTGCGGGTTTCCTGTGCCCCAAATGTGACAATTTGCTTGTTTACGTACCCGTCAAGATCAAAATGGGCTTCATCCGGAAGGATGATCTTCTGTAAGTCTCTCGCAGGTCCACTTAGCAAAGCGAAAACAATTTGAATGGTCAATATTCGTTCAGCGAAAGGATAAAACTATTTCTCTTGAAAATGAGACATGAGCTAATTGTTAAGCACTAGTTGAAAAAAGAAAAGTTAGATGGCGGACCCGATATATACCATCCGAACGTATGATTAATATTTAATTAAATTGTATTAAATATTAAGTATACGCTTCCATGGATTTTAAGTAAGCATACATACTGTAGTACTTAATGCAAGTTTTATAAAAAAAAATTTTTTTCTTTTATTGTCTCAAATTAATGTCAGAATGATTTCGTGATTTTTTTTTTGTTTTTTTCGTTTCGCCTTTTACTTAAGTAACAAGTGATTTTCTTTTCCTACGTTTTTCTTCGTTCTTTTTTTCTTTGTAAGCCTTAAACATACATTTAATAGCCATCATATTGCTTTATACGCTAACATTCTTTACATAGGACACAAATACATACATACGTACGTAACAAATTTTCATTTTTATGAATTTTATAACCAGCTCAAGGACGTTAATGTTTTTGAAATTCGTACGTTTTTATGAAGCGAAGCGAAGCTTTGCTTTCATTCCATTCCATTCTACTCTCTCTTTTTTTTTTGGTATTTTAAAGCCGTTTCTTGCTGTTTTTTTCTTGTTTTTCTTGTTTTTGACTTGTAAAATAATAACAATAACAACAATAGAGGGGACAAAAAACGAAAACCAAAAGAAACGAAATGAAAAAAACACTATACGATACACTCTACATTCGAAGTACACACATACATACATACGTACGTACATATTTTGCATAAATACTCACTCATCCCCCCCATTTAGTTACTGTTTTTGCCTGCTTTTGATTGTTGTTGCTATTGTTGTTGTACAACACATGCACAGCAAAAAATTTACTTTTGTGCAATCATTAAAGAACTGCCGCACTGTTCTACTGTTCTACAGTTGTGTGGCATAAAAAATTATTTGTTATACTGACGAGGACAATGTGTATGATTATGACAACAGAAAGCGATAAAATAATTGTTGTTGGGCGTTACGATTAAATATTAGATTTAAATTTTTTTTTTTTGGAAAGCAAAATAGCAATAAGAACTTACGAACATTGACTATTGATAACGGCCAGTTTGTATGCGATAGATATAAAATGCAAGACAGAGCAGGCAATGGCGATTCAGTAAGAATTCAGTCAAACTTGTGTGAAGACACGTGAGTTTCAGTAAGAATTCAGTCAAACTTGTGTGAAGACACGTAAGATTTAGTAAAAATTCAGTCAGTCTTGTGTGAAGACACGTAAGATTCAGTAAAAAATCAGTCAAACTTGTGTAAAGACGCTTTGCGTATGAAGAAAATAATTGCGGTTTGAAGATCTCCGTTATAAAGATCTAATGAACAATTGTTATTGTGTGCGCAGAAGAAGTGTGAAAGAATAATAACAATTAAAGCAAATTGTTGTTGTTTTTAGTCAAATCGTTAAAGGTGGCACACGGAATTGTGTGAACAATAACGAATTTTAATTGAAAACTAAACACAAATTTTTTTTATTTTATTTGCAATCTGGCCTAAGTTGAACCTTACTCTTTAACCTTCCATCTAACGCATTAACATAACGTGGGACGCTTGCAGTTTACATAAAGAGTTTTGATGATCGATACCTGGCTTCGGTATCTTACTTACTTACTGAATTGTCCATAACATCCCGTTAAATGGATTTCAGCCTGCCGTAACACATCCTTCCAGGCGACTTTGCTTCTTGCACGCCTACGGCAGTTGGTAACAGCGATCGATGACAGAGCTTCCTCGATTTGGTCGTTCCAACGGATTCAAGGTCGCCCTCTTCGCCGAGTTCCACATTAAATGCCCGTCTTGACGGAGCATCCTCCTCCATTCGAACGACATGGTCGAGCCAGCGCAGCCGCTGTACAACGTCTATGTCGTTGAGGAGCTCATACAGTTCACTGTTGAATCGGATGCGGAAATCAATGTTAACTTGCACTGCACCGTAGATCTTACGAGGATCTTTTCTCTCGAATACTCTCAAGGCTGCAGCATCAGTGATTAATAGGGTCCATGCCTCAGCACCAGAAAGAAACACGGATAGAATGAGCGTCTTGTAGAGTATTAGTTTTGTCGTACGGGAAAGGTCCCTGCTATTCAATTGCCTATTGAGACTATAATAGCACGTGTTGGCAAGAGTAATCCTTGACCTCCAGACTGACATCATTTGTGGTGGTAACGGCGGATAAAAGAATTCCTGGACTATAGAGACCGCATGTCTCTACTTGTCGATATCATATACTTTGTTTTGCCCTCATTTACTGTCAGGCCCATTTTCTTAGACTCCCGTTCAATGGCACTAAAGGCAGCAGTGACATCTCCCTTGGTACGCCCTATGATGTCGATACGCAAGCAACTAAACAGTTTTTTTTAAATAGTGCCATTGCGATGCACTCCCGCCTATCGCAGAACACTCTCGCACGGCAACAAAAGGTTCGGAGATGTCCATTCCTACCTTGGACGGAGCTACAGGAATTGCTCAGCGTCATTCTGTATAGACTTATCAGCAGGTATGTATACCGAGCTCAGACATTGCGTCAAAAACATGGTCCCTTATGGGGCTATCGAAGGCTGCCTTGTGGTGGACAAAAAGATGGTATATGTCGACTTGTTTTTCGTGGGTCTTTTCCAAGATTTGGCATAGTGTGGAGATCTAGTCGATGAAGGAGTTGCCAAGTCTGAAGCCACATTGACAAAGTCCAATCAGTGTTTTGACGAGTGGCTTTAGTCGTTCATACAATACGCTGTAAGAACCGTTTATGCGATAGGGAGAAGGCTTATACCCTTTTAGTTAGCCTGACTTTGGTATCATTTAAACTAAAGCAAACTTCCACCGATGAGGGAAATATTCAGGTTAGCTCTGGAATTGTCTTGTGACTTATTAAGCCCTTGCCAAGGGCTTTCTTTTTACTGAGCCTCCTTCCTGGTTTTCGGAGTCTCTCGATTTTGTCTGGCAAATCAATTTGACTAGAATACAAATTCCAGGTTAAGATGATTCTCTAATGATCAAAAAATAAGATCATCATAGGTCCCGCCACTTCTACATAAAATTAACACACACAACATAAGTGGTGTGAGAAACTGCGGGCTTCTTGGGGACGATTGCTGTAGACGGTCTAATGGAAGGTATAGCACTCGCCATTTTATAGTCACCAGCAGCAACTCGTTTCCTTACCGTTCGCATCTGTCCTCTTTTTAACTTTCCTAAACCTGCACAATGTACTGCATGAGTAGGGGTCATCTCCTGAGTGCTGGTTTAACCAAAAAAAAAAAAATATTTTTTGTAATTTCAATCAAAGATTTTTTAACCATCTTTAGTTATGTTTTTTTAATTTTTGCAAATTATTTTTAAATTTTATTTTAAATTCTCTTCGATGTTATTTTTTGTTCTTTCAAAAATTTATTTCTATAAGACATGCTGTCGTATACGTGTTGCACTAAAATTATTTCAAATTAAAAATTCATCATACGCTCGGTGGGTGCAATATTAAAAAAGCCTTACGCTCCCGTGGTTCATCTTTAAGGATTTTTTTTCTTCCATTATTGTTGTAATTTTATTACATAAAATTTATGTTTTTCCCTTAATTAAGTAATTATTTAATTAATTTTTACTGTGTGTGTGTGTGTGTTGTGTTACTTTTACTGGCACTGCGGTTCTGTTCGCCTCCGCCCTCCATAAGTATTATTGTTTATGGCTTCTTGCGTTAGGCCTTACACCCCCCCTGGTTATTTGGGTTCTTTCTATGGCATTTAATTGAATTTCCTTTCGTTTTTATTAATCTTTTTTAACTTCTTCTTCCCCCCCCCCCCCTTTTTTTTTTCTCAAGCCAAAGAAACAAACAAAAAAGTGCCTACAACTTGGTGAATTGGTTGGTTGGTTTTTTTCGAACACATTCTCTCATCGTATGGAAAAGTGTTTCTTTTATCCTGTCGTTCTTGTTCTTGTTCTGGTTTATTTTTTTGATTTTTTTTGGTTCAAGGGCAAACAGTTTGTAAGTGTTGCTCTCAATATTTTAAGGCCAAAACGTGATTTATGACCGAATAATATTTTATTTCTCAGCCAATGGCTATAAAAGGCAACAAATGGTTGCGAGCAATAATATTTTATGTTGCGAAATAACAATGAATTGCCAGCCATTGCCATTGCAATTGTTAGGAAATTGCAAACCATAAAGTCTTTAAGAGTTTATAAAGGAATTAAGAGATCGATTATCGATTTCAATATTAAAGACCAATTTAATGGCCTATGAAAACAAACTGTAATGCCTTAATACATTGAAAATTTTCAATAGTCCTTACTTTACACTAATAGGTAGTGTGTTGCCTTAATAAACGTAAAGTCGTGGTTCAAATCCCAGCTAGGGCAGAGCGAACTAAACGAAATATGAAAAGAAATATTTCTTCGGCCCCTTTCTGTCAGCAAATTTCTTGCAAAAACTCTGAAAGTAAATAAAATTGGCCATAAAAAGTTCCTCAAAATTATTTGTCATTCGGAAGCGACATTGTACATCCTGCTACAAATAAATAAAAATTAACTAGATGACCCGTTACTATTTCGCACCGTTAGTTGTCATTTTTGTAACATAAATATAATTGCCAAAACAGCTTTTTGCAACTTAATATGCCCATTATATATAACTGATTTAGTAATAAACGGCATTATAGTAAATAGCAGTATTGCCAGAATGGATTTTAATACCTACTATATTATGTAGAACTGCATTACTATTAAACGACCCTGTATTACCACACTTGAACAAAAACATATAATCATAATGACAACAACATTACCAGGCAGTTCTATATAAAATATAATTTTCATCAGTGAAAATATTAATTTTTCAATTTCTAATTATTTTTTGCCATTAGTATTAGATATAAGCTTTAAAATGAGATATCGTTCATTAAATTTGATGCGGTGGTATGGGAGATATTTGCAACCGACAAAAAAAGTGCTTTAGAAATAATATATATGATACTTACAGTGGTAAGTGGTATGAGAAGCTAGGTCTTAATCCAGGGTTGAAAATTTGTAATGATCAGTTGTGTATATATAGTTACGTTTTTAATCCTTATAAAAACGTGAAAAATATGAGTTCGTAGATTGCAAATAAAATAAAACTTAAATCTGTGTTTCATTTTTAAATCAATTCTTTATTATCTGCATTACTTTTGTCCCACTGTTCGAACTTATTCCACGTATACAATGAGAACTTTCACAATATCTGGTTATTCGTTATATTTCTCTGCTTACAATCTTTTTGTAAGCAACAAAACTTGTTAGTTTTTCTTCTTTTTCACAACCTTTTTGTAAGCAACAACACTAACAACTGCTTTCTTTACACGCAGCTTGTTTGCAACAAGTCTGACTGAACTATAGCTTGATCTTGTGTCTTCACACACACATACATAATTGGTCATTACAATCCTTCAGTCAGGATTATTGACCTAGTTTCTCACACTACACTTATGTTGTGTGTGTTAATTTTATCTTCAAAGCCCAATTATTCTCTTTACACGCAACGCATCTTTACACAAGGCTGACTGAATTCTTTTTGAATTGCCGTTGTGTGGCACCTGGACGTCTTTTAACTCATTCTGAAGTTACTCAGGGCATTTGGGATATCTTGAATTTTATTCTTTTACTTGAATTTTATTAAAAAAAATCAATCAATACATCGAAAACATCCATGCATTTTATGGAAAATCAATATAACATCGTTGCTACTATGCGAAGGATTGTCTTTCAATGTCCATTACTATTTCTACATAGAGAAACAAATAGAGTGAGAGACAAGATTATTATATTCGCGAATAACCTTACTCCTACATTATTAGTCCCTTTTTTTTAATATAAAACCAGCACTCAGGGGATGACCCCTACTCATGCAGTACATTGTGCAGGTTTTAAGAAAGGTGGAAAGACGGAAGAAGCGAACGGTAAGGAAACGAGTTGCTGCTGGTGACTATAATTTGGCCAGTGCTATACCTTCACCATTAGACAGTCTACAGCAATCGTCCCCAAGAAGCCCGCAGTTTCTCACACCACTTATGTTGTGTGTGTTAATTTTATACAGAAGTGATGGCACATACAGTTTAAAATCGACTCCGAACGATAGATTTTATGAGAAACTTTTCATGACAATTATATTTACTCTCAGAGTTTTTGCAAGAAATCTGCTGAGAGGCAATCGCCTTTCTTTTTGTATTTTATTTTGATGTCTGACCTGGGATCTCGAACCCTGGCATTTACGTCTAATAAGCCAACACACTAGACTACGGCGACCTCATTCATGGCCTTATATCCGAAATAAGTCTCACCGTTTATCTTCCTCTATCTTCATCGTCTTTGCCATTTTGAAATAGTGTTTTTCCTGAAGTGACCGGTTATGTGATTTCCAGCCGATTTTGCCTTATAAATCTCCATCCGTTCAGATCCACAGGGATTGTACCTGCTATCACAAGTACGGCTGGATCGGGCACTGTCCGATATGTCGACGCGATACTCAATGCAACCGTTCTCTGTACCGAAACAAGTGAGTTTACCCGCTTTTTAACCTCTGGCGTTTCGGACCAAATTTCGCTCCCATAAAGGATAATGCCGCCGTGGTTTAGTAGGTAGTGTGTTGGCTTAGTAGACGAAAGGCCCGGGTTCGAATCCCAGGTCAGACATCAAAACGAAAAATATTTCTTCGGCGACTTCCTGTCAGCAGATTTCTGGCAAAGACTCTGAGAGTAAAAATTGCCATGAAAAGCTTCTCAAAAATCTGTCGTTCGGAGACCACGGCGACTTCAAACAGACAACTTATTTAATTTTCAATGAAAACTCCATCATTGCTTTCTTTGTCTTGCCTTTTATATCGCTCTCAAAGCAGTAACTTGTTTTCATTATTGTTGTTTGTGTGTCTTATATGAGGTCGCCGTGGTCTAGTAGGTAGTGTGCTGGCTTATTCGACGTAAAGTCAGTGTTCGAGTCCCAAGCCGCCACTTATGTATAAAATTAACACACATAACATAAGTAGTGTGAGAAACTAGGTCAATAATCCTGACTGAAGGGTTGTAATGATCAATTATGTATGTATGTGTCTTGTATGCATTTTGTTGCTTGTTTACTTCTTTTTTCTCTGCTGTTTGTTGTTGGTTGTTTACATCTTTTATCTTTCATATTTTTTATACTGATATTATTGTTATATTTTTGTTTATTCTTTGATCATGTGATCAAGGCCATTGTTTTATTTTTGGAGCTTTTGTTTATTATTTTAACAACACTACTTCCACTTTAGTAACAATGTTTTCAATGTTTTAGTAACATTTTCATTTTCAATGTAAAATTCTTAGTTCTTTTCCTTATCAATTTTCCACATCTGTTGTGCCGGTATATAAGGCGAGTATAATTAGACTCTCATTAATTAAGTAAAACTATCCTTATCACAAAACTCTTAATCTTTAAGAACATTTTTTCCCATCACTCTCTTCGTGATTAGTATCCTTTGAAGTAATTACAAAGAAACTCTAGACATAAAAAACTGGAATGAGTGCCGACTGTTAACAAATTTTACAAATCATCTATCTAACTCATCATTTGTATACTAAAATGTAAAAAAAAAGAATTACTTTCGACTGATTATCTTTATTGTAGCCAATAAAACTGATGTTTAAAGAAAATAACAACAACAACAAGAAAAAAATAAAGAAAAATTTCTTTACAAGACCAGCTCATAATCATAAGTATCATCATCATCATCATCGTCATTACTTAACATTATTGTCACAGGCAGGCTTGTCCTTATCGGCAGCAACATCATCATTATCATCAGCATATTGTCACTTTCATTTAGATTTCCTTTTATCCCTGTGTGTGTGTGTGTATCCTTTCTTGTTTCCTTTGTCCATTGATGCAGAGAAGAAGATGTTCTTGGTAAAAATTAGAATTTTGAACAATTTTGTAGAAGCATAAATCCAATTATAACTTAAAATATTACATCGTGTATACCAAGAGTAAACAGGAAATAAAAAAAATAAAATCAAATAAATTCATAAGTTTTCCTTCTTTTTTTCCTATTTTTCTTATGTACTACGCAACATTGTTTTACACAGAAAAACTCGTAAAGAGAAGAAGACTCTTAAGATTCGAATACAATAAGAAAATTTATAAAATATAAATAAAAAATAAAAGAATTCAAAATTATGAAAATTGCTGGTAGTTTAGACTAGTTGCCTTAATCACTTAATTAGCCATTATAACACTTTTAGTCAGGATTACAAAGCTAGGTTGTCACAACACCAATGGCGTTACTTAGTGCGATAGACTTAAGAAACTTTTCATAGCAATTTTGTTTACTCTGATATTTTTCATATTTTGTTTTTGATGTCTGACCAGAGATTTGAAGCCTAGCTTTGTGTCTAATAAGCCAACACACTACCTACTAGATTACAGCGACTTGGCAACACTGCAGCTAAACGATGGCTGAATCAGAGAATCAGTGTTTATTCGTTGCATCTAGGCGCTACTCTCCAAAAACGATGGTCTTATATTGATATTACTGATAGAAATCGCCGTGGTCTAGTAGGTAGTGTGTTGGCTTATTAGACAAAAGGCCCGGGTTCATATCCCAGGTCAGACATCATAACGAAAAAATATTTCTTCGGCGACTTCCTCTCAGCAGATTTGTGGCAAAGACTCTGAGAGTAAAAATTGCCATGAAAAGCTTCTCAAAAATCTGTCGTTCGGAGTCGACTTTAAACTGTAGGTCCCGCCACTCATGTATAAAATTAACGCACACAACATAAGTGGTCTGAGAAGCTAGGTTGTAATCCTAACTGAAGGGTTGTAATGGCCAATTATGTATGTATGTATGCGATTCATACTTATTTCATTATCATACATACAGTACTCATATTCAAAGTATTAAATACTCATCATACTCATACTTAACACTACGCATGATGTTATGGACTCCGACTCTCCATGACTGAGCATATGCACAAAGCATAAAATAAGTATGATTCGCCTACGAATACCATGTACTCACAAGAAGGTTGTGTGTTTGCTTTGCTTGCTGCCTGTGTCTTTTTCTTGCTTCTTTGTTTGTAAATGCAACAACAACTAAGACTGTAAATTTTGGTGAATGATTCGAACCACTCATATCATTTATGAAAATTTAAAGTATTTTTCTAAATTTATCAATCTGAATGAGTAGGCGTATGAATCGAACATATTTTGAATGTTGTGAGTTTGACGTCAACGTTGTACGCATACTCATTGCAACCTGTACTTATAAATCAATGTTGTACTGAGGAGTACGAATTAATCAGATTAGTTGATATCAGTTGATACTGTTGACTCACCCATACTTAAAAATTTCATGAGCACTTATCGGTAGCGAATCAACGATTCATTGCTGATCTCTGCTCTGAACGATGGATTTAAGAAACTTTTTAGGGCAATTTTATTTCCTCTCAGATGTTTTGCCAAAAGATTGGTGAGAAGGAGTCGCAGAAGACATTTTATTTTTCATATTTTGTAATGGAAGTTGAGACAAGTTTGAATCACTAGCCTGGTCTACCTAGTCGACTCTACATAACATAACATTTTTAAGAAACTTTTTATGGCAATTTTATTTACTTTTACAACTTTTGTCAGAAGACTGTTGAGAGGAAGTCGTCAAGTCGCTTTCATATTTTGTACTCTGAGTAACTTTGAGACTAAAAATAAAATTACAATAAAAAGTTTCTCAAAAATCTGTCGTTCGAAGTTGACGTTAAACTCTAGATCCCGCCACTGACTTATACAAATTTTAACGCACACAATATCATTGGTTTGAGAAGCTAGGCCGTAATCCTAACTGAAGGATTGTAGTGGCCAATTATGTGTGTATATAGAGTAGAAAAGGATTCGAAATAAAGAAACACAAAAGCAAGGTTATTATCTTTGGTTGTTGAATTTCCATTAAATAATTTAAAAAATTCTGGCATATAATATATCCATTATAAATTTATCATGTACAAATGGCTATTCTCATTTAAACTTAGATTTGATTCTAAGCCGTTGGGTGTCACTGATTACGCACATGTAAAGGGTCCGCCAAATAACTTTTTTTTTTGAAAATGCTTTAAAAAAAACTACGGAATATTTTCTAAAATTTCTTTTTTTATTTGAAAATAGAATAGTTCCAGTTAATAATGAAAAATAATTTCATTCAAATGACTGCCTCGGCTGACCGTGAAGTAGCCTACATGATCGTTCCAATTTTTACCAATGGCTTCACGAATATTGTCCTTTAAAGCGTCAATTGTCTCTGGCTTGACGGCGTAACACTTATCTTTGACGGCGGCTCTCCACAAATAATAGTCCAACGGTGTCAAATCGCAGCTCCGAGGTAGCCAAACGACATCAGCTCTGCGGCTGATAATGCGATCTTTAAAAACAGGGTGTAAAACATTGAGTATAGCTTCAACTGTGTGCAATGTAGTCCCGTCCCGTTGAAACCAAATGTTGCCAATATCCTCCTCTTCAATTTTGTGTGAACAAAAATTCGTTCAACATGGCCCGATAACGATCGCCATTGACTGTAACGTCCACTACTTGCTCATTTTCAAAGAAAAATGGCCCAATTATGCCTCTGGAGCAAAATCCGCACCAAACAGTGACTCGTTTTGGGTGCGTCGTCGGCTTTTCAAAGTATGCGCGCGGGTTTTCTGTATCCTAAATGCGACAATTTTGCATGTCTACATACCCCCCATGAGCTTCATCTGAAAAGATGATTTTCTTTGCCAAAATCGGCATCTTCTGTAAGTCGACCGCCCACTTAGTGAAGTGAAAACGCATTGGATGCAACCATATTCGTTCAGCGGAAGGATAAAACAAATTATCTGTCAAATCAGACATAAGCTACGTGTTACCATTCACGAGATAAGCACTAGTTGAAGAAAAAAAATAACGTTAGATGGCGTACCCGATATATTACGGAGATATTGCCTTTACTTTACGCCTAGGCAATGGTGTAGGGTATAAACAGAAATAAAATGATATAAAAAAAGTTCAATCAACAAAGACAAATAATTACAAAATGTTTAAAGAGTTTTTACCTACAAATGCTTTGTTTTTTTTTGGATAATTACTTTGAATTACCATTGAATGAAGGTAATACTGTTATTAAAACAAATGTTTTTTCCTTTACAAAATAATAATCTTTGCCTTAGTGCCTGTGTATTGGTTGGCATAAATCTTACTTTTATTTTCTTTCTTCTTTCCATACAATGAAGGTCATTTTTTATATTTTGTTTTCTACTTGTCTCTTGCTTCTGCTTCTGCCTGCCTGCCTGTATGCCATCTCTATACTTAAACTAACTCATCATCTTAACTGTACTTTGCTTTATGCCATTCCAGTGTGCATAAACACTGTGAGTACCTCTTTCTCTTTCATTTTCATTTTCTTTATCTTTCTCATTCTTTATTACCGTGTCTCTGTAATTATAATCATAATTTATAACACAAAACTTAATGCAAATGTTGTAGAGCATAAAAGTAAACTACAAAAAAGGAAAAGTAAAGAAACATAAAGCCAGAGAGAGAGAGAGAGAGAAAGAGAGAAACTTCTTACAAAAATCGTTCTCTTTTTATACAAACACAAATACTACTTAATTAGCTTTTAATTAATAAGAGTAG
Source organism: Sarcophaga peregrina (assembly GCA_014635995.1). NCBI lineage: Eukaryota > Metazoa > Arthropoda > Insecta > Diptera > Sarcophagidae > Sarcophaga > Sarcophaga peregrina. Next base: position 94,514,019 of record CM025791.1, read on the forward strand.
AAATACGAAATACACCTTTGCCTCCTGCCTGTGTCCTGTGTCCTATGTTTTAGGAGATAATAACTGTGACCGTGAGTAAGCATGACTGGTGTGGCTTCATTTATTTACTATATTTTAGATTGTACTTGTATCTTGTATTTGATTTATTTTATTTATAGTTGTTGTTGCTTTTATTATATGTATGTAATACCAACTATCTCTCTCTCTCTCTCTCTCTCTTCATTCACAATTTACAATTCATTCTTTTTGGGTCATACTGTCATACTGCCATCATATTTCATAATGAAATAAATCTTGTAATGCCAGTAATTTTATAAGAGCCAGAGAATGAGTGTGATTTATTCATGTTATAACACTTTAGCCATCTTGAAAACGACAACAACAACAATAACAACAACAATTGAGATTTTTGTAAAGGATTACCAACACAAATAAAAAGAAAAAGAAAGAGAGAAAGAGAAGAAACTTTCCATTAATAAAACCATTTTACTAGCACAGGGATACTAATAATCGCCTGTTACTGTAACCTTAATAATTATTGAAGGAGAGAAATGAAAAGAATCTTAAAAATTAATCTTTACAATTCTTAGTAGAATTACTGAATGCAATGTCGTAGAGGAAGAATGGCTGCCTTCGGCTAAAGGAGAGGAGGAGGATCACTCTAAACACCACATAACACACAATTTACTGTCAATCATAATTAACAACCAATCTGCCGGATAAACATGCAGATTCCCCTTTAAAGGCTAATTTTTAAATGATAAGGGTTTCTGTACGTACAGTAATCCCTCGATTTAAATCGACATAAACCGAAACGATGTTAATCGAATTTCATATTGCTCATCCTACAAAGTAGTATATTTTTAACAAGAAACTTAAATATAGTTACAGTAATCCCTCGATTTACATCGCAGTTGATTCCAAAAAAGGCATACGTCGTAATTAGTTCCAAAAAAAGGTGGCATAAATCGTAAATTTCATATTGATCATCCTACAAAGTAGTTTGTTTTCAACAGGGAACTTAAAAATAGTTACAGTAATCCCTCGATTTACATCGTAGTTGGTTCTAAAAAAAATGGCGACGTAAACCGAAACGAAAAGGCATACGTTGTAATTAGTTCCAAAAAAAGCTGACGTAAATCAAATTTCATATTGCTCATATTAAAAAGCGTATGTTCTTAACAAAGAGTTTAAAAAAAGTTACAGTAATCTCTCGATTTAAGCTGCAGTCGATTCAAAAAGGCATATGTCGCAATTGATTAAAAAAAAAGGCGACGTGAATAGAATTTCATATTGCTCATCCTATAAAGTAGTATGTTTTTAATAAGGAACTTAAAAATAGTTACAGTAATCCCTCGATTTACATCGTAGTTAGTTCTAAAAAAATGGCGACGTAAACCGGAACGGTGTAAATCGAATTTCATATTGCTCATCCTATAAAATAGTATATTTTTACAAGGAACTTAAATATAGTTACAGTAATCCCTCGATTTACGTCGCAGTTGATTCCAAAAAAGGCATACGTCGTAATTAGCTCCAAAAAAAAAGGTGACGTAAATCAAATTTCATATTGCTCATTCTACAAAGTAGTGTGTTTTCAATAAGGAACTTAAAAATAGTTACAGTAATCCCTTGATTTACATCGTAGTTGGTTCTAAAAAAAGGCAACGTAAACCGAAACGATGTAAATCGAATTTCATATTGATCATACTACAAAGTAGTATGTTTTTAACAAGGAACTTATAAATAGTTACAGTAATCTCTCGATTTACGTCGCAGTTAATTCCAAAAAAGGCATACCTCGTAATTAGTTCCAAAAAAAGATGACGTAAATCGTAAATTTCATATTGCTCATACTACAAAGTAGTGTGTTTTCAATAAGGAACTTAAAAATAGTTACAGTAGTCCCTCGATTTACGTCGCAATTAGCTCCAAAAAAAGATGACGTAAATCGAATTTCATATTGCTCATACTATAAAGTAGTATGTATGTTTTTAACAAGGAACTTAAGAAGTCGGCGTGGTCTAGTGGGTAGTGTGTTGGCTTATTAGACAAAAGGCCCGGGTTCGAATCCCAGGTCAGACATCAAAACGAAAAATATTTCTTCGGCAACTTCCTCTCTCAGAAGATTTCTGGCAAAGACTCTGAGAGTAAAAATTGCCATGAAAAGCTTCTCAAAAATCTGTCGTTCGGAGTCGACTTTAAACTGTAGGTCCCGCCGCTCATGTATAAAATTAATGCGCACAACATAAGTGGTGTGAGAAGCTAGGTCGTAATCCTGACTGAAGGGTTGTAATGGCCAATTATGTATGTATGTACTTAAAAAAGTTATATGAATTTACAGTAATCCCTCGATTTACGTTGCAATTGGTTCCAAAAACAAAAGCGAATGACCACTCAATTTGAAGTTAGAGGAAACAAAAAAATTTGACGATCTAAATCGAAACACCGTTAATAAAGGCGACGTAAAACGAAGGATTATTGTATTTCAAAACCAAAGAGTAAGAATCTTCCGATACATTTTTTTGCGGCCGATCTAATGAAGTGTGATACATAACAGAGATCAGCAATGAATCGTTTTTTCATAAACATTCATGAATCATTATGAATATAAATAAATTAACAACATTGAAATTTAACTACTCTGATTCATTCATACTCGCTACAACTTTATTGTACAGGTTGCAATGAGTATGAGTACAATTTCGACATCAAACTCATACCATTCGAAATATGTTTGATTCGTAAGTCTAATCATTCAGATTCATAAATTTAGAAAAATTCTTATAATACATAAAAAATACCGATTCGAGTGATTCGAATCATTAAGCAAAATTTATAGTCTTAGCTATTAATGCATTTACAAAAAAAAAAAAAAAACAAAAACACAACCTTCTAGTAAGTAATTTAATGTTCGTATGCGATTCATACTTATTTTGTGATTCGAGTATAATGTTGAATTAACAAGCATCAACAACATCATACGTGTAGTTAAGTATGAATATGATGAGTACTTCAAACTTTGAATATGAATAGAGGTTCCATGATATTAAAATAAATATGAATGCGTATAAAAGTATAAGAACTTATGAGTATGAATCGATTCTATTCATCTTTTTGAATGCTCATTGCTGACCTTATATATTTCAAAATAAAATTATTAACCCTCGAATTCAGTTAGGTAACCTTAGTAACTTAGCAACTTTTGTTTAAAATTCATTCAAATTAAATACAGTCACAGAAAAAAGTGTACATACACCCATGCATATAGACTTTTTTCTTGATTTAAATTATCGTTTTTGTCTTCAAACATTCTTTTTTAATTCGATAAAAATTACCTGGAAAATAATCCACATACAGCGGTGTATGTAGACTTTTTTTCTGTGACTGTAAATTCATCATAAATCGATAGGAAAGAAAAATAAAAATTAGTTCTCCCAAAAATTCACTTCTGGCCCTAACAATAACCATAGGCTACCAGGTATTAGTGTAAAGGCAATTATTTCTTGTCGTACAAATTTACGTTGAATTTGTTCGTAGGAAATTAATCCTCTTATTAAGTCTTGTACTCGTAAATATTTGTATATACGGACTGTGTATGTACGTATGCGTATATTAGATGATATAATCGATGGGATTTAATTGGATAGGAATTGTATTGTTGGAACAATAATTGCTTGGTATTCGAAGAAATAAAAAAAAATAATTTCATCATATTCCTACGCCTACCTACTCCTACTCCTACCTACGTGGGATGGCATTAAGCTTTTTAAATTGATTTTTCTTCCCTTTTCTCCTCAGCTTGATTAATATTAAGCAATAACATCTTAAATAGATTTTGCTTGAGTGACTTCATTCATTCAATATCATTTATTTATTCAGTCAATCATATAGAAGAAAAAGAAGAAGAAGAAGACATTCATACGTTCAATTCCTATTTATTTATTGATTTGAAACTGTTAATCTTGACCAAAAGCAATACAACCTCATTTTCGTTACTCGTATTCCAGAATTGTGGCATTCGAAAATTGAGTCTCTTCTCTATTTGCCAAGGAAAGAAGGAAGGAAGGAAGAAATATTTATGAGAAGCAGAATATCATCCATACAAACATAAATATTCGATATATGCATACATACATACAGGAAGCGTCAAAAGAAAGTGTACAACACTATGAATAAAAACAATCAACAAACTCACCTCTTGAGGAGAGTGCACGAAAAAATTTAATAATTTTTTGAAATTTTTTTTGTAATTTTTTTTGTTTCAATATTCAAAACTGACAATGTAACAATTTTAATGTATAGTTTTTTCTTATATACACTTTCTTATGACGCACACTGTACATACAGTACACTGTACATAAGTATGAGTATGTATGTACTCGTATATTTAGATAAGAATAATTGTACTTAAATAGGATGTGGTTGAAGAGTTTAAACACACTGACATTTATAGTTTACATTGAAATAAGGGTATAGGGAGTGAGTGATATTATATTATCGCAGAAGATTATTATCCCCTAGAAGTCGTCATAGTCTGAGGTCTCGGTTCAATTCCCAGATTAGGCATCAAAACGAAATGTGAAAAGAAATATTTCTTCAGCAACTTCCTCTCAACAGATTTGTGGTAAAAAAAAACTCTGAGAAGTAACTAAAATTGCAATGAAAAGTTTCTTAAAAATCTGTCGTTCAGAGTCGACTTTAAACTCTAGGACCTCCGCCACTTGTGTATAAAATTAACGCACAAAATAGAAGTGGTATGAGAAGCTAGGTTATAATAATTCGAGTCGACTTTAAACTGTAGGTCCTGCCGATAAAACAGAGAAACACAATCCACACATTCAGCCTCTCCTATGTATAGCCGAGCAGTCTTATTAATACAGTAAGACCCCGCTTAACACGGCGGATACGTTCCAATAAGTTCCAGCGTTAAACGAAACACCGTTAAACGAGTTTACTTAACACGTACATATGTTTACAGCTAGTAACGTTTATGACAACTAATAAATCAACTGTGACGCAGGGAAGATGGGTTCGTATTGTGCTTGCGACTTCAGAAAATACAATTGGAATCTATATTCTGGACAGACTAATCAAAGAGCATTGAAAAAGATACATAATATACACTGTCGCTAAAGAGTTAGTGCATGGCCATTTCATTCGTAACCGTGTAATACGGAAACAGCGTTAAGCGGGGTCTTACTGTACTATGTGACATTACCCGTGTGTTAGCGGTTAACAAATGAATACTACCATAGTGATTACCATACTTGTCGTAAAAGGCGACTAAGGGTGCTACTGGGTTCAACTGGTAGCAGTCTAATCTTGCTTGACTGCGAAGTCTGACCAGAGGTCTTAATCCGGTAACATGGGTGCCGGGACCCGCAGGAACTTGTCCCTGCCCGGCAATGGTGAAGAGAAACATGGTAGCTGTGATTTATACAAATCGCGGGGAGTGTATCAGTACGACGGGGCGTTACATTCTTAACGCATTGGAAGAGTTTAGATGGTCTCTGAACCCTAAACAAGAGGGGAGTCATGCCCAAATAGCATGACTTTAAATTGGTACCTACTTCCTGTCTGTAGCCAGCGTTTACAGCATGAAAATAGGAACGTTGGTCTACGCATTATTTTCACCCAGTGCGAAGAGCACCATTGGATTAGGTCCCCTGGCCGGTACCCATGTAAAACACAGACGTCGTTGTACTTCGTGACATTACCCGTGTGGTAGCGGTGAACAAATGAATACTACCATAATGATCACCATACTTGTCGTAAAAGGCGACTAAGGGTGCTGCTACCAGTCATGAACTATTTGGGGTTCAACTGGCAGCAGTCTGGTCTTGCTTGGCTGCGAAGCAAGACCAGAAATCTTAATCTGGTAACATAGATGCCGCGAGCCCCAGGAACTTGTCCCTGCCCGGCAATGGTGAAGAGAAACGTGGTCGCTGTAATTTATTCAAATCGGGGGGAGGGTATCAGTACGATGTGGCGTTACATTCTTAATGCATTGAAGGAGTTTAGATGGTCTCTGAACCCTAAACAAGAGGGACTTAAAATTAGTACCTACTTACAGTGTTGCAGCCATTGTTTGCAGCATGCATTTGGGGGCATTGATCTACGTCTTATATTCACTATGTCTTCTATGACACTGTGAGATATGCCTAGCGGCGGTGCTCACTTACTTTGTACATCGTAACATCATAGTTACGTGACATCATAGTCACGTGACATCATAGACGCGAACCCATTATTCAAACTTCAGCGCAAACATCTCGAATGGAACGAAATATGAAAAAGAATTGAGCATGCATTGCGGCCAGTTGTGAGGCTATAGGTGAACGCAGTCCCAGTACTGATCAAGTTTTACTAAACCAATGAAGAAAAAGAAGTTAGTCAGCGCAAGGGCTGCAAATGAAAAGCACGACTATAGTAGGCTGGAAAACCAGCTTAAAAGTGTGATTATCGAAGCTGCTATAGCCTTGACATCAATAAATAAGGAGTAAATGTATCTAACCTCACCATAATGTTAGTCGTCACTATTCCTTGTGTAAGGGACCTCACCCACTTAATATCCCCCTCTTTAGGACTGTGGTATTACATCGAAGTGGAGTCCGTTTGGCCATTTGGCCCCTTTACATTTGTATTTGCATCCGGATTGTGAAACAAAATTTGAGAAAATGTTTAAACATCTACTCTAGTTCTTTTATCTAAGACCGTTTTCTTCGATTTCAGTAATATTTTAGCGTAGCAGGCTATGCTGCATCAGTTTTCCTTGCTGTTCCTGATCACATTGCAGAATCAGGTTGTTAATGTCCAATTCAGCAAGTAAATAAGTAAGAATTGCCAATTTGGATTATTCTTCTTTGAAAATGTTGACTGGGTTATTGCTCTATATCAATGCAATGCAATGTTTACGTACAAAATTTTGCGTCTGCATATGTACATACAGTATACGTACGGCTGTATGTATGTGTATGCATAAATGTATTGGCATGTATGTGTGTATACAATATTATTTAAGTTGATATATTTGTTAAGTATATTGTTTAAATTGTCTCGCCATCTGTACGTCTGTCCAATTTATTCCTTTTGCCATATTCATACACAAAAACACACACACACACATATACACTTAACCATAGCACCCATGCTTTCATGCATTGCTACAGCAAAACATTGCCGTATAGAGAGAGAGAGAGAGATAGCGAGAGAGAGAGACTAAATGATGCTTGAAAACCACAAAACTCCATTAAATCACGTAAAAGCAATAAAATACACATGCGACACTCGGATTTCATTTCATATCGTTTCATTTCGTTTTGTTTCGTTCGTTTAGTTTAACTGAAGCAAAAATTTTGGTATAAAATCACACACACTTACGCTTTCTCTCTCTCTAATTGAGGGTTCATACCTAAAAAATGTCCCACAAAAAAAAAAAACAACAAAAAAAGCAACACAAAACAGACTACACAGAGTGCAGAGGCATTAGCAATATTGTAGCAGCATAATAAATATGCTACCAACAACAACAACAACAATACCATAGAATTGAAAATAAGCAACAAATAACCTAAATTTGTTGCTGATAGGACGAGTGAATTAAAATAAATTTTAAAGCTTAAAAGACCTTTTAAGGCCGTATAATATAGATTTGACTGAAAAAATTAAAGGCAAATAAAAACGTTTAAATTTGTTGTGGTTGAATTTGGAATTTAGTTTGAAAAGTGTTCTACACTAACTGCCCTGGGACAATGAAGAGGAAATGAAAGAAAATGGATTTTTATTTAATTTTTAAAGTGGGCTCATGTAGTTGATTAATGTTTTTCCAATTATACGGGAAATGGCGAATGGACATATCCGGAAACGGAAAGTTGTAGATATATCGTTATTAGATTGGAAAATCTTGCATAAGAACCTGTCTGGATACTTGTTGGTTAACATTTGATTGATGAAAAGAAACATTTGCCGTCTGCTAGGTTGCGGGAGGACGCCCCACAAAAGAATATTTATTATGTAGCCTTTGTTCTCACATACATACATACATAATTGGTCATTACAACCCTTCAGTCAGGATTACGGCCTAGGTTCTCACACCACTCATGTTCTGTGCGTGTTAATTTTATACATGACTGGGGCGGGACCTATAGTTTAAAGTTAACTCCGAAAGACGGATTTTTGAGACGCTTTTCATTGCAATTTTTTATTTACTCTCAAAGTTTTTGCCAGAAATCTGCTGAGAGACAGTCGCCAAAGAAAAATTTTTTCATAAATTTAATTTTGATGTCTGTCCTGGGGTTTGAACCCTGGCCTAACGTCTAATAAGCCGACACACTACCTAACAGACTACGGTGACTACTTTTTCCTCACAGGAAATTGTAAATTAGAGCGTCCCGTTAACTACTTTGGCGTCCTCCGACGTGATTTCTACTGAAGTTTTGACTCCGAGAAGGATGAAGAGACCGTTTGTCATTTAACTTGCCAGTGCCCCACATTCGCAGAACTAACTACTAGAAGAAATATTTATTATGTAGCCTTTGTCTTCACGAGAAACTTCTTTCAACTATGTTATGGCGTTTTCATGCCTGATTTCTACAGGAGTCACGACTTGGAGGAGGAGAATTTATGCAGTTTCTTAACGTGGCACTGCCCAGCATTCGTAGAAATCCTATTCTCACGCGAAATTCCTTTAAACTATGTTGGCGTCCTTTTGTCTGATTTCTACAGAAGTCCCGGCTCAGAGGAGGAGGAAGAGACAGCCACTTAACCTGCCACTTTGCTTTACATTCATAGAAACCTATTCTCTGAACTAACCACACGAAGAAATATTTATTAAGTAGCCTTTGTCTTCACGAGAAAGTCCTTTCAGCTATGTTGGCGTCCTAATGCCTGATTTCTACAGAAGTCACGAATCGGAGGAAGGGGGAAGAGACAGCCACTTAACCTGCCACTTTGCTTTGCATTCATAGAAACCTATTCTCTGAACTAACCACACGAAGAAATATTTATTAAGGAGCCTTTGTCTTCACGAAAAAGTCCTTTCAACTATGTTGGCATCCTAATGCCTGATTTCTACAGAAGTCACGACTTGGAGGAGGAGGATTTCTGCAGTCCCTTAACGTGCCACTGCCCAGCATTCGTAGAAATCCTATTCTTAGTGGAAATTCCTTTAAACTTTGTTAGCGTCCTAACAGCCAGCATTCGCAGGAATCCTATTCTCACGTGAAATTCCTTTCTACTATGTTGGCATCCTCAAACCTGATTTCTATTGAAGTCATGACTCGGAGGATTAGGCGAGTGTCAGTGTCAGTGCACAGCATACAAAGAGTCCTATTCTCATGGTAAATTCATTTCAACTATGTTGGCATCCTTATGCCTGATTTCTATTGAAGTTACGTCAGAGAGGAGGAGGAAAAGACCGTTTGCCACTTAACATGCCGCTGCGAAGTATTCTTAGAATCCTATTCTCTGAAGTAACTGCTGGAACGAGAAGGAAAAGACCTTTTGTTGCAGAATCCGTTTGACATAGAATCCTATTTAATTTCTATGTTTAATAAAATATTTCTTTAACATCCTCAAGCCAACTGGAGATATTTGTTACTTGGAAACCATAAGAAACAAGGCCACAAAACTAATAAAAGGTGTTTGATTTACCTTTATTTACCTTAAAGTTCAATATTCTCTAATAATTTTGTTTATTTTGAATAGAACCTCATTCAAATCTCATTGTGAAACTCATTTTAAATCCTCTCTATAAATCTCAAGTTGTTCCATTTAAAGTTTTTGTCTTGTTCAAAGAAAAGAAAATCTCCGCGTATTTTAATGCTCGCATTGAATACTTTGTGCCACAAGTTGTTTAGAAATACTTTCAACTTTCCAAAATGCTATTCTGTTGAGGTATTCAAGTTTATTTATTTCTTTAGAAATATTTTTTCATTCTTTTATTTTATTTTGTTTTATTTTACTTTCTTTCGAGTGTTTTAAAATACACAAAATAAGTTTCGGTTTTTTTTCTATTCTATTTGCAATGGTCAGTAGTAAATTAAGGCGTTTTTTTTTTTTGTTAGACTCTCAACCGAAGAAAAACTTGGTAATTTTTTTTTTTTTTAGAAAAACAATCTAAATAAAATGGAAAAAAAGTTTTTAAAATGCAGAAACAAAATTACGGGTATTCACAGCGTGTAATCAGGTTTACAGGCGGAAAAAATGTCACTGGAAAGTTGGTATTTAATAGTGTGGCAACAGTCAATTAACATGATAAGGGGTAGTGTACGTCAAGTTAAAGAGAAAAAAATTATAGAATCATCATATATATATATATGTATATTATTTCTAAAGCACTTTTTTTTGTCGGTTGCAAATATCTCCCATACCACAGCATCAAATTTAATGAACGATATCTCATTTTAAAGCTTATATCTAATACTAATGGCAAAAAATAATTAGAAATTGAAAAATTAATATTTTCATTGATAAATATTATATTTTATATAGAACTGCATAATAATACTGTTGTCATTATGATTATATGCTTTTGTTGAAGTGTTCTACATAATATACATAGTATGTATTAAAATCCATTCTGGCAATACCGCTATTTACTATAATGTAAAGTTGTAAAAAGCTGTTTTGGCAATACTTTGCAGTAGTTGTTAGATCAAATGCAATAAACGGGGTCGCTTAATTGTAATTCTATTCCACATAATAATATATAAAGTTGTAAAAGCCATTTTGGTAATGCTGTTATTGTCATGGCATTGTTTGTTTTATGAAGTGTTGTAATACGGTGTCTTTTAATATATACATACATATATAGTGTCAGCTGATATTTAACAGTTAAAAAGGTTTTAAGAAAAATAAGAATAAAAACAACGTGCATTTGAAAAGACAAAATTATAATGTTATTCAGAAATCTTAAGGCTAAACAGGGTTTAATAAATGGTGCCAGGCTAATCCTAACAAACTTGGGAGAGTACATCATTATTTTTACCCCGAATCAACCTTACACCTTCTGATCCAACTCTGCCTTTCCGAATGACACGAAAACAATTCCCTGTGAAAGTTGCTTTTGCTGTGACGATAAACAAAGTACGAGATCGAACACTTCAAAAGGTAGGCTTGTATTTACCAGAACCGATCTTTTCACATGGGTAGTTATACGTGGCTTTTTCTCGAGTGCGTACGTGTGAAGATAATTTTTGTTTGTATTAAGAAGGATTCGTACGGGTAAAAAGTTGACGATAATCATGTCATTACCTCTAACATTAGTATTCAAAGATGGAATTATAAAAGCATTTAAACATATTTATGTGTGTATGTATGTAAATATGTATGAGATATTATGATTTCTAATATTTTTAATAAAATTACTTTTAATTATTTTTATTTTATGTTACAAAAATGACAACTAACGGTGCGAAATATTCGCACGGGTCTTTACTTTAATATGTATTGTTACGAAAGTGGAAATGGTGTTATTGAAATGATAAACAAAAGCTCTAAAAACCAAAACAATGGACTTGTTTACATGATCAACGAATAAACAAAAATATAACAACAAAATCACTAGAAAAAACAGCAACAACAACAGGGATAAACAAGTAAGCATGCAACAGCAACACTACAAGCAACTTGTTTACATTTATAGAGATTTCGCGAAGGAAAAGACATTCTCATTCAACTTCATTCATCAGACTGCTTTCCCTGCGATATAAAAGGCAAGACAGAGCAGGCAACGGCGATTCAGTAAGAATTCAGTCAGTCTTGTGTGAAGACACGTGGAATTCAGCAAGAATTCGGGCAGTCTTCGAACTTGAAATTGTTAGCTGTTATTTGTTTTAACAATATTTATTTTCCAAACGATTCGTAATGATGTTTACTGGACCACAATCCATTTATGAGCGATGGAAGAGATGTTGTCTGCGTAATTGAGGTCGTTCAGTGCGCCTGGAAGACCCCAGGATTCGTACGACCATTAATCACACACAGTCAGAAATCTGTTGAGAGGACATTGCCGAAGAAAAACTTTCATATTTCATATTTCGTTTTGATGCCTGACCTGGAATACGAACCCGGGCTTTACATCTAATAAGCTAGCACACTATCTACTAGACCACGGCGATTGATTGATTGATTAATTGATGTATGTAGTTATTTTTGTCGAAACAACCCTTTAGTCAGGATTATTGACCTAGTTTCTTACACTACTTCTGTTGTGTGTGTTAATTTTATACATAAATGGCGGGACCCTACAGTTTAAAGTCGACGCCGAACGACAGACTTTTTAAGAAACTTTTCATGGCAGCTTTATTTGAGTTTTTGAGAGTTTTTGCCAGAAATCTGCTGAGAGGCAATAGCCGAAAAATACTTTTTGTATTATATTTTGATGTCTGGCCTGGAACTCAAACCCTGCCTTTACGTCTAATAAGCTAGTACACTACCTACTACACCAAGGCGACCTTATGGACAAAAGTAACTACTCGTTCGTTATTCTTCTCACACACTTTACGTAAGCAACAACATTTCTTCATTAGATATGTATAGCAGAGGTGTTCAAACCCCGACTGTTCTCTTCACGCGCAACGCATCTTCACACAAGACTGACTGAATTACTAGTCGTTGTCTGCTTTGTCTTCTGCTTTTATATTCCAACACAAACAGTTTAACGAACATTCGTGAAGTAGAAGGTTTCTATTGTTTAAGACGTAGATTGTCTGTCATTGTTTCAAAAGCAACTTTCATAACCTCCAGCATCTCAGATCCTAATGGTTTTGTTGCTCTAGTGGATTATCTGCATACATATATCACTAGATTCCTACGTTATAAGAAATTTTCCAAGCTGTGATTAGCTTTTTTAGTTTTTTGAGTATTTTTGTGAACTTTTAAGTTGTATTTTACATTTCAAATTCTATTCTATTGTTTTATTTGCTATTTTTTTAGTTCTTTTTTGTCTTTTTTATAATTTTTTTGTTAGTCAAAGCTGAGGGTGTCCTAGCATAAGTTGCATAAAAATTTCACAAACAACCTTCAACATATGTTTTGCATTCAATTTTTTCTCTTTTCAACTTTTCCGTTTTTCCATTTTTGAGGAATTTTGCATACAATATACGAGTATATGTTGTTGTTGTTGTTTTAAATTATATGTATTAAAAGGAATAAACAGTCGTTTGTGTGTGAGAATATGCATGAGAATGGCCATATGGAGTTAACATATAAAATATGTGCTACGGCGGTGTCTGAGCGGGTGCAAGTCAAGTGCATTACAAAACATGTCATATAATACAATAGTAGTTGCAATAGTAGTAGTGGCAGTACTCCTGTCTAAAGTTTTTACTTAAAAAATAAACACAGACATACACACCTACACCCATATATATTTGCAAGTTTTTTTATTTGTATCTTTTTGTTTAATTTTATTTTAATATTTACACACACACATACCCACACACACATGTATGTACAGCGTATTTATAATACAGAAAAATATGTTTTCGGTTTTATTTTTTATTTCGTTCAACTCTCCTTCGGTTCTCTCGTAGTCCCTATCAGCTTGCAGTTATTGTAGTCAGCATAGGATGAGACGAGACGAAACGAAAAAACGAAACGAGTTAAGGCGACAACAACGTTGTGCAACATGTTTAAATGCAATCCAGCAGAAAGAAACAGAGAGAAAGAGAGAGCAAGAGAGATGGAGAGAGAGACTTTTATGTAAATTGGAAAAGTTTGTAAATTTGCTGCTGTTGTTGTCGTTGTTGTTGTCATTGCTAATACTGAATGCTGATGCTTCTTCTGTAACAGTCGTTGTCATAGTTTTAGTAGTTGCCTGATGCTGTTTGTTAGTGTTGTTGATATTACAACTGCCTGTTATTGCATGTTGCTGCATGGCTTCCTTTAGCACAAGTAGTTGTCACACACACACACAAAAAATTAAAAAAAAAACTAGAAAAAAATTTAAAAACAAAGTAATGATGGGATTCATTCTATTCACAACTAAATATTATGCAACAAAGAATTTCGAAACCTTTTCTGTTTCTGTTTGTAAAAGTTTTTTTTCTTTTTTTTTTGCCTTCTCCCTCTCTCTCTCTCTTTCTCTTTCTCTTTTGATTTAATTTTTTATTTATTTATTTATGGCCCGAATGGCTAAATGAAATTTTGTTCTATTTTTTTTTAAAATGAAATACTTTTAAAAGAGATTTTCGAAAGGTAAAACGAAGTGCTTTTAATAAAATTATAAAGCAACCAGCCAGGTAATGCTACAGGCTAAGGTAGTGTAACGTTTTAATACCCTACAGAGGAATACTTAAGCAAAAGAAGTCTTTTTTTTTGATTTTTTGAAGTAAAGAGCCAATGGTCTCTCTTGCATTTCATAATATTCTTATGATAATGGAAATGGTGTTACAAAAGCTTTAAAAACTATAACAATAAACTTGTTTACATGATCAACGAATAAACAAAAATATAGCAACAAAGAAGTAAACAAGTAACAACAACACTACAATATAAAAAATCGGATAAACAAGTAAACTGGCAACAACTACAATAAACAATAAAGAACTTGTTTACATTTATAGAGATTTCACGAAGGGAAAGACATTCTCCTTCAAGTGCATTCATCAGACTGCTTACCCTGCGATATAAAACACACGACAGCAGACAACGGCGATTCAGAAAGAATTTAGTCAATCTTGTATGAAGACACGTGGGATTCTGTAAGAATTCATTCAGTCTTGTGTGAAGGCACGTGGGTTTCAGTAAAAATTCAGTCAAACTTGTGTGAAGACACATGGGATTCAGTAAAAATTCAATCAAACTTGTGTGAAGACACGTGGAATTCAGTAAGAATTCAGTCAGTTTTGTGTGAAGAGACGTTGCGTGTGAAGGAAATAATTGTGGTTTGAAGATCTCCGTTATAAAGATTGTGTACGCGGAATATTATTGATTTTTTTTTTTTGAAAAGGGGACAGATGAGTCTTTAAAATGGTTTACAAAAATATAAGTTTTACACTTACATGTTATGAGTTTAGATCGGGTAAACTTGGAAAACATGATACTTTTTTTCTCATATTTTTAAGTCTAGCAAAATTTAATTAAAAAAATATAAGATAAAATAACGTTCTGAATGTAACGCGCTATCCATTTCGTGGTTCCAAAAGTATGGGACTGGAATTCGACATCTGTCAAACTAAATTGTGAAACCAATTTTTTTCTTTTCAGTTGAAAATCTGACATTGACGAAAATGAATCGCTTAACTATCACACACAACGCATAAAAATTATCAAAACCTACTACAAAAATGGTGATTCTGCCACAGCCACGTATCATGCTTTAAGAGAAGATTATGGTTTACATAATCGTTTAAATACACAACATACATAATTGGGTTTTACAACCCTTCAGTCAGGATTACGACCCAGCTTCTCACACCACTTATGTTGTGTGCGCTAATTTTATACGTGAGTGGCGGGACCTACAGTTTAAAGTCGACTCCGAACGACAGATTTTTGAGAAGCTTTTCATGGCAATTTTTACTCTCAGAGCCTTTGCCAGAAATCTGCTGAGAAATCTGAAGTCGCCGAAGAAATATTTTTCGGTTTGATGTCTGACCTGGGATACGAACCCGGGCCTTTCGTCTAATAAGCCAGCACACTACCTACTAGACCACGGCGACTTCAAATATACAAGCAATTGGCAAAATTGTGGAGAAATTTGAAGAGACTCGAGTGGTTACAAATATTGAAAGGCCTGTGCATCATCGTTTCGCTGAATAAGCGGAATGTGTGTTTGAACAATTTTTCCGAATTTTATGTTAATATTAATAATGGGAATGTTAATAAACAAAATTGTCGTATTTGGGGTTCTTGGAATCCTCAACTAGTTGAAGAGAGGCCATTATATCCAGAAAAAGTCACTGTTTGGTGCGCTCTTTGCTCCGAAGGTGTGATTGGACCAAACTTCTTCGAAAACGACAATGGAACGACTGTCACCGTCAATTCGGAGCGTTATGGTCATAAGATAACAGACTTTTTTTTTTGCCTGCTATTGAAGAATACGACTTGGAGTGGAGATATGGTTTCAATAAGACGGTGCCACTTGCCAAACAACTCGAGCGAATATGGCTTTATTGCAAGAGACATTTCCTGGCCGCGTAATTTCTCGTCGTGGCGATATCAACTGGCCATCAAGATCATGCGATTTAAAACCATTAAACTACGCGAAAGACCGTGTTTATGTGGATAAACCTTTAACTCTTGAGCGCTTAAAAACCATTCGTCAAGTTATGGCTGGAAAACCGCCCAATATGTGTCAAAAAGTGATCGAAAATTACCTCAAAAGAATCAATGCTCACAACATTTCGCATGGAGGTCATCTAAGTGATGTAGTGTTTCACACAATAACAAAAGAAATATCATGAAAAAGAATATTTTATTTGTGTTTTATTTATGTTTTGTTTTGAAACCACGAAACCCGTTACATTATGTTTTGAAAAGATTAACACATCGTTTGATCAAATCGGATAAAAATTACTGCAGTTATTATTTAATTAGTATAACAGTCGTGTTTTTGAATACTCATTGATGATGTTGGATAAGTAAAACCTTCTTAAAACTACGATGTTGGCAATATTATTATTACATCTCCTGTTCAAGAGGCCGTAGAACAGCAATAATTTCATGAAAAATCTATTTTCCCAATAATACTTCCGTTTAAAATCTGCAAGAATAAACAAATAACTGGTAAAAGAAAGTGAAAAGCAATTTATTGGAATACAATACGTACTACACACATAAACTATGAATAACATCCTGGCGTATGAGTGTTTAAAAGACTGTTTTCTGTTAGGCAAATAAATAAACACTCATACGCTCTCATGTACAAGGTTTCCGTTTACAATACTAGCGTACATACGATACAAGGGAGTCAATAATAGTTGTTGTTGTTGTTGCAAATAATTTTCATTTTTATTTTATTTTTTTATTTTTATTATTACGAATGAAATTTTCTTTATTTTACTTTATAACCCCCGACTAAATTGCTTGTAAAACTTTTTATTTTTTAATTTTCTAACAAGTTTTTCAATTTTTTTGTGTTTTTCTTTTCAATATATTTAATGGCAGTTCAATAAACTCAAAAGTTCTTCTTCTTCATCTTCTGTGTGTTATTTATTGTGTTTATTGTTGTATTACAATTGCTTTAACGAATCCAAAGTTATTTTATAAGCACAATACGAGTACATAGATTTCATTTCATTTCCTTTCCTTAACCTTTTTTAAATGAAATTTTAAACACACACACACGGACAACTGTGGAAGGGGAAAGGAATACCGAAAAGAAGGGCAAGGATTTCCACAAAAGTACCATTAAAGCAAAACTAATGTGATTTATTTTTGTTTTTTTCCAAAAGGTGTTATGGGGCAGAATATTTATTTGTTTAATAGTTACCCTGTTAATAAACTTTGAAAAAATTTAATTTCTTAGAGTTTTAAAAATACAAAAATATTCTAGGTTTTAAGCTGGTGATCGTTTTACCATAACCTAGACCAGAGCTTGAGCTATCAAACCTCATCTGTAATAGCTCAGCAATTGAACAAAACTGAACTGAAAAAAATAAAAAAATAAAAATTTCTTTCGTTTATACTTACTAAGCGGCTAAGATAGTTGGATCTGTATAGCGGAGGTCTTCCAACCACGACTGTTACTCTTCATACGCAACGCATCTTCACACAAGACTGACTGAATTACTAGCGGTTGTTTGCTTTGTCTTTGCCTTTTATAGCCCAACACAAACAATAAAACACAAACAGTCCAACACAAACAGTCCAACACAAACAGTCTAACGAACATGCTTGAAGTATCAGGTCCGCCATCTAACGTTTCTTTTTTCAACAAGTGCTTATTTAGTGAATGGTAACACTTAGCTCAATGTCTGATTTGACAGATAATTAGTTTTATACTTCCGCTGAACGAATATGGTTGTGTATGCGCGTTTTCGCTTGGCTAAGTGGACCTGCGATCGATTTACGAAGATGCCGATTTTGGCAAAAAAAAGAATCTTTTCAGGTGAAGCTTATTTTGATCGTGGCGGGTATATAAACAAACAAAATTGTCGCATTTGGGGACAGATAACCCGCACGCATACATTGAAAAGCCGATGCACCAAAAACGAGTCACTGTTTTTTTTTTTTTGTATATAAAACCAGCACTCAGGGGATGACCCCTACTCATGCAGTGCATTGTGCTGGTTTTTTAGGAAAAGTGGAAAGAGGGAGGGAAGATGCGAACGGTAAGGAAACAAGTTGCTGCTGATGGCTATCAAATGACCAGTGCTATACCTTCACCATTAGACAGTCTACAGCAATCGTCCCCAAGAAGCCCGCAGTTTCTCACACCACTTATGTTGTGTGCGTTAATTTTATACAGAAGTGGCGGGACCTACAGTTTAAAGTCGACTTCGAACGACAGATTTTTGAGAAACAAGAAGAGAAAGAGAAGAAATCGTCCAGAGGCATAATTGGGCGATTTTTCTTCGAAAATGAGCAACGAGTGGCCGTTACAGTCAATGGCGACCGTTATCAGGCCATATTGAAAGAATTTTTGTTCACAAAAATTGAAAAGGAGGATATTGGCAACATTTGGTTTCACCAGGACGGCGCTACATGGCACACAACCGAAGCTATATTCGATATTTTGCGCCCTGTTTTTGAAGATCGCATTATCAGCCGCAGAGCTGATGTTGTTTGGCCACCTCTTAGCTGCGATCTAACACCGTTGGACTATTATTTGTGAGGAGCCGCTGTCAAAGCTAAGTGTTACGCCGACAAGCCAGAGACAATTGACGCTTTAAAGAACAATATTCGTGAAGCCATTGGGGAAATACGGCTGCACACAATCGTCAAATTTCATGTAAAGAGCTGATGTCGTTTGGCTAGCTCGGAGCCGCGATTTGACACCGTTGGACTATTATTTGTGGAGAGCCACCGTCAAAGATAAGTGTTACGCCGACAAGCCAGAGACAATTGACGATTTAAAGGACAATATTCGTGAAGCCATTGGTGTAATACATCTGCACACAATCGATAATGTGCTTAAAAATTGAACTGATCGTGGCAACCATTTGAATGAAATGTTTTTCTATTATTAGCCGGAAGGATTGTACTTTCAAATAAAAAAAGAAATTTTAGAAAATGTTCAGGAGTTTTTTTTAAGTAATTTATAAATAAAAAAGTTATATTGGCGGAACCTTTAGTTACAGTGAAAACAGTCGTTCAGAGACAATATTATACATTGATGGATAAAATAATAGCGCACACAAAATTGTAATACTGATAGGAAGAGTTTAAGTCGCTGCAGTCTAATAGCTAGGGTATTGGCTTATTAAACGTGAGTTTAAGGTTCAAACTCCAGATCAGATAATTACCAGAAAATGAAATTAAAAAAAATATTTCTTCTTCCTCTGCCCGTCATCAGATTTCTTGTCAAAATTCTAAGAGTCAATAAAATTGCCATAAAACAGATTCTCAAACTCTGTCGTTCTTAGTCGACTTTAAACTCTAGGTACTCTGCCATTCATGTAAAAAATTAACCCACACCACATGAGTGGTGTGAGAAGCTAGGCCCTAATCCCGAATGAAGGGTTGTAATGGCCATTTATGTACGTACTCATATGTATGTATGTAACCAGAATTTTGACAAGTCATTTATTCATGTTGGCAACAAGTGGAAATCATTAGAAGCATGAAACATTCGCATGCATATCTGGTACTTGCCAAGGAATTGTTGTTGTTAACACTAAGTAGCAGCGAGAGGGTTTTGCAAACACTAGGTTTACAGGACTATTTATGTATAGAAATACCGTATAAAGTTAGACGGATGTACTATAGATCTTGTGAAAAAAATTCTTACCTAACATGACATAGGAGTACGTAACATATTTGCCCTAACAGTGTACACCGCCGTGGTCTAGTGGGTAGTGTGTTGGCTTATTAGACGAAAAGCCGGGTTCGAATCCCAGGTCAGACGTCAAAACAAAAAAAAAAAAATATTTCTTCGACGACTTCCTCTCAGCAGATTTCTGGCAAAGACTCTGAGAGTAAAAATTGCCATGAAAAGCTTCTCAAAAATCTGTTGTTCGGAGTCGATTTTAAAACTGTAGGTCCCGCCACTCTTGTATAAAATTAACGCACACAACATAAGTGGTGTTTGAAGCTAGGTCGTAATCCTGACTGAAGGGTTGTAATGGCCAATTATGTATGTGTACACATACTCTTGCTCTCTCTCTCTCTCTCTCTTTTCAGCATATCCGCTAAAAGACAACGGATATGACCGAAACCATAACCATTTTCAACCTTCTTCTTCAAATTTCTTCAATCTTTTGCTACTTAAAAGCCATCCATCCCACAACACACAATATTTATGGAAATAAAATTAAAAAAAAAAATTTCATCTCTGGCTTATGAGTATAAGAAATGAAAGAAATTTTAACAAAAAATAAACAAAATACCGACAATTTTTTCTTATTAAACGTAGAGTAAGAAACGAAACGTAAACGTATTTATGAATGAACGTTCAGTGCAAGAAGAAATAATTTTTGATAACGAAAGAAAGGAAAATGAAAATATTTATGAAGACAATTCTTGTTTCTTTCCTTCTTTTTCGTTTTTTTTTTGTTTATTTTCAGAATGCATTTCAAGGAAACGAAAATTTGCCACAATAATGAAAATATTCTTCCTTCCCAATGCACTTTTTTTTCCATTTTTATTTTGCCTTTTTTTTAAGCAGATTTCCGAAGCAAAGGAAAGCAGTAAAATGCTGGCTAAGAAGCAAAATGCCACTGAAATACTGTTTTTTTATTAACATGAGAGGATTTAAATTTATGGCAGGATTTAAAAAAGAAACTGTACGTCCTCTCAAGTAGGCATTTAGAAGGTAATTAGGACATTTAATATAAAAATTAAGATATTGGAGCTTTACTTTTGCATCTCTTAACATTTAAATTATAAATAAAAGCTATAAACACATAACAATGCAGTAAACAAACTTGTTTACAAATTATTCTTCTGCTTAATACAACAACAAACACTAGCATTAAAAGAATGGTAAACAACAAGTAAGCAAAACTACAACAACAACAAATACCAGCATAAAAAAAAATGGTAAACATCAAGTAAACAAAACTACAACAACAACAAACGCTAGCATTAAAAGAATGGTAAACACCAAGTAAACAAAACTACAACAACAACAAATACATACATATACATAATTGGCCATTACAGCCCTTCAGTCAGGATTACGACCTAGCTTCTTACACCACTTATGTTGTGTGAGTTAATTTTGTACATGAGTGGCGGGACCTACAGTTTAAAGTCGACTCCGAACGACGGATTTTTAAGAAGCTTTTCATGGCAATTTTTACTCTCAGTGTCTTTGCCAGAAATTATTTTCGAACCCGGGCCTTTTGTCTAATAAGCCAACACACTGCCCACTAGACCACGACGACTTCAACAACAAATACCAGCATAAAAAAATGTTAAACAACAAGTAAACAAAACTACAACAACAACAAACACCAACATTATAAAAAAAATGGTAAACAAGTATACAAAAATACAATAACAAACGCTACAAAAATAAAACGTAAGCCACGATGTTTATATTTATAGAGATTTCGAAAGTCATCAACATTTCCTATTAAGAACATTCATCAGACTGTTTACTGTGCTATATCAAAGGCAAGACCATGCAGACGAGTGAGTTAGTAAAAGTTTAGTCAGTTTTGTGTGAAGACGTGTTAAGTTTAAAGAGAGTAATCGTGGTTGGAAGATACCCATCGTTGTCTAGTAGGCAGTGTGTTGGTTTATTAGACTGAAGGCCCGAGTCCAAACCATAGCTCAGACATCAAACTCTCAGCAGATTTCTGGCAAAAATTCTGAGAGTAAATAAAATTTCCCATGATACACTTTTCAAAAACTGTAGGTCCCGCTACTCGTATAATAAATTAACGGACACAACATAAGTGGTGTGAGAAGCTTGGTCGTAATCCTGACTGAAAAGTTAGGTTAGGTTAGGTTAGAGGACGTGTACTTGCCAATTCTGACAAGTACAGTACTCGGTGGTCGAACTGACCCATTGTACTACGTCCTATCTTCTCACACCACTTATGTTGTATGCGTTAATTTTATACATGAGTGGCGGGACCTACAGTTTAAAGTCGACTCCGAACGACACATTTTTTTGAGAAGTATTCCATGGCAATTTTTTACTCTCAGAGTTTTTGCCAGAAATCTGCTGAGAGAAAGTCACCGAAAAATTATTTTTCAAATTTTCGTTTTGATGTCTGACCTGGGATTAGAACTCGGGTCTTCCGTCTAATAAGCCAACACACTACCTACTAGACCATGGCGACTTCTGACTGTCTGAAAAGTTGTAATGACCAATTATGTATGCAATCAGGACGTTTTAGGAAGCATAATAGAGCGGATAGGAAAAAGGAGAATATGTAGGAAAGGGGAGAATGAAAAGTAGGTGAATTGCACAAACCAAACAAAACAAAAAAAGGGAGAACACGACTGAACTGATAAAGCCTTAGCAATTCTCAACCATCTCAAGCCACTAACGAATCGGTGGAGATCCTTGATGTCGGATATAGAGTCCAAACCCTCAAAGAAGCAGCCCCTGCCAAGGGTTCTCAACCTCCAACTTAGTAAGGGCGGGCTGGACAGTTACAGAGGAGGTGATTGACAGTCTCCAACTCCTTCTCATCTTAACATACCTTGCAATAGTCCGACTGGAATCTGTTTCGGATCCTTGTCAGCGACCTAATATTACAGTGCCCCATAATAAAACCATTAACTAACCTTAAACTGGCTTTATACAAGCCCAGCAGCCAAGCTGTTCTCTCATGCTGTCTTTAGAAGGCCATAGACATCTAGAAACACAACAATCCGAACCGCTTCCCATCTGACCCATCCAGATTGAGGATGCCGTAGAGGTGGTAGATTCTCTCATACTGTCTATAGCAGGCCATAGACATCTAGAAACACAACAATCCGAACCGTTCCCCAAATGGGGAGGGGGGGGGTCAGAACCAAGTGCTAAATTGCCCTCTTACCATATGTGTGTGCAGACGTGCATGATCTAAAGCTTCTGTATTTAAATACTTAAGTGTTTTAAACTGAACCATTTAAGCCATCTAAGCAACGCTCCATACACAACTCGTTAATACGTGTTTATTGTTATTGTTCGAAATAGAAAAAACAGTGAAGTTTCTATAAACTCATGCTCTTGACCAATATAAACAAACAAAAAACAATAAAAAAATGAATGAAAAACAATGGCTATTAAGAATTCATCAAACCATTTTCATTTCATTTATAATTTTTCGCAATTCGCAATCAATCAAGTGGAACATGTGTTTCGAAACCACAATGCAATGCTTTTGGGGGGGAGCACACTCATTCATTCATTATAATTCACATTCAAATGTACTTCCACTACGATTGTACGTTATTGTACAATCCATATAGGAATATGAAAATGCACTTTAGAAGGTTTCTTATTGTTGTTGTTGTTATTGTAAATAAAATAAAATAAAACGTGCATTATGTATGGAAATGGAAAAATTTTATGAATTGAAAAACCCACACTCAATTGGCATTTACAATACGTTTTAGAAGGAGGCCCCTTTACATATTTCATTACATTATTGCCCCCACGTAAGTGTTTGTATGTGTAACTCTAGTAATTCTGTGTAACTCTGTTAAACAATAGAAGCAAAATGTAAAAAAAAAATTATATTTTTACACTGAACAAGTAAGAGAGGGGAATAGAAGGCAATAAATCAACATAGAATTGAAATGAGGTACGAGTCGTATGTACATGATCACCCATAAACCCTATACATGCATACATACATAATTGGCCATTACAATCGTTCAGTCAGGATTACGACCTAGCTTCTCACACCACTTACGTTGTGTGCGTTAATTTTATACATGAGTGGCGGGACCTACAGTTTAAAGTCGACTCCGAACGACAGACTTTTTGAGAAGCTTTTCATGGCAATTTTAACTCTCAGAGTCTTTGCCAGAAATCTGCTGAGAGGAAGTCCCCGAAGAAATATTTTTCGTTTTGATGTCTGACCTGGGATTCGAACCCTGGTCTTTTGTCTAATAAGCCAACACACTACCCATTAGACCACGGCGACTAGACCATACACCCTACAGTTATTAAAAAACAGGGTTTCAGTTAAACAATTTAGTTTGCAGATAATAAATACTCTACATCAAGCTTATCCTACCAGGGCTTCTTTATGGCGCAAGGGCATGACATGATGCTGCAGTCTTGAGGGTATTCGAAAGAAGAGTCCGACGTAAGATCTTTGTTCCAGTGCGAGTTGGCAATGATTTGTGCATCCGATCCAACAGTGAGCTGTATGAGCTCCTCAACAACATAGACGTTGTGCAGCATATTAATATCCAGTGGCTGCGCTGGCTCGGCCATGTCGTAAGAATAGAGGAGGTTGCTCCGGCGAAACGGATATTTGATGCGGAGATCTGCAAGACGACCTTGCATCCGTTGGTAGGACCAAGTCAAGAAAGCTCTGTCATCGATTGGCATGACCAACTGGCGTAGACGCGCAAGAAGCAGAGGCCCGTGGAATAATGTGCTGCTGCAGGCCGAAATCCCTTAAGCGGGTTGTTAATAGCCAATTAAGAAGAAGAAGAAGATAATAAATTACTTGTAATACATACATACATACATACATAATTGGTCATTGCAACCCCTTTCAGTCAAAAATACGGCCTAGCTTCTTACACTACTTAAGTTGAGTGTGTGTGTTAATTTTATACATGAGTTAAGTTACCTACAGTTTTCTGTCGACTTCGAAAGACAAAGTTTTTTGAAACTTTTCATGTGGTGAATGTTATAGTTGTGGTGAGTTTTTACAAAAAGGTGGTGAATTTATCCAATGTGGTGAACAAAAGCAAAGTGTGGTAAGTTTCTAGTCTGGCAAGTTCTTACAAAATGTAGTGAATTCATCCGGTGTGGTGAATATAGTCGAAGTTCACCAAAGTGCCAGAAATCTATTGAGATTAAGTCGCTGAAGAAATATTTCTACAGTTCAAAGTCGATTCCGAACGACAAATTTTTAAAACATTTCATGTTGTGAATTTTGTAGTTGTGGTGAGTTTCTAGTGTGGTGTGTTTTTACAAAAAGTTGGTTAATATATCCAATGTGGTGAATAAAATCAAAGTGTGGTGAATTTGGAGTGTGATAAGTTCTTACAAAATGTGTGAAATTAATCCTGTGTGGTGAATAAAATCGAAATTTACGACAGTATCAGAAATCTACTGAGAGAAAGTCTCTGAAGAAACATTTTTATAGTTTATAGTCGATTCCACACGACCAAGTCTTTGGAGATTTTTCATATGGTGAATTTTGTAGTTGTGGTGAGTTTCTAGTGTGGTGTGTTTTTACAAAAAGTTGGTTAATATATCCAATGTGGTGAATAAAATCAAAGTGTGGTGAATTTGGAGTGTGATAAGTTCTTACAAAATGTGTGAAATTAATCCTGTGTGGTGAATAAAATCGAAATTTACGACAGTATCAGAAATCTACTGAGAGAAAGTCTCTGAAGAAACATTTTTATAGTTTATAGTCGATTCCACACGACCAAGTCTTTGGAGATTTTTCATATGGTGAATTTTGTAGTTGTCGTGAGTTTGTTGTGTGGTGTGTTTTTACAAAAAGTTGGTTAATATATCCAATGTGGTGAATAAAATCAAAGTTTGGTGGATTTCTAGTGTGCTAACTTCTTACAAAATGTGGTGAATTAATCGAGTGTGTTGAATAAAATCGAAACTTTACCAAAGTTCTAGAAATCTAAAGTAAAGTCTCTGAAGAAATATTTTTGGTCGATTCCGAACGACCAAGTCTTTTAAAACTTTTCATATTGTGAATTTTGTAGTTGTGGTGAGTTTCTACTGTGGTGTATTTTTACAAAAAGTTGGTGAATTTATCCGGTGCGGTGAATAAAATCAATATGTAGTGGATTTCTAGTGTGCTAAGTCCTTACAAAATATGGTGAATTAATCCGGAGTGTTGAATAAAATCGAAACTCACCAAAGTACCAGAAATCTACTGAGAAGAAGTCGCTGAAGAAATATTCTTTTGTATTTCGTTTTGTTAGAGATATGCCTGAAATGGAATTTAAAAACGTAGCCTGACATCTAATAAGCCAACAACCAATAAACCTACTTGGCTATGGAGACTTCTAAATCACTTTATAATTATTTGCTAGTAAAACATTTAAATAATAGTTGCAATCAAATAGTTCTACTCGTGCACACAAACTCGCAAAGCCGCATATCTCTACAATACACACAAACACACCTAAAATCATTCTCTTCATAAGCTTAAGCTTAATAAAATTTATTTCAAGTTTTTTAAGGTGCTGCCATATTTTTTATTATTTTTCTTTCTTCTTCTTCTTTATGTTTTCATTTGATTTGATCCCATACACATGCAGAAGTTTTACTTGTTAATTGTGAAAGAAAAGAAGAAGACAGAAAAGTTTCTTTTCTCTTTTTATTTGGATTTACCGGGTTTTCTTTTTGCTATTTTATGTTCTGCATAAAACTTTTGTTTTTAATTGGTTTTTTCCATTTCTATTTCCGCTTAATTTAAATGAGTTCATTTGCCTTTTTATATACAAAAAAAAGTAAACAAACACTGAGTAAACTACAACTAAACTAGTGACTTGTACTCTCTGTACCATTTGCAACTAAATAGTCATAGGCATACTAATGCCATCTACACATACATGCACACGCACATATGTATATGCGTGTATATGCATGCATAACAGCCTATAATTTAAAAAGGAAAAGAAACACACATTTTCCACACTAAACTATGATCACTCATACTCATGCACTCATACACAGACATTTGATAGCTACAGCTACACATGTTCTCTTTTTTGCTTTACAACAACAGCTGGTACGTAGGCCGTATCATCCACATGCACATGCACATGCACACTACTAATACAAATACGTATGTATACTCGTGCATATGCAAATTTCAAATATTTTATAACAGTAAAGCAAGAAAAAAAAACTCCATCGTTACATAGAAATGAAATGAAATGGAGACTGAACTGCCATAAAAAACATGAGAAGAATCATTTCATACTCCAAAACAGCAACAACAACCAAAGAAATACAGAAAAATTAATGATAAAAATAGACAAACGAACCTCAACCTCAACATACCACCACAGTATCTGGTATTCTGGTATTTCAAATAGTTGCTGGAATAGTAATAAAAATTGTAAAAAAAAGGTAAAAAAAATTAGAAATAGAAATAGAAATGCAGATACAAATATAAATATGACTATGTGGACTCCAACTATAACAACAACAGCAGCAACAACAATACACTATCAAATTTACACTATTTCCTAAGGGAAAGATGCAACGATAAAGGTTAGGTTAGGTCGGAACTCACTTGAGCACACATAGCGGCCGGTTGTAACGTCACAGGTGTCAGGTATTCCTTGTTCTCAACTATTATGTATGAAGTTGCCTTGGTCTCGTTGGTAGGTGTCTTAAGGTGATGTATGTACAGTGCTGATGTGGAAAATAGCACAATAATTTGGCTGCGGCTATAAAGATAGGAAAGTTGTTGCTGTCTAATATGTAGTAGGTTTTGGGCTTATTAAACGTAAGGGCCCAGGTCTGATATCTCTAACAAAACGATAAATCAAGAGGAAAATATTTCAACATAAGGGGGATGAGAAGCTAGCTGGTGATCCTGATTGAAGAGCTTTAATACCATTCTATACTATAACTGTTCTATGCTATTCTGTACTATTCTTTAGTATTCTCTGCTATTTTATAGTATTCTATGCTATTCTATAGTATTCTATGCTATTCTTTAGTATTCTCTGCTATTTTAGAGTATTTTATGCTATTCTATACTTTCCTATAATATTCTATACTATACTATAACTGTTCTCCACTATTGTATGCTATTCTATACTATTCTATGGGATTCTATCCTATTCTATAGTATTCTATGCTATTCTATACTATTCTATAGTACTGTATGCTATTCTATACTATTATAAGCTATACTATACTATTCTAAACTATTCTATAGTATTCTATGCTATTCTACAGTATTCTATATTATTCCATATTATTCTAAAGATTTCTGTACAATTATATACTATGCAATAATATACTATACAATTTTATAGTATTCTATGCTAGTCTATACTATTTTATGCTATTATATACTCTTCTAAACTATTCTATAGTATTCTATGCTATTCCATAGAATTCTTACTATTTTATGCTATTCTATATTATTCTAAACTATTCTATAGTATTCTATGCTATTCTATATTATTCCATATTATTCTAAAGATTTCTGTACTATTATATACTATGCAATAATATTCTATACAATTCTACAGTATTTTATGCTATTCTACACTATTTTATGCTATTCTAAACTATTCTATAGTATTCTATATTATGCTATGCTATTATACGGAGTTCTATACTATTTTATACTATTCAATAATATTCTATACTATTCTATGCTATTCTATACTATTCTATAGTATTCTATATTATTCTATAGTATTCTATGCTATTCTATACCATTCTATACTATTCTATGCTATTCTATACTATTCTAAACTATTGTATAGAATTCTATGCTATTCTATATTCTATATTATTCTATACTATTTTATAGTACTCTGTATTATTTTATACTATTTTATAATATTCCATGCTATTCTATGGGATTCGATACTATTTTATACTATTCTATAGTTTTCATTGGAAACCTTCATAGGATACAAATAACACAATTCAAAGAGCCTTAAGGCCACGAATCTATTAACATTCATGTCTATACACACTACTTAAGTTTATCCAGAAAATTTTTAAGGAGCTTAATAGTTTTACAAGCCAATTTATAGGCTCTAGGTGTTAACTAAACTCCTAGGGTCTAGCAAAAATGAGTTGAAGCATAATAAAATGAGAAGGCTTAAGGCTTATTGCCTTCTTGGCGGTTTCTTACTAACTAAGATTCGATTTTTTTAAACGATTTTCGATTTAAGGTGTAAACAGTGTATAATTATGACAACTACTACAGCTACTACCTTTTATAATCAGTGCTGATAACCTAGTGCTTTTATCTTTTATTTTTTTTGGAACTTTCTTAGCTCTTTGCTGTATGCTTATGAAAAAAATTAAATACACCCGTCTAATGCCATAGTGTAGGTTGCGAGTTTTGTTGAGTAAATCTTAAAAAAAATTTTTTTTTCTATTTCTCGAACCCTTCAAACTCTTTTTATTTGACAAAAACGTTTTTTTTTTTTTACTTCACGCACAAATTTCTGGATTACTTAAACATTTCCGATCCGATTTCCAAAATTGAAATCTTATTGGAAAGGAGAGAAATGGACCTTTGAAACGGTATACTTATGTCTATTATTAGTCTTAAAATGCTAAGAGATTTGATGAGGTAAACTTAAAAAATGCGATTTTTTTCATTTTTCTTCAAGTTTGTTTATTCATAATAGGAAACTTTAATAAAAAAAATTTAGGAGAAGTAGGAATATTCTTAAAGTCTGTTGTCTTCTGAAGCGATTGAGTTATCATTTGATCAAATCGAACAAAAATTACCGAAGTTATTATTTAAAGAGTTATTTAATTTAAAAAATCGGCGTATATTTTAGGGTTCCTCTTTTTTATGAGAGAGAGAGAGAAAAAAAACACGAATTGACACCACTCCTTATAGCAGTTACAATAGCAACAAAAAATTAATGAAGAGTATGAGAAGAGTGTACTATTACCATATAATGGTTGTGTTTGCATTCAAACATGTTTGACATACACACACACATATACCCACAGCACCCAATTTTGCATATATTTATGTATGCATGAGTATTGGTCTCGATTTCAATGAGACCGTGTTTGAAAGCATGTGGTGTGTGTCAGTCTACTTTTTAGTTAAGTGCGAATGTATTAGTAAGTCAACTGTTTTATGCAATGCAATTGCCTGTATTTCCATTTTATTTTATTTGTTGTATTCGTTGTTGTTGTTGTTTACGGTTATAAATATTTCAATGTGCATGTGCATGTTTCTGGCTAAGTGTGTGTGTATTTGTCGTAACAGTTTGACTGGCTGGGTTGTTGAAATTGAAATAAAACTGGGTATTCATTTGTGTTCATTCGTTTGTTTGTATTTTTAAATGAAAATGAATGAATGAGTGAATGAATGTCTGTTTATATATATGTATTGTTGTTGTTGTATTGTATAAATGTATGTACGTGTACTATATATTGCATGAATTTTTGTTTGTTTTTATTTCTCTAACTATAACGTCTGTTTGCTTGTCTGTCTGTTTGGCTTGTCGATGACGTTGCTGTTCTTGTTGCTGTTGGTGTTGTTGTTTTTATTGCTGTTGATGATGATGGGTGTTTTGGGTAATTGACCTTTTATAAGAAAATCAATACTGGCAAAGCAACAATATTTTCTTTCTCTCTCTCTCTTTCTCTCTCTGTGTGTGTTTCACTCTTTCTCTGCCCCTTAGGCTGGCATTTCTTTTTAAGTTTGTGGTTTATTTTGGTTTTCTACACTTTTGTTGCTTGTGTTTTTGTTATTGTTGTTGTTGTATTTTTATTTATTTTTCTTTAACCACTTTGTTTCGTTTCTTTTCGTTTCTTTTTTTGTGGTTAAATAAGCTTAAGTAAATAGTTAATGAATGTTATTAAATAAGAAATTTTTTTTGTTGAAAGAAAAACTGAATAAATAAAGAAAAAATCCTAAGTAAATGCAAGAAAAAAAAACAAATAGAAATTCTCTCTCTTTCTCTCTATCTCTCTCTCTCTCGCTTTAAAGAAATTTAAGATAAACAAACAGAACCTTTAAATAATTTTGTATCCAGTTTGGCATGGCTGCAAAACAAAATGGAATCCAATGGAATGGATTTTAAAGCACACTTTTAGGTCTTTGAGAACAAAGTAAAGTTTAAAGAGGCAAACAAAGCAAAGAAGACAGAAAGAAAGCAAATAAATCTTCTTACAGGTTCTGGTACATTTTTTACATTTAAAAAATTAAATTAAATTCGTTTCATTGCATCTGAGATGAGTTTAATTCTGTTGAAGTATTAAGTATTTGGATGGAATGCTTGTAAACAAGGTAAAGTTTCTGATTGTGGTTAATGTGGCGACCACCAGGATGATCCTTATCTTGCTGCATTCAAGTTGACACGCAGCCTCCTAGAGGCCCCTCCTGGATGATATTCTATCACCCGCTAGATATTCACTAATGCGTGCAGCAAAGTCCAATCCCCTGTACGTTAAATTTGGGTTGTGCGAAGGGCTTGGAACCCACCCACATAGAAAGAAAATATCCTCAAAAAATATCGCCTCACAAATTGATAGCCACGGCAAAAGACAACGATTTAAGGATAGGCACATGAAATGTCCTTCGCACCCTTCACAGGGTAGGCGCTTACGACTAGCTGGTGGATGCCCCTATGAAATGTAAGACGAACATCACTGCCATACAGGAAATGCCATGGATATGGCAACGATTTAAGAATAGGCACATGGAACGTTCTCCGCACCCTTCACAGGGCAGGCGCTTACGAACAGCTGGTGGATGCCCTCATGAAAATGTAAGACGGACATCACTGCCATACAGGAAATGCGATGGATTGGACAAGGATGTAAAAAGCTGGCATCTTGCGATGTGTATTACAGTTGCCATGTTGATAAGCACGAATTCGGATGCGAATTTGTGCTTACTTCCTGACGGAAGATAAGGACGATGTAGTTAAGGATGCCTTCTAACGCTAAACTCGAGGACGTGTATGATAAGTGCCAGGCCCATGACGCCGAAATCGTACTCGGAGATTTTAATGCGAAGGTCAGGCGGGAAGGTATCTTTGGCCCCACTGCCGGACAGTTCAGCCACCACGAGAACTCTACCTCCAATGATATGAGGTTGATCGATTTCGCCGTGGCGCGTAACATGAACCAAGTTTCAGCTTCTCGATTCACAAGGCTGGCATCTTGCGATGTGTATTACAGTTGATAAGCACGAAGTCGGATGCGGATTTGTGGTTAATAAGAGACTTCTCCACCTTGTCTCTGTGAACGTTAAAGCAAAGATCAGGCGGGAAGGTATCTTTGGCCCCACTGCCGGACAGTTCAGCCCCCTCGGGAACGCTACCTACAATGGTATGAGGCTGATCGATTTCACCGCAGCGCGCAATATGCTAATATGTAGCGCCAAGTTTCGGCTTTTCGGTTCACAAGGCCACTTCAATGTCCCCCGATCAGTCAACATCCAACCAGATTGATCATATTGTGATTGACGGAAGGCATATATCCAGAAGTCGCCGTGGTCTAGTAGATAGTGTGTTGGCTTATTAGACGAAGGACCCGAGTTCGAATCCCAGGTTTCGAGACTTCTTCTCAGCAGATTTCTGGCAAAGACTCAGAGAGTAAAAATTGCCATGAAATGCTTCTCAAAAAAAAATGTGTCGTTTGGAGTGGACTTTAAACTGTAGGTCCCGCCCCACTCATGTATAAAATTAACGCACACAACATAAGTGGTGTGAGAAGCTAGGACGTTGTACAATGGATCAATTCGACCACCGGGTATACTGTACTTGTCAGAATTGAAAAGTACACGTCCTCTAACCTAACCTAACCTATATCCAGTGTACTTGACGTGAGCACATTTAGAGATCCAAACGTTAACTCAGACCACTACCTTGTCGCAGCCAAATTCCGATTGCGCATTAGAGCCTCGAGAACTGCGCGCTCTAATGCATTCGGAAAACTGGACGTTAAGCAGGTGCGGTTACTAAGGACAGCTGAGACGTTCTCTGCTCAACTCTCATAAAAGCTTCGTCATTTCCTATTTTATTTTATTTCTTGTTAAAAGGCTTCTTAATTTTTCAAAAATCTATTCTTAGCCTTCTAAAATCCTACAAAATACGAAATAACTTTTCTTTGTAAATACCTCTCTCATATATATTATTCCTAAAGCACATTTTTTGTCGGCTGCAAATATCTCCCATACCACCGCATCAAATTTAATGAACGATATCTCATTTTAAAGCTTATATCTAACACTAATAGCAAAAAATAATTAGAAATTGAAAAATTAATATTTTCAATGATAAAAATTATATTTTATATAGAACTGCATGATAATACTGTTGTCATGTTATGATTACATGTTTTTGTTCAAGTGTTCTACATAATATAGTATGTATTAAAATCCATTCTGGTAATACCGCTATTTACTATAATGTAAAATTGTAAAAAGCTGTTTTGGCAATACTTTGCAGTAGTTGTTAGATCAAGTACGATAAACAGGGTAGCTTAATTGTAATGCTATTCCACAAAATAATATATAAAGTTGTAAAAGTCATTTTGGCAATGTCGTTAGTGTCATGAGATTGTTTGTTTTATGAAGTGTAGTAAGACGATGTCTTTTAATATATACATACATACATCTATATAGTGTCAGCTGATATTTAACAGTTAAAATACATCTTCTGCGACCCTGTTTATCGCACTTGATCTAAAAACTGCTGCAAAGTATTTCCAAAAAGCTTTTTACAACTTAATATGCATATCATATACATATAACTGAGTAATGAAGGGCTATATAGTAAATAGTGGTATTGCCAGAGTGGATTTTAATACATAATATATTATGTAGAACTGCATTACTATTAAGCGACCCTGTATTACCACACTTTAACAAAAACATATAATCATAATGACAACAGTATTATTATGCAGTTCTATATAAAATATAATTTTTATTAATGAAAATATTAATTTTTCAATTTCTAATTATTTTTTGCCATTTGTGTTAGATATAAGCTTTAAAATGAGATATCATTTATTAAATTTGATGCGATAGTATGGGAGATGTTAGCAACCGACAAAAAAAAAGTACTTTAGAAATAATATATATGATGATTCAGAAATCTTAATGCTAAACAGGGTTTAATAAATGGTACCAGGCTAATCGTAACAAACTTGGGAGAGCACATCATATCAGCAAAAATTATTCAGTACCGATAAAACTGTACTCATACCCCGAATCAATGTTACACCTTCTGATCCAACTCTGCCTTTCCGAATGACACGAAAACAATTTCCTGTGAAAGTTGCTTTTGCTATGACGATAAACAAAGTACAAGATCGAAACCTTCAAAAGGTAGGATTGTATTTACCAGAACCGATCTTTTCACATGGGCAGTTATACGTGACATTTTCTCGAGTGGGTACGTTTAAAGATAATTTTTTTTGTATCAAGGATTCGTACGGGCAAAAAGTTAACGATGATATGTCATTACCGCTAACATTGTATTCAAAGAGGGAATTATAAAAGCATTTAAACATATTTATGTGTGTATGTATGTAAATATGTATGAGATATTATGATTTTTAATATTTTTAATAAAATTTCCATTAATTATTTTTATTTTAGGTTACAAAAATGACAACTAACGGTGCGAAATATTCGGACGGGTTATCTAGTTTGCTTTAATTGTTATTATTCTTTAGACTTCTTCCGCGTACACAATAACAATTGTTCAATAGATCTTTATAACAGAGATCTTCAAACCACAATAATTCTCTTCGCACACACCGTGTCTTCACGCAAGACCGACTGTATTCTTACTGAATCGCCGTTGCCTGCTTTATCTTGCCTTTTATATCGCAGGGTAAGCAGTGTGATGAATGCAGTTGAAGAAGAATGTCTTTGCCTTCGCGAATTTTCTACAAAATTTAAATATTTATGATGATATTATTATTAACGGTGCGAAATATTCGCACGGGTCATCTAGTTCTTTTATAATTTTCTTGGGTTTTTTTTTTGTATTTTATTTTTTGCTATTTAAACTTAAAAGTTAAGACTGCAATTAAATTGCATTTTGTGTTCGTGAATGGCCTGGACATTGAATTGCTGCTGCAATGCCTTCATTTCTACCTACTCTTAAGTAGTATTTACAGTGTGTAGCACCGTAGAGTAGAGCAATGCATGTGTTTGTGTTTGTGTTTGTTGGAGAAAGTTCATGCGTTCTCTGTCGTATTGTATGTCAAAAATGTACGTGCTTTTCAATTTCAAACGGAAACCGTTACTCAATGTATGGGGAATGAATGGAAACATTTCCGGCATTAGGGTTTAATTTTTCTTACTTTATGCACCTAAATGAGTGCAAATAAGAGTGCAAGTGCGAGTGCAAGTACGACTGTATATGTATGTGTGAGTGGTGTAACAGCGAACTGGTGCTCCATATTGTGTTGTATTCGCTAATACGATTGTTTTTGTCATGATTTTTGTTTTTGTTTTTGTTTTTTTCTTTGCCTTTCCATTGCAACATTTTACGTGGCAACCGAAAAAGGCGTTGAAACATTTTGTTTCTTTTGTGTGTGTGTGTGTATGTGACAGTTATATAATGTAATGTAGCACCACCATTGGAGTGTCTAAAGTAGTTTCCATTGCATTACGTCGTAATACGTTTGTAATACGTTATGCGGTTACGAAATTTCTGTCAAGCACGTTCAGTGTATGGAATAAAAGTTCAAATTTGAAGTGATTTTCGTTTTTGCTTTCGTTTTTATTTTTAGAAATTATAAAACATTTTAAAAAATAAAAACATTTTAAAGACATATTCACAAAGTAATAGAAGAAAAATTAAATTCATCCATTGGTTATGGTCTTAAGGTATTGTTACGAAAATGAAAAAAGGCTAGATACTGAAAGTGTTTTGCTTTTACATCGTTTTACTTTAAAATTCTAAACAAAAGCTAGAAAAACAAAACAACGAGTTAAACAAACTTGTTTACAAATTATCGCATTGCGTAATATAACAACAAATTACTTACTTACTTAATTGGCCATAACAATCCGATTAACGGATTTCGGCCTGCCGCAACACATCCTTCCAGGCGCCTCTGCTTCTTGCGCGCCTACGCCAATTGGTCACACCAATCGATGACAGGGCTTCCTCGATTTGGTCCTTCCAACAGATACAAGGTCACCGACTTCTGTAGATCCCCGCATCAAATACTCGTCTCGCCGGAGCATCCTCCTCCATTCGAACGACATGGCCGAGCCAGCACAGTCGCTGGATATTAATACGCTGTACAACGTCCTTGTCGTTGAGGAGCTCATACAGCTCACTGTTGTATTGGATGCGAAAATTATCGCCAATTCGCACTGCATCGAAGATCTTACGTAGGACTTTTCTCTCGAATACTCTCAAGGCAGCTGCATCAGTTCTTAATAGCGTCCATGCTTCTGCGCCATAAAGAAGCACGGATAGGATGAGCGTCTTGTAGAGTATTAGTTTCGTCTTGCGAGAGAGGTCTCTGCTACTCAATTGCCTATTGAGACCATAATAGCACCTGTTGGCAAGAGTAATCCTGCGCTTGATCTCCAGACTGACATTATTTTTGGGGGTAACGGCGGAGCCAAGATAAATACATTCCTTGACTATATCAAAAGTATAGTTATCGGCCGTAATTTGAGAATCAATACGCTGCACAGCTCTACTTGTCGATAACATATACTTCGTTTTGCCCTCATTTACTGCCAGATCCATCTTCTTAGACTCCCGTTCAATAGCACTAAATACAACAAATACCAGCATTAAAAAAATGGTCAACAAGTAAACAAAAATACAACAACAACAAACACTACAAGAATAAATATAAATAAGTATAGAGATCGCAAAGCCACGAGTATTCGCCTTCAAGAACATTCATCAGTCTATTTTCTTTGCCATATATATGCTTGTAAAAGACAAGGCAAAGCAACCAACTGAGTTAGTAAAAGTTCAGTCAGTCTTGTGTGAAGATGCGGTGTGTTTGAAGAGAGTAATCATGGTTAAAATAGTCAAGAACATTCAGCAAACTATTTACTTTGCCATATAAAAGGCAAGACAAAGCCGTTAACTGAGTTAGTAAAAGTTCAGTCAGTCTTGTGTGAAGATGCGGTGTGTTTGAAGAGAGTAATCGTGGTTGAAATAGTCAAGAACATTCAGAAGAGTACCTTTTTTTATAGGAAGGAGAAAATTTTCTATATTTCTTGGGTCAAATATCACTTGAAAGTAAATTAATATGAAGTGCTTCTATAAAATGCTTGTCAGAAATGGCCTGACATGCCATAATGGTACGGAGAAGGCTCTCTGGGAAATCCTGAATATGTAAACTAAGAATTATCAACTGTTTGTATAACTGATTTCCAGATCAATAGCGGCTTATGGGAAAATGGGGAGGGGTGGGTAGACAGAACAAATTTCAAAACGGCCTAATATAGAGTTGGACTAGATACAGACTTTAGCGTGTGTTAGCCTAACAGGGGCTATGAAAATCTACCTTAAAGCGGTGCTGTACGCTCTGGTGATATTTATTCGAAAACTGCTTTTTTTACAATCCGCATCAGGTCAAAATTCTACAATATCACCCTTATTTGTGCTTACTCTCTGACGGAAGATAAGGACGATGTAGTTAAGGATGCCTTCTAACGCTAAACTCGAGGACGTGTATGATAAGTGCCAGGCTCATGACGCCGAAATCGTACTCGGAGCGGGAAGGTATCTTTGGCCTCACTGCCGGTCAGATCAGTCACTTCGAGAACACTACCGCCAATGGTATGAGGCTGATCGATTTCGCCGCAGCGCGTAATATGCTAGTATGTAGAACCAAGTTTCTGATGCCCAGATCAGTCAACATCCAACCAGATCGAGCATATTGTAATTGACGAAAGACATGTTTCCAGTATACTGGAAAGGCGCACATTTAGAGGTCCAAACTCAGACCACTACCTTGTCGCAGCCAAATTCCGATTGAGCATTAGTGCCTCGAGGACTGTACGCTCTAGTGCATTGGGAAAGTTGGACGTTAAGCAGGTGCGGTCACAAAGGACAGCTGAGACGTTCTCCGCTCAACTCTTGGATAAGCTTCGTCATGTCCTATTTTATTTTATTTGTTGTTGAAAGGCTTCTTAATTTCTTAAAAATCTATTCTAAGTCTTCTAAAATCCTACAAAAAACGAACAACTTTTCTTTGTAAATACCTCTCTCATATATATTATTTTTGAAGCACATTTTTTTGTCGGTTGCAAATATCTCCCATACTACCGCATCAAATTTAATGAATGATATCTTATTTTAAAGCTTATATCTAACACTAATGGCGAAAAATAATTAGAAATTGAAAATTTAATATTTTCATTGATAAAAATTATATTTTATATAGATCTGCTTCGTAATATTGTTGTCATTATGATTATATGCTTTTCTTCAAGTGTGGTAATACAGGGTCGCTTAATAGTAATGCAGTTTTACATAATATGGTATGTATTAAAATACATTCTGGCAATACCACTATTTACTATAATGCCGTTTATTACTAAGTCAGTTATATATGATATGCATATTAAGTTGTAAAAAGCTGTTTTGGCAATACTTTGCAGTAGTTGTTAGATTTTTTTTTTAATATTTTAAATTACAAAACGTTATACAGTTTTTGGTTTCAAAACAACAAACAATAACAAATCAACAGTAAGGTTCTAGAAGTTGCCAAAACGAAACTAAACAAAGTGTAAATGAAGCGATAGGTAACAAGATTGATGAATTTGAGAAGGAAAAACACGTAAATGTCATTAAAATTTGATAAAATGAATTGAGTGGGCCCTTTTGTTGGTCTTGAAATATTCCTACATAAAGAGATGCCCCAATATTACTGGATATATTTGGGTAAACATGATCCATGCTATAGCTGTAGTAAAAGTCATTAAACCTCATACTTTTGGTGGCCAATTGATGTCACCAAAACGTGAAACCACATTTTCTGGAAATTTCTCCTGCAGATAGAACGAATTTCAAAACGGGCTAATATAGAGTTGGACAAGATACAGACTCTAGCTTGTGTTAATCTAACCTAACTGCTCCTTCCAAAGTATTTTTCGTTACATTGTTCTGGAGTTGTTTTAAACGTTTTTAACTTAAGACATTAAGACGCCTAAAATACAATTTGAAATTTAAGAAAACAAACAGAATGTAAAAGAAAAATGAAACAAAATAAAATGGAATTGGAATAAAAATATTGTGAAATATTAAATAAAAATTGTCACATCAATTCACATTCATTAACGTCAACGTTATCAAATTCGTACAGAACGACAGCATGAACGACACACAGACGTCTACGAGTATATGAAGAGATATAAAGAAAGACAAATACAGAATACATAGGGTTATACCATTCAGGGGTTTCAAAACTGGCAATCAGGTATGGTGGACGGTTTTTAAATATTTTTTTTAGTGAAGTGTCAGTTACGTGTGGGAAACGTTTAATAAACGAAAAAGATGTAAAAAGTGTATAAAACCAGCGAAAATCGGTAATTCCCCCTTTTAGGGGGTGATAGTTTTAATTGTAACTAATCTATTGCGTAAGGAATTGACATGTAAAGGGAATTTAAGACTGAAAATGTCGTGTTCACTGCCCAAACAAATATCACTTCAGTCAGAGAAAGTGTGGCAAATAAACCACATCATAGGTGGCTATGGAGTACTCAGCATTTCAGCCTATCTCGCTACTCATTATGGCATATTTTGCATTTGGATTACATCTTCATCAATATAATCTACAACTTATACAACGTCTGCACCTGTGGCGTCACAACGGGTCGCTATGCGTGCTTAAGTGAGCTTTGTGATAGCAGGGCTACCGTTCCGAGGTATCCTAACCTATACAACGTCTTAGATATGCTTATTGATTGCTAGAACAACAAGGTTTCAATGCTGATTTTTCGTAACAAACTCTCTTCCGCAAAAATGCTCATTTTCCACATGGCCTTTTACGCCAACAAACAAAATTTTTGCCTATGGTGCTCAGGGAATCGAAAATGATTTGCGATAGCCACTATACACGTACATTATTGGGTATTATAATACTTTAGTCCAGATTACCACTTAGCTTCACACATTACCCATGTTTTGTAAGTTAATTTTTTCCATGAACGGCATGAACTAGCTTTTTAAAGAAACTTTTCATAGCTTTTTTTGGTTTGGTTTTGTTTAAGGAAGTCGCCGCAGGACATAATTTTCATATTTCGTTTTGTTTGAGATCTCTTAGCTGGGAGCTAAACCATAGGCACTAGGCTAATAAGCTACCCGATTAGTCAATAGGCTGTGGCGACCCATTTGAAGAGCATTATTGTTTGGAGGCGCGGAAATGGGGCTTAAATTTTCGAAACTGACGATTCTTATGGACAATTCGAAATGCTAATGTCGTGTAATTATAGTCGCCGTAGTCTAGTGGGTAGTGTATTGGCTTATTAGACGTAAAGCCCGGGTTCGTATTCCTGGCCAGGCATTAAAACGATTTCCTCCCAAGAGACTTCTGTCAAAAACTCTGAGGGTAAATAAATCTTCTATGAAAAAGTGTCTCAAAATTCTGCCGTTCCTAGTCTAAGTTAAACTGTAGGTCCCGCCATTCACGTACAAAATTAACGTACACAACATGAGTGGTTTGAGAAGCTAGGCCGTAATCCTGACTGAAGGGTTGTAATGGCCAATTACGAATCTGTGTAACACTGTGTAACACTATGTGATGTTTGATTTTTTCGTCTTGTAATTGAAGATTATAAACCACGAGCCAGATAATACAACAGATTTTCTCTGTACTGCAGGAGAAATTTCCAGAAAATGTGGTTTCACGTTTTGGTGACGTCAATTGGCCAGCAAAAGCAATAGGGCCTTTACTGTAGCTATAGCAAGGATCGTGTTTACGCAAATAAATTCCCTAATATTGGGGCATCTTTTTATGTAGGAATATTTCAAGACTAACAAAAGGGCCCATTCAATCTATTTTATGACATTTTAATGACGTTTACGTGTTTTTTCTACTCAAACTCATCAATCTTGTTACCTTCCGCTCCATTTACTTACATTTAATAATTTACTTTGTTTAGTTTTCGTTTTGGCAACTTCTAGAACCTTACTGTTGATTTGTTGTTGTTTGTTGTTTTGAAATCAAAAAATGAGTAACGCTTTATAACATAAAATATTAAAATAAAAACCCATGAATATGAATATTCTATAATATTTCCCCATACATAAACACTTATGTCTCTACAACAGTTCTTACACAATCAAACCTATTAAGCCAAACACACACATACACACAT
Organism: Sarcophaga peregrina; assembly: GCA_014635995.1. Lineage (NCBI taxonomy): Eukaryota > Metazoa > Arthropoda > Insecta > Diptera > Sarcophagidae > Sarcophaga > Sarcophaga peregrina. The sequence goes on from CM025791.1 coordinate 94,555,289, forward strand.
ACCTTTAAGTAAACTTTGCTACGAACTCTTAAATAAAAAACAAAACGAAATGAATTCACATGAACTTGAAGCAACAAGAAATAGTTTTCTCAAGTAATAATAAAGTGTAGAACAACTACAAAAACAATAATAAAAAAAACTTTAATAAAATAAGAAATTTAGTGTCTCCCCCCCCCTACCCCTTTACTCTACCAACAAATAATATTTTTATTTTCGTTTGCCTGTGACAATCAAATACAAAATAACGGTTTTTTCTCATGCTGTATTATTTACGCTACACAATATATGAGAGATATTAAGATATGAGAGAGACCGAGAGAGAGAGTGAGAGAATGAGTGCTGTGATATTGAGAGCAACTCAACAATAGAAAAGTAATTGAATACTAAAATACAGTGTCACGCCACAGGAAACAAACAACTTTTCCACTTACTTAGTAGAACGAAAGCAGGAGTGCAAGATATATATATAGAGAGAGAGAGACAGAGAGTGAGAAAACTGTGTTGGAGGTTGTAAGTGAAACACCTATACTAAGGCAGACAGAAGTGACAGAATCCATGAAATAAATTCCGTTATAATCTTTTATTGTTAAATGCATGAGAATTTGTATGGGAAAAAAGACAGAGAAAAACGAAATGAACTGAAGACATAAGCAAATACAGAAACAAAAAAAAAAAAAACGGAAAAGAACAGTAATACAGGGTGTTTTAAAAATTTGTTTTATTTTGGTAGAATATTAAACGCGTAAAGGCATAATTTTCATTTTTATGCTTAAATCATATGACAATTCCTTGCACAATAGCGATTCTGAGACGCTACAGCTTAACTGAAGGATTTTAATGACAAATTATGGAATATGTTTATGGCTTCGTAGTATTATAATGTTTCCATAGTCGAAGTTGGGCTAAGGGTTCACTGTATTGTAGTTTAAGGCCAGTAGATTATTCCATTGACTCAATAGACAGTCGGAAGGGAAGTCAAATACCGACAGAGCGTAAAGCACTGCTTTAAGGTAGATTTTCAATGCCTATGTTAGCCTAACACACACTAGATTCTGTATCTTGTTAAACTCTACACTACGCTGTTTTGAAATTTGTTCTGTCTTCAAACAAACCACATTTTTGCCAGTTGTTGTGTTTCAATTTAGAAAAAATATTTAAAAATATTTCAAAAACTTTTAAATTAAAAACGAATTTCTCAATTTCTCTTTAACCACTTACCTCCCCTAGCTATAAGCGTATGAGTAATGCTAATGCAGCAATTACTCATAAAGTATACGCAAGATGTAGCCCAATTTAAATATGTAAACGCATAGCGTGACTTTAGCTAACAAGTCAAACAAATCGCCTAATAACATTTATGAATATTTAATAAATATTGGTAGTTGAAGGGCTCTAAAATTCACACAAGACTGACTGAACTTTTACTAACTCAGTTGGCTGCTTTGTCTAGCCTTTTATATACCCACCGCGTCTCCACACAAGACTGACTGAACTTTTACTAACTCAGTTTTACAACAAATGCTTTGTTTGTTATTTTGCATAACTAATAACAGTTACTAGACAATTGGTCGATAAATCTTTGAAACGGAGATATTCAATCTGCAATTACTCTCTTCAATCGCACCGCGCCTTCACACAAGACTGACTAATCTTTTACTAACTCAGTTCGCCGCTTTGTCTTATCTTTTATATACCCACCGCGTCTTCCCACAAGACCGACTGTACTTTTACTAACTCAGTTTTACAACGATTGCTTTTCTTTGTTATTCCTCTGTTCACACCCCCTGCACAAATAATAACAGTTACTAGACAATTGTTCGATAGAACTTTGTAATGGAGATCTTCAAACCACAATTACTCTCTTCAAACTTACAGCATCTTCACACAAGACTTACTAAACTTTTACTAGCTCAGTAGCCCGCTTTGTCTTGCCTTTTTATGGCAATGTAAACAGACGGATGAATGTTGTTGAAAGCAAATGTTTGTGGCTTCGCCTTATAGAATGTAAACATCGTTGTATTCATTCATTATTGTTGTTTGTTTAGTTTGTTTACATTTATTCTTGTAGTGTTTGTTGTTGTTGTATTTATGTTTACTTGCTTACCATTTTTTTTGTTAGTGTTAGTTGTTATATTACAAAGTGCGATAATTTGTAAACAAGTTCATTGTTTTTGTTTTTGTAGCTTTTCTGTAGAATTTTAATGTTGAATGATGTAAAATCAAAACACTATCAGTACAGTAAGGCCCTGCTTAAAACGAGGGATACGTTTCAATAAGTTTCAGCGTAAAACGAAGCAGAATTAAACGTAGCAACTTATTACGCGTACATATCGACACCTCCGCTCTATAACATTCTAAGTCGAAAAAGTGTGTTTCGAGTTATGAGCTTTCAAAGTTTACACGCGTTACACGACTATATGTGTATTCTAAATTAACTTTGGAACCGATAGGCGTATCTTAACCAAATTTTGAGAGTATTTAAGTTAAAAAGCGTAAAATTTAAATATGCAAGAACATTAAAAATGTTCTAAGTATACTTAGAAAGTTATAGAATGGAGGCGTACATATGTGAATACATTGCGATTTTGGAAAATACAGTTGGAATCTTTATTCTGGACAGGGTAACAAAAGATCGTTGAACAAGATACATAGTATACACCACCGCTATATAGTGCACCGATTTTGTTCGATGCATGGCCGTTTTATTTGCTCACCTATACAGCAAGTATCAATATAGTATTCGATTAAGGGAAATCCCTATGATACTGTGTAATACTGTAGCGTTAAGCGGGGTCTTACTGTAGTTAGATTTTTACAATTTTCGTACTAATATGAAGATCGGAGACAAAGGGAAAGAACAAACGATCACAGTACATACTTTAGTACAAATGGAAGTGTTCTTAGGTTAACTTACTGGATTGTTCGTCGCCAATTCGTCAATTAACAATTCGTCAATGGAAACCCTTTAAAAAAGAAAAATTTCCAGGAAAGAAAAGAAAAAAATTTATTACACTTGTTAAGGAGACGTAAGCTGATGAGTTTACGAAGCATTGTAAGAGTCGCATGGAACACAATAAATAAATAGAAACAGACATACGAGTACATTGAAAAAGTTATGCTCAAAACGATTTGCTTTCTTCGTTTGTCCTTCTTAAAATGTAACAACAACAACAACAATGTGCATGTGTTTGTAGAGAGTATTCATATAAAAGTTTACATTTTACTTGCGAGTATAAGTATGAGTACTTTTTTATTTCGTATGGCAGATAAATGCGAGAGTATGTGTGTATGCATGTGTAGAAGAGAAGAATTAAGTGTGTTTACATGGATATACACATACATGCATGCATGTATAGGTGTGTTTATGAATGTTAAACAATCATTTATGAAAATTGTCATTTTATATGCTCAGAGCATACATTACAATGACTCTGTCTCACTCACTTTCTATGCTTTCTCTCGCTCTTTCTCTCATGTATGTATGTATGCGAATGTCTTTATTGTGCTTTTATAGAGGGTGGCTGATATATATTGCAACCAACTTCAGGTTGTTGTAATTTGTAAACCGCTCGTCAGCTGATAGCTGACAGATTTATTCCAGTGACAGTTCATTTTATTGTTTACAAGCTTACAAAAGCATTTTGATCTATTGCATTCAGAAAAAAAAAGTTATTCGTAATGGAATTCAAGCGTGATAGTGGGATTGCTTTATATTTGGCTATAAAACCACAGGTGGCTATCGTTCCGAGCCCTCCAGCATTTAAATGTGAACAAATCTTTTATTTCTCGTAGCATTGCTCGTTACCTTGATAATGGCAGGGTTGCACTGCGTCCAAAAGGTCAACGAAAAAAAAAAACGGTAACAACACCACAAATGATCCGAAAAGTGAAGGCCAGATTTGATCGAAATCCACGCCGTAGTGGTAGAAAAATTGCTTGTGAGCTGAACATATCACGAGAACGGATGCAACATATATTGAAAAATGAACTTGGACTGAAGCCATTGAAGTTCCAAAAAATGCAAGAGCTCTCCAACATACAGGGTAGGTGATATGTATTGCAACCAACTTCAGGTTGTTATCATTTGTAAACCGCTCTTCTGACAGCTGACAGATTTATTCTAGTGACAGTTCATTTTGTTATTTTCAAGTTTATAAAAGCATTTTGATCTATTGCATTCAGCTCACCGATGGACAAAAAAACGTTAGACGTTAGACCAGAAATGAACCGAAAAGTGAACGCTAGATTTGATCGAAATTCACGCCGCAGTGGTAGAAAAATTGCTCGTGAACTGAAGATGTCGCAAAAACGGATGCAACACATATTGAAAAATGAGCTTGAACTAATGCCATTGAAGTTCCAAAAAGTGCAAGAGCTCTCCGATGGACAAATAAAAAGTTAGACTGGAAAGAGCCAAGGAGTTACTTCGTTTGCACGAATATGGCCAGTTACCGAATTTGGTTTTCTCCGATGAGAAGCCACTCCAAATTGAGCAGTTTGTGAACAAACAAAATGATCGGGTTTACTTGCCAAAGAGGTCAGCTGAAAATTTACACCTGCGATTGGTCATCACAACTCAAGCGCCGCTGATGGTAATGGTGTGGGCCGCCGTATCGGCCGATGGTCGCTCACTGCTCGTATTCATCGACCGTGGGGTCAAAAAAAAAAATGCCGAATATTATCGGGAAAATGTCTTAAAGACAGTATTGAAGCTTTGGGCAGACAAACATTTAGGTCGCGGACCATGGTCATTCCAACAGGACTCAGCATCACCGCACTTAGCACGCGTCAACCAAGAATGGCTTAAAAATGAGGTTTCTCGCTTCATTTCTACCGCACAATGGCCACCAAAATCTCCTGATCTCAATCCGTTGGACTTTTGCAACTGGGACATTTTGGCGAGTAAGGTTCTGAATAAAAAACACCAAAGTGTCGATCATCTCAAGACGTTGCTTCGCCGGGAATGGGACAAAATACCGCAAAATCACTTTCGTGTAGCCTGTGATGAATTTGCCGGCCGTTTTTTTTTTTAATAAAAACCAACACTCAGGGAGTGGCCCCTATTCATGCAGTGCATTGTGCAGGTTTAGGAAAATAGGTTATAGGAAGGAGGAAAGAGGGAATAGTGTTTGTGGACATTCGATTTAAACTTACCAATATCGTAATTGACGGGAAATCATCATTTCACAAGCGAGCAGTGTGGGCAAAAAATTAATTCTCCCTGTAATGCATTGTGCGGTTCACTGGACAATCCTAACCACAAAAGGATGTGCTCTAAGAGAAGCTCGAGTACCACGTAAAAATATGTGATTATCGGGAACCAAGCCCCTTATCTCTCGAGAACACCTCCCATTATAGTACCGATAGAACAATGAAACACACGCCACATTGCGACGATGCTCCAACGAATCAATAGAGTGGGATACCCTACTGTCATTTATAAGCACCTCGCCCTCTCCTGTACGCGGTCGAGAAGCTTCAAAATAGACTTTGAAGTACCGGCCCATACATGGGAGTTGTACTCCATCCGGGGTCGGATAAAGGTCCTGTAAATAGTAAGAAGATCGGATGGAGTGAAGTATTTTCTGCACCGTTCCAAAAAACCAAGACACTTGAATGCTTCCTTCGACACTCGAAAAATGTGATCGTTCCAACGAATATCACAACTAATTCTCATGCCCAGAACATCAAGAGCATCCGCCTGCTCAATATTTACATCAGCCATAGATACAGATGACAGAACACCAGAGCCAGCATCACAACATTGGGTTTTGCGCACATTGAAATCGACCCTGTTCGCGTGGCCCCACTCAGAGATTGCTATCAGGTCACCTGTGAGTGTGTCATTCATGTTCGACCTCCTTGCCCCAATCTTCAAAAGGCTCGGCTTCTGATTAAATGAATATGAATGACAAAAGTTGCTGTTATCCGCAAAAGAGTAAATAGGATTCGAAGTAATAGATAGAAGATCATTGAGAAAAGTAAGAAAAAGAGTAGGAGAAGGCCATAATTCATACCAAAGGTGGCCAATTCGTATCAAATCTAAACTGATTCTAAAATTTGATGTTATTTCCAACATATTTTGCTTTTAAACAATAAAATTAAAAAAAAAAATTAAAAAAAAATATAGCGCTTTACTTTGTGGCATTATATATTAGCCACCCTGTACTTACATGCAAATGTCTTATAATATTTCATAAAAATGTTTTATTTTCTTCCTTTAAAGATATTGAACAGCAACATAAGTACAACACGTGTGTATACGAATAAAGAAAAAGAAAACGTATACAAAAAAAAAAATAGGAAAAACACACAATCAAGTGTTTACTGTTATATTTGCATTTATTTTTATTTTTCTCCTCTTCTTTTTATTGTTATTTTCTTTAGAATTTCAATTATTTATTTGCCAGAATTTATTTCTTTATTAAACCAAAGAAAATGTTTTAAAAAACATTTCAAAAACTTTTAAATTAAAAACGAATTTCTTAATTTCTTTCTCTCTCTCTTTAACCACTTAACCATCCATCCCCTCCCCCAGCCCTAGGCGTATGAGTAAGACTAATTCAGTAATTATTCATAAGGTATACGCATGGTGTAGCCTAATTTTAATACAGTAATCCCTTGATTTATGTTACAGATGGTTCCAAAACAAGGTGACGTAAATTAAAACGATGTAAATCTAATTTCATATTGCTTATATTACAAGGTAGTATGTTTTTGACAAGGAACTTAAAAAAGTTACAGTAATCCCTCGATTTACGTTGCCAATTGGTTCCAAAACAAGATGACGTAAATTAAAACGCCGTAAATCGAATTTCATATTGCTTATATTGCAAGGTGGCACTGTTCTTGACAGGGAACTTTAAAAAAGTTACAGTAATCCCTCGATTTACATTTCAGTTGGTTCAAAAAAAAGCCGACATTAATCCAATGATAACGCCAATTGAAGTTAGATGGAAAAAAAAAATTTGACAACGTAAATCGAAACAATGTTAATCGAAGCCACGTATATCGAAGGATTACTGTATGTGCATATGTACGCAGTTAATAAGGAGTTGGCTTAATTTCATACAATTTTCTTAAGGCAATAGCGTGACTTTAGCTAACAAGCCAAACAAATCGCCTAACAACATCTATGAATATTTAATAAATATTGTTATTTGAAGCGCTCTAAAATTAATTGACCTCAATTCATTTTATGTAAGCCCATCATGAATAGAAAGTTAGCAATACACGCATTTAAGCGGAATAAAGCACAAGTAAAGGAATACGTTTTATTTCTTAACGTTCACTTTTAAGCCTTAAAATATAAATTTAAAAGTGCAAAAATAATTTAAGTAAAGTAGTTCGGTTAGCTTAGCATCATTGTGATCCAACACATTAATATTAGATCCCAGAAATCATGCCATCAGCCCCTTTCTTAACTTTCATATAGATAAAGCCACTAGGCTATGCTCAGGCACTAGACATAGTATTTTGTGAAGTAATCTGGGAAAAGAGCGGCAAAGTAGACGACGAGTAGTAAAAATTCAGTCAACTTTGTGTGAAGTTGTGTGTGAAGAAAACAGTTAGCGGTTTGAAGATCGCCGTTGTAAAGATCTACCGAACAGTTTTTAATGTTTACACGAGCAGAATATTATTTCTAAAGCACTTTTTTTTTGTTGGTTGCTAATATCTCCCATACTACCGCATCAAATTTAATGAACGATATCTCATTTGAAAGCTTATGTCTAACACTAATGGCAAAAAATAATTAGAAATTGAAAAATTAATATTTTCATTGATAAAAATTATATTTTATATAGAACTGCATAATAATACTGTTGTTATTGTATTATTGTTATTGTTATATAAAATAAAAAGAAACTAAAAAGAAAGAACAGAATTAAAAGGCATAATCATCATCATCATATATATATTATTTCTAAAGCACTTTTTTGTCGGTTGCAAATATCTCCCATACCACCGCATCAAATTTAATGAATGATATCTCATTTTAAAGCTTATTTCTAACACTATTTGCGAAAAATAATTAGAAATTAAAAAATTAATATTTTCATTAATAAATATTATATTTTATATAGAACTGCATAATAATACTGTTGTCATGTTATGATTATATGCTTTTGTTCAAGTGTTCTACATAATATAGTATGTATTAAACTCCATTCTGGCAATACCGCTATTTACTATAATGTAAAGTTGTAAAAAGCTGTTTTGGCAATACTTTGCAGTAGTTGTTAGATCAAGTGCAATAAACAGGGTCGCTTAATTGCAATGCTATTCTACATAATAAGATATAAAGTTGTAAAAGCCATTTTGATAATGTCGTTATTGTCATGGGATTGTTTGTTTTATGAAGTGTAGTAATACGGTGTCTTTTAATATATACATACATATATATAGTGTCAGCTGACATTTAACAGTTAAAAAGGTTACACCTTCTGCGACCCTGTTTATCGCACTTGATCTAAAAACTGCTGCAAAGTATTGCCAAAACTGCTTTTTACAACTTAATATGCATATCATATATAACTGACTTAGTAATAAACGGCATTATAGTAAATAGCGGTATTGCCAGAGTGGATTTTAATACATAATATATGATGTAGAACTGCATTACTATTAAGCGACCCTGTATTACCACACTTTATCAAAAGCATATAATCATAATGATAACAGTATTATTATGCAGTTCTATATAAAATATCATTTTTATTAATGAAAATATTAATTTTTCAATTTCTAATTATTTTTTGCCATTAGTGTTAGATATAACCTTTAAAATAAGATATCGTTCATTAAATTTGATGCGGTGGTATGGGAGATATTTGCAACCGACAGAAAAAGTGCTTTAGACATATATATGATTGTTTTAACGTCAAGTTGTAAATAGCGACACACAAAATTGTGCATACAATAAAGAGTTCAATAGAAATCAAATACAAATTAATTTTTTTTTTTATTCTAAACATTTTAATTGATCGAAATAAATAGCAGAAAAAGTATTTTTTTTTTTTACATTTGAAATGTTTCTCTTACAAATTTTTCTAATTAATTAGCACACCTGTTTTGAAATTCATGAAACAATTACGAACAACAGAATGATGTTTAAATATTCCAAAATGATGATGATAAGATAACATTTGTGTTGGTATTGAAGAGATGAAAAAGTCAAAATTAAATGAAATGAAATTTTTGAATTCATAGAACGTTTATCTAACATTGTATCTCTCTCTCCCTCTCTCTCTCTCTCTCTCAGCACATAACAAAATTGTTTAAAAAATAGAAGAAAAAAACACCGAAAAAGATACAAAAATATTCCACATTTAAACAGATGTCCCCACAATAAGGTGGTTGTCTAACCCCATAACTCCACAAAAGTAGAATAGAAATTCACATTGAAACCATCAATACAAGAACGAAAGAGAGAGAGAGAGAGAGAGATTTTCATTCCATTCCCCCCCCCCTCCACGAAACAAAACTTTGTTGAAAAAATAAAATTTTTAAATGTGGCGGCACGGTTTGATTGTGTTTCTCATTCCCCCTGCTCTCTGCCCCGTTACGTTGACTTTGGAGAACATACTCGTGGTATATTATTAAGTAGGAACAGGAGCAGAAACAGTATCTGAAGATGGGAGAAAGACAGTAAAAATTTGAATTTTATTAACAATTACATGACAGAAGTTTATACAGAGACAATAAAATCATCGCCCGGGTATTGTAATAAAAAACTGCAATAAATGGAAAGTTCCGAATGGAGTATCTTTTATTTTGGCCAGCAGCTTAATAACTTCATTCATTTGCATTTTAATAGCGAAATAAAATTTATGATTGATTATGTTGCATTAAGGGCATAAGGCTATGCTTAAATGAAGTAATTTTCAGTGTATGAAATACATTTTATGGTAATAATTAATTAGCTTTTAGAGCACAGAGAAGTTATATTTCTTGTTAAAGATTGATTTTTTTCTATTTGTTCTCTTCGAATCAATTTTATGTAAATGAGTTATTGGCTTAAAAACGTATTAGCTTCTTAGGCGGCAAACCTCAATTCAATTTCTAGGCCAGACACTCAGCCTACTCCTCTAGCAAAAGGTTAGGTTAGGCCGTAGTGGTAGCTCTGATATCACAAAGCTCACTTTAGCAGGCATGGCGGCCCGTTGTGATGCCACAGGTGAAACGCAGTACCTGTACTAACTAAGTTCCGCCAAATCAGGGAACGGAAGAAGTTGATCAGCGCAAGGGCTGCACCCTCTAGCAAAAACTCTAACAGTAAACAAACAGAATTGGTTATTACAACTCTTCAGACAGGATTATAACCTAGCTTCACAAGCTACTTACATTGTATGTGTTAATTTTATGCATAAGTGGCGTGCCCTACAATTTAAAGTTAACTCTGAATGACTGACTTAACTTTTTCACGGCAATTTTATTTGCTGTCAGAGTTTCTGCCAGAAATCTGATGAGAGAAAATCGCCAAATCAATATTTTTTATACAACAACAAACACCAGCATAAAAAATGGTAAACAAGTAAACAAAAATACAACAACAAACATCAGCTTAACGAATGGTAAACAAGTAAACACAAATACAACGACAAATACCAGCATAAAAAATGGTAAGCAAGTGAACAAAAATACAACAACAAACACTCGCATAAAAAATGGTAAACAAGTAAACAAAAATACAACAACAAACACTTGCTTAAGGAATGGTAAACAAGTAAACAAAAATACAATGAGAAACACCAGCTTAACGAATGGTAAACAAGTAAACAAAAATATAACAACAAACATTACAACAATAAATGTAAACAAAATACACAAACTAAAATAACGAAACAACGATGTTTACATTTATAAAGATCTCGATAAGGCGAAGCCATGAACATTCGCCTTTAAGAATATTCATTCCACTGTTTATGTTGCCATATTAAAGGCACGACAAAGCGGCTAACTGAGTTAGTAAAAGTTCAGTTAGTCTTGTGTGAAGACGCGCTGTGTTCGAAGAAAGTAATGATGGTGTGAAGATCTCTCGGCCAATGGTCTAGTAATTGTTACGGTTTATGCAAATAGTGTAAACAAAGGAATAACAAACAAAGCAATTGTTGTTGTTTACAGCAAGTTGTGAACAGTGGCTTACAGAATTGTGCAAATAATAAAGAATTTCAATTAAAACTAAACACAAATTTATTTTTATTTTATTTACAATCTACGGACTCATATCGAATCGTTCGTTCTATAATATTCTAAGTCAAAAAAGTGTATTATGAGCTCTCACTATTTTCGCGGACCATAAGGCTATACATATGTATATTCTTAGTAGATTTGTCCATATAACTTCGGAACTGATGGGCGTATCTTAAACAAATTTTGAGTATTTAAGTTAGAGAATGTAGAATTTAAAAATTAGAACGTTATAGAATGGAGGCGTCGATATTTTTTTTTTTTTATTATTAAACCTGCACTCAGGGGATGACCCCTACTCATGCAGTGCATTGTACAGGTTTAGGAAAGGTGGAAAGATGCGAACGGTAAGGAAACGAGTTGCTGCTGGTGACTATAAAATGGTCAGTACTATACCTTCACCATTAGACAGTCTACAGTAATCGTCCCCAAGAAGCCCGCAGTTTCTCACATCTTATTTAACATTCTAAGGATAGCTATGATAACTGTTCAATGTTTTGCTTTTAATTCAATTAAAAAACTTTTAAATTTATTACACTTTAATTCTTGGCCTTTATAGTGTCTATGGAACATAACAATTCCAATCAATATTAACTTTTAATGAAACAAAACGCAAAAACAAAAAAAAAAATTCAAACTTTTCAACACTGAAGCTGAAAATTAAATTTTCATTTTATTTTTACTTTACCTAACTTTAAATAAATAAAAGAAAATATAACTAACAAGGAGCTGTAAAATATACTTACAATATTCATTGTCTATACTTGTCTATGATAGATAAACTAACATCCTATCTCTCACCGATAGGGATAGAATCCTACTGTAAACAATAGAGGGAAAAATAATAAAATTGTTACGAAACTCTGTCAGCTTCATTATATAACAACAAAAAGAAGGAGAAGAAGCACAAGAAAAGACGTACAACCAGAATAACAGCACATTTTCAGCACAAATTATGTGTGCGTGTGTGTGTATAGGTGAAGAAGAAGAAGAAAAATAAGATTTCAAGTTAATATTAAGTGCAGTAATGCTTCTCTTACTCGTCTACTACGTTGTCTGTTGTTTTTTGTTTGTGTTTTTGCTGTTGTTGTTGTTGCTTAACGGTGAAAAATGTTCGTCTCTTAATACATCATTTCATCTCAATGGTACAGGTTTTCTTATACGAATACAACCAGACAAAGCCAAAATAAAATCTTTATGGCGAAAGAGTAAGACAGAGAGACAGAGAGAGAGCGCGCGAACGAGTGAGTAATAAAAAGAACGATGGGATTTCCAAAGCAAGGACATTGTTAAGTTGTCTTGTTAATACTTTTACGAGTACGCTTGTATGTGTAAATTATTGTTTCTATGTGTGTGTATGTGTGTCTGTGCTTAAGTAAATATTGTCAGCTGAAAAGCTATTTTAATAATGTGACAACATTGATGCATCGCTATTGCCTTGGGCTCTCTCACTGTACATCAATTTAAAAGAAAATTTTAACAAGAAAAATATTGAAAGTAAATACGATGTATGAAAACTATGTCACAATAACAACGATAACAATAACAATCAAGCAAGTGATTATTAAATTTTTCTTTTAAGAGGTTGTTTAAAAATTTAAACGTATAACCAGACAGTTAAAGGAGCAACAAGTGGGGTTTGAGTATAATTCTGTATACGAAGGTTGTGTTGTGTATACAAATAGTAACTGCAGAGATTGTAAAATATATTAAGAGACTGTGTGAGAACATTAAAGAAATATACTCTATAAAAAAATTTGTGGATAACTTGCATTCCTACAAAAAATTTATTGATAAATTACGCTTTCTATAGAAAATTTTTTGATAAATCGCATTTTCTATAGAAAATGTATCGATAACTTGCATTTCCTACAAAAAATTTATTGATAAATTACACTTTCTATAGAAAATTTATTGATAAATCGCATTTTCTATAGAAAATGTATCGATAACTTGCATTTCCCACAAAAAATTTATTGATAAATTACACTTTCTATAGAAAATATATTGATAAATCGCATTTTCTATAGAAAATGTATCGATAAATTGCATTTTCTTGAGAAAATTTATAGACTACTCGCATTTTCTATAAAAAATTTATTGATAAAGCGTATTTTCTATAGAAAATTTATCGAAAAGTTGTATTTTCTATAGAAAATTTATCGATGAATTGAATTTCCTATAGAAAATTTATCGATGAATTGAATTTCCTATAGAAAATTTATCGATAAATTGTATTTTCTATAGAAAATTTATCGATAAGTTGTATTTTCTATAGAAAATTTATCGATGAATTGAATTTCCAATAGAAAATTTATCGATAAATTGAATTTTCTATAGAAATTTATCGATAAATTGAATTTTCTATAGAAATTTATCGATAAATTGCATTTTCTATAGAAATTTTTCGATAAATTGCATTTTCTATAGAAATTTATCGATAAATTCCATTTTCTATAGAAAATTTATCGATAAATTGTATTTTCTATAGAAAATTTATTGATGAATTGTATTTTCTATAGAAAATTTATCGATAAATTGCATTTTCTGTAGCAATATCAGTAAAATTGATCTCAAACAAATACTAAACTTATACACGGAAGATGTCATCTGTTGTAGCAATTTGAAATTGAATTCAAATACCAGCAGCATGCTTTATTCTATTCTTTTAAACTTGGACTTTATGACAGATATGTTAAACGTAGAGAATGTAGAGTACAAAACTAGCTTCCAGGCATCAAATGAAATTGATAACAATTGATGAAATGTACTAAGTTTTTACCACTGCCTCTAATGGGTATAGGGTGTCTTATAGACCACTTGGCATGACAATAACTAACTAAACTAGATTTTAATTAGAAAAACATAAAACAATCTATTGTAATACAATTGTTGTCCTCCAGCCAAACCTAATGAATGTTATTCTTACAAGTGAATTTATTACAAGAGAGAGAGAGAAAAGGAAAGAACTTTTAATTTCCCTCTTAGGAATAATTCAAAAAAACTTTTACGTCTTGTGCTCTGTCGCTCTGTCTATAAATGCTCGACCATTGAAGGCAGTGTGGCAGTATTTTCAAACAACCACAGAATAAAACAAAAACAACAATGAAAACAAAGAGTGAAAACCTAATGACAATGAGTATAGTTTTGTTAAAACAAAAGAAAATATTCAAACCCACACCACTTTGGAATACTTTGGACCAAAAAAAAACAGAAAAAATAGAAAAAAAAATTACAGAAAATTAGTCTCAAAAACAATGAATGAATGAATAAACGAATGAATGATACAAGACAATACAATACAATGGCAAAATAATGAAAATACTTAGGAAAAGTAGAAGAAAAAGAAATTCTTTCTAAATGAATGAATGGTTGGTTAAGGAGAATATGCAATACATAGTTACCAGTAACCTAATTAACTAAAAATGTTGGCAGCAAAGAACAAAAACAAGACAAAAAAACAGAAGAAAAAAACAAAAAAACAATGAAGAAATGAAACATAAAACCCGGAAAGCGAGAGTAGCCACGGAAACAATACAATGCCTGGCAAGCCTGCGAAGCTTACCACCAACTGCTAATTCTCTCTCTCCCTGCCACTGCTATTGTTCTAAATAAAGTTAATGAAACTTAAGCTGCTAACCAACCAACTACACAACATACAACCCGTTGCTGCCGTGAAGAGCAAGCGAACGAGTGAGCGAGCCAGCGAGTGAATTAGTCTGGCGAAATTAAAAAGTTTAAAGTGGTTGAAGTATTTATTCAAGTGTAAATGGAGCGCAACGTATTTCCTGGTTTCACAAATGCCACGGCGTTAATATTTTTAACAATTACAACTTCTTTTCTACTTCAGTTCCCTCTCTTTTTTTTTTGTTCTTGTTTTTTTTGTTACACAAAAGTCTGATTATAATTGTATTAATCAAGGGAAGGGGAAACGTAAGGGGTAAGGGTTTCAATTCCATTTAAAATTTCTAATTAAATTTATTTTTTATTTGTTTTTAATGTAAATTAAAATTAATAATAATGGAGCCTCATTAGATAATGAACAAGTTTCCCTGGGGTTTTCCCCTGAAATTTTCATTATTAATAATGAAAAGTTTGATTTACATTTAAGCATTTAGAATTCAGTAAAGAATTCTTTAATTTAATTAGAAGAAATTGAAAAATCTATGCACAAAGTAGCATCAATTATTACTTTAAGCAGGTAAATAAACAAGCTTTTTTAACTCACCAGCGGTATCCACATCTTTTTGTATAATGACGTATTTTAAATAGGATACTTTTCTATAGAAAATTCAATTTATTGACAAATTTTCCATAGAAATGCAATTTATTGACAAATTTTCTCTAAAGCGTGCAGTTTATCGACAAATTTTTTATAGAAAATGCAATTTATCGACAAATTTTCTGTAGAATATGTAATTTATCGAAATATTTTTTTAGAAACTGTATTCAATCAATAAATGTTCTATGGAAAATTGAGTTTATTAATAAATTTGTCAAATACAATGCAATTTAAAGATACATTTTTTGTAGAACATACAATTTAGTGACAAATTTTCTGTAGAATATGAAATTTATCGAAACATTTTCTATAGGAACTGTGTTCAATCGATAAATATTCTATAGAAAATTCAGTTTATTAATAAATTTGTCAAAGGAAAAGCAATTTAAAGATACATTTTCAACAGAAAATGCAATTTATTGGAACATTTTTTGTAGAAAATGCAACTTATCGAAAAATTTTCTATAGAAAGTTCAATTTATTAAAACATTTTCTAAAGAAAATGTAATTTATCGTTAAATTTTCCTATAGAAAATTTTTCCATGTATTTCATTTTCTATAGAAAATAAAATTAATCAAATATTTACTATCGAAACTGTAATCAATCTATAAATTTTCTATAAAAAATTTAGTTTATCAAAAAATTTGTTAAAGAAAATGGAATTTAAAGATACATATTCCATAGAAAATGCAATTTATTGACATATTTTCTATAGAAAATGAAATTTATTGACAAATTTTCTATAGAAAATGAAATTTATTGACAAATTTTCTATAGAAAATGCAATATATCGATAAATTTTCTATAACAAGTGCAATTTATCGCCAAAATTTTCTATAGAAAAAGGAATTTATCGTCTAAATTTGCTGTAGAGAATGCAATTTATCAAATTTTCTATAGAAAATGTAATTTATCGTTTAAATTTTCTATAGAAAAGGAAATTTATCGCTTAAATTTTCTATAAAAAATGCAATTAATCAAATACTTTCTATAGAAAATGCATTTAATCAAATATTTTCTATAGAAAATGCATTTAATCAAATATTTTCTACAGAAAATGCATTTAATCAAATATTTTCTATAGAAAATGCAATTAATTAAATATTATCTATAGAAAATTCAATTAATCAAATATTTTTTAAAGAAACTGTAATCAATCCATAAATTTTCTGTAGAAAATTCAGTTTATCAATAAATTTGTTAAAGAAAATGCAATTTAAATACATATTCCATAGAAAATGCAATTTATTGACAAATTTTCTATAAAAAATGCAATATATCGATAAACTTTCAATAACAAATACAATTTATCGCCAAAATTTTCTATAGAAAAAGGAATTTATCGTCTTAATTTGCTGTAGAAAATGCAATTTATCGACAAATTTTCTATAGAAAATACAATTAATCAAATATTTTCTATAGAAAATGCAATTAATGAAATATGTTCTATAGAAAATGCAATTAATCAAATATTTTCTATAGAAAATTCAGTTTATCAGTAAATTTGTTAAAGAAAATGCAATTTAAAGATAAATTTTCCATACAAAATCCAATTTATTGACAAATTTTGTATAGAAAGTGCAATTTATGAAAATACATTTGTCACTTAGAAAGCACTAGGAAGCACTAGCAGATATACTATCAGATATCGAAAGACCACAAAATTATGTACACAAAATATCGTCTCAATCTCCCACTTGGCTTAAGAAGAGTCTTTGCATCTCTTTATTTTCCCTATAGTTGCGCATACCATTCCAACTTTTTTTATGTTAAAAAAAAATGGAGTTGAATACTTCGTAATGCCTTGCTAAACTTTAAACTGTTTGTGTGTAAACGCAGCTTGATGGTATCACCGGACAATGGTCTAATAGTCATAGTTAGATAATAGTTATCGATATTGATAGTTCTCGAGCAGATAAAAAACATTCAATATGTAAAAATTTCTAACTAACTAAAATAACAACAAGACATCAAAAGAAAAAGAAAGTAATTTAAATTAATCATACGCTCCGAAGACCATCTAACGAAATCTGGTATAAAACAATAGAATGTTAGCCAGAGGGTTCGTGAGCAAGTGGACAATTTTAAATGAAACTAAGAAAATGTTTTAATGAACAACACCACATAGCAGATGATAAAAACTAATGGAGATTCTTTATAGACAATCTATGTTCTGAACTTTAAAATGTAATTTTATATCGGAAGTATAAAATTTGGTGAAGGTAGAACTTGAAATTGAATTTTTTAATGCAACGAAAGCATATTCATTATAGGAATATTGTCTTCATTATTTGCGAAAGGACTTTAAAAAATCATACAAACAAAATGAAATGATTTAAGCAAATAACCTTGAACCGTAAATCGTAAAGGCTTGAACTCATGCCTAAATACTGCAACATGGAATAGAAATTTTGCTAAATATCAGGATGTTCATGTAATATTTCCTGAATTTTATAATTTTTTAGACTTCATACGTTGAAAAAAAACGAAATAAAAAACATGAAAGAGAGAGAAAGAGAATAATATCATACTATGACCCAAATACTTGGCCACTTGTAACTGCCGTAAAATGTACACAGAAGATGATGATGATGCTGATCATAGGAAGTAAGAATATAAGCAAATGCAAATATGTATGCTTGTGTGTATGTGTGTGTGTGTTAATATTGAGATTTTTTTTGTATTTGTTTTAATACTTAGCTTGCCATTGCTTCCAAATATACTTGAGATTTCCTAACTATTACCATTTTTGTACAGTTATTTGTCTCTTCATCTTTTTGATGCTCTCTTTCTGGTTAAATTTTTTTTGTTTTTGTGTTTTTGGAAGAATATAACCCCCCTCCCCCCTTTGCTTTAGCACTTTATCAAATTTACATGTGCAACAGCGACAGGGCCTACCATTTTTTTCTACCACACATACTATATTTAACTGTTTAACACGTTTTATTGTTGTTGTTCTTGTTGCTGTAATAGTCGTCCAGGGATAAGCAAAGAAACTAAAATAATATATGAGGGCCTAAGTTATGTGTGTGTGTGTGTGTATGGGTTTGTATTTGTGCTTGCGAGTGTTTAGTATGGTGAGAAAAGACAGAAAACAACAGAGAGAGAGAGAGAGAGAAATGTTGAATAAATCATCAGGTACAAGTACCCTGGTAAGCTTTTTGTAGCCCAAGGCTAAAATATAATATTTGTTTGTGTTTCAGAGAAAAACAGTGTGTGTGTGACAGAGAGAGAGAGAGGGTATGGAGAAAGACATTGAGCAAGGGTATTCATTGCATACATATATGCAACGGTACACACATGTGTGTGGATATGAGAGTATTTGTATTTCTGTTTAAACAAGAATTCACTAGAGAGCAAAAGAGTTGGAGAATGATTGTGTTTGGATGGGTGTGTATGTGTGTGTGTAAATCATAATATTTACATACAAGTTAGTCACCTTTTTTAAAAGCTCAAATATTTAATATTTGCATTTTAGTTGTAAAATAATACAATCAAATATTTATAGACGTTCGTTATATTGCTTTTTTCCCCCACACACATGAACATACACTAACACATACTTATACATACACACACATATGTATGAAAGTGTATTTATGTTTGAGTTTATTTGACAGCAGGCATCAAATAACCACAGGATATTGTCAAATGCTATTGAAAATAACTTCGTTCTCTTACAGCATTAAGCAGCAAAATAGGGCATGGATTTCTTCCCTTCCTGCTTTTCCCTTTAAATGGTTTATTTATGCTTGTTGTTGCTGTTAAATACATCAATATTAGAGGGATATTTCAATGTTTAACATCAATACACGATAAAAACCCTTTCATTTTTTGATTTATTATGCATGTTAGTGGATGGTTGCTAAGCAGGGAGTATATTGCGGGAAAGGGGGAATTTCACTAAATCAAAATAATAATAAAAAAACATGAAAAGCAATTTAAAGACTCTTAAAAGCAGCAAAAACCAAAAAGAAATCTGAAAATAAAATTCGTTTAAAAGGAAACTAGGATTTGATTTTGAAGCAGAAGGCCTAATTCTAGAATGTAATCAAAGCAACGAAATTGTATCATTTATTGCCATTTGTTTTCACAATCTATTTGCACCCATGTCCCTTAAGGGAAGATCATCTTCCTCTTTTTAAATACACTAGGCCTGAACATCAACAATGTTCGTTAAAAAAAGCAAAAAATGCATTTGGTTGGTTGTCCGCTTTCAGAGAAACAGGTTCTCATCGCTTCTTTTTTAAATTTTTTGTATATCAATTATACACCCAAAGAAAAATTGCAGTAGGAACCACTATTTTCTAACGATATTCACTGATAACAATAAGAAATGATCTCCATTTTTGGAAGAATATTTGCCACGCTAAATACGCAGTCTTTAGCTACTTGGGGATGTAGATTTTCCATTTTCCACTACCTAAACATATTATTAGGTTACACTTGGAAATATTACAAACAATTTTCCTCTGGCTTAAGCCCATGTCTCTCACAAATACACTTGAAAATATTATTAACAATTTTCCTCTGGGTTATACTTAAGCTTCTGACAAATACATACATAATTGGCCATTACAACCCTTCAGTCAGGATTACGACCTAGCTTCTCACACCACTTATGTTGTGTGCGTTAATTTTTATACATGAGTGGCGGGACCTACAGTTTTAAAGTCGACTCTGAACGACAGATTTTTAAGAAACTTTGAGAAAATATGGTGGGTTTCTAGTGTGGCAAGTTCTTACAAAATGTGGTGAATTAATACGGTGAGGTGAATAAAATCGAAACTCACCAAAGTGCCAGAAATCTGCTGAGAGGAATTCGCCGAAGAAATATTTTTTCGTTTTGATGTCTGACCTGGAATTCAAACCCGGGCCTTTCGTCTAATAAGCCAACACACTACCCACTAGACTACGGCGACTTCAAATATGCGTAAATGTTGAAACCACTGCGTTAAATACCTCAAGTAGAAAGCCTATTTGCGGATTCTGGTAAATTCATTCACATTTTTGTCATGCTCTCTTTGTGTCGACGTCTGCTTTAACTCTTAGGGGATGGCCCCTATTCAAGTATTGTTTTAGAATTGTAAAGTAGAGTTTGTAGTTTGTTTGGTTTGAATTTGTTTATATAAGAGGTTGTGTTAGGTTAGGTTAGCGGGTAGATTGCCGTTCAAAGGCAAGTTTTTATGGTGGCCAGTGTGTGGTAAGCCTCCCTGTCATGATCCCTTAGTTGTAGGTTTAAACCACCCCGAGCTCTGAATGAAACCAGCCAGTTTCCTTAGTGTCACGGTCGCCTTTCTACCTTGAACTTCAAACGTTCTGTTATCCAAAAACTGATAACTGTCCTGAAAATATGCTTCGTTTCCTTTACAATACAACAGCTGCTGCAGTAATGCTGGTGAGGCTGACCGAACTTGTGAGCGGAACTGCCCATAGATTAGTGTCCTGTCAAAATTCGTCCTATTAGAATTCGAACGTGTTGCTTATCGAATTCAAGTAATTCCCTTGTTCTTGCCCTGTCCTCTGCGGGCCGCAGTAGGTTTGAAATTTGACAATCAGATATGTTGGACCATCCACGGTTCCGTTAAATTCCATGCTGGTTTTTTCAATTCGCCGCAGTCTAGTGGGTAGTATGCTGGCTTATTAGACGTAAAGCCCGGGTTCGTATTCCAGGTCAGGCATCAAAACGAAAATATGAAAAAATATTCCTTCAGCGACTTCCTCTCAATAGATTTCTGGCGCTTTGGTGAGTTTCGACTTTATTCGCCACACCGGATTATTTCACCACCTTTTGTATGAACTTACCACACTAGAAACCCACCACATATTCTCAAAGTTTTTCAAAAATTTGTCTTTCGGAATCAACTTTAAACTGTAGGTCCCGAGGCTCATGTATAAAATTAAAACATACAACATGAGTGGTGTGAGAAACTAGGCCGTAGTCCTGGCTAAAGGATTGTAATGGCCAATTATGTATGTAAAGTAGTACTGTCGTCTCCTCCTTAGACGTGTCCTATTTCTTTCTTATCAGTTCGTATGCCTTTTCTTTTCCATGTATGCCACGGATGCACGGAATACAGTCAAAGCGGGTGTTATGTCGATGTATAGACTATAGAGAGTTCATACAACCTCTGATGCCCTTTGAAAAGACAAGATGGCGCTTTTGATTTGAGAGTCGAGATCAACAATATCAAACGTATTGTTAAGTATGAGTACCATGAGTACTTCAAACTTTTAATATGAATAGTATGAGAATGATAGTACAATAAGTATGTATGCATACAAAAGTATTAAAAATTATGAGTATGATTCGATTCTATCTACCTTTTTGAATACTCATTGATAATCTCTGATTAAAATCGTGTTATTCCGAAGGTCAGATATCACAATTTATTCTACTCTGAAAGAAATTCTAAAGCTTTAGGCTCCACAGAAGCGGAAGGCCCATACCAGCTAAAACGAAATCGTCTCACTTCACCTTACAGCTTTAGCTTGAGAGATACTCGTTTGGCCAAAACTTTCAAGGGAGTTGTCTAGTCTGACACCAGGTCAGACATCAAAACGACTTCCTCTCAACAGATTTCTGGCACTTTGGTGAGTTTCGATTTTATTCACCACACCGTATTAATTCACCACCTTTTGTAAGAACTTACTATACTAGAAACCTACCACATTTTCTCAAAGTTTCTCAAAAATTTGTCTTTCGGAATCGACTTTAAACTGTAGGTCCTGCCGCTCATGTATAAAATTAAAACACACAACATGAGTGGTGTGAGAAGCTCTATGAAGTCTAACTATGTACTAATTATGTATGTAGTATGTGTGGTGAGTCTAGTAAGGGTGGTAAGCCTAGGTAGTTGGTGTAGTAAGGATGGTAAGCCTAGGTAGTGGGTCTAGTAAGGCTGGTAAGCCTGGGAAGAATGGTTAGCCTAGTCTCCAGACAGTTGTGATTAACATGCTTTCCTTCGGCCTACACGATATTAATTTTCTCTCTAAAACAACAGATTTTTTACGTATTTCTTCTACAAATCCACTACCATTTGGCTTAAATCCATTCAAATGTCAAAAATTTTGATGAATAACGTCTGTTTCTCGTGCTTAATTGTTTAATTCAAAGACAAACACATGCATATTAATGCACACATACACATACACTCACTTTCCTTCTATCTCTTTATACATGCAAATACTAAACACACCCACACGCATACATTAAACACAATCAAACAATGTTTACAATTGAAAAATTATTGAAACAAACAAAAAAAAAACAGAAAAAAAGAAGAAGAATCTGGGTTAATGGAAAAACAAATCGACGACGAAAAGAATGTATGAACGATTGAACAAATGAATGAACGAATGACATATTGCAATAACAACAACAGCAGCAACAACAGCAACAGTGAAAATAATAGGAGAAAACGAGAAAAAACCCGAAGAAGAAAGTATTCCTTCGTCTAAGTGTATTTGTATGTTAGTGGTGGCATAACAACATTTAGTGCCACATAATGATGCATTACAAGCCGCTAACACTGGCGGCGGCAACAATTCAACACCAATCCACCACCACCACCACCACTACCACACACCCAAGCCATCAAGCAAAACATTAATGGCGCTCTATGAATCAGTGCGTTTGAATATTATGTGTGCTATGACAAGTGTTGTGTTGGCGTTGCTTGTGCTTGTGCTTGTGCATGTGGGTGCAAAGTCACTGTAAGTGATGTACTGACAGGGGTATTGCGTTTAACAGTGATGGTATTAAGGGAATTGAGAAATTTCTAGTGAACAAAAAACGAAAAAGAGAAATGAAAAGTGTTGCGTACAATTCTTTTTTTTTACACATCAAACGATTGCATCATTAGAATTCCGGTGTTGTGGAACAGCACAAGGTCAAAGTGAATGTCACGTAAACTTGTTCATGTGACAAGTTAAAGAATGAATTTTGACATGAACAGTAGTAGCATATTCAACATCATGTAAATCAAATAAACTTTTCAATAAAAATGTATTCAAAGATCT
The DNA here is from genome assembly GCA_014635995.1 of Sarcophaga peregrina. NCBI lineage: Eukaryota > Metazoa > Arthropoda > Insecta > Diptera > Sarcophagidae > Sarcophaga > Sarcophaga peregrina. Next base: position 94,578,784 of record CM025791.1, read on the forward strand.
TTCAGCAGAGACTTGCGTACTTTGACAGTTAATAGAGACCATCTGTCAAATTAGTTGCCATTTATTTAATCTGTTTTGCTATTTGCATGTTTGCTGAATGGATGGACTTTCAATGAGACTTGAATTTTGTGCACAAATTGTTTTACTGCGTTCCAGTTTTCTCTGCTGTTTATCCCTTTCAGCACAATGTTTGTGGCCCTAGTAATGCCGATTTCAGCCTCGAGACAATGACGTCTTTTGGCTTAGCAACTGCAGCCGAAGAAAATGTGATCAACATTGGCTAACATTGAAGTCGATGTGATCTAGTGGGTAGTGTGTAGGCTTATTAGACAAAAGGCCCGGGTTCGTATCCCAGGTCAGACATCAAAACGAAAAATATTTCTTCGGCGTCTTCCTCTCAGCAGATTTCTGCCAGACTCTGAGAGTAAAAATTGCCATGAAAAGCTTCTCAAAAATCTGTCGTTCGGAGTCGATTTTAAACTGTAGGTCCCGCCACTCATGTATAAAATTAACGCACACAACATAAGTGGTGTGAGAAGCTAGGTCGTAATCCTGACTGAAGGGTTGTAATGACCAATTATGTATGTATGTATTGGCTAACATTTCCTCCTCCTCTTAGATACAGAATGGCGAGCGACATTTTTCCATGGCATGTAGTTACTCTATGAAATATCCATGACCGTTTAGCACCTGGGTTATATAGTAGTAAACCTTGGCATTTTTTCTGTTTTTCGGTGATTGCAAATCTGGAATCCGTTTATATGTCCACCTACCATAACGTTTATTATCCCAGCGATATTGCCATTTTAAGAAGACTTCTTGCTGTATCGTTTCTATGCTTTGCGACTGAGTCGCGTTCAGTCGAGCGTCGAAAATCTTTTGGCGCTCAATTGCTTGTAGGTCTATGGGAACTATTCCAGCTATTATTAAGGTAGCTTGTGTTGATACCGTAAGAAGTCGCCGTGGTCTAGTGGGTAGTGTGTTGGCTTATTAGACGAAAGGCCCGGGTTCGTATCCCAGGTCAGACATCAAAACGAAAAATATTTCTTCAGCGACTTCCTCTCAGCAGATTTCTGGCAAAAACTCTGGGAGTAAAAATTGCCATGAAAAGCTTCTCAAAAAATCTGTCGTTCGGAGTCGACTTTAAACTGTAGGCCCCGCCACTCATGGATAAAATTAACGCACACAACATAAGTGGTGTGAGGAGCAAGGTCGTAATCCTGATTGAAGGGTTGTAATGGCCAATTATGTATGTATGTGTGTTGATACCGTACGATACGAGGATGTGACCCGTAAAGCTAGTATTCTTTGCGCAGATAGTATATAGTTTTTTAGCTCTTTTTCGAGTTTCCACATTAAAAGGCCAGATTTCAGAGCCATAAAGCCTCCATGAGTAATTGCCTCCTACTTGGGAATGATCCTCCATTATTTGCCATCAGTCAACTCGGTTGTGTTGTTATTCTAGCTGCATTCTCTGTTACATACTCTATCTGCTCTGAGTAGGTCAATTTCGAGTGCAATCTAATCCCAAGATATTTAATCGATCTCTTCGTAGGGATAATCAAGTCGCCTATATTTTTTTTCAATGTCGGTCGGAATAAGTCGTCTTGTTAGTAACAGCAGCTCTGTTTTATGGATAACCAACAGAAGGTTGTGAGATTCCAGCTAGTTTTTAATGCGCATCATGACTTGCTGTAGTCTGTGTTGAAATAATTCTGCGTTTCTACCTCTAATGACTAGCGCAATCCCTGTGTATGTATCCCAATGTATGTATCCCAATGTATTTTTCTTTTTTATAGCTATGCGAGCTAAAGGTTGGAAAATCTAAGAAAGACCTTGGTAGCCCGGCCTACCAAAGTGCACGATATGCCGCAAGACATACTCTCGGCTTGCTAAACGCATACGTACTAAAACCAACCTAGTTCGTCACACACTTTCAACCATTTGCGCCCACCGGGACCACAATCAAGTATTACTTCGGGGGGGTGGAGATTCAGTGAATGCTGCCTTCAAATTCCGCTGACTTTGCTCACTCAGACAATCTTTGCTGGGTCAATACATTCCGTGCGAAAACACATACTACGTTCCAATTGTCACATGAGTTTAACATTAGGTTTTAACTATATTCTCGGGTGTTACCTGGAATCCTATTGATCTCTCCAGGCAATTTCGTTGAACAGAATATCGAAGGCAAGTAAAGAAAACATGCTCCGCCGTTTCCGTTTCATTACGGCATTCTGGGCAAGCCTCGTCTACGTTATGACCATACTTATAGAGATATGCCCTATAACATCCATGGCCGGGAAGCAACTGTGTGAGGTAGAAGGTCACCTGACCGTGTCTTCTTTTTGTCCATGCGCCTATGCTCGGTAAGAGTCTGTGGGTCCATCTTCCCTTAGTGGAATTGAACCAATCCTGCTGCCATCTATCCATAGCATCATCAGCTAGTTGAACAGGGTTCGAAAAATCTGTTCCTCTCTTTACGTCATGTTTCCTCCTTTCTATATTCACTACTAGTTTCAGGGGCATCATCCCCGCAATCACTAACGCTGCATCAGTAGACACCGTTCGGAAGGCAGAAATCACCCTGAGAGCAGATCTCCTGTAGGCCGCTTCCATTCCTACTCTATAGGTCCTCTTACCCTGTGTGTATCCCTGTGTATGTAGAATACAGTGAAACACAAAAGTTTCAACAGAAAAGTACCCCAAAACTATTTTCAAATTATGGAACCACGTCAAAAAAGATTCCATCAATTATGAAAACGACACATTCACACACATACATACATGCATACATTACACTCACAACAAAAATTCTATCAACATTTCAAGTCATACGAATTGTAAACATACTCGTACAACACACTCATTTCATTGACTTGACGCTATTTTTTTGTACGAGTAGTGGAGTGTTTGAGTGTAGTGGTGCGTATGTAATAACAGCAAAAATAATAGCAACAACAACACTGTGACTATGAGAAAGAAAAAAAAAAAAACAAAAAAATACAAATGATGACAACAATAAAAATGTTTAAAAAGAAAAAAGGTACGCGTTTTAAGGGCTTTTTTCTATTCAGTTTTGCGTTTTTATTCCGCCTTCCAATTTAAAGTGGCATTTGCTGGTGCATTATGGTTTAGAACTTTACAACACTACATTAACAATAACAACAACAACAACAATTTTAAAACAGAAAGAAAGAGAAATCCAAATTCTTTACACTCGAATAAACTTGTCTGTCAAGCAGCCAACACATACTCTTTTTCTCTCTAACTATAATAACGCATGTACTCGTACTATACGCATAAGCATATGAATACGTGTGAGTGAGTGGGTATGTATGTGTTGATGTGTATTTTTCAAGAAATATTCTTTTAACCTATAAAGCTTTCATTTACACTCAAATACATTTGAACTGACATCTGTTCTGTGGTGATATGAACAACAGTAACTACAATAACAAACAACACAGCAATAACATACAGCCACGATCATACTTGTAATAATAACAACATGAATTTCAAATCTATACTTACACACACACACACACATGCCCACATGCAGGCAAACATTTATATTAACAGTTATAATATTTTCCGTTCTTTCTCTTATAATGTCACGCTCTTTGGTTTTGCTAACAACTTAACCACACACATGTACACGTACACATCCATACATTAACACACACTTTTTAATGTTACCCTTGTAATCGTTCATACTTAAATGTTATTTTGCTGTTATCGCTATTATTGTTTTGTTGTTGTTGTTGTAATATGTGTTATTTTTGTTGTTCTTGCTATTGCTGCTGTTCTTATTATCATTGTTGTCATGTTGTAAGTAATTTTGAGTGGATTTTTTTTTTCATTTCATTTTATTTTCTTTTATTTTTCTCTTTCCCTATTATCATCTCATCTTATTTTGGTTTCCGCTTTCAATCATATCTTAATAGTCTTAAGGTTGTCATTGTTACTGCCGCATGCATAGAAGCCGTTATACAATTGCAGTAATGGTGAAGAAAACAGCACAACAAATTTATTACGGCAAGAGAGATACAGTTTAGTAGGAGGCGTAGGGTCAAATTAGCCATGATTTTTAGAATAAAATACGATTTGTATGGTTTTTTTCCACTCTACAGCTTTTGGAGAAGTCAAATGCCTTGTTTGCAAGACCAATACTCCTTGCATGACTGCCCATAATACAAAAAATTCAGTAATGACACCAATAATAACCTAACCTAACCTAATCTACCAATAACTAAGGTGACCACACTAAATTCAACGTTAAGCATTCAGTTTTCTATTCAGTTTAGACTAGATGACCCGTGCGAATATTTCGCACCGTTAGTTGTCACTTTGTAACCTAAAATAAAAATAATTAAAAGAAATTTTATTAAAAATATTAGAAATCATAATATCATCATAAATATTTACATAAATACACACATAAATATGTTTAAATGCTTTTATAATTCCCTCTTTGAATACAATGTTAGAGGTAATGACATGATCATCGTTAACTTTTTGCCCGTAAGAATCCTTGATACAAACAAAAATATCTTTAAACGTACGTACTCGAGAAAAAGCCACGTATAACTGCCCATGTGAAAAGGCCGGTTCTGGTAAATACAATCCTACCTTTTGAAGGGTTCGATCTTGTACTTTGTTTATCGTCATAGCAAAAGCAACTTTCACAGGGAATTGTTTTCGTGTCATTCGGAAAGGCACAGTTGGATCAGAAGTTGTAAGGTTGATTCGGGGTATGAGTACAATTTTATCGGTTTGAATAATTTTTGCTGATATGATGTGCTCTCCCAAGTTCGTGACGATTAGTCTGGTGCCATTTATTAACCCTTATTACTACACTTCATAAAACAAACAATGCCATGACAATAACGACCTTATCAAAATGGATTTTACAACTTTAAATATTATTTTGTGGAATAGCATTACAATTAAGCGGCCCTGTTTATCGCTCTTGATCTAACAACTACTGCAAAGTATTTTTACAACTTAATATGCATATCATATGTAACTGACTTAGTAATAAACGGCGTTATAGTAAATAGCGATATTGCCAGAATGGGTGTAAATACATACTATATTATGTAGAACTGCATTACTACTAAGCGACCCTGTATTACCACACTTGAACAAAAACATATAATCATAATGACAACAATATTACCAAGCAGTTCTATATAAAATATAATTTTTATCAATGAAAATATTAATTTTTCAATTTCTAATTATTTTTCACCATTAGTGTTAGATATAAGCTTTTAAATGAGATATCGTTCATAAAATTTGATGCGGTAGTATGGGAAATATTTGCAACCGACAAAAAAAAGTGCTTTAGAAATAATATATATGATGATTTGATTTGGCGTTTCATTTTGCCCGCATCCAACGTTGACAGAATTTAAAATGTTTACTAGAATCGAAGAAAATTCGTCTACTGGGTAAGATATAATTTAAACTGGTGGTCAATTTTTTTTTTATACAAAATAAACACTCAGGGGATGGCCCCTATTCATGCAGTGCATTGAGACATATGATTTAAACTTACTAATATCGTAATTGACGGGAAAAACCTTCGCAGGAAGATCATTCCACAAGCGAGCAGTGCGGGCAAAAAATTAATTTTCCCTGTAATGCATTGTGCGGTTCACTGTACAATCACAACCACAAAAGGATGTGCTCTGCGAGAAGCGCGAGTACCACGTAAAAATATGTGATTATCGGGAACCAAGCACCTTATCTCTCTAGAACACCTCCCATTATAGTACCGATAGAACAATGAAACAAACACACGCCACTTTGGCTACGATGCTCCAACGAATCAATAGAGTTGGATACCCTACTGTCATTAATAAGCACCTTCGCCCTCTCCTGTACGCGGTCGAGTAACTTCAAAATAGACTTTGAAGCACCGGCCCATACATGAGAGTTGTACTCCATCCGGGGTCGGATAAAGGTCCTGTAAATAGTAAGAAGATCGATTGGAGTGAAGTATTTTGTGCATCGTTTCAAAAAACCAAGACACTTGAATGCTTTCTTCGACACTTGAAAAATGTCATCGTTCCAATGAGCATCACAATTATTTCTCATATCCAGAACATCAAGAGCAGCCGCTTCCTCAATATTTACAGTAGCCATAGATACAGATGACAGAACACCAGCGCCAGCAACACGCCAACAACATTGGGTTTTACGCACATTGAAATCGACCCTGTTCGCGAATCGACCCGCGAATAACACTGGATAGTAAATAAATTGAACCGACGAGGGCCTATTATGCGGAACACTTCAGGAAAGGCGGATTTTGTAAAGAAAAATCTTGAGAATGTAGCCCGGGAATTATGCTCGGAATGTAGGTCAATATCCAAAAATAATTAAGTAACCTGAATGCTGTTGAAAGTTCTTTTAAAAGAGCGACTTTTTAGATATGCATCGCTGGGTCAAGAATGGCTTTTGGAATAGAAACAGGAGATGAAGTATTTCGAGCAAATGTGGTATCCCTCCAGCAGAAGCTTATGCCATCGAAAGAAGTGAACGATTCAAGTTGAATATGGACTACAAAAGACAGATCATAACGATACTAACCTGACAGTCTGGCCACCATTCGAGCTGGGTTCCTGATCATTTGCAAATATGATGCCCCCGCCTAGATTTATTAACAAAAGTAATCAAAAGCTGAAGTCGCCGTAGTCTAATAGGTAGTGGGTTTATTAGACGTAAAGCCAGATCATAACGATATTAACCGACAGTCTGGCCACCATTCGAGCTGGGTTTCTGGTCATTTGCCAAGTAATCAAAAGCTGAAGTCGCCGTGGTCAAGTAGGTAGTGTGTTGGCTTATTAGACATAAAGCCAGGGTTCGAGCCCCAGGCTATACCTACAGTTTAAAGTCGACTCCGAATGACAGATTTTTTTGAGAAGCTCTTTCATGGCAATTTTATTTACTTTCACGAGTTTTTGCCACAAATCTACTAAGAATATTGAGAATAGCCAGAGATGTGGCCATATTGTTTAGAAAAGGCAACTATTTGCCTCTTCGTCATATTTGGTGAATAACAATCGAAATGTTTGCTTAATGTGACTTATAGTGTAAATTCAATGCTATTACTTTAATCATGACTGTATGTTCCTACCCCAATTACTTGCCTCTTCGTCATATTTATTGAATAACAATCGTTTGCGTTTGATTTAAATTACGAAGATCAAGTCAGTGAATGAGTGAATGTAATTCCATTGCTATTGGCAGCATGAAAAAGGCCTTGAGCATATCCATTCAATATTGAAATCCTACGAATTATATCACAATAAAATCTAAATAATAAAATATTCCTAAGAATGAAAAGAGAAAATCGTATATTTCTTTAGAATTTGAATTCAAACAAATTTTTTTTCAAACTCCAATGTGTTTCTGGGCCTCCGTTTGATCAAACAGTTCCAGTAGAGTTCAATTTTATATGAAATAATTATCATTTATTATGGATTTTCCTGTTCAATACGAGTATTCTCCAAAGATCTGTTCTTCATTTTGTTTTATAGATTGATTGATTGATTGATTGATGTATTTATTACAGACTGTGACCACACGTACATACATATGAATGTACATACATAAAACGAGTAGGGGGGATGGGGCCCATGTTGGGTAATAATTTATTTTCAATACAACAAGAGGCAGAACATCAAGCAAATCGATATGCTTGAGTAATAAACAACAATACTGAGGCGAAAATGTTGTACTACGAATATGAAAAAATAATTTACATTAGGGTGGCTTTAAAAAATTTCAATTAAAAATGAGGTTAGGTTTAGCTACTAACTCCACATAGGCCAGCAATCTTCATATTAGAGAGTTTGATCAAGAATGTCAGAAAGTAAAACACCAAAAAACTCCGTTCTTTTATAACAAGAGCAGGAAACCACTCCTACACCTGCTCAATAGCACCTTCTCTTGCAGATGTCATTTGCCGGAATGTCAAGACTTCCACCTTGTCTGCTAAAAGGACAATGGCCCCTGAGAACCGCTATTGTGCCCTCGATGGCGGCCCGATTTTAGCACAGCAGTGAGTAGTCGCCATTGTCTAGTAGGTAATAAATGTTGGCTTATAAGACTTGAGGCCTAAGCTAGACATCCCCAACAAAACGAAATACGAAAAAATATTTCTTCGGCGACTTCAGATTTCAGGCAAAAACCCTGAGAGTACAAAAACAAAAAATTGTTACGAAAAGTTTCCCACAGAAATCTGTCATACGGAGGCGGCTTTAAACTGCAGGTCCCGCGCCACTCACGTATAAAATTAACATGCATACAACGTAAATGGTGTGAGAAACTGGATCGTAAACCTACCTCTGGCTATCAAAATCCACCCCCAATTCGCTGTGTTGAACGCGTTTCTAACATGTGACAACCGCGTAGTATTCCTTGACGCCAAATCTCCATCTTTTGCCTTCTACTGCATCTCTTGCAATGTCGACCAACCTCCTTATTGCATCAACAGTGGACCATCCTTTCCTAAATCCGTATTGCAGGTCCGGGAGAGCACCTCTTGCCTCGGCACACGTCAATAGTCGATTGTATATTATCCTCTCCAGAATTTTTCTCATCTTGTCACTTAGGCAGATGCAGGGATACGACGATGGTTCTCCTAGTGGTTTGTCAAGTTTTGGAATGAGAAAAACACCATCGACAAAGCACTTGTGGAACACCTTGACAAACATATCCAGTCTGAGCCGGATAGACGCCGTCTATCGCCGTGGTCTAGTAGGTAGTGTGCTGGCTTATTAGACGTAAAGCCAGGGTTCGAGTCCCAGGCCAGACATCAAAAATAAAAAAATACAAAAAGAATTTTTTCGATGATTTCTTCTCTTTCTCTTCTTGTTTCTCAAAAATCTGTCGTTCGGAGTCGACTTCAAACTGTAGGTCCCGCCACTTCTACATTAAAATGACACACACAACATAAGTGGTGTGAGAAACTGCGGGCTTCTTGGGGACGATTGCTGTAGACTGCGTAATGGTGAAGGTATAGCACTCGCCATTTCATAGTCACCAGCAGCAACTCGTTTCCTTACCGTTCGCATCTTCCCTCTTTCCACCTTTCCTAAACCTGCACAATGCATTGCATTAGTAGGGGTCATCTCCTGAGTGCAGGTTTAATTAAAAAAAAAAAAAAAAGTTCCCTATTCGGGATTCCATCTGGCCCCGGTGCTTTCGTATTCCCTATTCCAGTGCATACTGCGAGTACTTTCTCTCCCGTTACCTCGGATATGGTATGAGTGGTTTCCCGCTCCTTACCTATAAAAATGTAGGGCTGGCCCCCTAGGAATAATGCACTAATAATCTCCCGTAGTGGCCAATTATGCATATACTCGTATGTATGTGTGTAAGGAGTCGACACTCTTCTTATCTATACGTGTTCAGCACGTGTTTTCTACCTGCTCCCGCAAAACAAAGCACGACTGTTTTGATTTACACGCAACTTCACACATGGCTGACTGAATTCTTACCACCCATTGTCTGCTTTATCTTGCCTTTTTATAGGCGACGAAATCAGTTAGATGAAGGTTCCTGAAGTGGAATGTTCGAGATTTCGCCTACTAGAGAATTCTATCACGACTTTATTGTTGTTTGTGTATTATATACACATTGTTTGTTGTTGCATTCTCGCTTACTTGTCTATCCCATTTTCTTTCAAACCGATCTAGCTGCTCCCGCAAAACAAAGTGATAATACTCACTTTTGCTATCTCCTTACCGGCAGCAGTAAAATTTCCAACGATATCCCTATGTCAGGGTACATCTACAAGGGTTCCTCTCTAAAAGAACTCAAATTTACTTGAGAAATACTCGAGATTCGCTGGAGATACCCGGGACATTCAAAATACGTTTGTTAGGAACTTACAAGCAGCATGGCTAACCGACTAAATCAAAGAGATTTTCAGGGAAAATCAGGCCACCCAAAACAAGCCGTGACCTTTGACTGGAAAACATTGCAGGTATCAAGCAACCATCGTTATTAATCTCAAGAGTTCCATTGGGAATCCACGAATCTTTAGATTAAAAGCTCTTGGTTTGAATATTGGGCTGGAAAACATTGCAGTTATCAAGCAGCCATCGGTATAAGTCTCAAGAGTATCATTAGGAATCTACGAAACTATAAACCCGAAGTTCTTAAGTTTATATACGAAAATCAAATGTTTTATTTAGAAAGTTATGAGGAACCATATAATCGATAATGAACATAGGATAGCAGCATGTTCATAGTCCATAGGTTGGACTCGGATTAAATTGCATTGAAATTGTCGATTATTATCTGAGAACTAATGCAGACATTTCAAACCAAATCAAATAAAAAAATTTATCATTCCACATCGACAATAAACTGTAGGTTCCGCCACACATGGATGAAATTAAAAAACCACAACATGGGTGGTAGGTGTGAGAAGCTAGGTTGTAATCTTGGCTAAAATGAGCACTCTGCTGTAATAGAAGGTCAAATAAGGCATTGGTTGGTACGGAACATAGAGAACTGGTGGTGAGGACAGCTACTTATTGTGTCTATTACTTAGCATGTGCATAGACAAAATAAAACAAGGCTAGTTCCACCATGGCCCGATGCAACCAGTATATGATGTGATGAGTGGTTTAAATCTTCAATTCTTCTGGGGTTCTTTTTGCGGGTATTTTCTGCCCGGAATATTTTTTTATTTATATGAACCACCCAAGTTTGAATTTAACTGCTAACCATATAAAATAATTTACTCCTTCACTGTCGTTCTCTCCTTCTACCTCTCTCTCTCTCCCTCTCTCTCTCTCTTTCTCATACATAAATAAGAGCACGTAAACAGAACAATAATTGCTTTGCATGTGAATACAAAATAACGGGCCAAATTTCGGTCATACAATATTAAAATGATACATCATACTACATAAATTTATATGCTCTTCTCTCTCTCTCTCTCTCTCCTTCTCTTTGCTTACAGACACACACACCCATTGAGTTACTCGCACTTAACGCACATAGTACATCTCTGGGTTTATTGTACAACCAGCCCGTTTACTTATTCACAATTCAACGACAACGACAATAACAACAACAACAACGAACTCTTCTAATTGCATACAATGGTGTCAAGTGTAAGTGTATGTGTTGCATAAATGCAATAAAATACATTCATGCATACACGCCTGCCTGCCTGGCCGCCTGCATGCATGCATTCATGTGTGTGGTGTGTGTGTGTAGGGCCCATAAGGTGAGTCATAAATTTTAAATATCAACCATGAATGTCCTTTTCATTTTAAATGCGCCAACAATACACAAAGATTTTTGACTATTTTTATGTGCTTTTGGGAGGAAATTTTTTGGATTTAAAAATCCATGTACGAGTATTTGCAAAGGCCTAAACAAAAAATAATAACAACAACAACAAGAACAACAATTTATAGGCATAACAGAGAACAGAAATATGATAAAAGAGAATATGCGAAAGAAATTGTTGTACTATTGGGTTATCAATTTAAAAGGGGTTTCCAAACTGCCAACTGGGACGTGAGGTTTTCCATTTACGAATGTGGATCACAAACTATTAAAGAAATGGTGGGTACTTTTCGATCGCAACGGGCTGGTATGGTTACCAATGTTCCTCAGGGGAAGATCATCTTCGGTTTTTTACACACATAGGACAAGAACATCAACAATGTTCCTTAAAAAAGGCATAAAAATGCATTCAGTTGCTTGTCAGCTTTCAGTGAAGAAGGTTCTCGTTGCTTCTTCAATTTTTTTGTATATCATTTATACACCCAAAGAAAAATTACAGTAGTATACACTATTTTCTAATGCTATTCACTGATAACAATGAGAAATGATCTCCATTTTTTGGAAGAATATTTGTCAAGTTAAATACACAGTCTTTACGGATTTGGCGCTTTATATTTTCCATTTTCCACTACTTAAACATATTATTAGGTTACACTTGACGACTTGATTACTAACAATTTTCCTCTGGCTTAAGCACATGCCTCTCATAAATACACTCACATTTCTATTATGTTCTCTTTGTGCCGATGTCAAACCCCAGGTCAGAAATCTTCCCCATCAAAACGAAATATGGAAAAATATTTCTTCGGCGACTTCCTCTCAACAGATTTCTGGCAAAAAAAAAGTTTTTCACAAAAATCTGTCATTCGTGTGTGACCGTATACTTATTGAATTCCACGTGACGTCTTTACACACAACTGACTGAATTCTAACTGTCAGAATCACCGTAGCCTGCTCTGTCTTGCCTTTTATATCACAAGGGTCAGCAGTCTGATAAATGTAGTCGAAGAAGAATGTCTTCGAAAAAAATTTAAAAATGTAAACAAATTGTTTTCATTATTATTGTTTGTGTAACTTGTTTTCATTCGTCCAGCTAGAGTAGTTATTGCTTGTGTATTTATCTATCCGCTATGTTTTTGCTTGTTTACTCTTTTATCCGCTGCAGTTTGTTGTTGGATGTTTACATTTTTATTCCATATATTTTTTTATGCTGATGTTGTTACTATATTTTTGTTTATGCATCGTTCTTGTAAACAAAACCAATATTTTTGTTGTTATATTTGTTTACTTACCATTATTTTTTTTTTTTTTTTTGGTTAAACCAGCATTCAGGGGATGACCCCTACTCATGCAGTGCATTGTGCAGGTTTAGGAAAGGTAGAAAGAGGGAAGATGCGAACGGCAAGGAAATATTTTATTTTTGAAACTTTTGTTTGTCGTTTCATATATGATCAAGTCCATTATCTTTGGTTTCGTAGGTTATGTTTATTTTTTTTTTTTGATAAAATCATTTCCATTCTCGTAACAATATAATAAATTCAAGGTTTTATTCATAAACGTACTTTAAAATGAAACGAACCTTATAAATACGCATAAATATGTAAGTGGAACAGTGTTCCAAAACTTACAGCTGGTCAGGTGGAGGTGGAATAACAAGTACAAGCAGAACAGCAAAGCAACCCTTAGTTTGATATCAACAGCTTTCATACAATTTTATGACAAGTAAACACATAACATATGCTGGGACAGTAAAAAAAAAACAAACGAAACACTAATGTTAACAACAACATTCTAAATATGCAGCAATAACAACAACAATTTTCAAAAGGATTTGAAATACTTTTTTCATTCGTTTGTTTTGTTTTGTTTTGTTTTCTGTCATAAAATGAATACAAATAAGCAGCGTTAAACATGGGTTAATAAAACTTGGGTGTGTGTGTGTTGTAACAAATCCATGTGATTATTAGAAAATATGCAATGCATACGTGTGCATACATACATTCATTCATTCATTTTGTATGAATTCCAATAACAATGTTTTTATACTCCCTCTCACTCTCTCTCTCTATAAGGGTTCATATACATACCACACACACATAAGTGAGACTATAAATATGGATAACTGTTAACTTTGATAACAAATGAAATGAGGTTAGAAATACTTTTCATTCGTATTACACACAAAATCTCACAACAATCTATAAAAACATGTAAAAATTTAAATATGCTTACACACACACACACTTACACACTTAAACAAACAACACACAATGTATGGTAAAACTCCCCTATGACAAAAATACCAATACCAATGCATGCATGCATGCATGAGAAATTGTAACAGAATTTGAATGTCAAACTGTCATATACGCAGTCAGCAAATGTTTGTTTCGTTCAAAAGTGAAAATGTACTTAGGCACACACACACACACACACATACATACATACATCGATAAACTCACTTAACTTACTTACACTGTATTTGTCATTTATGTGCTCCCATACAATTGAGTGTGACTTAAAGCAGCATAAAAGCAGCTTTAATATGATGATGGAGATCCATTGAATCATTTCGTTGTTATTGTAAGAAATAAGGGATTAATATGATGGCCACGTACCACATGCATACATACACACATTATGGTTTATTATAAGTCTTTATCCAGGATAACTTCTAACTTCTGCCTAACTTCTCCAAGCATCCAAGCATTATTAGGAAAATGGAAAGGATGTTCTGCTTTCACATCGTTTTAAATTGTAAACAAAAGCTACAAAACGTAAAAAATAATGAACTTGTTTTTACATGATAAACAAGTAAACAAAAATATAACAACAAAAAAGGGATAATTAAATTATCAAAAATTCAACAACAACAGTACAAGAATAAATGTAAACAAAATATACAAACAACAATAATGAATGTAGACAACATGTTTACATTTATAGAGATTTCGAGAAGGCAAACTCATTCGCCTTTAAAAGCATTCAGAGCAGATTGTTTACACTGCGATATAAAAGGCAAAAAAAGTTGTTAACGTAGCTAGTAAAAATTCAGTCAGTTTTGCGTGAAGATGCGCCCTGTTTGAAGAGAATAATTGTAGTTTCTGGCAAAAACTTTGAGAGTAAATAAAACTGCCATGGAAAGCTTCTCAAAAATTTGTCGTTCGGAGTCGACTTTAAACTTTAATTTATAAAATTAACGCACACAAGCTATTTCGCAAGCCTGACTGAGGGGTTTAAATGACCAATTATGTCTGTATATCTTAGCTATGCTTTGACAACTCAGATTGTCAAGCTTCTGGCAAAAAGTCTAAGCTTCTCAAAACTCTGTGATACAGTAGATCCCCCCGCCTTATCCTTAGCGATGATGAGTGGAGGTTTACAACTGTTGACCTTAAATTTATTGCAATGGATTACAAATGCTCGTTCTTAACCTCACTTTTCTTTGATAAATTAATTCAATTTCTTATTAACTAAGTTATATGATGACACATCAAATAAATAGAAGGGACTTGAGAAGCTAGGTCACAATCCTGACTGAAGGATTGTAATGATCAATTATGTATATATGTATGGATGTAATTCGTATTAAAGATTTAACGAAAGAAGAAAACAAACAAAGCAATTGTTGTTGTTTACATCAAGTTGTGGACAGTGGCATACAAAATTGTGTGAACCATAAAGAATTTTAATTTAAAACTAAACACAAAATTACTTTTATTTTAGTTGCAATCTACGAACTCATATTTTAAAGGTTTTTAAAAGGTAAAAACGTATCGTATGGGAGGCAAATTCATTTATGGTTAGCGAAAACTACAGTTGTATTATCGACTCTGAACGAATGCATATTTTGAATAACAATTCTAAAATTATGAAGTCAGCCGGTCTAGTCAGGTAGACATACATACGTTAGAATCACTTACTTTGGTTCACTTTTTAGGCGTGATGTGCTGCTTAATAAAGAACAACGTACGCCAATTTCTTCCTCCTCCAAGTAGCAGCTTTATCAGAAGCTTCGTTCAAGATGTACAAAAGACACGATATCCTAGTAGGCAGTCTAGAGATTACATTACGTAAATATCCGTATGGTTTGATTATTTCATTCCGAAAGATGATGGTGTAATCTATTGGCTAAGCTCTATCGCTTGTATTTTTCTTGGAATCTTGCCGTATATTACTGATATTGAGTCTTTGGATACTTTTCTGTATCAGCAGGACGTCTACACACCAATTATTTGCATTTGGATATCTGCACATGGCGATATTGGTGTTGCCTGAAGTTTAGCCAAGTCCACAACCATTGACCAAAGAATAAGCTAAGAGCGTTTGTTTAAGTTACAGATTTCCTATTAGCAAATATTGTGGTTACCTCTTAATCGTTGGCTCAGAACAAGCTGATTTAATGGTTGGTCTTCTCTTCTTCAACTTAGTGACGTTTTTAGAGGTCGCCGTGGTCTAGTAGGTAGTTTATTGGCTTATTAGACGAAAAGACCCGAGTTCGAATCCCAGCTCAGACATCAAAACGAAAATTTGAAAATAATTTTTCGGTGACTTCCTCTCAGCAGATGTCTGGCAAAAACTCTGAGAGTAAAAATTGCCATGGAATGCTTCTCAAAAAAATGTGTCGTTCAGAGTCGACTTTAAACTGTAGGTCCCGCCACTCATGTATAAAATTAACGCACACAACATAAGTGGTGTGAGAAGCTAGGACGTAGTACAATGGGTCAATTCGACCACCGAGTAACCTAACCTAACCTAACCTAACCTAGTGACGTTACTTACTTAATTGGTCATTATAATCCTTAGGATTACAATCTAGCTTCTCACTGCACCCATGTAAGGGGCGTTCATTACATGTGTGGCAGTGGCGGGACCTACAGTTTAATATCAACTCTAAACGACAAGTTTTTGAGGAATTTTTCATAACAATTTTATTTCATTTTCAGAGATTTTGAGAGAAGACTTCTGAGAAGACATTTTATTCTGTTCGAGATGTCTAAGCTGGGAGTTGAACCACGTTAAACTGGTAGCTACCTTCCTAGTCTTTTTTACTTTCAAATTATTTATCTCCGCCATTCCTTTGCCATCTTAACTTATCAACTTTTCTTATTGCATTTTCAGAGCACAATAAAGCAATGAAAACTTCATTTTACGACACTTCACTTTATTTTACTTCACTTAATGCCTCCGATGACCTTTGCACTTTACAACACTGCCAAAATGTACCATTTTAATGGCAATTAAAGCATTACTCACGTTACATTCAAATAAGTATGGATATGGGTATCCTTACAACAACAACAACAATTTACAATAACAAGAAATCATTGCAATTCTATGCCAAATAGGGAAGAAATAAAAAGAGAAACAAATAGAGGAGTATTGCATGAACTAATCCTTTTAGAATGGCAAACAGCAGAGACAGAGCCAGAGACAGCGACAAACGGAGAGACGGACAGGTTAGACAATCACATCCTTAGCAGAAATATTAAAAGTCAAAACGATAAGCAGACAAGAATATGAGAAACAAAAACGAAAAAAAATAAATAAAAAAAATAACAGAAAACAATAGAACAACAACAGTAACAGCAACAGAAAGAAAAGAGCAAATGAAATGAAATATAAGAAGAGCAGACGTGACATTACGAACGATAAAATGGCTTTAAGAATATCAATTCCTATGTACGTACGTTAAAGTACGTACGTACGTACGTACGTATGTATGCTATAAGAGATCTTGTTCTTTTTTAAATGCTAAAGCAACAATAACAACAACAACAACAGATAATAAAGAAAAAGAAATTTGAAACGTAAAGTAAGAAAAAAAACACGCACACACAGAACATTTGAACTTAAAATGCAAAAAGTCGCCAGTAAAAGAAACGCACTGTGTATGCTCAAATAAAGAATGCTCCTAAAAGCAGACTACATTCTATACGTACGTGTGCACGCAGAAATAAAGCTTCAAATACTATTTTATGTTCACCAAATCGAGAAAGAGAGAGAGTGAGAGAGAGAGAGCAAGACAGAAAGTCACCATAAGAAAGAACAAAGTACGCTAAAGAAATTGACGTAAAGCAAAGAAGTTAAACCAATAAAACGAATGCCTGTGGAATATTTAAAGAAGTTGCAAAAGTACACTCGCGAACACACACACACGCAGATACCTATAAAGCACGCAAGCACGTGTACGCATACAGTACAGTGTAGTACGCACTTGCATTAGTAATATGGGAATGGTAACAATTGTTACAAATACAACAACAACAACAATAACAACAATCACAAAGCCAATGTATTATGGTTCATTGACGCATTATTGTAAGGAAAAGAGAGAGAGAGTGAGCTGTCTCTCGCTTTATTTTCTTACCACCAATGTCTCGCATTCCATCATTTGCATTTCAATAATCAAGAAATTGGTTTAAAAAGGCATATCTGGCAACCTTTTCAGACGCAAGAAGAGGGAGTAGGAAAGGCGTGAGTGTGAAGAAGTCGAGATGTACAGATGTAGGAATGACGCTCGAAAATTCTATCAAAAGGCCACTCGTCAAAACACTGATTGGACCTTATCAGTTCGGCTTCAGACCTGGCAAGTCCACCATCGACCAGATATTCACACTACGCCAAATATTGGAAAAGACCCACGAAAATCAAGTCGACACACACCATCTTTTTGTCGACTATAAGGCTGCTTTTGATAGCCGCATAAGGGATCGTGTTTTTGCCGCAATGTCTGAGCTCGGTATACCTGCGAAGCTGATAAGGCTATGCAGGCTGACGTTGAGCAATTCCTGCAGCTCCGTCAAGGTAGGAATGGATCTCTCCGAACCTTTTGATACCGTGCGAGGTTTCAGACAAGGCGACTCCTTATCGTGCAACCTCTTCAACTTCGTCATGGAGTGTTCTGCGAAAAGCAGGAGTGCATTGCTTGCGTACGCTGACGACATCGACATCATACGGCGTACCAAACGAGATATCACTGCTGCCTTTAGTGCTATTGAACGGGAATCTAAGAAGATGGCTCTGGCAGTAAATGAGGGCAAAACGAAGTATATGTTATCGACAAGTAGAGCCGTGCGGCGTATTGATTCTCAAATTACGGCCGATAACTATACTTTTGCAACAGTCAAGGAATTTATTTATCTTGGCTCCGCCGTTACCACTCGAAAATGATGTCAGTCTGGAGATCAAATGCAGGATTACTCTTGCCAACAGGTGCTACTAGGGTCTCAATAGGCAATTGAGTAGCAGAGACCTCTCTCGCAAGACGAAACTAATACTCTACAAGACGCTCATCCCACCAGAGCTTCTTTATGGCGCAGAAGCATGGACCCTATTAAGAACTGATGCAGCAGCCTTGTGGGTATTCGAGAGAAAAGTCCTACGTAAGATTTTCGGTCCAGTGCGAGTTGGCGATGATTTTCGCATCCGATTCAACAGTGTGCTGTATGAGCTCCTCAACGACATGGACGTTGTACAGCGTATTAATATCCAGCGGCAGCGATGGCTCGGTCATGTCGTTCGAGTATCTGATGCGGGGATCAGCGGAAGTCGGCGAAGAGGACGACCTTGTATCCGTTAGAAGGACCAAATCGAGGAAGCCCTGCCATAGAGTGGTGTGACCAATTGGCGTAGGCGCGCAAGAAGCAGAGGCGCCTGGAAGGATGTGTTGCGACAGCCCGAAATCCGTTAATCGGGTTGTTATGGCCAATTAAGAAAGTAAGTAAGTATCTGGTAACCTTAAACCTGATTTGAACCCCCACTTGGTTTGGTTGAAAGCAATTCCATGGGAAATAGAATGATTTCATGAAGAAATGCAAAGTCTTTCAAGCAAAAGGCTTTTGAGCCTATTGGTGGCACAGCCTAATTAGACATGATCGGCTCGTTATGCGCTAAGTCAGGATTTTTTTGTTTTTTTTTTACGCCGAGGAGGGACAAATACACCTAACCGCACCTTAGAGGAAGTCGTCACGTCCTCCGGGTGTGGGGCCCTCACCCACTAAATCCCCTCCTCGTACGGCGGACTATTGTGACCACTTCGGAATTACAGTGGTATTACTTCAAATTGGAGTCCTTTTGACCCTTTGGCCGCCTTCATGCTCACATCCGCGTCCGGACTGCGTAATGAAGGTTGAGGAGACTTCTAATTGTCTTCACTATTCCTTCCGTCCAAGCTCCCGACTGGGACCTCGTTTGACACGTAAGCTAGTGTCATCTATGCCGGCGTGCCCACATGCTCCGCAGCCTCCAGATCTCTCTTCTTCAGTTTCAGAATGCGCTCCACGTAATTCGCCAATGAGGCCCAATTCTCTCTGCTCACAAGCATAACCCCGACAATGTTAGCGGCCCTTATCGTTCCGATCATCGCTGTCAGTGCAGAGCGATAGCGGAAGCTGAGTAGCAGTACCCGGCGAGCGCCTGATCTAAGATACGGAGGCTGTGAGCTGCTTGGCATGTACTTGCAAGGATATAAGGGTTTTGCCAAGTTAAAACAGAACAGTGGCGTTGCCTTGCAGTTACATACCCACTCCCCCGCTAAGCCGGGATAGATTTGTATTAAGTCAGGGTAGGTCTGCTTGAAAACCTTTGGGGCCATACCGGATCTGCCTTTGTTGGGTGTCAGAACAAGACGGTATACCTCTGAGTATGTACTTAGTGGTAGCGTTAATTACCCAGGCTCCCTTGATCACACATAGCGGCCGGTTGTGACGCCTTGAGAAAGCACAGTCCCTGTGCTGACCAAATTTCATCAAATTAATCGAAGAAGTTGATCAGCATAGAGGCTGCCCAGTATCTTGATATAAGATGGCGAGATATTCTTGCTAGATTGGGTTCACAATGTGTAAGCGACTTGGCGGTTGGTCCTTATCCTCTGCTGTACAGTTTCTGACTATGCGATGACGAGATATTTTTGCCGGATTGGGCTTACAATCTGTAAGCGACTTAATGGCTCCAATCTGCTACCTTTAAGAACTTATCGGCAACAGTAAAAGCATTGGAGGTACAGGTCAGGACCTTCTCTGAAGATCTGTCTGATCTCAGACCTTCTACTGTCGTTGGATAAATCCCAACTAAGGCTGGTGAGGGGGTTTCTTAAGCGATATTTGCGAGGTCGAGCTGCTGAAAATAATTTGACTGGATCCAGCTAAACTATTGCCTGAAATGATGTGTTAAAGAGGGCAGTCGAAAACTATAGAACATCTAGTGTCCAGCTCTTGATACAATGAAATTAAAAACGCTGGAGAGGGCATTCTCTAATAGATTGAACTCTCTGGCGGGAGCCGATATTCGATCTCTACTTACGTACGTAATCGGCCATTACAACTCCTCAGTCAGGATTACGATCATGTTGTGTGCGTTAATTTTATACATGAATGGCGGGACCTACAGTTTAAAGTCGACTCCGAACGACAGATTTTTGAAAAGCTTTTCATGGCAATTTTTACTCTCACAGTCTTTGCCAGAAATCTGCTGAGAGGAAGTCGCCTAAGAAATATTTTACGTTTTGATGTCTGACCTGGGATACGAACCCGGGCCTTTTGTCTAATAAGCCAACACACTATCCACTAGACCACGGCGACTGCTCTCTACTTACTAAACAAATTAGTCAGGATTACAACCTATCTTCTCACAGACAACCCATGTTGAGTGTGTTAATTTTCTCCATGAGTGGTCAGCACTAGTGACCCACCCTAGACTGTCTCATGCGGCGAAGTGTACCAGTGGTACGCAATACGACGATACGAATTAATCTTCTTCAAAGCCAAACGTTTCCTTAAAAGATTTATTTTAGGAATGGAACAACATTCGCATAAACAGTGGATAAATTTAAATTAAAAAAAATTAAATCAAATTTGCTTATCGGCCTTCAACTTAATCCACTCCGTGAATTTTGTTTCGTTTTATTTCACGTGATTTTTTGTTTTTTGTTTTCTTCGCCTACAATTTACGAGCATTTTTCACTTTCACTTTCGAGGTTAAATGCACAACGTTTCTTACCAAAGAATTTAAAGTTCATTTTCAAATATTTCCCCTACTCCTTAGCCTCCTTGCTTACACACGAACAATTGTTTTTTTTTCTTGTTTGATATTTAAATAATGACTGGGGGCAGGCAATGAAGTGTGAATAATTTCAATTCATATCCATTCCATTCGAAGGGAAGGGAAGTGAAGGGAAGAATAATGCATGCAGCACCACCACCACAGTTTCTTTTATCAGTGTTTGTAAGAGAATTTAAAAAGTTTTATCCACAAATAAACAATTTAACGATGTATGTGGTAGGTACAATGAAATACACGTACTAGGTTATAAATAAACTACGATGACGTAGTATCCCCTACTCTTGGATTAACATAGAAACCCTAGCATAGAACGGTGAAAGGTTATCTCTCTCTCTCTCTCTCTCTGTTTCTTTGCGGTGTTTGATTGTAATGTACACGGCAGCAATAGAGCAGTTGGATCCAGATTGGGTCTCGGCCTTAACATCACGCTCCGAACATATTCTGTAGTCATCCAGCCCCACATCGTATATGTAGTTGCTTTCTGGTGGACTGCTCTGAATCGGCAACATAATATCAGACTTCTTGATTAGGTCAGAAGAGCTACAGCTATTTATATAACCGGCACTCTACAAACCACTCGTACTAAAGCCTTGTTTGCAATTCTTAACTGTCTTCCCAATGCGTGTCTTGCTCAATAAGCAGCCAAACTCCCTGCAACTAGATTCAATGCCGTGTCTCTATGGATGGAGCACCATTCATTCTGGATATTCCTCTATTTTGGAGGTTAAGCCCCCAGCCTCATCAGAGATCGGTCATCTCCCTACAGAGTCTTATTTAGACAGGAGTTTTCATTTTCTGCTTACGAACAGGAACAACTGGGTCTCTAACATGATCATCGCCCGCCGGAATCCCTGGATGTATACACAGTTGGCTAGATAATAGGATTTGTAGCAGCGTCTACTTTGGGAAACTTGAACTAAACATTTTCCTCCGACTGTCGGATCACTGTTTCACACGGAGTTGAAACGGCCATTTAGCAAGCCGCTCATATGTCAATCTTTCTTATAGCCAAGCCGCTATTATATCCCTCTCGAGCGTTACGTTCAAATATTAACTCGTTAGAAAGCGTTGCTATGGTTACTCGATGTTCTCCCTGGGCTCTTCAGCATCTCACTTGTCTGGATTGCTGGGCACAAGGGCATTCCAAGCAACTGTAGGGTCGATAAAATCGCCAGAACAGGTACAGTCCTTCTGGAACCCTCAACAATCGAACTCAGTATAGCACTTACCTCGGTTAAATTCGCAGTTAGGCAAGGATTCTTCCAGGATGCCAATCTATCCTGGATAGAAGGCTTACGAACCAACTACTCGCAGTGTCATCTCGATCATAGTGGCCATGCCTACAGGTTATTGTCTTATGGAAAGATACACGGAAAGGTCGTAGTTCCTTTCGAACGATTTCTGGAGAGAATAAGGGTCTGCTGAAGAGAAAGAAACTGTTATCAGCTTTCTTTGTCTTGCGATATGCAGATTTCGGTTATTTCGCTTTCCATTCCATCTCAGATTAACGAAGCCCTCATCCATTAATATCAAAGATATAATTTTGTTTCTTACGCTTTTAGGCTGATTTCCAGGATAGGATATGTAGCCCTTGTGCTGACCAACTTCTTCGATTAGTACAGGGAAATCCGGTTAGTTCAGGAACTGCGATTACCTGTAGCATAACAGTGGGATGCTATGCTTTGTAATGAAAGCTAACACTTCAACCAATCTACCCCAGTCTGCCACCTCTATGGACTATTTGATGGATGGGTCAGGGAGGAAGAGCAAAGGCTTTGGGGGAACGGATCAGGTTGATTTCTTTCTAGACGTCTATGGCCTGCTGTAGACAGTAAGAGAACAGGTTGGCTGCTGGGCTTGGTTAAGGCCAGCTTAAGGTTGGTTGTCGGTTTTATCACGGGACACTGCGAGATTAGGTCGCTAACAGACTATTACAGGGTATGTTGTAATGAGAAGGAGTTAGGGACTATCGAACACTTTCTCTGTAACTGCCTAGCTCTTGGTAGGTTCAGGTTGAAGTTGGCAGGGCTTTCTTTGAGAGCTCGAGTTCTGTGTCGAGAGCCGACATTAAGGCTCTCCACAGATTCATTAGCAGCTTGGACTGGCGGGGAGGTGCTAAGGCTGCATAAATGCTGTCGCGATTTCACTCTCTCTTCATTGTGTTTGTTTCTTTCTGTGTTATTACTCCGATTCCCATTCACCCCACTTACCTACATGCCATCATTTCACTCTATTCCCTCGATTTCCTTCCTTCTCTAAGGCCGTTGTACAATGGGTCAATTTCAACCTCCGGGTAGTGTTCTTCTCTTAACTGACATGGACACGTCATCTAACCTAACCTATTAGAGGTCGCCGTGGTCTAGTAGGTAGTGTGTTGGCTTATTAGACGAAAGACCCGAGTTCGAATCCCAGGTCAGACATCAAAACGAAAATTTGAAAATAATTTTTCGGTGACTTCCTCTCAGCAGATTTCTGGCAAGAACTCTGAGAGTAAAAAAATTGCCATGGAATGCTTCTCAAAAAATCTGTCGTTCGGAGTCGACTTTAAACTGTAGGTCCCACCCAGTCATGTATAAAATTAACGCACACAACATAAGTGGTGTGAGAAGCTAGGACGTAGTACAATGGGTCAATTCGAACACCGGGTACTATTCTTGTCTTAACTGACAAGTACACGTCATTTAACCTAAACTAGTCTAACCTACCTAACATCTATTGGAGCAATGCTCCCAGAGCTAGATGTGGAGAAGTCTCGAGTACGCACAATATTTTTTTTTTTTTTTTTTGTAACCTATTGGGTAGTGTGCTAGACTATTAGCGTGCGGGTCGAGGGTTCGGTTCCCACCAAAGGCTTTGGCCTGTGACACTACACCGAGCATATGATCGAAGGTACTTTGCTTGTATATAATTAGAATATAATTTGTAATTCTATTATAATTAATTTCAATTTATTTTATTATTATTTGTAATAAATTTGACCTCTAGGTCAAAACAATATGCTTATTTCACCGATTTGCAAGATATTTACGAATATTTAACTTTTCCCGTTTACCAACACTTAATTACCAGCAATGCGAACAATGTTTGAAGATTTTGTGTTTTTAAAAACAGTAAATATTTATGGCGGTCATGCAGTTAACTCTTTTCGTTTCATCAGTGTAATAGTAAAAGATACATTCTCTATTTCATTCACTCTTACATAGAGAGTATGTATAAGAATTTCCAGATGTCAATAAAGACAACAATAATGAAAATAAACTCAATTTTAAGAGGCATACTGAAAGATACAATAAGTAAAAGAGAGTAGCGTAGAGAGAGAGAAAGAGAGAGAGTGAGCGAACGAGTGTTAAAAACAAAGAAGAAATGAATGAGAGCATAATAATTGTTGTTGGTGGCTTTTCATCTCCAAACAAGTATTAGCAACATTTTGGATGAAAGAAAAAGCGCTCAGTTGCTGCGGAAATTTTAAAGCGTACGTTTCGTGTGTGTTTTTTAGTCTGGATAATCAAATTGAATGCTGGATTCATACAGTGTTTGGGTTTTTAATATTTTTTTTCTTCTTTATTATTGTTATGATTTTTGTTTGTTTTTTACCTTTGCTTTATTTAACAACAACAACAACAATTAATAGAAAATAAAAACAATACAAAAACGTGTGACGGTCGCAATAATTAACAAATTTAAACGTTTTCTGTTTTTCGCCATGCACAACCCTTGTTTGTTAGTAATTGATTAAGAAAATAAAAGGTGATGTGATGAAGGAAATAAAAAAATTAAAATTTTACGAGGGAATCGAAATTGTTGTATGCCCGCCCGTAGTGTAAAAGAAGTGCTAATTGGCTATTTAAGCCATACAAAAAAAAAAGTGGTTGAAAGAAAAGAAGAAGAAAAAGTTTAAAAAATATTTAATTTAATTCTATTTTTTTTTTTTTTTTTTTGTTTTCCAGTGTCTAATTATTATTTTTGATTTTAATTTATGGTTTTTAGCAAAGAGATCAATGCCAAAAAGGAAGTGCGTGTAGTTTCCTTTGTGTGTGTTTAAAGTGGCTTGAATTCTTAAAAAAAATTTGGAAAAATTAAGTGAAAGAAAGAAGAAAAAAAAAATGGCTTTGTAAAGTTAAAAAAAAGATTCCAGAAAATTATTAAAAAAAATTAATTAAAAAGAATTAGCAAAAAAAAAAATTTATTAAATAATTGCCATTTGCCGTCTCTATTGGATTTTATTTGTATAACTTTCCGGTTCCAATTATAAGTAAGTCTACTTTTGTCTTACCTTTGTTTTTAATTTCTTCTCTTAAGTTTTTCAGCATCTTTTTTCTTTTCTTTTCTTTTTGTTGCTTTTTCCAAGACACCATATGAAGTTCCATCGTTGTTGTCTGTCTTCTTCTTATTCCTCTCGTTTTATTAACTTGTGTTTACCTTTTGTGTGATTTTTTTTGTTGCTTTCATCTTGCTTCTTTCCTACGTAACTTTATTTCGTTGATATTGTTTATTTTGCTGCTGTTTTTTTTTCCTTTGTCATGTCCAAACATACTTTAAAATTTTCCTACTCTCCCTATATGCTTATTCAGGTGGTTCACTATCTCTCTCTCTTTGTATCTGTCTTCTTATACTCTTTAACTTCACTTAGATGTTTCTTAAACGAAAATCTATTCTTCCTTTAGTAAATCTTTTATTTTTCATCTTTATCTTGAATATTTTTGTTTGTCTTAGATATTTTTATCTTCAATATTTTCTTAATTTTATTATTATTTTAATTAAATTTAAAATGTTTTATTTAATATTTTCCAAGTTTTAAATTTATTTGTTTTACACTCCAGAGTCTGAGTCTCAGACATATTGTTTTTAAATGCTCTTTTTTTCAATAACATTCTCTCTCTCTTTCACTCTCTCTCTCTCTTTGTTAGAGGGCCTGTGCTATGGTGTTTTCTTTTTGTTGTTGTTATGTACTTTTGAGTAGTTTTGTTGTTTTGATTTAAAAGAGTTGCCAACGTAATTACTTACATATTGAGTAATGTGTTATGATTTATTTTTGAAACTAGAAATGATAATTTGTTTTTCACAATATTAATCAAATTTTGTAAAAATATAATGAAGGGTCCGCCAAATAACTCTTTTTTTTTTTAAATGCTTAAAAAAACTCCAGAATATATTCTCAAATTTCCTTTTTTATTTGAAAGTACAATCCATTCGGTTAATAATTGAAAATAATTTCATTCAAATGGCTACCTCGGCTGGTCATGCAGTAGCCTACACGATCGCTCTAATTTTAAAACTACATTATCGATTGTATCTGCAGTTGTATTTCTCGAATGGCTTTACGAATATTGTCCTTTAAAGTGTGGATTGTCTCTGGCTTGTGGGCTTAACATTTATCTCTGGCGGCAGCCCACAAATAATAGTCCAAAGGTGTCAAATTGCAGCTCCAAAGTGGCCAAACGACATCAGCTTTGCAGCTAATAATGCGATCTTCAAAAACAGGCCGCAAAACATTGAGTGTAGCTTAGGCTGTGTGGCACATAGCGCCGTCCAGTTGAAACCAAATGTTGCCAATATCCTCCTCTTCAATTTCTGTAAACAAAAATTCGTTCAACATGGCCCGATAACGATCGACATTGACTGTAACGGCCACTCCTTGCTTATTTTCAAAGAAAAATGGCCTAATTATGCCTCTCGACTCAAATCCACACCAAACATTGACTCGTTTTGGCTGTATCGGCTTTTCAATGTATGTGGGTTTTCTGTGCCCCAAATGCGACAATTTTGCTTGTCTACATATCCGCCAAGATCAAAATGAGCTTCATTTGAAAAGATGATCTCTTTTTGTACAAATCGGCATCTTCTGTAAGTCGATCGCAGGCCCATTTAGCGAAGCGAAAACGCGTATACACAATCATATTCGTTCAGCTGAAGTACAAAACTAATTATCTGTCAAATTAGACATGAACTATGTCCATTGTTACCATTTACGAAATAAGTACTAGTTAAAAAAAAACACGTTAGATGGCGGACCCGATACTAATGACTTAAATTATTGATCTTTATCAGAAACATTATATGATATGGTGACCTTTTCCAATGTTTGTCTTCAATTCCTTTCTATCCTTTCTTATGAAAATTTTCATGCATATCAGTAGCAAATGGATTCCAGATAAGAAGAATTTGAAAAGAGGAAACAATTCAACGATTATTACCGACAACGGTAGTGATAATGGCCTAGCCGTAGTCTAGTAGGTAGTGAGTTGGCTTATTAGACGTAAGGCCCGAATTCAAACCTTAGGTCAGAGATCAAAACGGAAATATGAAAATATTTCTTAGGCGACTTCCTCTGAGAGCAAATAAAATTGCCATGAAGAGCTTCTCAAAAAAAAATCTGTAGTTCGGAGTTGACTTTAAACTGTAGGTCCCGGCCCACTCATGTATAAAATTAACGCACACAACATAATTGGTATGAGAAGCTAGGTCGTAATCCTCACTGAAGGGGTTGTAATGACCAATAATGTATGCAATGCATGATAATGGCCTAGGATAATCTAATTGAAGGCATAGAATGCCTAGTACAAACTTTCAAAGCTTCTCAAAAATCTGCCGTTCGGAGTCGACTTTAAACTGTAGATCCCACCACTTATGTATACAATTAATGTACACAACATAAGTAGAGTGAAAAGCTAGGTCATAATCCTCACTAACGGGGTTGTAATGACCAATTAAAAAAGTTATGCATGATAGTGGCCTCGGCTAATTCAATTGAATACATAGAATGCCTAGTACAAACTTTCAAAGCTTGATCACCACTCCTTATATTTTGATACAGAAATAATAAAAAGCCTGATATTCTAGGCGAGACAGCTTCACTCAATTCTCCCTTCAGCAACGTCTCCCAGTCTCAGCATTATAATTTGACGGAAACATTTGTAAAAAAACATTGCAATGGCAACCCGTACCATGAGTGTTTTATTTAATTTGCGAGCAGACAGTTTTTAAAAACAATATTTTTCATGTTTTCAAACAAATTTCGGCAAATATTTTGTTTTGTTTACATATTTCTGGAAACATTTTCATAATTTATTACAGAAAATAAATATTTTTCATTTATTTTCGAAAAGATTGCAGTGGGTAAAAAAAAATTGTCGGCTAGTGGATCATTGTTCAGAATACATGTTGAGTACATATAAACAAACAACAAGAAAAAAGAAGAGAGTGAGTGGTTTTGCTATTTAAAAAAAAATATTTTTTCGTTTTCTCTTTTGTGTTAGTTATTCGTCTCTCTCTCGTTTTGAAAATCAATACGAAAAAAAACTGTCAAAAGTAAAATCTACAACAACGGCTACACTTACCATATAACGGACTCTTTTTTAAGTGTATACTCGATTTACAATTTGTGTATGCCATAGAGTAAGAGTAAAAGAGACAACTAGTGTGGTAAGGTGAATTTGAAAAATAGAAAGTAAAGCATAAACGGAAAAAATTACATTTTTAATGCATTCTTATTGAAATTTTCAATTTGTGAACAACTTGCGCTTAGAAAAAAAACAAAAAAGAAAATAAAAGCAACGAAAAACATTTTTTTTACAATAAAATACAGAAAACAGAAGGAAAAACTTTAAGAAAGTGAAAAATTAATACGAAATTGTTGAAAGAAATTATTTTTAAAGTGCGTATAGAAAAGGTTGAAAGAACAATGACAGCCGAAGTGGAAATTTATAATCAAAAGAAAGAAGCCCATTTGAGAGCCTTAAAACAGTCGGGGCATGTGGGTTTTGATAGTCTTCCCGATCAATTGGTTAATAAAAGTGTACAGAATGGCTTTGTCTTTAATGTCATGTGTATTGGTGAAACGGGCTTAGGGAAATCCACTTTAATGGACACGCTATTCAATACCAGCTTTGAGTCGACACCCAGTTCTCATACATTGCCGAACGTTAAATTGAAGGCCCATACATATGAGCTGCACGAGAGCAACGTACGCCTAAAGTTGACTATTTGCGATACGGTTGGCTATGGTGATCAAATCAACAAGGATGACTCATTCAAAGCGGTCGTGGATTATATTGATGCCCAGTTTGAAGCGTATTTGCAAGAAGAGCTGAAAATTAAACGTTCTTTGGTGGCTTGCCATGACTCACGCATACACGTGTGCCTGTACTTTATATGTCCCACTGGTCATGGCCTCAAGAGTTTGGATTTGGTGTGCATGAAGAAATTGGACAGCAAAGTGAATATCATACCGATAATAGCCAAAGCTGATACCATTTCCAAAGCCGAATTGCAAAGATTTAAATCGAAAATAATGCAGGAGCTTAGTAATAATGGCGTTCATATCTATCAGTTTCCAACTGATGATGAGACTGTTGCTGAAACCAATGCCGCCATGAATGATCATGTCCCTTTTGCTGTTGTTGGCTCTACGGAATTCATTAAGGTCGGCAATAAACTAATAAGGGCTAGACAATATCCTTGGGGTACCGTACAAGTGGAAAACGAAACCCATTGTGATTTTGTTAAATTACGGGAAATGCTTATACGCACTAACATGGAGGATATGCGTGAAAAGACACACACCAAACACTATGAATTGTATCGCCAAAAGAGACTTGAAGAAATGGGTTTTTCAGATGTTGATTCGGACAATAAGCCTATATCATTCCAGCAGACATTTGAGGCTAAACGTTCCAATCATCTTGCTGAACTGCAGGCCAAAGAGGAAGAGGTCCGGCAAATGTTTGTGCAAAGAGTTAAGGAAAAGGAAGCTGAACTTAAAGAATCGGAAAAGGAATTGCATGCCAAATTTGAGAAACTTAAACGGGATCATGCCGAAGAGAAACGTAAGTTGGAGGAGTCACGTAAGAAATTAGAAGAAGAATTTATGGAGTTTACAAGGCGTAAAACACAATTTACGGCCTCACACCACACCCTGACATTGGGTAAAAGCAAAAAGAAGTAAAAAAACAGAAAAAAAACAAAACACCTACGTAAACATAAACACAAATATACACATACACATAAACATTCATAAGAAGTAAAAGCAGACGCGTCAGACGGGCTTAAATATAGAAGAGAAACTAAAATTTTTTTGTTTTTGTTTTTATACAATGAAACGAATATTATTAAAAAAAAATAAAACTAAAAAGAAAGAAGAAGAAGAAAGAATGCAATTGTTTGCTTCGTACATAGTTTTTGTTTTTAGTATGCAAAACACGTCAAACAAAATTACACCACCCCACCCATCCTTTCCCTTTATAAAATTGCCATGGTGGGTTAAATAGCAACAACAACATAAAAACAAATCTTGACCACTCCACTATACATATACACGAGCATTCTTTCTCCCCATACGTATCCATACCATACTATACACCCCTTCATTTCTACTACTACTAAAAACCTCCATAATTGAACGACGACTTTCTTAATAAAAATAAAAAAAGAAAACGAAAATAATTTTGCTTTTTTTTAAGTTTCATTGAATAAATTTTAATTTCTTTTTTTCTATTTCTAAGTAAAGAAAAAGTATTATTTTTTAAATACAATAATTACACATTCTTTCTTATTTATTTGCAAGAAACAAAAAAAAAAACGAAACTTTTTTAATAAAAAAAACAAGTCTTGCGTACTTTTTTTTTTTAAACTTTATTCATTACTAAAGTACTTTTTTTTCTGTTTAAGAAGGCATTAGACATTCTAACGAATTTTTTTTTTCACCACAATTTAATTTTTTTTGATACAAAGAAGTAATTAACTCGGCATTTGTTTGTTTGCCTTTCATTTATAAAATTTACAAAAAAATTAAAACTCAAATCTACAATTAAAAATTAAACGTACTATATACTATGTATTATTATTATTATTATTATAACCATAAAATATTATGTATTATGATTAATATTATTACGACTAATAAAAATTTAATAAAGTAAATATTTAATGAATATGACTCTAGTGTTTTATTGCTTAACATGGAGATTTCTTTCTTAGTTTTTGTTTTTATTTTCGAAATAACATTCACAGTGGAAATGAATTAGTCAGTCAAATAAGTTTTTTTTCCATTGTGCAATAATTTATGCTCAACTACTCAACTCTAGTGCGATTTAATTTTTGTTTTTATTTTTAATTCATTGAATTATTTTTCTTATCATTTTCCTTGGCCTGTAAATAATTTTCTATGTGTTACAGTAAAGTAAAAAATGTGGCGCACGGCTATTACTCCTACTTTACATACATACATACATAATTGGCCTTTACAAACCTTCAGTCAGGATTACGACCTAGCTTCTCACACCACTTATGTTGTGTGCGTTAATTTTATACATGAGTGGCGGGACCTACAGTTTAAAGTCGACTCCGAACGACAGATTTTTGCCGAAGAAATACTTTTTGTATTTTATTTTGATATCTGGTCTGGGATTCGAACCCTGGCTTTACGTCTAATAAGCCAGCACACTGCCTACTAGGCGACTTCGACTTTATTCAATAACAGTTTGCTTTAATTAGAACTTCAAACCACTATTCCATTCACACGCACCGCAACGCGTCTTCACACAAGACTGACTGAATTCTTTCTGAACTCACGTGTCTTCACACAAGGTGGACTAAATTATTACTGAATCGCTATTTCTTTCTTTGTCTTGCGTTTTATATCGCAAGTTAAGCAGACATACGTATGTACTTGTATGAGAATGTCTTTGCATTCGTGAAATCTAGGCTCAGATACACAACGCTGCAACCATAACCGCTCCTACTTTACCGAGTGTAATAAAGGGTTCGTACTGAATATTTTTTGAAATTTCTTTTTTTATTTGAAAGTACAATCCTTCCGGTTAATAATGGAAAAAAATTTCATTCAAATGGCTGCTTAGGCTGGCCATGCAGTAGCC
The DNA here is from genome assembly GCA_014635995.1 of Sarcophaga peregrina. Lineage (NCBI taxonomy): Eukaryota > Metazoa > Arthropoda > Insecta > Diptera > Sarcophagidae > Sarcophaga > Sarcophaga peregrina. The sequence continues at coordinate 94,611,045 of CM025791.1, forward strand.
TACACGATCGTTACAATTTTTAACTACATTATCGATTGTGTGCCCAGCTGTATTTCACTGGTCTACCACTACTCTACTATACAGTCAATGGCAAAAATTTAAGGCGGGTTTAATTTAAATTTTGAATATTTTTCTTTCAAGTTGAAGGTAGTAGAGCTCACATACGTTTAGGTACATGTACCTATTTATATGCGTTAAAGTATTTATTTAAATATTTATACAATCTATTTATAAAGGGTTCGCCAAATAACTTCTTTTTTTTTTAAATGCTTAAATTTCTTTTTTTTATTTTTTTTTTTAAAGTATAATTCTTCTGGTTAATAATGAAAAAAAATTTCATTCAAAAGGCTGCCTCGGCTGGCCATGCAGTAGCCTACACGATCAGTCCAATTTTTAAGCACATTATCGATTGTGTGCAGCTGTATTTCACCAATGTTTTCACGAATATTGTCCTTTAAAGTGTTAATTGTCTCTGGCTTGTCGGCGTAACACTTATCTTTGACGGCGGCACACCACAAATAATAGTCCAACGGTATTAAATCGCTACTCCGAGTTGGCTAAACGACATCAGTTCTGCAGTTGATAATGTGATCTTCAAAAACAGGGCGCAAAACATCGAGTGTAGCTTCGGCTGTGTGACATGTAGCGCCGCCCTGTTGAAACCAAATGTTGGCAATATCCCCCTCTTCAATTTTTGTGAGCAAAAATTCGCTCAACATGGCTCGATAACGATCGCCATTGACTGTAACGGCCATTCCTTGCTCACTTTCGAAGATAAATGGCCCAATTATGCCTTTGGACGAACATCTGCACCAAACAGTAACTCGTTTTGGGTGGATCGGCTTTTCAATGTATGCGTGCGGGTTTTCTGTGCCCCAAATGCCACAATTTTGCTTGTCTACATACCAGCCGCGATCAAAATGAGCTTCATCTGAAAAGATGTTTTTTTTTGCCAAAATCGGCATCTTCTGTAAGTCGATCACAGGTCCATTTAGCCAAGAGAAAACGCGTATACACAACCATATTCGTTCAGCGGAAGGATAAAAGCAATTATCTGTCAAATCAGACATGAGCTAAGTGTTACCATTCATGTTGAAAAAAAACGTTAGTTGGAGTACCCGATATTTATTGTTTTGTTTCTTTCTAAATCCAATATTCATTCTCCCCCTTGTTTCCTAAGCGATCGATGTTCATTAAAATTCAATTTTTTAAATTTTCTAGGGCACTCACTCGTTACCCCTTTAACGCATAAAGATTGTGCATTAATTTCCAAACAATTATGGAAAGATTTTAAAATGATTTTAAAAAAGTCTCTTCAATTATAAACGAATTTTTTTCTTTTGTTATTTTCAAATATCTTACTTCACACCCCCTTTACCCCCACTCTTATCAGTTACAATTCTCTTTTGTATTGTAGTGTAGTACGTACATTAAAAATTAAAACAAAAACCATTATATGCAGGCTTGTGTTGTTGTTGTTTTCTTTACTAAAAACAAAAAAATTCAATTGATTTTAATGATTTTGTACTCCAAAAAAACAAAACCTAAAAAAATAGAAACAAAAGTGAAGGAATAAAATGAAATAAACACTCTCCACCCCTACAGACTTGTTTTAGAATTTCTTTCTTATCATTTTACATGCAATTCCCATAAAATTTTTGTTGTTTTTTTGTTTTTATTTGATTTCAAGTTTCTTAATAATTTACAAAAAAAAATTTCTCAATGAATTCTAAAGTGTTTGATTGGAAACTGAATACAACGTACATCTATGGAAAGAAACATACACAGGCACACATACATACATACGTTGATAAACACGAGTATAAATACCATAAGAATTAAAATACATTCCCAAAAGGTTTCGGTTGCGAACTCTTCAGTCCTTTATACACACACTCACACATGCATTTGTACATATCATACGCCGAACCGTGCCGAGCAAAAGAACAAAAGAACGAAAGAACGAACTGCTTTACTAAGTGGGGGTTGGCTTTGATTATTACTTACTGTGTGCGATTGTGATTGAGATTGTGTTTGTGATTCTGGAATGTTTTCTGGTTTTTGAGATTTCCGACCTAAAAAAACAAGGAAAGAAAGAAAGAAAGAAAAAACAATCGAAACAAAAGACATGAAAGAAATTGTTATCGAAGTTGAACGTTAAAAACAAAAAAAAGAAATGTTTGTTGTAATCGTTTTTATTTAAATTATCGTGGTTAAAAGTTCAAAATTTATTGTTTGAAAATTGTTGACAGAGGCAGAGAGAGAGAAAGAGAGAGAGAAAGAGATAGGGTACATGAAATGAAGGTCATTTATTGCCAGCATAATGGTTTGAAGTTTTGTTTTTCTTTTTAAATAATTTTTCAATTGTTAAAAAGAAATTTTTTTGAAATAGATATTCGAACAATTTATTCCATTTACTTTATGGATCTGTAAAGCCCTAAAGCCTGACTTATGTTAAGCTTTTAAAAGCCATGTTTTGTAATCAATGTCTTGTGATACATACTTTATCTGGGTTCGTTAAAACCTAAACTCTCACCCCACCCATCACATTAATAGATTGGGTGGAAAGGTGGACACAATTGGGATTTTAAAATATATTACCCTAGACAAAAATCTATTCTGTTAACAGAGCTATGTTATTAGGCATCTAAGGGGTTATCCATTTTGTGATTTTAAAAGTAAACATAAATAAAACACAAATAAAATATTTTTTTTCAAAATATTTTTTTTGTTATTGTCATTATCTGTGAAGACTACATCATTTAAATGACCTCCACGCGAAATATTGCAAGCATTGATTCTTTTGAGGTCTACTTTTGAGGGTATCCCAGCCATAACTTGACGAATGTTGGTTTTTAAGTGCTCAAAAGTTGGAGGTTTATCTTTCGCGTAGCCCCACAAAAAAAGTCTAATGGTGTTAAATCGCATGATTTTGGTGGCCAGTTGATATCGCCACGACGAAAAATTACGCGGTCAGAGAATGTCTCTTGTAATAAAACCATATTTGCTCGATTTGTGTGGCACGTGGCACTGTCTTGTTGAAACCACATCTCCACTCCAAGTCGGATTCTTCAATTGCAGGCAAAAAAAGTCGGTTATCTTATGGTTATAACGCTTCGAATTCACGGTAACAGTCGTTCCATCGTCGTTTTCGAAGAAGTGAAGTCCAATCACACCTTCGGACCAAAGAGCGCACCAAACAGTGTCTTTTTCTGGATGTAATGGCCTCCATTCAATTACTTGAGGATTCTCAGAACCCCAAATACGACAATTTTGTTTATTAACATACCAACCGAGTGTGAAATGTGTTTCCTCGCTGAAGAAAATTTTGTTCGAAAAATTGCCGATACGTGGCTGTGACAGAATCACCATTTTTGTAGTAGGTTTTGATCATTTTGCATTGTGTGTGATAGTTAAGCGATCCCTAAGTTGCTCCATTTCTTAATGTTTCACAATCGGGATTCGTTGTTATATTCCACTCTCCCAAATGTATAGGCGTGCGCTTAATTTTAGTTTTCTTCATCCAATGTGCTACAGTCAGCACATAACGGTTATTTATCAAGTTTCCACCACATATGAATATATTTTCAGCTAAGTCAGGGTCCTTGATAATATTTAAAGTAAAACTAAAATTTTATTGATTAATTTTTCAAATTTATAACGGTTTCTGGAATGCCACCTAATAATCCGGTACGTTGCACATTGTTTCGTCTTACTATTAATGGTAACGGACTAATGGCACTAGGCCGGCAGTCGAGTGTTCCGCATTTCAAACAATTCAAAGCGTTAAATGTTAATTTTTTTTGAAACAATTGTTTTAATTTTAATATTTCCACGTTATTTAATATATTTTAAATTTTCTGAATATATTGTTGTGTTTTTACGCTTTTAAAAACGTTAAAAATATGAGTTTGTAGATTACAAATAAAATAAAAATAAATTTGTGTTCAGTTTTAAATCAATTTTTTATTGTTTGCACAATTCCGTGTGCCACCTTTAATGATTTGTCTTCAACACCAACAATTTACTTTAATTGTTACTCTCCCTTCACACTCTTTCGTGTATGCAATAACAATTATTCGTTAGATCTTTAATTTGGAGATTTTGAAACTACAATAATTCTCTAAGACTAAGTGAAACCACGTGTCTTTACACAAGACTAGCTTAGCTGACGTATCTTCTGCTCTGTCAGCAGTCTGATGAATGCACTAGTATGAGACTGTATATATCTCTATAAATGTAAACAAGTTGTTTACTGTGTATTTTGTTTACGTTCATCCTTGTAGAGTTCTTGTTGCCTATTTACTTGTCTTTCCGCTTACTGCACTTTGTTGTTGCTTGTTTACTTCTTTATCCCCTTATTTATTTATACTGATGTTGATGTGTGTGTGTGTGTGTGTGTGTGTGTGTGTGAGAGAGAGAGAGAGATTAACAGAAATAGTTTCTAGTAACATAACAGAGCTCAGTTTACTATGGGTTTGTGACTTGGTTTGTGACTAGTAGATTTTAAAATCTATCTTCAGACATAAATACACGACACTACGTTCAATTATTATTGACTTATTAGACGTGAGAACAAGTTTGAAACCCCTCGTCAAGCATCTCTGACAAAACAAAATAAAAAATAAGTATTTCTTCGGCAACTTTCTCTCACAAAGATTTCTGGTAAAAACTCTGAGATTAAAATAAAATTGACGTGAGAGTTTCCTCAAAATAATCTGTCGTTCGGAGTCGACTTTAAACTGTGGGATTCCGCCACTTATGTATAAAACTAACACATAACACATGGGTAGTGTGGGAAGCTAGGTTGTAATCCTGACAAAAGGATTGCGAGGACCGACTGTGTACTTTTGATAAATATACGTTAAAAATTATTGTTGTTTTTATTTTAAAATTGTTTCACTGCCAGTTTTTAAAATTGAAATAAAAAACAAAAACACAAAAAATTTCTAAATATTGTAACAATTTTTTCGTGCACTCTCCTTAGGCGGGAAAAGTTGAGTTTGGTGATTGTTAGAACTTTATCCATAGTGTACAGTTTCTTTTGACGCTCACTGTATGTTCAAATTATAGTCCATGGGGGGTTCATTAAAAAAGAAAAACCATTTGTGGTTGTCGTTATTAGATCCTCTCCTCATTTTTTTCTCTTTCTGCAACCAGTAAACGATATTAATTTTGTTTTTCATTTTCTTTCATTTCAGATTTCCAAAACAAAAAAAGCAATGCAAATTGGAAAAATTTAACAAAAAAATCAACAAAACCTTTATGAAAATTCAAAATGGCTTTAATTCTATGGATTAAATAACAACTAAAGCAAGGAATACAAAGAATAATAAAAAAAAAACGAAAAAATAACGCACAAAATCTGCTGATATAAGAATTTTTGTTTTTTTTTATTTTTTATTTGATAATAAATATTGGAAATAGTGTTCAATTAGTGTATATAAAACAACAACAACAACAACCAAAAAAAAAAAAACCATAATAAAGCCTACAGGACACTGCTGATGACAACGACTACTGGTGCTGGTTTGTCAAATACGCCAAACGATTTGTAGACGAATTGATTGGTTGTGGATAGTATTTTTGGTCCTTTTTGATTTCTTTTGAATCACTCTACCCCTCTCTCTCTCTCTCTTATCATTGCCAAATTCCGCATAAATCTACAATAACGTTTTAACAACAACAAAAAAAATCTATTTCGACTTTTTCGGTTTTCGTGCTTTTGTTTCTTTTCGTATATGTAAACGCGGCTAAAACTAGTATTTAGGCCGGGGAAAAAAAATATAAAAAAATACACCACAATACAGAGGAGGATTTAGAAAAATTTGCGAAAAAAAAATAAACGATTTTTGCTGCTCCAAAAATCTTATTTAAAACAACTACTACCACTACTACTGCCAAACAGTGGGGAGAGAGACCCTACGTACGTACGTATGTATAATACCAAGCCGCACAATTAAAATCGGTAAAAACTCGGCAGTCATTTGGCAAAAAAACGCGCGCGCAAAATAAAAAAAACAAAAACAGAGGCAAACCCTTCACTACATTCATTTAAAGGGGGGTTCCGTTATGCTTCATTGTTGGCATTAGAATTTGAGCTACAACAACAACAACAATAGTTACAGTTACAATAACAATTGATGGCTAAAAATTTATTTCGGCGAAAATATTTTGTTTGCTCTACATTTGCTTTGTAACCACCATTGTACCACAGTACCACAAGCAGTATTATCACACTGCCATTCTCAATATAACCAGCAGCAACGCCACTACCACCACCATCACTACCATCTCACCATTTCTCTCTCTCCTGCTCTCTCTTACTCTCTCTCTCTTTTTCTATTAAACGCCTCTATTAACTAAAACAGTTTTAAACAATTTGATTTGTTTGCCATTGTTGCTGCTGTTAAGCTCTGCTGTGCTGTGTTGTGCTGGTGCTCCCAAACTTCCTGATAAAAATAAAAACAAAAACAAACAAAAAAATCCCACACACACATACACACACACAACTTACGTTCAAAACTAAACTGTGTTAAAATTTCATGGATGTTTTTTGAACAAAAAAGAATTGTGAAAAAAATTGAAAAAAAAATAAAATCGAAAGAACAAACAAAGGAAGTGAAACAATATTGACATTTAAATTCTAAAAAATACACCGGAACTCTTTATTCGCATAGTCAACGTTTGTCATCCTCTACTCACAATTGCCATTAACAAAATTTTTCGTCCCGCACGCATCAAAGAATGTCATCAACAAAATGTGGACTAAGAATGATTTTCATAGCGATCATTTCTGTCATCATCGTAAATGGTAAGTTTAATGATTTTTTTTTCCCAAATTTTTAAAATTTTAATTGTAATTTAATAATTATTAATAAAAAAAAAATATCCTACACATAATATATAGGGTCCGCCAAATAACATTTTTTTTTTTGAAATGCTTAAAAAAAAAACTACAAAATATTTCTCAACTCTTTTTTATTTGAAAATACAATCTTTCGGTTAATAATGAAAAATTTTTAAGCACATTATCGATTGTGTGCCCAGCTGTATTTCACTGGTCTACCACTACTCTACTGTACAGTCAGTGGAAAAAATTTAAGGGGGGTTTAATTTAAATTTTGAATATTTTTCTTTCAAGTTGAAGGTAGTAGAGGTTATATACGTTTAGGTTCATATACCTACTATATGCGTTTAAGTATTTATTTAAATATTTATTCAATCTATTTATAAAGGGTCCGCTAAATAACTTTTTTTGTTTTTTTGAAAATGCTTTAAAAAGAAACTTCTGAATATTTCCTCAAACTTCTTTTTTTATTTGAAAGTACAATTATTCCGGTTAATAATGGAAAATAATTTCATTCAAATGGCTGCCTCGGCTGGCCATGCAGTAGCCTACATGATCGCTCTAATTTTTAATCACATTATAATGCGATCTTCAAAAAACAGAAAGCAAAACATTGAGTGTAGCTTCGGTTGTGTGGCATGTAGCTTCGTCCTGTTGACATCAAATGTTGCCAATATCCTCCTCTTCAATTTTTGTGAACAAAAATTCTTTCAACATGGCTCGATAACGGTCGCCATTGACTGTAGCGGCCACTCTTTGCTTATTTTCGAAGAAAAATGGCCCAATTATGCTTCTGGACCAAAATCTCCACCAAACAGTGACTTGTTTTGCGTGTGTCGGCTTTCCAATGTATGCGTGCGGGTTTTCTGTGCCCCAAATGCCACAATTTTGGTTCTTTACATATCCACCAAGATCAAATGAGCTTCATCTGAAAAGATGATTTTTTTTTTGCCAAATCGGGTTACCATGATTTTCAAAGTAATGTCGCAATATTTCCCAGCGTTGCTCAAGTGTATATAGAACCATATTCGTTCAGCGAAAGGATAAAACTAATTACCTGTCAAATCAGACATGAGCTAAGTGTTACCATTCACGAAATAAGCACTAGTTGAAAAAAAAACATTAGATGACAGACCCGATACAACGGTTCGAAAGGGTACCCTTTGGCCTATCATTTGCTTATAGTTAAGTAGGTAACCTATTTCTTATGTGTTCTCAAATGGCCACTGATCTTCTAGACAATTTTTAAGCCAATAATTAATTTTTTAAGAGTAAATTTTCCCAATACCATATCACTTTATTCGAGACTTTTTATCCTGATTATATTAAGAGGCCTTGGCACCTTCCTTTGATTATGGTATGGTACCCATAGACCTAGTATTTGTCCTAAAATTAGCTTCTAAACAAGTGGATTTGTTCAGATGGATACTGCTAAACATCTAACAGTGCTCTGTTAAGGTCAAATTGTGTTAGGTTAAGAGCAATTTTGGCTCTGTGAAAGTCAAATGTGCTGCTGCTAAAATTTATGGATTGCTTGCTGCCTTGAATTTTCAAATTCGAATTTATCTTTACACACTTGATAGGATCTATAGCTTAAAGACGATTTTTCTTAAATAACATTTAAATATAGATGCATACTGTTAAACAGTTAACAGTGCTGTGTGGATGTTTAATTTTGTTCTGTTCATAACATAGTTTGCTCTGTTAACGCCAAAAGTGATTGTGTTAAAATTCTAGCATGTATTGGAGGTTTTGAAATTCGTATTTATTGTCGTAGTCGCCGTGGTCTAGTGGGTAGTGTGTTGGCTTATTAGACGAAAGACCCGAGTTCGTATCCTAGGTCAGACATCAAAACGAAAATTTGAAAATAATATTTCGGTGACTTCCCCTCAGCAGATTTCTGGCAAAAACTCTGAGAATAAAAAATTGCTATGGAATGCTTCTCAAAAAAAATGTGTCGTTCGGAGTCGACTTTAATTAAACTGTAGGTCCCGCCACTCATGTATAAAATTAACGCACACAACATAAGTAGTGTGAGAAGCTAAGGACGTAGTACAATGGGTCAATTCGACCACCGAGTACTGTACTTGTCAGAATTGACAAGTACGAGTACCGTACTTGTCAGAATTGACAAGTACACGTGCTCTAACCTAGCCTAACCTAACATATTTTGCTCTGTTAACGCCAAAAGTGATTGTGTTAAAAATTCCAGCTTGTATTGGGGGTTCTCAAATTCGTATTTATGGTCATAGATTAAAATAAGAAAGATGGTCGAAAAAGGAGACGCACGGCTCATACCCGGAGAAGGGATAACATCACTCTATAAAATCAATTCACCTTGAAATGGTAAATCAAGGTTACAGTAATATTGTTCTTTGAGTGTCCTATTTCCTGCTATTGTATTTAAAATTATGAAAGCAATGGATAATGTTTCTTTAAACGCCCCTGGTGGCCGAACATCTTCGGCTTTTTACACACATAGGACACGAACATTAACAATATTCATTAAAAAGAATGCAAAAATGCATTTATTTGCTTGTCAGCTTCTAAAGAAGAAGGTTTATGTCGTTTTTTTTTCAAGTTTCAATGATACACTCAAAGAGATATTACAGTAGGATTCACTAATATTCTAATGAGATTCATTAATAACAATGAGAAATAATTTCGATTTTTGGAAGAATATTTGTCAAGTTAAATATGCAGCCTGTACATTATTTTTTATACATATTATTAGGTTACACTTTAAAATATTACTAACAATTTTCCTCTGGGCTATACACATGCTTCTTACAACTTTACAGTTACAATTTGTATCATGTTATCTTTGTGCCGGCGTCTGCTGATCGCATCACTAATCGAATAACAGTATGAAAAGGACAAAATGCTCTCTTAACATTGATTACAAGTCCCATTAATAATTCTTTAATTTTCGCCTTTTACTCTCTCTCACATATTTTTCGTATTCTTTCGTATTCTTTCGTATTCTTTCGTCTTCATACATATCCATACATAAATACAGACATACATACATGCATACGTACATCCATACATAAGCACGTAGTTTATTAAAGAAAAACTGTGTCTGCATTTTAATTCTGTTTACCTTGTCCCTTAGAAACAAAACAAAAAAACAGAAGAATTATAAAGAAAAATTGAAGAAGAAAAAACATAAACAAACAACAGCAACAACAATAATACTTCATGTAACCTTTGACAATAATGATTGGCATTCTCTATTAATTAAGTTACTTTGTGTTTGTTTTCTCTTGTTCGCTCTCTTCCAATGCAACGGTATGCGAGCATGTATGTAGGGAGGACAGGACAGGGTGTTTAATATTTTTATAAAAAAAAAATGTGTTTGAAGATTCTGTTTTTGCTTTTGTATAACAGTTTGTGTTTTCTTTTGCTTTTATTGTCCTTTCACTCACACTCACTCTCTTGATGGATATTAGAAAAAGAAAATGCACAAAAAATATAGTCTCACCATAAATCAGATACGAGAGAGCAATCAATAATTTATTTGCAGCTGAATAAAGAAATTCTTGAATAAATGCAGGTTATAAGCAGACAATATAATACAACAGGGGTAGGACTAAAGGTTATTTCATTGCAAGTATGGAATGAAAAATGTTATCGTTTGATATTTTATCTCAGAGTTCTATACGTTCGCTATAATTTTTCTTGAAATATGAGATCAAACGTAATAGAATCCGTTTAATTCTGTCCCGTTGAGTGATAGTTTATCTGTAAAAAGTTATTAACGTTTTAAAATAAGTGAAAATTCGAAACATAACCGCCATATTTTATTTTTCCCTCATACATACACACACACACACACATAATTGGCTATTATTATCTTACAGTTAGGATGACGACCTAACTTCTCATATCATTTATGCATGTGTGTCAAGATAACTCCGAATTTAAAAATCCTAGACGCAAATCATAAATTTTAGCAGCGCCACATTTAGGGTTAACAAGTCAAATTTTACTCTGTTAAGAGAATTTGTCCTTAACATAGCACTGTTAACAGTATTCATCTGAACACTTAATTAGGAGCTAATTTTAGGGCATCCAATAAGTCTATGAGGTGGCCATGGTCTAGTAGGTAGTGTGCTGGCTTATTAGACGTAAAGCCAGGGTTCGAGTCCCAGGCCAGACATCAAAATAAAATACAAAACAAGTATTTTTTTGGCGATTTCTGGCAAGAACTCTGAGAGTAAATAAAAATGCCATGAAAAGTTTCTCAAGAAATCTATCGTTCGGAGTCGACTTTAAAACTGTAGTGTCCCGCCACTGATGTATAAAATTAACACACACAACATAAGTAGTGTGAGAAACTAGATCAATAATCCTGACTGGAGGGTTGTAATGACCAATTATGTATGTAATAGGTCTATGAGTACTATGTCATACTCAAGAGAAGATTACAAATGTTTAGTCTGCAATAATTGCAAGGCTAATCTACTTATTGTCAGTGTTAAACAGTTAACAGTGCTGTGTTAATTGCATACATTTGCCCTGTTAAAGTTGAAAAGTGGCGCTGCTAAAAGTGTGGGTTTGCGTCTTTACAAAAGGTAATCCAGAAGCTCCTTTCGAACAGTGGTTGTGGGATATCTGGAATAATTTGGTATTTGAGTTAATAATTGCAAAGTATAAGACTAATCTACTTATTGCCACTGTTAAACAGTTAACAGTGCTCTGTTAATTGCACACATTTGCCCTGTTAAAGGCGAAAAGTGTCGCTGTTAAAAATATGGGTTTGCGTCTTTGGTTTTTGAATTCGAATTTATCTTCACACAGATAAACCTATCACAAACACAACATAAGTGGTGAGAGAAGCAACATAGTAGGTCGTAATACTGTTTAAAGAGCTGTGTAATGATTAATTAAGTAAATAAAGACTATCCCGACTATTTCAGTTTACAATTCTAGCCAATTAAGATGTATTTGAAAGGGTGGCTGGGTTAAAGCCCTTTTAGAATAATTTCATTAAAAATTTCCTTCAAAATTTACGGAATGAAGGGACACCAATTTGTCTCATTGTCTTGTAATTAAATAATTTAAAAAATAATTTTCAAAATACTTCTGCCACTACTTTTCCCCAAATTTTTTTGGGGGGTGGTATTTATTTGTCCTTCTTCATGTACTTGAAAATTTTTTTAACGTACATAATAACACGCAGCTGGAGTTCAAGGTCAAGGTTCAGTAATTCTAAAAATTCCAAGTAATAACGCCTCTAAAAAAAAAGGAAAGGAAATCCCCCCGCCCCCCACAAATAATAAAAATAAATTCAGAAAGAAGAAGTTTGTAGGGGTGGCTTCTATATTTTCTGACATGCAATCGCATGGAAAGAAAAATTTAAGAGGAACGAATATACGGATGGGTGGATGGATGGAATGGACAAACAGTTTACTTGGAAACAAATTTTGTTAAAATTTAATTAAAAAAATTATTAATAAACAATGTTTAGTTTTGTTTTGTTTGTTTAAAAAAAAATATTTCATAACATAAGTGCTATGCGTGACTGCAGTATTCGAGTATCTCGCAGTTAAATTCAAGTTATTTAAACAAATGAAACGTAAATGTAGACGTAAGATCATATCGGTTTGTTTATATGAGTCATCTTTTTTGTTGAATAATTTTTATTTTATTTGCAGTGAGAAATTGTTGAAACAACTTTAAAAAAAAAAAACACGAAAAATTAACGCAAATATTAGCGTTTTTTATTTTTTCTATGTGTGTGTCTGGACTACATTTAAATAAATTTAAAGTTTTAAACAAAAAAAAAATCTTTTTAAAAAAAACCTAATAAAATGAAATAAAAATAAAATCAAAAAATATTCACAAAATTTGTATGTACTACACAACTTCATAAATAATCTTTCAGACATTGACCCCATCTTTGTATATCGTCATCTCATCTCAATTGAAGATTTTTTTAAAGAGGAGGAGAGACAAAAGATAAAAATAAATCACCCAATAAACAGTAATAGCCAGCAGCTTATCTCTACCGTAAGGCATAAATTATTACATCAGAGGTTCTTAAACGGTTGAAAAACAAAAAAACATGTCAGAATATTTCAATATTTTTCATTGTGGCAATTGTGGCATTCAAAAGAAGAATTCTGGAAACGATTCTCAAAGACGCAAACCAATATTTTTAGCACAGACACTTTTAACAGGGTAACAGAAAAAAAATTTTTGATGTTAACAGTTCTCTGTTAACTGCTCATTTGTTTAAAAGCTAATTATGGACTGTTTACTATGTCCATGGCAGAGATCAGCAATAAATATTCAAAACGATGAGTAGATTCGAGTCATACTTATAATTTCTGATACTTATACGCATTCATACATACATAATTGGCCATTACAACCCTTCAGTCAGGATTACGACCTAGCTTCTCACACCACTTATGTTGTGTGCGTTAATTTTATACATGAGTGGCGGGACCTACAGTTTTAAAGTCGACTCCGAACGACAGATTTTTGAGAAGCATTCCATGGCATTTTTATACTCTCAGAGTTTTTGCCAGAAATCTGCTGAGAGGAAGTCGCCGAAGAAATATTTTTCGCTTTTAATGTCTGATCTAGGATACGAACCCGGGTCTTTCGTCTAATAAGCCAACACACTACCCACTAGACCACGGCGACTCATACTTATTATAATATCACACTCATACTCAAAGTTTCAAGTACTCATCATACTCATACTTAAGAATACCCACGATGTTATTGACTTCGACTCTCCATGACTCCAAATATACACGAAGCATAAAATAAGTATGATTCGCATACGAACACTACAATACTCACAAGAAGGTTGTATATATGCTTTGCCTACTGTCTTTGTCTTTTCTTTCTTCTGTGTTTGTAAAAGCAAAACAACTAAGGCTGTAAATTTTGATGAATAATTCGCCTCACTCAAATCGGTATTTATAAGTACTTTTCTAAATTTATGAATCAGAATGAGTAGGCGTTTGAATTAAACATATTTCGAATGTTGTGAGTTTGATGTCAACGTTGTACTCATACTCATTGCAACCTATACTTGGGTGTATGTGAAGAAAAATTCGAATTTGAAAACCCAAGACGCAAACCATACATTTTAGCAGCGCCACATTTAGCGTTAACAACGCATAATTTGCCCTTAACAGAGCACTGTTAACTGTTTAACAGTATCCATTTGAGCAAGGTCACTTGTTTAGGAGGTAATTTTAGGGCATATAGTAGGTCTAGGAGTACCATATCATACTCTAGAGATTGTTCCAATGCCTCTTAATATAATCAGCAAAAAAGTCCTATACGAAGTGGTATGGAATTGTAAAAATTGTCTAGAAGATCAGTGGCCATTTGGGAGCATATAAGAAATAGTACACCATACAGACTATATGCAAATGGTAGTCCAGAGGGTCCTCTTTATGACCGTGGTAGTGGGATGGCTGAAATAATGAGTTGAGATATTGAATTTAAAAAAAAATCGATTTTTGACTAAAAATATATCAAAATTCTCTAGAAGAGTGGCAAAACCTACAGTTTAAAGTCGACTACGAACAACAGATTTCTGAGAAAATGTTCATGGCAATTTTTATATACTCTCAGAGTTCTTTTTTCCGGAAATCTGCTGAGCGGAAGTCGCCTAGGAAATATTTTTCGTATTTTGTTTTATTCGATATGTTTGACCTGGGGTTTGATCCAGGGCCTCACGTCTAATAAGCCAACACACTACCTACTAGATACTACGGCGACTACGGATATGAGAAGAAATACAAATTCTAGAGACTCGAAGACACAAACCAATATTTTTAGCATGGCCGCTTTTACTGTTAACAGAGGCATAATTTGATGTTAACAAATCCATGCTAACTCCTTAACAATGAGCTAATTATAGAATACATACTATGTCCGTGGGAAGAATACCACATTTAAACGAAGGTTTGACACCACAACATAAGTGGTGTGAGAAACAGCGGGCTTCTTGGGGACGATTGCTGTAGACTGTCTAATGGTGAAGGTATAGCACTGGCCATTTTATAGTCACCAGCAGCAACTCGTTTCCTTATCGTTCGCATCTTCCCTCTATCTGTCCACCTTTCCTAAAAAACCTGCACAATGCACTGCATGAGTAGGGGTCATCCCCTGAGTGCTGGTTTAAAAAAAAAAAACAAAAAAGTGATGGGATCAGGGCTGTTATTTCTTCAAAATATAGAAATTGTAGTCCAAAATCTCATTATCTCACTGGCGAGATAACCGTGCCCTCAAATTCCCAGTGTTGCATAGAGCACTGTCCAGCTCAAACTACATGTCATTGAGTGGGCTGGTCAACCAGTTAAGGCTAAAAGAAGTCGGGTAATCATTAACCTAGAGTGCCCGCCATTGAAACGATGATCCGTATCGATTCCCAAAATCAATCGAAAAATCGTGTCAATATTCTGGCGTTTTTGGTGCTCCATTGGTCTTTCAGAAAAGTAAGACTTTCGTGGCTCCTATGTGTTGGCTGTCATTGTATCGTTTAGTGTGAAGTTTTCCGCCAGACGTTTATACCAGAGTTGGTGCATATATTGATTGCATACAAGATACCTTAATACCTCAAATATAACAATTTCTAGATACTGTTACGAAATATAATTTAAGAGATTCATTTTAAATTTTTTGATTTAATTCACCTCACCTGCTGTTTATAGGTCAGACTTTCAGAAAGTCGCTTACCGGCCAGGATAGTGTTCATGTTGTCCTGTTTTCCCTCCAAAAATATGAATTTTAGAAACTACTATCAAAACTTTCCTCCATTTCCCATTCTCCCACCCCTTACCTACATTCCAATATCCTTTATTTCCTTCCTCCCATAAAGACAATTTACAATGGGTCCGGGTACTGTACTTTTCTTAACCGACAAGTGCACGTCCTTTGAGCTAACCTTACCTACTATCAAAACTTACTCTATTTGTATCGCAACAGATTTGTGTTAATTAACAGGGTTTATGTCTAGGCTTTAGACAAATTAGTAATTACAGTCGAACTTCTATAAATTGAACTACCATTATCCAGAGAAAAACTTCAATTTATGGGAACTTCAAGTTAAAGAAGCAAAATCTGATAGGATTTCAATCCAAGATGCTGTTACTGTGCTTCAACTTATGGAAAATTCAAGTCATAGAGGTTCAAATTATAGAAGTTTGACTGTATTTTGTCTTAACAAAACTTTTGCAGACTTTTGGCAACACTTTAGTTTCTCTCTCTATCTCTCTCTCTCTGTTTGCTTTTCTCACATTAAAATTAACGGCGTATGATAATTGAAACGTGTTTTAAAATTAAAACACCACCAGGTTGTTGGCTTTACTCTGAAGTCTGTTGTGTATCATCATCACTAAGATGATGATTTGTTTATATTGTTATTGTTGTTGTTGTTTCATTTAAAATATTTATTGCCTTTGTTGTATTACGTGCTTTTCTTTTGGCTCTTATGAAGTTTGTTTTTTTTTTTGTTGTTGTTCTTTTATTTTCAATTTTATTTTGATTTCTTCATGCGTCAGAAATTTGTTAAATTGGCTCACACAGTACAACACAACTACAGTGAGTGTTACTAATGTTGTTGGTTTTTGTATGTCATTGAAACAAGGCATGCCATATTGTTTATACTTATCATTGTTGTTGTTGTTTTTTTAAATTTTTTGGTATATTATGGTGGGGTATTCATTCATTCTTCTTACATCAGTGATCCCAAAACAATGACGGAAAAAAAGGTGTTTAACCACGTAACTATTCATCTTTTTGTTTGTTTTTTTTTTTGTCTCTTTAATTCTTATGCTAATTTGTTTTAATTTATAGGGAATTATGTTTATTTAATATTTTATTTATTATCGTTTGTTTGTTTCCCAAAAAAAGGGGGGAAAGAGATAATTGCCTAGAATTACAGGAATTTATGGAGTTAGATATGCATAAACAATTGGATGAATGTGGGTTTTTCTTTAGTCTAATAGACAGATAGAGGGCGTAAGATCTTAAACAGGGTTACCATTCAATAATTTAAATAAAATCGAATTGAAAAGATTCATTTTGAATACATTTTTCAATTTTAACACATTCGCCATACCAAGGACGAGTATACTCGTCTTGGCAATGCGGGATATATTGACAAAGACGAGTATACTCGTCCTTGGTAGCGAATGTGTTAAAATTGAAAAATGTATTCAAAATAAATCTTGGCAATGCGGGATACCCCGACAAAGACGAGTATACTCGTCCTAACTTAAATATATTATAACATGCAGGCTTTTGAATTAGCAAATTTTCTTTGCCAATCGACAATAGTGAATTTCTACGTGTTGCCAACTTTCGCAATGTGTCTCATTTTATTAAATTTTCTATATTTTATCCACCTACGTTAGTTTTTATTGGTTTTTCTACTAGAACGTACGCTAATACGAAAAAGAATATCGAGTCCTTCTGTCTTCCTATAGCCGACGACTAGTATATTCGTCTTTGGTTTTTTTTACCAAGAAATAACACGGTATTGGTAAACAAAAACACTCAAAATATAAATGACAATGGGAATGACTTCATATAATTTCGGTTTGGCAGCGAATGTGATAAATTTCAAGAAAAAAAATTTTTTTCATCGTCAAAAGTCAAGCTAAGTAAAGCTTTTTTGTATTTTTAAAAGACTTTGAACAATGTGATTGGGATTAAGTCCTTTTTAGCCAGTTTATAAATACTTTTTCGAACATTTCGGGCGATATCTTGATGATATCCTGAACAATTGTGTAAATACGGTCTTTGGCGTTGCCATACTAAGTCAATTTAAAATGTGAAATTTTCCATTTTTGAAATTTTTTATGCAATAAACAAAATCTCGATAGTGGTCTGTCAAATCACATACCATCCGGTGCATAATGTTGAATTGCTATCCAAAAACAATCGGAAATTATAGGGCCATAGCCCTATCAGCCCTTCAGTCAGAGCAACGACCCTTCGGTCAGAGTTACAACCCTTCAGTCTGAACTACAACCAAGCTTCTTACACCACTTATGTTGGCGGGATCCATAATTTAAATTCGACTTCAAACGACAGATTTTTGAGAAACTTTTCATGGCAATTTTTATTTACCCTCAGAGTTTTTGTCAAAAATCTATTGAGAAGAAGTCGCCTAAGATACATTTTTTTGTTTATCGTTTTGTAAAAGATGTCTATGCTGGCATTTGAACCGTGATCTTAACATACTACCTACTAGACTACGACAATTGCAGCATTATTGCTGTACTCAATTGACTTACTTTTAACATTCTATTAAAGTGGAGGCCTGAGATGGTGCCAGTAAGGCATAATGCAGTCAAATCATGGCCTAAACTCGGCTATGGATATGCTGTTCTACTGGAGAGATATGAATACATCCGATCGATCGATCGATTATAAAGTTCCTTATAACTTTCTGAATTGAACATTCGATTGTTGCAGTGACTTCTGGTCTAAAGATTCAGAGATTTCTTATGAGATCCTTTAAATTTCTACTAATAGCTTGGTAGGCTATGGAATGTTCGTTAAGAGTTCTGATCTGATCGGAGCACCAAAGTGTTTGCAAGTCATTTTGGTTATTGTGAAAGCGGCTCAATGATTGCTGCTGGGTGGCGTATATTTCACTTAAAATTACTCGGTTTACTTGAAATAATAGGGTCCTTAACGAAAGTATTTTTCATGAATACATTGAATTTCTTGGGAAAATTTTATCTCATTTAAAAGTAACTCTTTTCGGCCCATAGGCTTATTGTTGGAAAGTGCAGTGCTAACGAACTGGCCAGGGTCGTTGTACAGGGCATAGGTTCTACAGAAATAACAAGAAGGGATATCGATTCATTGGACATCCATCACACAATAACGATTCTTACATGGGTCACAGTCTTTTTAGGGGTCACGCCGAAGGACTAGGCATTCTAGCAAATGATTTCTACTGGAGCTATTTGGCTGAGTAGGAGAAAGAGATGACGCTTCAGCACATATGTCTCAGTTGGCTGTTTTTGTTCTCTCACTGTCTGACATGCTTAACCGATCCCTCTTGCGTAAGGATTGCTTCAATGCAAGATTTATTTTGCAATTTACATGGCATTTTGGCAAATGATTTCTTCAGGAGCTCTGGGTCTGAGGAGGAGAAAGAAATTGTTTGTTGTTCCAGTCACCTCATTTTGCTTAAAATGAAGAATATTCTTGATTTTTTTACCTTAAACGATCTCTGTTATAATGGCAAGATTTATTTTGGACTTGGGTTGATTTCCTCTAGGGGGTTTTTGAGCCCCGTGTTGAATATTAATTGTGATACCATAAGACCCCCAAATGCTGGCCTATGGGGAACCTCCTTCTAGAAGAAGTGCCCGCTACCTTACCTTACCTAACCTTTGCACGCTCAATATTAAATAAATGTTAAATGGGGTTACAAAACTTAGGAGTTATTTTGTTCTAGGAAACGAAATCTAAATCCATACCCCTTCATACTATTTCTAAAAAAAAAAAATCGGTTCTCTGAAATGTAATATTAAAAAATACTACAAACATGAAATTTAATTCCTATTGAAATCATAGTTGAACTTGGCAATTTGTTTTGTTGGCTCACTTTCATTGAAATGTAATTTAATGGAAATGAAAACTGATTGGGGTTTCGGTTACCAGTTATGCTACACAGTGATTGAAAAACATTTAAATTTCGTTGGAAAATTTTCATAATTAAACTACAAGGCAATCGCAAAAAAAAAACGAAACAAATGTTTTGTATTTACGAATAAAAAATCTAAAAAAAATAACACAACAAATGGAATGACGACGAATAATTCTGTTTAACTTATGCGATAAGCATTTGAAATGCGTATGAAATTTGAGTAGCAACAAGCGCAAGCCATTGTTTTATAAAAATTTATGAATAATTTCGTTTCCTTTAGAATTGTTATACATGAAATGCTCGATGACATCTTTAACTACTACGTAGTAGACATACATACACACACACACACACTCACGCTCATACGCAGTTATTTATAAACAAATCAAACGACGACCACCACACTTAAACATCAAAATGGACAATGGTAACCTGTTATTGTATGTGAGATATACAATGAAACTCTCTTTCACACACATACACAGAGATACAGAAAGTAAGAGAAAAGGAAAATTCTCCTTTATAATGCAGCCATGCATACACACACACATACATATATTATTACCCAAACATAGATAGAAAAAGAAAGAAAACATTTTGAAAATGTTTTAAAATTTTTATTTTTGTTTTGTTTTTTTATAATTGAAAGCAAAACTCCATGCACCTTTAGTTAATTTTAAAATTTTTTGAATATACATTCATACACACATATGCATGCAAGCATATATGTTGAGCTTCCATTTGATATGAGGTGTCATGTACGATTTTTTCTGTTCTGTTGTTTTCTCTTTCATAATCTATGGTAACGCATGTGTGCCCATACACACATGAAAAATGGAAAAAATAAATCGGTAAAGAATGGCTTCAAATGGAACGCTATTGATTAGAAATTTGTAAAGGAAATAATTTTTTAATTGAAACGATTTTTTTTTACAATTCTCTTCAAAGGAGAATTGATTACTCGAAAAGTCTACTTACTTTCAAATATTCATAGTGCCTTATTCGTTTCATAATTGGAAATAATTTACTCGAATAATTGGTTAATCAAATAATTGATTTCGCAAAGAAACGGTTATCCGAATAGTCGAGAATGCGAATAATCGAGTACACGAATAATCGAGTAATTTGGTACATACTTGAATGATTGGATTCTCAAATAAACACTTAATTGAATAATTGTATATCTTAAATCTTGTTACACTCAAATAATCGAGTATTCGAATAATACGATACCCGACTAATCATATATTCGAATAACCAGTTAATCGAATAATTTTATATCTTAAAATTTTTGTAACCTCGTACAGTTGGGTATTTGAATAATACGGTACTTGATTAATCGTATATTCGAATAATCAGTAAATCGAATAATCGTGTATCTTAAAATTTATAATTCTCGAATAATCGGGTATTTGAATATGCTGGTGCTTGAATGATCGGATATTCGTATAAACACTTAATTCAATAATTATGTATCTTAAATCTTGTTAAACTCGAATAATCGGGTATTCGAATAATACGGTACAAGTATTCAAAATAATCCGATATTCGCATAACCAGTTAATCAAATAATTTTGTATCTTAAAATTTATTAACCTCGAATAATTGAGTATTCGAGTAACACGGTACAAGTGTCCCACTATATACAAATTGTAGCCTAAGGTGTCCCTAATAAAACGCAACAAGTCGTATCTCCCGAATAATTTTGGAACTTAAGATATCGGCCTTCAAATATTTCCTATGTTAACAGTGGCTGGGTGGGACACGATTACATTCAATTAATCGATTATTTTTCTTATGCGATTAATATTATCTTTGATAAATAGTAAATTTAGCAGTAATTGTTTTTTATTGTTCTATTAATCGAATAATTTTTTTTATTCCATTAATCGTTTCATTTTTCTATTCGATTAATTTACACAAAAATTTTGAATATACCTTGTGGCTTAAGAATAAAAGAATTTAGTTTATGAAACGTATTTTTTTTAGTTTAATCGATTTATCTTGAATTTTTTTTTTTGTTGCAATAAATTATCGAATAATTGCCTTTTTTTATTCGATTAATCGATTTTTTAATATATTTAAAGGTTTTTATTTTGTAAAATATATTTTTTATTAGTTTATCATATTTCCTAAATTTTTAATGTATTTTATTTCTAATTATTTTTTAATTGTAAAAATTTATGAATTATTTCAATTTTTATTCGATTAATCAAAGAACATTTTAGAGCTTCCAGCTCTTTAGAAGTTTATTAATTAGTATAACATATATTTTATTAATTTTTTTATTCGATTAATCGATTAAATTTTCTATACGATTAATCGATTAATTTTTCTATATTATGATTGATTTTATTTTGTAAAATATATTTTCTATTAGTTTAATCGATTAATCGATATCATATTAATGAATAATTTCAATTTTTATTCGATTAATCAAATAACATTTTAGAGCTATCGCCTCTTTACAAATTTTTGAATCAAAATACCATGTATTTAATACAATATTTTTTTATTCGATTAATCGATTAATTTTTTAATTTTTTTTAATATATTTTGAGATTTTTATTTTGTAAAATATATTTTCTATTAGTTTAATCGATTAATCGATATCATATTTCTTAAATTTTTGATGTATTTCACTTCTAATTACTTTTTAATTGTAAAAATTTATGAATAATTTTAATTTTTATTCGATTAATCAAAGAACTTTTTCGAGCTTCCACCTCTTTAGAAATTTTTGAATCAAAATACCATATATTTAATACAATATTTTTTATTCGATTAAACGATTAATTTTTCTATACGATTAATCGATTAATTTTTGAAATTTTTGGAAAATATTTAGTGGTTTTTATTTTGTAAAATATATTTTCTATTAGTTTAATCGATTAATCCATATCATATTTATGAACAATTTTAATTCTTATTCATTTAATCAAAGAACATTTTCGAGCTTCCACCTCTTTACAAATTTATGAATTAATATGAAATATATTTTAAACAATTTTTTATTCGATTAATCGATTATCTATGTAACTATGTTTCGTTTCCATGTTTATTTACATTTTTTTTGAAGATTAATTGATTGATTGTGTACCCATAACTAATATAGAGTAACTGCCTTTAAATGAACTCATTTCTATTCCGTTGTAATATTTCAATTCAATTTTAAACGCACATTTTTAATTTCATTCAGCTTCACACACATACTTGGACATGTACATCCATGCATGTGAATGTATGTGTGTATGGTATATGGCTGCACGCACAATATAGAGTTGAGAGGGGGAAGGGGGGTTTTTCTGTGGTTTGTTTAATTTTGAATTTTCTCTAGACAAACACGCGTAAACGTAATTTTATGTTTTGTTGTTGTTGTTTTTGCTATTTCATTTTCTTAGAATGATACACGTTTTCTATAACGAATTTAAATAATGACAACATGTAAACGCTGGTAAAATTGTATTGTGCGTGTGGTACACATGAATGTATGTGTTGTATTTCGATTGTTGTGCTGTGGTGATGAGGTGAGTAGCTCTGGGGGGACTTTAAACTCTTGCGTATCTGACCTAAAATGTTAGCGAAGCTTAAAAAAAAAAAAACGAAATAAAATAAAATAAAAAACAACAACAAAAAACAATAACGATTTTCACATTTTCTACAAAATTCGTAATCAAACTTTGTAAAATGAAAACGAGTAAAAAAAAATTTAATTTAATTTCATTCGCACTCGCATTCGTTTCGTTTTTTTTCCACAAAGAAACTGAAGCCATTTATTTGCTTTTCTCATGAGTTTTGAGCTCGAAAATGAAAAAAAAAATTGAAATAGAAACGAATAAAAAAAAATAATTTTTTTTTTATTTTTTATTTCGCAAATTACACAGAAAACCTTGACTCGGCAACAAAAGAAACTTTTTTTCTGAAATAATAAAATTTCTGTAAATGAATATTTTTTTTTTTAGTTTTTTTTAGTTAAATTATCAAATAATATTACAAAATATATAATTACAGGGTGTTACAATTAATTTAGCAGATTTTTTTTTTTTTTTAATTAAATTTTTTTAATTTTTGCTACCCTCATTTGCAACTAACAAATCCGAGTTTATCAGTTATTTTTTGATAATTTTTTTGGTACAGTGTTCCAGTTTTATGTCTAGGCACTAACAACTTTTTTGCTTTTGAAAATGCTTTAAAAAAAATTCCGGATTTTCTCCAATTTCTTTTTTTATTTAAAAGTACAATCTTTCCGATTAATAATGGAAAATAATTTCATTAGAATGGCTGCCTCGGCTGGCCATGCCTACACGATCACTCCAATTTTTAAGTACATTATCGATTGTGTGCAGCTGTATTTCACCAATTGCTGTACGAATATTGTCCTCTAAAGCATCAATTGTCTCGGCGTAACATTTATCTTTGACGGCAGCACCCCACAAATAATAGTCCAACGGTGTCAAATCGCAGTTCCAAAATGGCCAAACGACATCAGTTTTTGCGGCTGATAATGCGATCTTTAAAAACATGGCGTAAAGTATAGAGTGTAGCTTCGGCTGTGTGTTACGTAACAGCGTCCTGTTGACACCAAATGTTCCCAATATTCTCCTCTTCAATTTTTGTGAACAAAAATTTCGTTCAACATGGCCCGATAACGATCGCCTTTGACTGTAATGGCCACTCCTTGCTCATTTTCGAAGAAAAATGGCCCAATTATGCCTCTGGAACAAAATCCGTACCAAATAGTGACTTGTTTTGGATATGTCGTCTTTTCGTTATATGCGTGCGGTCTTCCTGTGCCGTTTTGGGTGCGTTGGCATTCCAATGTATACGTGCGGGTTTTTTGTGCCCTAAATGCCACAATTTTGGTTGTTTACATACTCGCCAAGATCAAATTTGAGCTTCATTTTTTGATTTTATGATTTTTTCTTTTTTTTTTCTTGCCAAAATCGATATCTTCTGTAAGTCGATTGCGAAAACGCATTGGATGCTCAATTAGCTTCAACTTTTGAACCAATTGGACTTTGTATGGCATCATGGTGCCAAGGTCTTTATGCAAAATTCATCTCAATAATGTCTCCGAAATGTTCAAATTGCTGAGAATGTCGGTGAATTGATATTGATGGCGCTTCACGTACACTTTTTGCCACAGCAGCAATATTCTCGGGTGTACGCACTGTTTTGGCTTTTCACGCTTTGGTTTGTCGATGAGGATGCCAGTTTCTTTCACTTTTTTCACATGTTAACGAACATACGGAGCTGACGGTGCTCTTATTCTTCCAAAAAAAAAATCCGTACGCAATTGTCGCACACATTCTGCAACATTACCATGATTTTCAAAGAAATGTTGCAATATTTCCTAGCGTTGTTCAAGGTCAGACATCAAAACGAAAAATATTTCTTCGGCGACTTCCTCCCAGCAGAGTTCTGGCAAAGACTCTGAGAGTAAAAATGGTCATGGAAAACTCCTCAAAAATCTGTCGTTCGGAGTCGACTTTAAACTGTAGGTCCCGCCACTCATGTATAAAAATAACGCACACAACTTAAGTGGTGTGAGAAGCTAGGCGTAATCCTGACTGAAGGGTTGTAATGGCCAATTATGTATGTATGTTCAAGCGCATACACAAGCATATTGATCAACGGAAGGATAAAACTAATTATCTGTCAAATCAGACATGAGCTAAGTGTTACCATTCACGAAATAAGCACTAGTTGAAAAAAAAGAATCGTTAGATGATGGACCCGATAGTTGCTTTGCTGTTGTGATGGCATAAACAAACCGTGGTGCATGGTTGATATTTCAAATTCTTTTTAATTTAATCTGTGATTTCGAAGTTTTTTTTTTTTTAATAAAAAAAATTCTCAGCTTTTGTATATTTTTCTACAAATTTGTTGTGGTTGTTGTTGTTTTTGTTGTATTTTTTTCTCCAAAAGAGAGTTATTAATATAATTTATTTAATATATCTCAGGAGAATTGTAAAATAAGTGAACAAAACAGATGCCAGAAAAGTAATTTTGAAAAAAAAAGAAAAATTTTGCACCATAAGCTGATGACAGCAATAGAGAAGAGCAGTAGATGTAAGGTGGTGAGTTCTGTTTGCTTCTGTTGCTGATAAGGCTGCTGCTGCTGTTGGTGTTGGCGTTACTACTGAAAAAGCCACTGCTGTTCTGTGGTCATATCGTTATGATAAATTCCAATTCATTCATATTTTTCAATTTAATTTTAACAAAAAAAAAAAAAGGAATTATTAAAAACAATTTTTTAAAATACAGATTTTTTAATTAAAATTGTTTGTTTTTGTTTGTGGTGTCTGTATGTATGCATATCTGTGGGTATTTATTTTACATGTTTTCCCTTTCGTTTTTTTTTTTCATCTTAAATTCAGTTTTAAAAAATTTAAAAAATTTTTTTAAGGTTTTGTTTCTTTGTTTATTTTATAAAAAATTCTTTTTTGTAATAAACTAAAGGATTTTTTTATATAAAAAAAAAAAATATTTTCTATTGTGGTTTTTGATTGTAGAAAAATTAAAATTTTTCTTTATTTTTCTGTTTTTTAGATTTTAAAAATAAATCATCTACACACAAAAAAAAAACTTAAAATAAAATCTTCTATTAAAATATTGTTCAATTAAAATTCTTTTCTAAATAAAATGTGGTCTATAGAATAGAGATTTTTTAGAGAATTTTTTTAATAATCTTACAAGCAAACAAAAATAAAACCCTTTAGTCAGGATTACAACCTAGCTTCTCACTTCACTTATGTTGTGTTAAAAAATTGCTACACTTTGTCATAAAAATTCTTATCACACTGTCTCATATAAAAAAAGAATTTTTATGGAGTATTTTTTAAATGAAGCAATATTAATGATAAAATAAATAAAAAATAAAATAAAAAATTACTTACAACACTAATTAACAAATTGTTTACCAACATTAAGTACTTAAAAAAAAAGAACGTAGTAATTAAAATGCCACAATTAAACAAAAAAACAAAAAATATAAAAAAATGTTAGAAAGTACAGATAAAAACGATTTTAAAATCGATTTTTTAAATTAAAATTGAAATTAAAAAATATCAGAGACAATACAAATAACACGACTAATTACAGAGCGAAAAAGCGAAATTTATTTGCACAACATTCGAACGGGTAAATGAATGTACAGACAGTGTTAGACAAAATTAAAAACTCATTTCAAATTTGTGGTAGTAAAAAACAACAAATGTTATACTGCGTTCAGACAGGCACATTTATTGCGTAAATTGCAATAAACGCCATTATTAAGCTCAATATTTCATATAAAGTTTCAATTAATTATTGCGCCATAAATACGCAAATTGTTATAATATTGAGTAAAACTTTAAATACAACACTCACATATGTACGTTCAGTGAGGATATTACAATTTTCCCAACACTTTCAATTGATATTTGACAACTTAAATGTCAACAAGAAAGAAAACATAACAAAAAAATAACAACGGTTTTGTTTGCCGCTGTCAAATAAATATTGGGTCTGAACACTTAAAATATTGTTCTCAAATAAACGAATATTAACTCAATAAAAGTCCCTATCTGAACATAGTAGAAAGCAATAATTGAGAATACTTTATACTACGTTCAGACAGGCAACTTTATTGAGCCTATATTCGTTTATTTGCGTAAAATATTTTAAGTGTTCATATAGATAGTATACGCAATATTTATTTGAAAGTGGTAAACAAAACAGCTGGTGGTTTCAAAACATTCTTTTTAATTTTTTTTTGTAGTTGTTCTTGTTGACATTAGAGTTGTCAAATATCTATAGAAAGTGTTTGGAAAATTGTAATAAAATTGTAATTATTGCACAATAATTAATTGAAACTTTATATGAAATATTAAGCTCAATAACGGCGTTTA
This sequence comes from Sarcophaga peregrina, assembly GCA_014635995.1. Lineage (NCBI taxonomy): Eukaryota > Metazoa > Arthropoda > Insecta > Diptera > Sarcophagidae > Sarcophaga > Sarcophaga peregrina. The sequence goes on from CM025791.1 coordinate 94,638,433, forward strand.
TTGTGTTTATTTACGCAATAAAAGTACCTGTCTGAACATAGTATTAAATGTTTTTAAAATAATTTCAATTTAATAGAAATATCATAAAATTTTTATAAATTTCTACTAAATTTTGTTTTTCTTTCAAATTTTTTAAATTTTCCTAACACTTTCAACTGATATTTGACAACTCAAATGTCAAAACAACAACAAAAAAAAAAAAAAAAAGAAACAATAAAAAAAACAGTGTATTATTTACCACATTTAAATAAATATTGCGTATATTATGTGTTTGAACACTTAAAATATTGTACTCAAATAAACGAATATTGATTCAATAAAAATATCTGTCTGAACATAGTATTAAGCAAATAAAAATTATATGGCAATTTTAATTTGATTTTTCTGATTGTGAGGAGACATCTTATTGTTCAAATTCTAACAAGTTGTTTAAACAAATAATTTAAAATGGTGCCTAATAATATATAATAAGTATGAAGATCAATTTGATTTTATAAACCTAAGACACAAACCAAGCATTTTTATATAGAATCAGTTTTGATATTAACAGACGAAATTTTTATGTTAAGAGACCAATATCAGCTATTTAGCAGAGCCAACAACTAGTAGGCTAGTTGTTTAACCCGTAAATTATCCCGTTAAAGTTGACTTTACTTAAAGGTTACTTTAGCCACTTTTTCCTTCCTCCCCTAAGGACAATGTACAATGGGTCAATTTCGACCTCCGGGTACTGTGCTTGTCTTGACCGACAGGTGCACGTCCTCTAACCTAACCTAACCTAACCTTACTTTAGCTAAAGTGAACTTTAAAGTCACCTTTACCTTCTTTTCATTATTACAACCTACTGATAAAATAAAGTTAACTTTTTAAAAAATATCGCAATGCAGGAGCAATGTCGATAACACTGCTCAATTAAATAAGTGTCTTTTTCAACGTAGTAGCAACGACGTGATTCGTTTCATTTTGTTTATGTTTGAAGTTGCCACATTGAAAAAAATATATAATATGACAGGCTCAAGCATAACTTTAAAAGTTACCGGTAGGATGATACTACCTTTAGCTTAACGCTCACTTCTACCATATTGTCCACTTATAATAATAATAAAAATCAATTTATTTGCTGGTCAAAATACTCCCTTCAGTTAACGGCAAGTTTTAATAATGGCCCTTAATGTTATAATTATTACTACTTCTGTTTTTTGGTTTGCGTCTTGGATTTTAAAAATCGAATTTAACTTCACGCACACATACCCGTAGTATACATAAATGGAAAACTTAATGTGTCCCTATGAAAACGTTGTCATGTCCCCCTACTAATACAATGTTCAGACATGCACATTTATTGAGTCAATATTCGGTTTATTGATTACAATATTTAAAGTGTTTAGGCATAAACTGCTTATTTAATATTCATTTGACAGCTGGTGAACAAAACAGCTGGTTGTTCCAACGACATGGTTTCTGTTTTCTTTTTGGTTGCCAGATATTAATAGAAAGTGTTCGGAAAATTGTTTTATGCTCACTGAATATACTTATGACAGTGCTGTATTTCAAGTTTCAATCAATATTATAACAATTTATGCATTTATTGAGCAATAATTAATTTTTGTATGAAATATTGAGATCAATAATGCCGTTTATTGGGATTTACTCAATATAAGTGCCTGTCTGAACATAGTATAATAGTGTCATTGTTACCCAATAATCCGGGGGTATATTAGACGATTTCATTTGATGTCGTGGGTAATATTAGGGTCTTGTTATGTAAGGGCGGTAGTACTTCTTGGAAAAGCACTCAAAAGAAGAAGAAGAAGTATTAATAGCAAAGTGTTTTCTTCACTCAATTTAGATGGAAATTAATGTGCGTATCAATCAAATACGCAGTTTCTTTATCAAGGATATGAAAATTTGGAAAAAAAAATATTCAAAAACTTTATCTGAACTTTGACAAAGTAAATATTACCCCACCTCCCCAACCACCTAAATCATATCGGTAATTAAGTTAAGCAAGTTAATAAATGGAAAAGTTTAAACCTCCAACTTCCAACTGGCTAATGATAATCAACACATTTTATTACAATTTACATGGAATTTAAATCATAACAACAAATAAAAACAAAGAAAAATATTAAAAAGTTTCTTTAAAAAATAGAAGAAGAAGAAAGAAAACTTTTCGCCATAAATAATTTTAAAAATGAAATCTTCCAGTCCCCTTCCATTCTGCTTCTAAGTAAATGCTTTTACTTTGCTTGCCTGCCTGCCTGGCTGCCTGCTCTGTATGCCCTCTTAATGGCAATTTTTCTTTGTGAAAACACATCAACAGCAGCAGATAAAATTTTCTTACATGAGATACAATGAGTCAAAAGTAGATACAAACTATTAACGACCAAGTGATTGCCATGACTGGCTCTTGGCGCTGCTGCTTTCAACTCCATTAAAGTCGTAACAAACACTGTCACTGCCAAAAAAAAAAGGAGCAATAAAGGGCATGTCAGAGGAGGGGTTAAAAGCAAACGGAAAATACTGACAGATATTACATTAAAAATAATGAAAGAGAGGAAACAAAATCAACAAATAATAAGAAGAAAAATATGTAACAAAATAAAGTACGATTACAATTACACACTTGAACTGTTGAAATTTGTAAAAAACTCTTTCAAACATTGAAAGGAAAATTGGAAAAATTTGAAAGAAAAACAAAATTTAATAGAAAATTTTATGATTTTTGTATTAAATTGAAATTATTTTAAAAACATTTAATACTACGTTCACACAGGTATTCTTATTGCGTAAATCGCAATAAACGCCATTATTGAGCTTAATATTTCATATAAAGTTTAAAATTATTGCGCAATAATTACAATTTTCCGAACACTTTCAATTGATATTTGACAACTCAAATGTCAACAAGAACAACAACAAACAAAATTAAAAAAATGTCGTTGAAACCACCAGCTGTTTTGTTTACAACTGTCAAATAAATATTGCGTATGCTATCTATCTGAACATTTAAAATATTGTACGCAAATAAACGATAATAAAAGTGCCTGTCTGAACGTAGTATAAAGTATTCTAAATTATTGCTTTTTACTATGTTCAAACAGGGGCTTTTATTGTCGTTTATTTGCGTACAATATTTTAAGTGTTCAGATATTTCAAATAAAGTTTCAATTAATTATTGCGCAATAATTACAATGTTATTTCAATTTTCCGAACACTTTCAATTGATATTTGACAATTCTAATGTCAATAAGAACAACAACAAACAAAATTAAAAAAATGTTGTGGAAACCACCAGCTGTTTAGTTTACCACTGTCAAATAAATATTGCGTATATTATTTATCTGAACACTTAAAATATTGTACGCAAATAAACAAATATTGCCTCAATAAAAGTGCCTGTCTGAACATTGTATAAAATATTCTAAATTATGCATTTTACTATGGTCAGACAGGTACTTTTATTGAGTTAATATTCGTTTATTTGAGTACAATATTTTAAGTGTTCAGACGCAATATTTATTCAACAGCGGTAAACAAAACAACTGGTTGTTTCAACAACATCGTAGTTTTTTTTTTTTGTTATGTTTTTTTCTTGTTGACATTTAAGTTGCCACATATCAATTGAAAGTGATCGGAAAATTGTAATATGCTCACTGAACGTACTTATGACAGTGTTGTATTTGCGCATATTTATTGCGTAATAATTAACTGAAACTTTATATGAAATATTGAGCTCAATAATGGCGTTTATTGCGATTTACGCAATAAGAGTGCCTGTCTGAACATAGTATTAATGTGTGTGGAGTTTAATTAATTTTTTTTTATCTAAGACACAAACCTAAAACTTCAGCAGAGGAAATGTTGATGTGTATGAAGATAAATTAGAATTTTTAAATTCAAGATGTAAACCAAAAATTTTAGCAGCGTCATATTTGGCGTTAACAGAGCAACATTTGCTTTTAACAGAGCAATGTTAGCTGTTTAACAGTATCCATCTGTAGAAGCCCACTTGTTTAGCAGCTAATTTTAGAACAACACTAGGTCTATGAGTACTATATCATACTCAAAGGAAGATGCCAAGACCTCTTAATATAATCTGGAAAAACGTCCTAAATAAAGTGTTATGGTATTAAGAAAATTGGCTTTTGAAATTATATAAATTTTTTGATTAAAAATTCTTTAGAAGATCTGTGGCCATTTTGGTACACCATACAGGCTAAATGCAAATGGTAGTCCGGAGCATGCTATTTCGAATCGTAGTAAAGGAATATTTCGAATAATATTGTGATTTCAAAAATTCTGTTATTAATCTCAAATAATAATGATCATAAGGATAATTTAATTTTGGAGTAATCGGCTGTAATAATTGGCGAAGTACAAGACTAATCTTCACACTGTCGTCTTTGTTAATATCAGAACTAGCTTTGTTAGTGGCAAATTGCCACTTTGGCAATGATAACAATTTACTTTAATTGTTATTACTCTTTACAATTCTTCCGCGTACACAATAGGAATTGTTTAATAGATCTTTATTTATAACATGCCTTCATATCACAATTATTCTATTCGCACACACCGTGTCTTTACACAAGACCGACTGAATTCTTACTGAATCGCAGTTTGATGAATGCACTTGAAGAAGAATGTCTTTGCCTTCGCAAAATTTTTATAAATGTGAACAAGTTGCAAGCGAAGTCGCCGTGGTCTAGTAGGTAGTGTGTTGCCTTATTAGACGTAAAAGCCAGGGTTCGAGTCCCAGGCCAGACATCAAAACAAAATACAAAATGTATTTTTTCGGCGATTTCCTCTTACCAGATTTCTGGCAAAAACTCTGAGAGTAAATAAAATTGGCATGAAAAGTTTCTCATAAAATCTGTCGTTCGGAGTCGACTTTTTTAAACTGTATGTCCCGCTACTTATGTATAAAATTAACACACGCAACATAATCAGTGTGAGAAACTAGGTCAATAATCTGACTGAAGGGTTGTAATGACCAATTTTGTATGTAAACAAGTTGTTTATTGTTGTTTGTGTATTTTGTTTACGTAGTCGTTGAAGTGTTGCTGTTTCCTGTATACTCGTTTATTCCTTATTTTATCCAGCACTGTTATTGTTGCTTGTTTACTTGTTTATCCCCCTTTTTTTATACTGATGTTGTTGTTATACTTTTGTTTATCCGTTGATCATGTAAACAAGTCCATTGTTTTTGTTTTTAGAGCTTTTGTTTATTGTTTTAAGAACATCATTTCCATTTTGGACTCCCAAAAATTTAATAAGAAAATTGCATTTACTTTAGGCACTTAAATTTACTGTGTATGTTTATCCTCTTCTCCTAATATTGCATTAAGAAAAGAAAAATAAAAAATCTGTCATCCAGAAAACTCTTTAAATTAAAAAACTTTCTAGACGTTGTTTCTTTCAAACACTCGTCTTCACGTCGAGAAACTTGAAATTTTCGCAATACGAATTAATAATTTTTTTTATATTTTTTTTTATTATTCGAGTGTCTACAATTTGAAATTGTTTAGAAATTCGTGAATGGGAATTTCAACAATAAAAGATCTCGTGGCATGCGTGTGTGGAAAACCAAACAAATAAACAAACGACGTCTGGGACCAGTACTTCTGTAAACAATGCCAGTAAAAACAAGACGAATTTAATGAAAATTAAAGGCAAGGCGGCAGTGTTATGTTGCACGAGAGTAGTTTCTTGTAAGATTACAAGAAAACCGCAATAAGAAATTGTTTTCCGACACCACCCCCCCGTTTGTTGTTTCATCAAGAATTTATTAATGAGAGAGAAAGAGAGAGAGGGAAAGGATTTTAAATGGAAAACCAACCAAAAGACAGACCAAAAGGAAAAACAAAATTTTTCTGTATTTTTTTTTGCTTTTAATTGAAGTGTGCAAATGGAAATTGCCAAGTGGTGTGGTGTGATGTGGTGGTAGTGTTGATGGCATTAAGGGAAATGATCCTTTACGCAGCTCTGCACTTTCCAAAAATTGTGTGTGCAAATACAAAAAAATTTAATGATTTTCACCTTTAGAGATATTAAATTTAAAAGTTGGGATTGTTTTCAAAGTAGGTAGACGTTGTGGGGGTCATGATTCAAACCCCGTGACAGACCGCTCCAATGAAACGAAACGTGAAAAAGTATTTCTTCGGCGACTTCCTCTCACAGCAGATTTATGATCAGACGTCGACACAAAGAGAACATGAGCACAATATGTGACTGTACTTGTGAGAAGCATGTGTATAAAATATAATGTGTATATATATAAAATTGTTAGTAATATTTTCAAGTGTAACCTAATATGTGTATGTGAGTGGAAAGTGGAAAATGTACAGTGCCACATCCCTAAAGAGTACGTATTTAACTTGACAAATATTCTTCCAAAAATAGAGATCATTATTCATTGAATATTAGTGAATTCTACTATAATATTTCTCTGGGTGTATAATTCAAAACTATAAAATAGGGACATGAGACTTTTTTTACAAAGTTGGCTAGCAACCGAATGCGCTCTTTTTAACGAACATTGTTGATGTTCATGTCCTATGTGTGCAAAAAGCCGAAGATGTTCGGCTCCCGGGGTCTATTTAAGACAATAGTTGTGAGTGTAAATAAAAGATCTCCATGAAAAGGGTTTCCAAGTCGACTTTAAACTGTAGGTCCCGCCATTTATTTTGAATGAATCCCAACTCTAGCTTTTTCATGCTCTTTATTATTCGCCATCTGCTATTCACAGGCAGCCATTCACTCTCTGCGCCATATAGCCCTTTGAATTACCCAGTGTAAGGTAAGCCCCTTTGATATGATCTGTTAGTGGTGGGTTTAAACTACTTCCATTTATCTGGTGGCCTGCTACGTTCGCCATCATGCCCAGATGATGTCTGTTTTGAAGTGCAGGGTAGTCCCATAAAAACTGTTGAACCGATTTCGTTTCTTCCACAACCTGACAGATTCTGCAGTAGTCCTGGTGAATCAGTTCGAAATTGTCAGCTAAACTGCCAATAGCTGAGTGTTCCTTTAGAATACCTGTTATATTGTGAACCGTTGTCTTGTAGAACTCAAGTACAAACATAACATAATTGTTCATTACAATCCTTTAGACAGGATTACGACCTAACTTCTCAGATCCCTTATATAGTATGCATTAATTTTATATGTACATGAGTGGCGGGACTTATTTACTTCTCAGAGTTTTTGCCAGAAATCTGCTGAGAGATGAAGTCGCCGAAGATAGATTTTTTCATATTTTCGTTTTGATGTCTGACATGGGATTTGAACCTTTGGCTTTACGTCTAACAAGGCGACTCACTATCTACTAGACTATGGCATCGAACTTCCTAATTTTGGTTGCTGTCCACTGCGGGAAGCAAGCAGCTATGCTAGACCACCTATTATGGCTTATTGAATTCCATGCTGTTTTTTTCCAATTCAGAAAAGTATTCTAGTAGGGGCTTAGCAGAGGCGGCTGTTGTGTCCAAGTATACGGTGTTGAGAGCCTATGCAACTCTTGACGCCATTTGACTTTACAAAATGGTATCCTGACGCTTTGATTGCTGCTTGACTGGCCATACATATGTTCGATTTCGAGGAGGTAATCTGAATGACTCGTTTAGCGCCATTTTATAAAAATAAACTCCAGATCCCGTGGTCTAGTAGGTAGTGTGTTGGCTTATTAGACGAAAGGCCCGGGTTCGTATCCCAGGTCAGACATTAAAACGAAAAATATTTCTTCGGCGACTTCCAAATTTCAGGCAAAGACTCTGAGAGTAAAAATAAAATTGCCATGAAAAAGCTTCTCAAAAATCTGTCGTTCGGAGTCGACTTTAAACTGTAGGTCCCGCTACTCATGTATAAAATTAAAACACATAAAATAAGTGGTGTGTGAAACTAGGTCAATAATCCTAACTGATGGGTTCTAATGATCTATTATATATGTACTCCAGATCCAGTTCCACCTTCCATTTTTGAGACATTGGCGAAGATCATTACACCACCGTTACTGAAGACTGCTTCAGCAATACATGTTTCCTGTGCAGGAGAGTTCTCTCTGTGTGTGTGCGTGTGTGTGTGTATTCGAAAACACTGTCTGGTAACACCACATAATATAAAATTCTGGCAATGCCAGTTCAACTTCATGCAGCATTAAAGCATAGGCTGGAACGTTCATACATACATAATTGGCCATTACAACCCTCCAGTTAGAATTACGACCTAGCTTCTCACACCACTTATGTTGTGTGCGTTAGTTTTATACGTGAGTGGCGGGACCTACAGTTTAAAGTCGACTCCGAACGACAAATTTTTGAGAAGCTTTTCATGGCAATTTTTACTCTCAGAGTCTTTTCGGGATACGAACCTGGGCCTTTCGTCTAATAAGCCAACACACTACCTACTAGACACAGCTGGTACGTTCGGATGGTGCAAATTTGCCTGCTTACACGGCAAACGTGCACGTTTGGGTACTTGCCATTGCATACTGAGTACTTTTGTCAGACAATGTGCTCTTGTCTTTATGAATCATTACTGTTGTTATGTAGATAACATTGCTGTTCTATAAAGGAGGGATATTGGAAATGTAAAACACTTCGGGACAAGGGAAATTCAAAGATTGTAGTGTCCTGACTTGGAAGTCTGTATGTGGCCAGACTGATATCTCAGTTTTCTGAAGCAATTTCTTGCGATTCACAACAAGTTAAAATAATTTACATCTTGAGAATCGTGTTGAGAATTAATGAAAATTGAAGAATGGATGGGATACCGTCCAGTAAGCAATTTGAAAGAAAGAAAAAATATGAAGGGGAGTAGATAGGATCGGCACGAGAGTGATATGGGTACGTTAAGTCATGAAAATCTTCTTATAAAAAATTCTTGTACTTGCCGTAGTTGATGAATGCCCCTACTATACGCACTTTATTTACATACGTACAGTGCACGGCAATGTGTAGAAGAAGAAGATACTTGGGATATGAAACAAGAATTTTTTTTATTTTCTGTATCTCTTTTAGTTTTTTTTCTTTTTCCTTTTTAAATCTGTGTTCTATGTTGTTCTTCCTTTTGTTTTTTTTTTGTTTTTGTAATGATATACACACACGGTGCTGTCTTGGCTGTCATTTCATTGCCTTGATACACCCTAAAAAGAAAGAATAACAAACGCCAGCTGTTTACAATGTGTGCCAGAATGTTGTTGCTTGAAACATCAGCATCAGTGTCAGCGGCAGCGACAGTATCAACATCATCATATTCTTCCCTTATCCTTTATAAAAATTCAAATTCATAATGATTGTTATGAACATCATAATCATCATCATTATCATTCGCATCATTGGCATATCCATTCGTATTCGCATCATGGTGAACGTATTCATCATAAAATTTTATCACGCCATTCTTATTGTTGTTGTTGTTTAAAGTAAAACTTTCTTTTCTCATCTTCTTCTTGTTCTCATTTTCTTTCTTCGTCCATTTACTTCTTTAGTTCTTTTCTTCTGCTTCCTTTTTTTCTCTTGTGGTTTAATTTTCTTTTGTCGAGTCCCTTTCTTTTTTACTTATTTTTCTGGAAGAGGGCATAAGTAATACAACCAATTTGGAATTCTTTACGGGTTCGCTTTATTCTTTTTTTGTTGTTTTCTTAATTCTACCAGAGTGTGGCACTCTCTCTCTCTCTCTCTCTGCCTCTGCACATACAATATCTGTCATAAATTTGTCTTTTATATGTACACACTCCGTCTTCGTGTTGTTTCTTGTTTTCGGGGTAATTTATATTCGTTTTATTTTTTGTTGTTGTTGTTGTTGCTGTTATTTATCTCCTCTAGTTGTCGCTGTTAAAAAAAAAACAATCGATTGTTGCATTGATGGATACACTTTTTATTTAAAACAGAGACGAAGAAGACAATAAACAAACGAAGAAACGAGTGTTAAGTACTCGGAAAGACAGACAGACAGAGTAGTGATGACGCCTAAATTGTGTGATTCATCAAGTATTGTGTGCTACTTTCAATTTTTACTTCAATTGTTTACGCCTGCAATGTCGTGAAGTTCAAATTTATCTATTTAGAGGGTGAGAGAGAGAGAGAGTGAGAAAAGGAGAGCGAGAGGGAGGAAGAGATCGGGAGAGGGATAGAGAGCCAGGGAGAGATCGGGAGAGGGAGAGAGAGCCAGGGAGAGATTGGGAGAAAGGGAGAGAGACAAAGAGAGAGAGAGAGACAGGGAGGGAGAGAGAGAGGGAGAGACAGCGAGAGAGAGAGAGAGCGGAAGAGAGAGAGCCAGTTAACCTAGGCCAAGTGCAGTAGGCTATTAGATTCTTTAAAACGTTCAAGTCCCCAGGATCGCATGGTATTATTCCATGTGACATTCAGCATAGAGAGGAAATTATTCTCCCCTGGCTGCTTGTCATCTATAGCCTTCTTTATATCCCGTGGAAATAGAGAAGAGGTTGTCTTCATTCCCAAGGTTGGGAAACTGTCTTCCTTCCTTCTGAAGATACTGGAAAGACCATCACCCCAACATGCCTACACGAGGGGTAAATCAGTGGAGACTGCACGGTATTCCCATATCTGTCGGATGGAAAAGTCCTTGCGCGTTAAAGAATACACTCTGGCCATTTTTCTGGACATTGAGTATGCATTTAACAACGTCAACCCTCATGCTATAGTTAAGGTTCTTAATTCTCTCAACCTGGATCAGAATCTGGTCAGGTTTACTGAGCTCCTTATCAAATCGAAAATAATAACCTTCTTAGCGGGGGGGGCCCTAACAGTGTCAGAGAATTGTCTGCAGAGGTACACTACAAGGCGGTGTTCTATCTCCACTTCTCTGGAATTCCACAGTCAATTCACTCCTGAGAAGATTCGAATCCTCTGACGATATTGCCATAACAGCGTCGGGAATATGTGCGCAGACACTGTCTGATAAGCTAAACATGCATTATCAATTATACTGGATTGGTGGCTATCTGTTAATACCTGAGACACAATTCTTTTCACTGGAAATATGAGGTCCCGATCTTCACTCTTCCTAATATAAACGGGTCCAGACTCACGCTGAATCCCTAGGTTAAATATCAAATAGGAAGAGAGAGAGAGAGAGATGATGACGTTGAAAGAGATCAACTGATAGGCAACTGCCTGTTAGGATGATACAGTCCTATTATGCAGTACTATCTGGAGTAGAATTGTTGATTCTATTAAGTACCGTATGGAACTTGCTTTGAAGTTGGTTAGCAAGATGGCATCTTGTCGTGGCGTAGTGTAAATCCCGAGGAAGCATGATGCATGCTAAATTTTGCAATCAGGGCTGAGGCTCACTTCTTCTTTTAAATAGAAATCCGTACTGAAAGCCAAATATATGGAAAGCCATGAAAACTATGTTTGTTATAAAGTCCTAAGGTGAAAATATAGTCATTTAGGGGCTTAGGACAATTGATTAGATCTATATAACAGTCGTTGAAACTATCTTGACCTTCGCATTGTCAGGAAAACTCAGCTTGCGTTGATAAGATTTATATCTTCTTACTTAATTGGCCATAACAACCCGATTAACGGATTTCGGCCTGCCGCAATACATCCTTCCAGGCGTCTCTGCTTCTTGCGCGCCTACGCCAGTTGGTCACACCAAACGATGATAGGGTTTCCTCGACTTGGTCCTTCCAACGGATACAAGGTTGTCCTCTTCGCCGACTTCCGCAGATTCCCGCATCAAATACCCGTTTCGTCGGAGCATCCTCCTCCATTCGAACGACATGGCCGAGCCATATCCGCAGCCGCTGGATATTAACACGCTGCATAATGTCTAGGTCGTTGAGGAGCTCATACAGTTCACTGTTAGATTGGATGCGGAAATCATCGCCAACTCGTACAGGAGCGAAGATCTTACGTAGGACTTTCCTCTCGAATACTTTCAAGGCTACTGCATCAGTTCTTAATAGGGTCCATGCCTCTGCGCCATAAAGAAGCACGGGTAGGATAAGCGTCTTGTAGAGTATTAGTTTCGTCTTGCGAGAGAGGTCTCTGCTACTCAATTGCCTATTGAGACCCATAGTAGCACCTGTTGTAAAGAGTAATCCTGCATTTGATCTCCAGACTGACATCATTTTTGGTGGTAACAGCGGAGCCAAGGTAAATGAATTCCTTGACTGTATCAAAAGTAAAGTTATCGGCCATAATCTAGAAATCAATACACCGCACGTTTCTACTTGTCGATAACATATACTTTGTTTTGCCCTCATTTACTGCCAGACCCATCTTCTTAGACTCTTGTTCAATAGCGCTAAAGGCAGCAGTAACATCTCGCTTGGTATGCCCTAAGCCCTATGATGTCGATGTCGTCAGCGTACGCAAGCAACTGGACACTTTTTTTGAAAAATAGTGCCATTGCAAGGCACTCCCGCATTTCGCAGAACACTCTCCATGACGAAGTTGAAGAGGTTGCATGATAAGGAGTCGCCTTGTCTGAAACCTCGCATGCGATCAAAAAGTTCGGAGAGATCTATTCCTTGACGGAGCTGCAGGAATTGCTAAACGTCATTCTGCATAGCCTTATCAGCTTCGCAGGTATACCGAACTCAGACATTGCGGCATAAACACGATCCCTTATGGGACTATCGAAGGCTCCCTTATAGTTGACCAAAAGATGGTGTGTATCGACTTGTTTTGCGTATATATATATCTTCACTTTGCATTATTATGACTGGTGTACCACATTTACAATAGTAATGGAGATAATTTTACGCCTCTTTAAGCGGAAATTCTACTCCAGGAGCTCAGTCGCTTGTGCTAAGCACCTTTTTTAGGCAACTGTCTAATGGCTCGAATCGAAAGCCAATCACATACATACATACATACGTAATTGGCCGATACATCACCTCAGCTAGGATTACGACTTAACTGCTCACACCACTCATGTTGTGTACGACAGATTTTTGAGAAAATTTTTCAGGCCAGGTTTATTTTCTCTCAGAGTTTTTGGCAGAAATCTGTTAAAAGGAAATCGCCGAAATCTTCATATTTCGTTTTAATGTCTGACCTGGGATACGAACTTAGGCTTTACGTCTAATAAGCCAACATAGCAGTAGTAATTCAGTCAGTCTTGTGTGAAGACGCGTTGCGTGTAAAGAGAATAGTCGTGTGAGAGCAGAGAAGCAAGCAAAGCATGCTTGACAATTAAATTTGTTCTCAAAACAATTTTACTTGTACACTGAACTCTGTGGTCTGAGATATTCAAATTAACTTCTTTGTTTTCTTCTTTAAACGATTGTCATGTCATGAAGGTTGTGTTTTCTTCTTTAAGAAAATACATGCCGTCAGTATTCTATATTTAAACTGTCAGTGGTGCATCAGTGCTGTAATTATGGGTTCTTTGAGATTGAATGAAAACGATGTTTAAAAATCATTTTAAAAACGATTAAAAATTGTTTTGCACTCCGTTTTTTAGTCTTTCACTGTCACGCTGACTGTTTGGTTTGCATGTTTTAAAACAATTTTCTCAACTTTATTGAGTGTCGAAACAATTTGCAAAAAACAACAAAAAAAAAACCAAAAAAGAAGCGGAGAAAGAAAAAAACGGAAAACGACAAACAATTTCAAAAATTGTTTTCAAATCGATAGACCCTTGGAGCTATTATTTGTGTTTGAGTAAATGTTGGTGTTCGTGTTGTTGTTGTTGTTGTAATTGGAAGTTGTTTTGTAATGGAAGTTCTGGTACTTTTTTTTCTGCGCTATCGACCACCTGTCAAAAGTCAGTTTCCGGTAAGTGTTCGTCTTACTAAACACGGCTGATGGTGTTGCTGGTACTGGTGCTGCTGCTCTTGCTGTAACAATTGCAATTACTTTAAACTTGTTGTTGTTGTCGAGTCGATAAACAAAAACAACAACAACAACAATAGAAAAAACCATTTTGAAATTGTTTTGCAAAAAAAAAACCAACGAAGAAGAAGAAATTTCCTACTCCGCTATTATTGCATCGCTTTTTTCCCATTTTTCCCTTTTTTACGTTCGTTCGTTCGTTTTTGTTTTTTGCTGTTGTAAATCTTGTTTTAACAACTTTAGCAATTAAATGATCATTACAAGCAGCGTTTTGTGTTTTATTTTTGTTGTGCACTGCCTTGCAATCATTTGCTTAGTGCTGTGCATACAATAAAAAAAGTGACGTTTTTTCTCAAATCAATAGCGCTTTTTTCCCATTTCTCATCGTACCTTTTCTAGAAAAAAAAAACTGCCGCTAAACTTAGAAACGTTATTCATTGAACCCTTTTTTGTATAGAAAATCAAACAAAAAAAAAAAGAGGGGAAAAAAACGTCGCTAACTAAACCTACACATCATGCCATTGATTATTCCCTTGGAAAATCGCAAAAAAAAAACGTAAAAATTTTAATAAAAAACTGTGTGTAGCTAGCTGTGTAGCAAAAAAAAAAAAGTACTAAAAATTACTGTAGTTTCGCTAATTTTTTTTTGTTCCCTTTTTTACTGGTGTTTTTACAAGACCAAAAACAAAATCATCATCATCATAAAATCACTTGGGGCGAGCAAGATTAAATGCATCGAATGTCATATTTTAAGTATAAAACGAATATGAAAGTACGCTCCTTGAATGGGAAAAATATGTTATGGTACTAATTGTTGAATGTCGACATTTTTTTATTTGGTACTTAAACATTATTAACTAAGCTTAAGTTTTATCATGTTAAAGTACAAGGAATTTTAGCTATTTTACAAAAAGTACTTTTTTTTTTGGTACTAAATCGATATTTTTATTCTTTTAATGTACTTGTTTATGATACAATATATAAAATAAATTCAAAGTTTTTAATCTGAATAGCTTAGTTTACATTTTGCATTCGTTTTGTTCTGTGAAAATCAATGTTTTTTTGGTACTAAATCGATTTTTTGTTATTTTAATGTCCTTGTTTTTGGTACAATATATAAAATAAATTCAAAGCTTTTAATCTTAATATCTGAAGGTAGTTTTTGCAATTGGTTTGTACTATAAAAAGCAATTATTAAGATAAAAGTACTTTTTTTTGGTACTAAATCGATATTTTTATTCTTTTAATGTACTTTTTTATGGCAAAGAATATAAAATAAATTCAAAGGTTTTATTCGTAATATCTTAGGGTAGTTTTTGTATTTGTTTTGTTTTATAAAAAGCAATTATTAAGATAAAAGTACTATTTATATGTACTAAATCTATATTTTTATTATTTTAATGTACTTTTTTATGGCAAAGAATATAAAATAAATTCATAGGTTTTATTCGTAATACCTTAGGGTAGTTTTTGTATTTGTTTTGTTCTATAAAAAGCAATTATTAAGAAAAAAGTACTTTTTCTAGGTACTAAATCGATATTATTATTCTTTTAATGTACTTGTTTATGATACAATTTATAAAATAAGTTCAAAGGTTTTAACCTCAATACCTTAGGGTAGTTTTTGCATTTGTTTGGTGTATAAAAATCAATTTTTAAGCATAAAGTACCTTTTTTTTTGGTACTAAATCGATATTTTTATTCTTTTAATATAGTTGTTTATGGCAAAGAATATAAAATAAATTCAAAGGTTTTATTCGTAATACCTTAGGGTACTTTTTGTATTTGGTTTGTTCTATAAAAAGCAATTATTAAGAAAAAAGTACTTTTATCTGGTGCTAAATTGATATTTTTATTCTTTTAATGTACTTTTTTGTGGTAAACAATATAAGATAAATTCAAAGGTTTTAATCTTAATACCCTAGGGTACTTTTTGTATTTGTTTTGTCTTACAAAAATCATTTATTAAGCGAAAAACACCTTTTTTTTGGTACTAAACTCATCAGTACGAAAGCAACTCATGTTGCTGATGAGGTGCCCTAAAAATTTTATTTAGTTAACTAGGCTTCATTTAAGCCCCTGTCGAATGTCACCTTAACATTCGTTCTTGTCCATGATTGATGGGGTTATCAAAAGACAGATTTAAAATTAGATCCCTTTTGTGGGTTATGGGAATTGGTACTTTGTCCGAAATTCTGTTACTGATAAGCTGGCCACAGCCGGTAGTGGTGTCTGAACTGAATACCGGACAAAGGTATTTCGATAATATTGGTTAAACTGGAATGAGGGTTCGGTTCTTGTGGAGTAAGTTTCCATTACCATCCAATAAACTATTGCGACTCGTACAGGTCACTTGCCTATTATATGAAATCTCGATAGGCCCGCCATTTCCTTGCTTGGCTTTTGCCCAACTCTAGCCATGAAGATGTCGGGATACTTGGCCTCCACTTCTTTACAGCTTTGAGTGAACTGCCCACTCAACCAGTGGGATTTGGATTCAAAATGGCCTCAATACTACGTTTGCAGCGATTTGGTTTTTAGAAAGTGAGCAATGTTTTAGTAGGGCCTCACATTTTATAAAGGTGGCCTCAAATGTATTTTTAAACGTTTAGAATATGAGTTCGTTGATTGAAAACAAATAAAATTCTTGTTTAGTTTCAATTAAACTCTTTATTGTTCGCACAATTTTGTGTGCCACTATTTACAACTTGATTTATCCAACAATAATTTCCTTGTTTGCTATTCTTCTTGCACAACTATTCGCTATTCTGCTTACAACGAAGATCTTCAAACCACTCTTCACACGCAACGCAGCTTCACACAAGACTGACTGAATTCTTACTACTGGTTGCTTGCTTTGTCTCGCCTTTTTATATGGCCACGTATTCAGTCTGATGAAAGTTCTTGAAGTCGAAGCGACTACATTGTTGTGTTTGTGTATTGTGTAAACATTGCTTGTTGTTGCGTTCGCTTACTTGTCTATCATTGTCTCTTTCACAGTGAAATGGTGTGAAAAGATATTACACCGTTTCCATTTGCTTAACAGTATTATACCTTGTAGTTCTATCATTTTACTTACTACCGTCATTGTTTCCTATTCAATAACGTAGAGTGTCTGATAATGAAAAAAAAAGAAATCTTTTGCACCCCTCCAGTTACAATTTGTAAGAGAATGAAACAAAAAAAAAAAGTAGAAAATAATTAAATTGTAAAAATCCGTAAATTAATGAAAAATGCTGTCATGGTTGATTTGTCGGTTGCATAGAGTTTTTTTTTTATTGTAAATTTCACATCTTGATAATGGAAACTGCAAGCGAAAAAAATGCATAAAAAATACGATAAAAATACGAGAAAAAAAAGACAAGACAAAATCTATTGCCATTAGTAATACAAAACGATTACAATGTTAAATTAAAATAAAATTAAAAAAAAAAAATCAAAAAAAAGAAAAACAAAAAAAGAATCGAGTTTTAGGGGAATTTTTAGTGCGCAATTATTCATAAATTTTAATTGAATTTTAAATAACAAAACAAAGTAATTAAAATGTTGCAAAAGTTTTAGTTCATACAACTAAATAATTTAGTTGAGCGTATGTGTATGTATAGTAATAATAATAATAATTGGATAGTTTTGTTGTTATTATTATTTAAAATTAATTGGGAATTTTAGTTTTTTTTTGGAAAAAGTATCACCAGTAGCTTTATTTTAAAGCCAATTTACATCTTTTTTGTGGTCTGAATTAATACTTATTCCTTGTAAATGTTATCCATGTTATTGGTTTCGTTGTTAGTGGTCATTTGTAGTGTATAGTGGAAGCCTTTTGATGATGATACTATGTCTAGTGAGTACTTCTTAATGTCTGGATTTTGTACTTTTTTGTTTTGTTTTAATCATATATATTATTTCTAAAGCACTTTTTTTTGTCGGTTGCAAATATCTCCCATACCACCGCATCAAATTTAATGAATGATATCTCATTTTAAAGCTTATATCTAACGCAAATGGCGAAAAATAATTAGAAATTGAAAAATTAATATTTTCAGTGATAAAAATTATATTTTATATAGAACTGCATGATAATACTGTTTAAATAAAATTTCTATTAATTATTTTCATTTTATATTACAAAAATGACAATTAACGGTGCGAAATATTCGCACGGGTCATCTAGTTAATCATTTATTGTCGACGACATAGGCTATCTTCGCACATCTTCTTCATCGATGTATTTTCTCCAGATCGGTATGAAAATTAATTCAAATTTAACTAGCAAAGACAAAAACCAAATATTTTAACAGAGCTAATATTAAAGTTAACAGAGTAATGTTAAGTGGCTAATAGAAAATAGTCAAGGAAGAAATCCACCAAATATACAATATTAGAGAATGGAACATCTATTCCATTCCTCTAAAATTGTGATCTACACATTCCTGAGTGGAAGAGCTTTGGAAAAGTTAGATATTTTACATTGTTTACATTTATTTTTATCATATTTTGGACAAAGTTTCATTTTTTACATTTTTAACACATTTTATTTACCATTTTATTGGGTAAAATTAAATTTTTTACATTGTTTACAAATTTTTTACAATATTTTAGATAAAGTTAAATTTTACATTTTAAGTTTACATTTTTATATACATACATAACATAGTCATTACAACCCTTCAGTCAGGATTACGACCTAGCTTCTCACACCACTTATGTTGTGTGCGTTAATTTTATACATGAGTGGCGGGACCTACAGTTTTAAAGTCGACTCCGAACGCCAGATTTTTGAGAAGTTTTTCAGGGCAATTTTTACTCTCAAAGTCTTTGCCAGAAATCTGCTGGGAGGAGGTCGCCGAAGAAATATTTTTTCGTTTTGATGTCTACCCTGGGATTCGAACCCGGGCCTTTTGTCTAATAAGCCAACACACTACCGACTAGACCACAGTTTTTTTTTTTTTGATAAAATTAAATTTTTTACGTTTTTTACATTTTTTTTTACCATATTTTGAATAATTGCTACATTTTTTACATTGTTTACATTTTTTACCAATGGGGCAAAAATTGTTCTTTGCTTAATTTTGTTTTTAACTTTGATAACAAATGTAATTTGATAACTATCCACCATTTTTTATTTTTTACATTATGTAAACAATTTTTTTTTGATAAATATCCGACATTTTTTCAGAATTTACATCTTTAAAGTATTTTAAAGTAAAAAAATTGATAAATTGGAAAGTGTGAAATATGCTAAAGTAATTTCTTTTATTTGGAAAAGTTAATTTTTTTACATTGTTTACATTTTTATTTACCATATTTTATATAAAGTTATATTTTTTACATTGTTTACATATTTTACCATTTTAGCAAAAAATTGTCCTTTGTTGTATTTCGTTTTTCTCTTTGATAACAAATATATTTAATAACTATCTGCCATTTTTTTTATTTTTTACATGATGTAAACAATGGTTTTTCATAAATATTCGCAATCTTTTCAAAACTTTTTGCATCTTTAAAGTATTTTAAAGTAGAAAAATTGATAAATTGGAAAGTGTGAAATATGCTGAAGTATTTTTTATTTGAGAAAGATACATTTTTTACATTGTTTACATTTTTTTTTTACCATGTTTTGGGTAAAGTTACATCTTGTACATTGTTTACATCTTTTACCGTTGGAGCAAAAAATTGTCCTTTGCTTTAATTTGGTTAGGATAACAAGTATATTTAATAACTATCTACCTTTTTTTTATTTTTTACATGATGTAAACAATGGTTTTTCATAAATATTCGAAATATTTTTGGAACTTTTTACATCTTTAAAGTATTTTAAAGTACAAAAATTGGATAGTGGTTGGGGAAAGTTAAATTTTTTACATTGTTTACATTTTTTTACCATATTTTGGCTAAAATTACATTTTTTACATTGTTTACATTTTATACCAATAGGGCAAAAAATGGATTAATTTTGTTTTTACCTTTTATAACAAATATATTTAATAACTATCGACCATTTTTTTACTGTTTACATGATGTAAACAATGTTTTTTCATTATATTTTAAAGTATTTTAAAGTAGATTGGAAAGTGTGAAATATGTTGAAGTAATTTTTTTTATTTCGGAATGTTAAATTTATTACATTATTTACATTTTTTTTACCATATTTTGGATAAAATTACTTTTTTTACATTGTTTACATTTTTTACCAATGGGGTAAAAAATTGTCCTTTGCTTGATTTTGTTTTTAACTTTGATAACAAATATATTTTTTTTTATTTTTTACACGATGTAAACAATATTTTTTCATAAATATCCGCAACATTTTCAGAACTTTTTACATCTTTAAAGTATTTTAAAGTAGAAAAATTGATAATTTGGAAAGTGTGAAATATGCTGAAGTATTTTTTATTTGGGAAAGTTAAATTTTTTACATTGTTTACATTTTTTACCATATTTTGGATAAAATTACATTTTTTACATTGTTTACATTTTATACCAATGGGGCAAAAAATTGATTTGTTTTGTTTTTACTTTTGAAAACAAATATATTTAATAACTATCTAACATTCTTTTTACTGTTTACACGATGTAAACAATGGAGTTTCCGCAATATTTTACAGAACTTTATACATCTTTAATGTATTTTACCCATGACGATAATAATAAATTCGTTTATTTTTTTTACTCTTTTCAGGTTACGCAAAAGATATTTATGGAGTTGAAAGAGGTATGTTTTGTTATCTTTACAATATTATTACTTTACCTGTGGTTAGTTTTGAAACAATTTTTTTTGAAAAGTTTTTTTTTTGGGTAACTCATTATCATAATGTTACTGGAGATTATTACGGAAATTAACAAGATTTTTTTTACGCATCAAAATGAAACTTAATTTTAAAGTTTTTTTCTTTTTCTTTATTTTTTTTGTCCGCCATTTGTTTTACATGCTAATAACAACAACTAAAACATACACTAAGTAAAGTAAATAATGAAAGTAATGGTGTGGTGGTAAGGGAAGTTTTTAGGAAAAAAATAAAAAAAAACACAAACCAATGAAGGCAAGCGGAAAAAAAGGGGCTAGCAAATCACCATGGCAAGTAAACCGCACTTTGGAAAGCCAACAAAAAAAATGAAAAAAAAAAAATTAAAAATGTAAAGATAGTATGTAAAAAATGTATACACAATTGGCAAAAAGGATAAAGACCTTTTATATCCTTTCACACAACACCACACACAGCTGTGTCTTAATGCCAGCGTATAAAAGAGCGAGAATGATGGGGTTTTTCGATGGCAATTGTAATGCTCTTCCTTGAGAATACAATGGCAATGAATGAGAACAAATGAATGGAAAGAATGAAGCGTAGCGTAGTGAAATAAACAAATGAGTGAAATAAAAGTATGTACACGTTGTAATGAATGTATGAATGAATGAGTGCAGGAATGAATGAATGAATAAAGAAATGAAATTGGTTACTGGCTCCTCAACGACTGGCATTGGTTGAGTAGTACTGGCTGGTTGGCAGCATATGATGAAAAAACAAAATAAAAAACTAAACTCTCTACTATAATAGTACAAATAACAAAACGTAGCCATCACACACAAAAAAAAATGTTGGAAAAATACAAAAGCTTTTTAAAATCCACCGTTTAATTCTCCAACCATTTAAGAAATTTCCCTAAAGGCCAATCTATAATATGGCAACAGAAAAACAGTTGAAAACGAAGCGGTGAAACAAAACTCCTGATAAAAATTCCTACTAAATTCCTTTTATTCATATTTTTAAAGCATATAGTGAAGGCGTATTAAATAACAAAAATGTGAAGTATACTTTTAGGCATGAAACAAAATTTCTAAACTTTTAAATTATAATTTATTTTTATTACATCATGTACTAGGCTGTTAAAAATAGTTTCATTTAGAGTTTCTTCTTCTCTTTTCTTTCTCAGAAACCCATTTTTAACGTCAAATATTGTTGAATAAAATCTATAGGAGCAGTGCCCCTATGCATTTACCATGATGCCTTTAAATGGGTAATTTAATGCGCCTTGTCAAATAGGTCGTCATTTCTGCTTATCGTTACTTATTTAATCCCTCTTGTGGGTTAACTTGTCATTTTAGGCTTCTCGCTATTAAATTGTAATTACAACCCTTTAGTCCGGATTACAACCCAGCATCTTACACCACCTATGTTGCGAGTCTTTTAATTTTTTCCATGAGCAGAGAGACATTTAGTTCAACGTTGAATTAGTGTTCGGTAGGCTGTTGCCATTAACAAGCGCTTCGCCCTCTTCAGTACCCCGACAAAAGTTTTTAAAACACCACAACTATGCTTGGCCTATAGAATGCCATCTCCTGTGTTTCTTAAAGTATCGGCTCTCGGCAAAGAGTCCAAATTCTCGATAAAGCACTTGACCCTGGTCTTCAACGTTACGTGGACAGTTACAGAAGACGTGCTCAATAGTTTCCAACTCCTTCTCGCCGCAACATACCGTGCAATAGTTCAAATGCGATCTGTTCCATGATTCTTGTCAGCGATGTAAGCTCGCAGTGCTCTGTAATCAAATCAATAACTAACCCCAGAGTGACCTGATCTAAGGCCAGCAGCAAATCTGTTCTACCACTTTCTATACCAGGCCGTAGATGGCTAGACACACAACATCCCAATCCATTCCCCCAACGTCTCTGCTCTGAATTAAAGAAATTCCAGGATTACTTTTGGTTCGGAGAGTCTGGCGAGAAATGATGGCCTTAATACCAGTCAACATCTTTACACCTTTAGTGTGGTTCTATATTGCTGCCAACAACACTGACGATGAAGCTTCCTGTTTGCAGTTTGGAGTTGTTCTGTTGAAATTCTCTATTTTCTAACCATATTATTACGTTTTTACCTTTTAAAAACGTTTAAATTATCAGCTCGTAGATTGCAAATAAAATAAAAATAAATGAGTGTTTAGTTTTCAATTAAAATTCTTTATTGTTTGCATAATTTTGTGTAGCATTGTTCACAACTTGATGTAAGCAACAACAATTGCTCTGTTTGTTATTCTTTTTTGCACTCTTTTACACAAACAAGGGAGATCTTCAAACACACCACGTCTTTACACAAGTTTGAGTGAACTTTTACTAACTCAGTTGCCTGCTTTGCCTTGGCTTTACATTAAACAGTTTGGTGAATGTTCTGGAAGGTGATTGTCCAGCTTCTCTAGATCTCTACCAATGTAAACCTCGTTGTTTCATTATTGTTGGCTGTGTATTCTGTTTACACTTATTGTCGTAGTGTTTGTTGTATTTTTGTTTACTTGTTTGTCATTTTTTTATGCTGTTGTTTGTTGTTATATTACGCAGTGCGATAATTTGTAAACAAGCTGATTGGTTTTTGTTTTTGTAGATTTTATTTATAATGTTAAGCGATGTGAAAGCAATACACCAGTATCTAGATTTTTCCATTTTCCTAATATCCGAATTAATTAGTTCCTTTGCAGGAATTGAGTCCATTTGCGGATGCCGCCAGTCCTACACACTCTAACGCTTCCTAAATGTTAAATTTGTTTCGAACACTGTTTATGACCAGTAGCTGCTGTAATCAGAGAATATCAGAAAGGACGCATTAAGTCTAGACCTAATTATCAAGCTATGTTAATAACGTTACTTTCATTCTGACATAAACTGCCCAACTAATGCTTAACCATTGAGGAACGCACCAACAGCTGGTTTGAGGTATTCGAGACTTAATTTTGTGGTGTTAATTACATTTCATTTATTCTGCCTGGCTAGGCTTTGCCTTACCACAATTCTATTCTTGGATACTGGCTCTCTTCAAACACACCGCGTCTTCACACAAGACTAACTGAACTTTACTTACTAACTCACTTGCTTGCTTTGCCTTGACTTTTATGTGACAGAGTAAACAGTCTGATAAATGTTTTTGAAGGCTAATGTTAGTAGCTTCTCCTTCTCGAAATCTTTATAAATCTAGACATCGTTGTTTTCATTCATTATTGTTGTTTGTGTATTTTGTTTACATTTATTTTTGTAGTGTTTGTTGTTGTATTTTTGTTTACTTGCTTGCCCATTTCTTTATGCTGGTGTTTGAGGTTTTCGAGACTTAATTTTGTGTTGTTAATTACATTTCATTTATTCCGCATGGCTAGTCTTTGCCTTACCATAATTCTATTCTAGGATACTGGCTTTCTTCAAACACACCGCGTCTTCACACAGGACTGACTGAACTTCACTTACTCACTCACTAGCCTGCTTTGCCTTGACTTTTATTTGACAGATTAAACAGTCTGATGAATGTTTTTAAACTCGAAATCTTTTTAAATCTAGACATCGTTGTTTTCATTCATTATTGTTGTTTGTGTATTTTGTTTACGTTTATACTTGTAGCGTTTGTTGTTGTAATTTTGTTTACTTGTTTACCCATTTCTTTATGCTGGTGTTTGAGGTTTTCGAGACTTAATTTTGTGTTGTTAATTACATTTCATTTATTCTGCATGGCTAGTCTTTGCCTTACCATAATTCTATTCTTGGTCATTGGGTTGTTAACAAGATTATGTTTGTTGTTGTGTGCCATGTCATACCATTCGCCCTCCCGTTTTTTGGGGGAGGTGGATGTACTTGTGTAGAAAAACATAAGAGACGAATATTATTTTGTGTTAAAATACCACACAACATACCTGACTGCCTGCCACAATGGCAAATTTGTTAAGGTCAGACAGAGACGATGGCCCAAAAAAAAAAAAATGCTAGTGACAGTTAAATTTTTGTTTACATCACTTCATTAAATCCATAAAAATGGCTTAACATAGCTCCAGACGATGTACGATTAACACTCCCAACGCCTTAAAATTTTTTCATTTTATTTTCTCAAAATTTTATTTCTGTGGGCGCTCTTAATTGGATTTATTTTTTGAATGTTTTTTCTCTTTATCCTGAACAATTTGTCCTGCTGAACAACAATTCAACAATTTCAAGGATCTTCTTCTGGAAAGTTGTTTGGCTTGGCTGGCTATTTTCGCTTCGACTGTTCATTGTCACGCCAAAATATAAAAAAAAATAATTTTTTTCTCTGGGTGTCACTTATTTTTCAAATGTGTCTCTCGGCCTGGCCTGTCTGTCCATCTCTCTTTCTCTGTCTAGTTAACTTTCTAATAAAGTCTCCATTTTGTTATTGTCGTCGGTAAATTTCCATTATTTTTGTGTTGTTTTTTTCTTTTCAATTCATTTTTAAATTTTTCGTCCTTTTGTATCCATATTGTATGGCTGGCTGGCTGGCTGACTGACTGAGTAGTATTGGTAAATGCATTGCAAGGATGCTGCAGCTGTATGTGCCATTCACGATTTTAATCTGCATTTGTATTAAAATTGCCTTTGGCTTATAGACTGCTAGACTAAGACTATCTTGTCTGTCTGCCTGCCTGTCTCTCCGTCCTTTTAACAGTCTGCCTGCCTGGCTAAACCCAATACTTTTGGGTTTGTGGCTGTGTTAGGGTGTAGTAAGTGTAAAGCACAAACAAAAATCCACTTGAAAATTATTCTCTCTTCTGTATATCCATGTGTTTTTGTATGTCTATTGATAGCAATCCTTGAATAGCCGGCATTAGCTTGGCATTGAATAGAATTGGAAATGAGAGAAATAATGAAAAAAATTGCGTCAAAATACTGGCCTTTAGCTAGGACTACAACCTGGCTTCTCTTACCCATCATGTTCATACATAATTAGCCATTACAACCCTTCCGTCAGGATTACGACCTAGCTTCTTACACCACTTATGTTGTGTGCGTTAATTTTATACATGAGTGGCGGGGCCTACATTTAAAGTCGACTCCGAACGACAGATTTTTGAGAAGCTTTTTCATGACAATTTTTACCCTCAGAGCATTTGCCAGAAATCTGCTGAGAGGAAGTCGCCGAAGAAATATTTTTCGTTTTGATGTCTGATCTGGGATACGAACCCGGGCCTTTTGTCTAATAAGCCAACACACTACCCACTAGACCACGGCGGTTTTAATTTTATTCATAAGTGGCAAGGCAACTACAGTTTAAAGTCGTCTCTGACTGAGTGATTCTTAATAGACTTTGGTCATTAAAACAGTTCAGTCAGGAACACAACCTAGCTCCTCATAATACCCATATTATATCAGTTAACTCATGCATCTAAGTTGCGCGACCTACAGGTCTGATTTTTAAAGAAACTTTTCCTAACAATTTTATTTACTCTGAGACTCATACACTCACTACTTGACTACATAACTTAATTGATCATTACAACCCTTCAGTCAGGATTACAACCTAGCTACTCACACCATTTTTTGTGGTGTTTGTTAATTTTAACGAAGAGTGGCTGAACCTTAAACTTCAAATGACTGATTTTTGAGAAAACTTTTTCATGGCAATTTTATTTACTCTCAAAAATTTTTGCGAGAAAACTGCTGAGAGAAAGTCGCCGTCAGAAATATTTTTCTTTCTCGTATTATGTTAAGCCAGGTTTTAAACCATTGGCTCTATTCTAGTAAGCCAAGACACACTATCCACTGGATTTTGATAGCAGACAAACCGCTTTGGCTTCTTGATTTTTTTTCTATTTTCCGGAGAATAAACTTTTTCAACGGTTTCAGAAGATTGAAATGAAAATTTCCAACCTTACTGACTGGTGTCGTCTACACCCCCTTTTTAATTGCTTTAAATTTTCTAGAGTCTGTTCGTTCATAAGGAGGATTGGAGGTAATAATTGGCCCTCTTTGTGATGATGAAAATTTCTTTTATGTCTGAGGGTGTGTTAAATGCAGTTGCTGTTGTATTTTGTTCTCTACTCTAAATTATACTTTCACATACAATAACTATCCTGCCAGATAGCTTGCTGGTCTACAATAATCAGGAAGGAAAACGAAAGGATATTTGCTATTGAACGTTACTGAAATGAGATTTTCTCTCTCTCCTCTTCCTTTATGCTATAGGCGGGTATAGAGTAACAGAAACATAAAAATTGGAAATTAAAAATAAAAACAAAGAAAAAAGAAAAAACCAGAAGGTGTATGAAAACTTTTATAATTAACAATTTTTCGATATTGAAATTGTTTTCAGGCAATAACAAATCGAATGAGAAATAAGCAACAAAAAAAAGTTTTGAAAATTTTGAACAATGGTAAGGCATGGTAATGGACTTTATGTTTGCGGTCATGGTAAAATGGGAGGTTTTTAATGGATCGATTTAACGAAAAAAATTTGAATATACTCTGTTACGTTTTTACCTTTTAAAAACGTTTAAAATAAAAGCTTTTAGATTTCAAATAAATTAAATTTGTGTTTAGTTTTAATTAATTTAATTCTTTATTATTCGCACAATTCTGTCAGCCACTGTTCACAACCTTATGTAAACAACAACAATTGCTTTGTTTCCTCTTATTCCTATTCCTCTTTATACTCTTTTGCACAAACAGTAACAATTACTAAACAATTGTACAACAGATCTCTGTAACGGAGATTTTCAAATTACAATGATTACTCTCTTTAAACACACCGCGTCTTTACACAAGACTGACTGAACTTTACTCACCACTTGCTTGCTTTGCCTGTGAAATTAAACCGCTTGAATCAGAGAATATCAGGAAGGATGCATTAAGTCTAGACCTAATTATCAAGCGATGTTAATAACGTTACTTTCATTCTAACATAAACTGTCCAACTAATGCTTAGCCATTGAGGAACGTACCAACAGCTGGTTTGAGGTATTCGAGATTTAATTTGGTGTTGTTAATTACATTTCATTTATTTTACATGGCTAGGCTTTGCCTTACTATAATTCTCTTCTTGGTTACTGGCTCTCTTCAAACACACCGCGTCTTCACACAAGACTAACTGAACTTCACTTACTCACTCACTTGCCTGCTTTGCCTTGCCTTTTATATGGCAGAGTAAACAACCTGATGAATGTTTTTGAAGACGAATCTAAACATCGTTGTTTTCATTATTATTGGTTGTGTATTTTGTTTACATTTATTATTTTAGCGTTTGTTGTTGTATTTTTGTTTACCATTTTAATGCTAAAAAATTTCGTCGTACTCTAGTAGGTAGTGTGTTGGCTAATTAGACGTAAAGCCCGCGTTCGTATCCCAGATCAGGCATCAAAATGAAAACACGAAAAAAAATATTTCTTCGGCGATTGCATTTCAGCAGATTTCTGGCAAAAACTCTGAGCGTAAATAAGCCTGCCCTGAATAAGTCTCTCAAAAATGTGTCATTCGGAGTTAACGTTAAGTTTTAGGTCCTGGCATTTATGTATAAAATTAATACACACAACATTGGTGATGTGAGGAGCTAGGCCGAAGTCCTGGTTGCAGGGTTGTAATAGCCAATTATGTATCTATGTAAACAGTCTGATGAATATTCTTGAAGACGAATGTTAGTTTTTAAATTTAAACATCGTTGTTTTTATTTATTATTGTTTGTGTATTTTGTTTACGTTTACACTTCTAGCGTTTGTTGTTGTATTTCTGTTTACTTGCTTACCCATTTTTTATGCTAATGTTTGAGATTTTCGAAACTCAATTTTGTAGTGTAAATTACATTTCGTTTATTCTGCTTGGCTAGGCATGCCTTATCATACTTCTCTTCTTGGTCACTAGATTGTTAACAAGATTATGTTTGCTGTGGTATTTTTGTTTACTTGTTTACCATAATGTTAAGTGATGTAAAAGTTGCCGTAGTCTAGTAGGTAAAGTGTTGGCTAATTAGACGTAAAGCCCGGGTTCGCATACCAGGTCAAAAATCCAAACGAAAATATGGAAAAAAAATATTCCTTCGGCGATTTCATCTCAGCAAATTTCTGGCAAGAACTCTGAGCGTAAATAAGCCTGACATGAAAAAGTTTCTCAAAAATCTATCATTCGGAGTTGGCGTTAAACTGTAGGTATTGGCATTCACGTATAAAATTAACGCACACAACATGAGTGATGTGAGGAGCTAAGCCGTAATCCCTGCTGCAGGGTTGTAATTGCCAATTATGTATCTCTGTAAACTGTCTGATTAATATTCTTTAAGGCGAATGTTAGTGGCTTCGCCTTCTCAAAATCTTTGTAAATGTAAACATCGTTGTTTTCATTCATTGTTGTTGTTTGTGTATTTTGTTTACATTTGTTCTTGTAGCGATTGTTGTTGCATTTTTGTTTACCAGATTTTTTTATGCTGGTGTTTGGATTTTCTCTCACTTACATGCACACAATCTCATTTACAGTTTCAATAATTTAGGGTGTGTATCCACTGTACTAGGCACTCTCACGATTGGGCGCATTAAGAATAAAACTAGTTTCACGAACTTTAGCAATAAACTTGCATATACTGGGGGCACTATTGGTCCTTCTCTGTAATCAAATTTTGTACGACATTTTCATGCAATTTCCAAGCAATTGTCTTTATTTTGGGACTAAATTTCCAATAAATCCCAACGTTGCTTAAGCCTAAATCGTTTCATTGTTTTTGGTGTGGATAAAGGTTCAATTAGTCGTGACTTAACCATAACCATATAAATCAGTTGTTTTAACCAACTTTATGGACATCACTGTTTTCGATTATAGGTGACCTAACATAATGCCATAGTCATAACGATAACCATATGTACCAATTGAATTTTGGTTTTTTGCCATTGCTGAATTTACTTACATGTCTACACATTTTTTTTTTGTTTACTTTTGTACTTTTGAAAAATACATATGTATGTGCAATTAACATAAACAGCTGTTTTTAACCATGGCAGCACTGATTGCTGCTAATAGTAAATTTACAGTTATGGATTATGTTACGACTACAGCGTTATGGTAAAGTCACGACTAATTGAACCTTAAGATACTAAATTTTGTGACAGAATGGAATGGCATAAGTATTGCCAGATTCGGAATAACCGGATGGTTCAAATTTAAACCAACAGATGACCCAGCCGATATTATAAATACAATATACAGAATTAATTTTAGAATGAGGGGGAGCTAATAATGTCTTTGAAAAGCAACAAAATTTCCACAAAATTGCAATTTGGCTGAACAAACGTTCAAAACAGTCTGAGACCAATGACTTCTATTAGCATGAATGAGCCTTTGTGTGGATTATTGGAATAAAAATCTCATTTCATATGCAAAATGCGTTTTCAACGCTTTGTGCATAATTTAATTTCCACTCGGCAAACAATACTACGATTAAAAAAGACGGGCTGGCTGACTGGCTGGATGTCTTTCGGTCACTTGTGCATATAATGGGGCTTAGCACTTCTATTCAGTAAATAAATAAAGAAGAAAACTATCAACGAACGAACACATATTTTTCTTTAAAAAATTTCAATTGTTTGGCTTGATTCAAACACAAAAACAAAAAAATATTTTATTTTTCTATTCCATTTTTTATAACACATTTATTATGAATTTTTCTTTATGGTTGGTTATACACAGATCCACAAAAGTATACATACAATTAAAAAATGTTAAAAATTTCTGAAGCAATGCAGAAAATCAAGGAATTATAAAGATTTTCAACGAAAACAAATTGTTTAAAAACATTTCTGAAATTAGTTAACCGTATCTATACTTTTGTATCTAAGTGTATTAAGAGTTTTGGGTTATTAAACTGCAGTTTTCTTGAAGTATTTTTTCTTTTACAATAATAAACTAGTCACGCATTTGACAGTTCATTATTTCCAGCCATGGCGATGAAATTTTATAAAGTGAAGGAACAAAAAAAAAAAAGCAGGCTTCATAAAAAGTTCGCTTGGAAATGTAATACCATCTTTATGGAGAGAAAATTTGGAACATAACATACCTAATTGGTCATTATAACTGTTCAGTTAGGATTACGATCTAACTTCTCATTCTCACTTATGTAGTCTGCGTTAATTTTATCTATGAGCTACGGGACTTACAGTTTAAAGTCGATAGTCCGAACGATAGACTCTTGAGAAACTTTTTCATGACAATTTTCATTTACTCACAGAGTTTTTCCAGAAAAAAAACTGTTAAGAAGCAGTTGCTCGTTCTGAAACAGTCATACCCGAGGTTTGAACCGTCTAATAAGCCTACGCACTACTTATTAGACTGGTAGGCGACTTTCGCTTTAAATACGGCAATTCTTCTTATTAGCGTAGCCTTTTGAACCAGAAATTTCGCTACAAAAGTTACTTACTTAGTAGGTCATTGAAAAAGACAATTCAGTCAGGTTCACAACCTAGCTTCTCACACTAACCATGTTGTGCGACCTGACAGTTTAAACCCGACTCCGATAAACTGATTTTTTAAAGAAACTTTTCACAGCAATTTTATTTGCTCTGAGACTCATACACTCACTAC
The DNA here is from genome assembly GCA_014635995.1 of Sarcophaga peregrina. Taxonomy (NCBI): domain Eukaryota; kingdom Metazoa; phylum Arthropoda; class Insecta; order Diptera; family Sarcophagidae; genus Sarcophaga; species Sarcophaga peregrina. The sequence continues at coordinate 94,669,561 of CM025791.1, forward strand.
TTGACTACATTACATAATTGGTAATTACAACTCTTTAGTCAGGATTACAACCTAGCTTCTCACACCATCGATGCTGTGCGAAAGCTAGTCTGTTTAATTATGACTGCGAACGTCCGATTTTTGAGAAACTTTTCTTGGGAATTTTATTTACTTTGAGAGTTTTTGCCAGAAGACTGCTGACAGGAAGTCATATTTCGCTTTGTTTGAGCTGTTCGGCCTGGCAATTGAACCACTTGCTCCCATCTAATAACTCAAAACACTCACTGCTTGACTATATATCTTAATTGGTCATTACAACAGTTCAGTTAGGAGTACAACTTAGCTTGCTACTCGTCATGTTGTGTTTGTGTTAATTTTAAGCATGAGCTGCCGGACTTACAGTTTATAGTCAGGATTACAACCTAGCTTCTTACACCCCACTTATGTTGTGTATGTGCTAATTTTATACATGAGCTGTAGGACTTATAGTTTAAACTTGGCTCCAAACAACAGACTTCTTTTTAGAAACTTTTTTTTCAAAGTTTTTGCCATTCTTTTTACTCAATGGGTCATCGCAGTACGTTAGCCAGGACTACAACCAACCATGTTGTTGTGTGCCAAAGAGTCGCGAGGTTAATGTTGGGGCCGTAAGGCAGATTTTAAACATTTCTTCTGGTTTTTTGCCAGCAGACTGTTGACAGGAAGTAATATTTCGTTTTGTTGGAGTGGTCTTGAGCTGGGGTTTGAACCATGGACTCTCATTTAATAAGGTAACATACCTACTACTAGACTACAAGGACTTTCTATTTGAATACCGCAATTCTGCTAACCGATAAAACCATTTGTTCAAAAATTTCTCGAGTAAATTTACTTACTTGATTGGTTATTACAAGTATTTAGTCAGGATCACAACCTAATTTCTAACAGCAACCATTTTGTGTGTGCTAATTTTATCCATGTGGGTGGGGCGCAGAACCTACTCTGTTTAATTTCGACTGTGAAGGATAGGTTTTAGAAACTTTTTATTGCAATTTTATTAATTCTAAGGGTTTTTGTCAGAAGACAAGTTTTTTTGGAGTTGTCTAAGCTGGGATTTGAACGCTAGACTTTCATATATTTACTACTTGTCTAGGACGACTTATAATGCGTAAGCATGCATAAATTTTCTTCTTTTTTTCCCCACTGGGTCTTCTCTCAAGCCATCCAATAATACATATTAAAGCATAATTTTAAAGGCTTAAGCACTTGCCAGGCAGGCAGTTTATTTTTTAAATTTTCTTTTCATTCTTCTATGCTTCATTTTTATGCTTCTTTTCTTGCCATATTTTTAATTTTCTTTTCTTTTTTTTTTGGAATCTTTCGCAGTTTTCCTTTACCTCCCTGCTTTTCTAGAGCAAGCAGGCAGGCAGGCAGGCAGTGGGTTAGGCACTCTATTGTGCAGTTTAGAGCGGTTTTATCCGGCTGTATGATACTATTTTGATTATCGTAATAAAATTTTAATATTTTTTAAACGTCGCGTATTTTCTTTTTTCTTTCATTCTTTATCGTTCGTATTTAAATTTATTTTCTTTCTTCTTCTTCTTCTTCTTCTTTTGGCATTTTGCATGCATTTGAGTTCTTATCGTTTCAATTTCTTTTGCTACGCTTGCTACTACGTTTGCGACTACATTTGCTATTGCAATAGTAAACGGAGCAAGACGTAGCAAAACACAAAAAAAACATAGAAAACTATGATGACAACGGGGCGATGAGGATGACGATGATGATGTTTAAAGCATAAATAGAAAGAAACGCGACTATGGCAGTGACTGGCTGCCTGGTTGCCTTTGCTTGGCTGATTTGCTTTTGCATTTTAAATTTCATGTTCATTCACAGCAAATAATTTCGAATGGCGCGTATGTGCCTGACACATTTGCCATTGACTGGCGGCAAGGCAAGGCAAGGCAAGCTCTAATACCAGTTGATGCATTTACTAAGGCAGGCACTCACTCAGTCAGTCAGTAAGGCAGTCAGACAGTTAGACGGTTAGTTAGTTAGGCAGTCTGTTTGCTTTGCGTTGTTCTTTCTTTATACTTTCTGTGTGTAATCATCATATAAACAAATTTTTTTTTTTCTTCTTTTCCCCTTCTTTCCCTTCTTCTTCTTGTTATGTTCTCTATTCCATCCATTTGTAAGAAAGAAAGGAAAGCATAGCCATGCTAGAAAGCATTTAAAGTGCATTTCCGTCATTTGTTTATAATGCCAGTCAGAGTAGCTAGACAGCCTAGGCAGCCAAGGCAAGGCGCTGCTTAAATTTTAATACACTTGAGCAGCACTGTTTATTGAATTCAAGCCGTAGCTGTGTTGTAGTCGTAGTCGTAGTCATTGTCGTAAACATTTATTTGCTACAATGTTGCTGCCGGTTTAATTGAAAATAAAAATAGCGTAGGAACTGCCTTAAGAGATCAGCTCAATAATTTAATATTATCGTGTTCATTTATTTAAATTGGTTGTGTTTTCCGATGTCATTTTTATTGGGTTCCATTAATTTCATCATTTACACGTTATCACAATATATTTTTAAGCTTGATTTTATTACAATTTTGAAAATAGTTTAAAGAAATACTGACAGCGATTTCATTAAGCACGGCTTTTATAAAAAAAAACCCCTCAACTTGATCCATATGATAGCTGTCGTACTTAATTTGTTACTACATATAACCCTTTAGTCGGGACTACAACCTACCTATCTTCTCACACCAATCCACACAAACATTATTCCAACATGATGTTAAGAATAGGGTTCCTTAGACTCTCGCGCGTTTTTGCGATTGCTAAGCACAACACACATTGAGTGAGAGACGGTCTCTGCCTCCTTCTTAGGTCAATAACTTGCTACAATAGCTCAACGACCTGCTGCAACAGGTCAACGACTTGCTACAACAGGCCAATGACCTCCTATAATAAGTAAACGACCACCTGCAATACATATGTAGGTCAACGACCTGCTGGAATAGGTCGACGACTTGCTAAACCTGTCTCGCTGCATTTGTTAGTGCTACAATAGGCCAACGTGGACCGAACATCTTCGGCTTTTTACGCACATAAGATACGAACATCAACAATATTCGTTAAAAAGAGTGTAAAAATCCATTCAGATGCTTGATAGCTTTTTTGCAGAGTTCAATCATACACCCAAAGAAATATTACAGTAGGATTCACTAACATCAGTGAGAAATGATTTAGATTGAAGAATACGTGCCATGTTAAATACGGTGTCTTTAGGGATTTAACGCAGTACAATTTTTCTATATTTTCCGCTTACATATATGTACATATGATTGGGTTAATGTAGACTTGAAAATTTTACTAACAATTTTCCTCTGGGTTAACACATGCCTCTCACAAATATACTCACATTTCTATTACATTCTCTTTGTGCCGACGTCTGCCTGTAGAGTATGCTGCGGATCCATTTCTTTCAGCAAATTTCTTTGCAGTGATGCCGCAGTGACAGGGGCGTCAAACAAATTCCAATTTTGTTCTCCACACCGAGTTGAATTAGAACATGATCACAGACAGCACAGCACTCTTCGGATCAGATGGCATTCTATCGCTCACGAAGCCCGTGCTATGCAGAATTCTAGTAGCTACAATGTCACGTAGCTAGGTGCTCTCAGGTGCGAGATTTTATTACAAAAATTCCCCCCTCATAAGTACTGGCCTGTATGGCTAGGTGCTCTCGGGTGCGAGATTTTGTTACAAAAATTCCCCCCTAATAAGTGCTGGCTTGTATGGGTATTTGAAAAGGCTTATATCCGCTAAAATACGTCTAAACTTGTGCAGAAATTATACAAGAGGGTACCCAGCATCCTTAGGCCATACATTCCTATTACGTAATGTCACAGAAATCACATAATAAACGATAATTCAGAGAGTCCTTGGCTCAGTCCATGTAAAGCACTTTTTTACAAACAATTTGAACATGAATGTTAAGTGTGGGCGGTCCCTTCCTCCTTCTCCTCAGTGTCGAAACTTATGAAGAAGTTAGGCAAGGGATGCCTAGCATCCTATTTACGCATTTTCACCGAGATCGCATAATAAACGTTAAATATGTTTAATGCGTTGATTGCCGACTACGAGATAACCCGTAGATTATGTTCCCTTCTAGGGTGCAGTACGAGATAACTCGAAGTTTGGCACCCTAGAAGGGAATGCAATCTACGAATTATCTAAGACGCACTCCAAAGATTTTAGCACCGCCACATTTGTGGTTAACAGAGGCAATTTTTCTCTAAACAGAGCACTGCTTAGTACCGGTATAATAGCAGTATTCATCTGAACAAGCGCACTTTTTAGGAAATTTTCAGAGATTACCCCGGCAATTTTCAGAAAACTGGCTAAAAGTGATCTTTTTAGGTTTAGTAAAGTACGAGATAGTTGAAGTCGCCGTGGTCTAGTAGGGAGTGTGTTGGCTTATTAGAGAAAAGGCCCGCGTTCGAATCCCAGGTCAGACATCAAAACGAAAAAATTTTTCTTCGGCGACTTCCTCTCAGCAGATATCTGGCAAAGACTCTGAGAGTAAAAATTTCCATGAAAAGCTTCTCAAAAATCTGTCGTTAGGAATCGAGATTAAACTGTAGGTCCCGCCACTCATGTATAAAATTAACGCACACGACATAAGTGGTGTGAGAAGCTAGGTCGTAATCCTGACTGAAGGGTTGTAATGGCCAATTATGTATGTAAAAAACGAGATAACTCGTATTTGGCCCCGTAGAAGGGAATGTAATGTACGAGTTATATCGTAGTTGGCATTAGAACGTGTTAACGTTGTCGCAAAGTTAAATGAATTTGATGACTTTACTGACTAAATTTCAAAAATTCTTTCCATTTACGTTCTCGTGCCTTATCGTGTGCATTTTCTATGTTTTATTTTTCATTTGATTTTCTATTACAACAACAAAAATAACAACAAATACAAATAAAATACCTTTTCTATACGAAATAACCGGACTGTACAACGACACTTGTAAAGACAACAATCATGAGTCATGATTCATGACTTTGATATTCAGTCTACAACGACTCAATCAATCTATCAGACGATGAATGCAATGCCACACCCATTTTTTGTTATTCCTAAACAATTTCAATTGTGAGAATTTAAAATTTAAATTTTTTTTAAAAATCTTTAATTGAACATTAAACTGGTTTAGTTTTGAAATTTTATAAAAAAAAATGAAAAAACAAACGATCAATTAAAGATTGTAAAGGTTAAATAAGTTCGCAATTGCAATTTTAACAAACGAGAAATAAAAATAGAAATCTATTGCAGCACACACAATTATGACGACTGAGCGGATTTTGTAAGTTGAAGTTTAAATTTACGAAAGTAGATCACGACGTCAATACAGTAAACATTTAAAGTCGCCTTTAGACAGTAGCAACCGCCACATATAGATCAAATCAACACACACAATATGGTTGGTGTGTGAAGCTAGGTTGTAGTTTTGACTAAGGGGTAGTCGAGTAGCCAATTGGCAGCCTACATTCATCATTAATGCGATACAGCATTCCATGGAATATTATTGTTTTATTCTCCTCAAGCCAGACAGACTGTACTTTTCCATCCATAGGATGTTACTAAATGTCGCAATGCAGTCTTTGATAATTGATTGCCGATAGAAAAGCTATAAATTGGGCCTATACGCAGGTTGCTGGTCAATCAACAACCTGACTTTCTGCATCGTTAATGGAAGAATAGCATTACAATGCTGCAATAGCTAAATGACCAGCTACGGTAGGTCGACGACTTGGTAAATATGGCAACAAGCTCCTACAATAGGTCAACGACATGCCAAAATAGGCCAATGACTTGCTACAATAGGTCAATAACTTACTGCAACAGGTCAACGATTTGCTACAATTAACGGCCTGCCACAATATGTCGACGGCTTGCTGAATAGCTCAACAGCTTGACTTTCTGCATCCTTAATGCAACAATAGGACTACAATGCTACAATTGGTCAACATCCAGCTGCAATAGCTCAACGACCAGCTGTAATAGCTCAACGACCAGCTGCAATAGCTCACCGACCTGCTACAACAGGTCAACGACCTGCTACAATAAGTAAACGACCACCAGCAATACCTATGTAGGTCAACGACCTGTTGGAATAGGTCGACGACTTGCTAAACCTGTCTCTCTGCATTTGTTAGTGCTACAATAGGCCAAAGTCACCCGGGGACCGAACATTTTCGGCTTTTTACTCACATAAGATACGAACATCAACAATGTTCATTAAAATGAGCGTAAAAATCCATTCAGATGCTTGTCAACTTTGTTGCAGAGTTCAATCATACACCCAAAGAAATATTACAGTAGGATTCATTAACTTCAGTGAGAAATGATTTAGATTTTTGGAAGAATACTTGCCATATTAAATGCGGTGTCTTTAGGGATTTACCGCAGTACAATTTTTCTATATTTTCCGCTTACATATATGTACATATGATTGGGTTAATAAGTAAACTTGAAAATTTTACTAACAATTTTCCTCTGGGTTAAAACATGGCTCTCACAAATGTACTCACATTTTTATTATGTTCTCTTTGTGCCGATGTCTGCCTATAGAGTATGCTGCGGATTCATTTCTTTCAGCAATTTCTTTGCAGTGGTCCCACAGTGCCACTGGGCGCCAAACAAATTCAAATTTTGATCTCCACATCAAGTTGAATAAGAACATGATCGCACTCTTCGGACCAGACGGCATATTATCGTACAACCAGCCAGTGCGAGAAATAGAATTCTAGCGTGCTCTCAGGTGCGAGATTTCGATACAAAAATTCTCCCCTAATAAGTAATGCTTATATCCGGTAAAATACTGAAAAAAACAAAGAACAATCGCTACTTTCTGTACTTTATACTGGAAAACCACAAATGACAACAACAAACATTTGATAAACATGTCACTGCAGGCAAGCGATTGTTTTGAATATACACTTAGCCACAAAAGTAAAAAAAAATTCTAAACCAATCCGTTTTCGTTGAAAATTTTGATAATTGTCTGACAACTTTCCTCGATTTTAAGACGGTCTTTTGCATTGGTTCAGAAATTTGTGAAGTTTATTAATCGTATGTATACTTTTGTGTGCCTGTGTATATAATTTCTTCAAAGTGAAGCAAATTCATTTCCAGGAATAAATTATTTTAAATTCTTATCGCGGTTTTTTTTTATTATTTCTTTTAAAAGAATAAAATGCATACGTAGTTAAGAAATATTTCTTATCAGTTATGTGGTTCAATTTTTTTTTTTTGAGTAATTCTTACTCGTAATCACATGTATTTGACCCTGCTGCTGTAAAATGTTTGTGGTTAACGAATGCTCCTAGAGCTAACTAAGAGGGTGTAAAACAAAGCCTGTCATTTTGAAGGCAAGTAAACCTCAAAATATAGTTTTCTTCTATGGAAATGAAACACCTAGTGAGTAACTCTCTAACGCCAGTATGACAAACGCAATAACAAATAATTTTGTTATTGATTAACACAACAATAAAGTATTAAACTTTACATGAATTTAAAAAAAAAATTAAGAATTAACACGACATTCTTAAATTATTTCTATTTTAATGTATGTTTACCATCCCTGATTGACAGGCATACACACAATACACAGATAAACCAAGCTTTACTAGTAAATACTCAAACAGACAGGCAACAGCAATAATAACAACAACAGCAATAAGAAATCTTGTTTTTGTATGCAATTGCAAGTGTTTCGTAAAATTATCGTCGTAGCAGCCAATCGGCAATATGTCGTCGTTGTCAGTAGTAATGCAAAACAAAACAAAACAAGAATCAACAAAAATATGCAAGGCACACAAATACCCACACACACACACTGTCGTATGCATGTAAGTGCTTACATTTATGCTTGCTTGCTTAGTTGCTTGCATGCATTGTGTCCTCTAGTAATCTGTAATTTTGAGCAGCATTGTAAACACATGTACTCTGGCATACAACAACATACTGTGCATTTTATTTCATATGATGATGATTCATGGCCACAGAGTATTGTCTTATCAACATACACACATACGCGCAGTCATACATAAGCGCACGCAAACAGCCAAGTAAAACAAAAATAACTAGAAACCTAAACAATTTTTACTGCTGCCGTTGCTGCTGCTGCTGCTGTTTGTATACTTTATTATTGTTATTGCTGCTGTTAAGATTTTATTTGTGGTTGTCGTCTATCTGACCCTCCTTTTTGTGCTGCATTAACTTGTTCTGTCGTCCGTCCATTATGGTTTTCTAACATAAACTCCTTTGCTTCGTGTTTTTAGTTTTTATTTTTCGTACATAGTCGTTTTGGTATTTTTAACAGTTTACAAATGGATGTTTATGGCTGCCTTTATGTCCATACATATGTATTTATGTATGTAGTATGGGTGCCTGTGTAGTTTTATAATGTTTTCATAATTTACAACAACAATAATACAAATATTTAGTTGTTGTTGTGGCAAAACATAAACAAAATGGAAAACGATAAAAAAATACGTTCATTGATTTGCAAGCAGTAGAATAACAACAACAACAACGTTAAAATAAAACAAAGAGAGCAACTCTAATGAATTTCAACGGAGAGATAATAAACTTTTGGGAAATAACCGTTAATGCTAACAAACAGAGCAGAAGTCAGGTTGTAAACACAATAAACGCAACGCAGCAAGTATAATAATTTTACAATTGCCAGGTAAAGAAAGCTGCATGCATATGAATTATAATAAAGATAGCGTCACCAAATAAACTCTTCATTAATTCCTTATCAATGGTGCCACTAAAACGTTTTATTGCGTAAAACCTCTTACATTGTGTTTTCTTCAAGTCGCAGGAGACATATTTTTCATGTTGTTGGATATGTGTGACCTAATAAGATAGCACATTGGCTAACTAGACTATGGCGACTACTCATTTCTGCCAATAAAAATAGAAATTAGCTTAAAAGCAAAGCAGCACTTCCATGTACAACTATTGCGGCGCTTGCTGCGTTGCGTTTATTGTGTTTCTAGCATTATACAGACAAAACCATTGCAATAATAAATAATAAGCCAGTGATGTCAACCCTTTAAATGCAAAAAATGTCAGAATATTTCATAGCGTGCTGCTGGCAAATTAATAAATCAAGAAAAATAATTCAAAATTACCAAGAAAATTGTAAACTTAAAATAGTTTTTTGAAACGAAAAGATTTCTTACTCGAAAGATTAAGATGGTGTAGCGTAGAAAAGGTTGAATACCATGGAGAGAGACTTTGTATGGTAATCTCCTATCCAAGAGAAAGGATGCATGCTTAGTGTAAGGAGAGAAGTTGTTGGCACAGTAGGGGTATACTTTGGCTAGCTTGCTGGATATTGAGAAGTCATTCAGTAATGTTGGACTAGATCCAAAAGTTAGGTTAGGTTAGATTAGAGGACGTGCACCTGTCGGTCAAGACAAGCACAGTACCCGGAGGTCGAAACTGACCCATTGTACATTGTCCTTAGGGGAGGAAGGAAATAGAGGATATAGGAATGTTGATAAGGGGGGGGGGGGGTTAAGAATGGGAAACGGAGGAATTACACATAAAGAAACAGACACAAAACAAAAGAGGGTGAGAGTGCGACTACACTTATGAAGCCCTAGCACCTTTCAACCAGCCCAAGCTGCTAATGAATCTGTGGAGAGCCTTGATGTCGGCTCTCGACACAGAACTCAAGCTCTCAAAGAAGGCCCTGCTAAGGGTCCTTAACCTCAACCTACCAAGGGCAGGGCTGTTGCAGAGGAGATGTTCGACAGTCACTAACTCCTACTCATCGCAACATTTTTTTTTATTTTTTAATAAAACCAACACTCAGGGGATGGCCCCTATTCATGTAGTGCATTGTGCAGGTTTAGGAAAATAGGTTATAGGAAGGAGGAAAGAGGTAGTAGTGTTTATGGACATTCGATTTACACTCACCAATATCGTAATTGACGGGAAAAACTCTCGCAGGAAGATCATTCCCCATGCGAGCAGTGCGGGCAAAAAATGAATTCTCCCTGTAATGCATTGTGCGGTTCACTGGACAATCACAACTACAAAAGGATGTGCTCTGTGAGAAGCTCGAGTACTACGTAAAAATATGTGGTTATCGGGAACCAAACCCCTTATCTCTCGTGAACACCTCCCATTATTGTACCGATAGAACAATGAAACACACGCCACATTGCGACACCCTGCATACATACCCTGCAATAGTCCGGCTGGGATTTGTTCCAGATCCCCGTCAGCGACCTAATCTCGCAGTGCCCCGTGATAAAACCGACAACCAACCTTAAGCTGGCCTTAACCAGGCCCAGTAGCCACTCTGTCCTTTTGCTGTCCACAGCAGGCCATAGACGCCTAGAAACAGAACAACCCGATTCGTTCCCCCAAAGCCTCTGCTCTTCCCTCCTGACCCATACATCGATAAGGCCACAAAGGTGGCAGACTGGGGGTTAGGACCAACTGTTAAATCGCCAACTGAAAGCGAACTTAACCTAGCGAGGGCATCCAGCATCTTATTGTCTAGTATTCCGCTGTGTCTCGAACTAGATCTTAAAGTAAACACAAATACACTGTGGGAATACAATCTCGTTAAGATTACTACATACATACATAATTGGCCATTACAACCCTTCAGTCAGGATTACGACCTAGCTTCTCACACCACTTATGTTGTGTGCGTTAATTTTATACATGAGTGGCGGAACCTACAGTTTAAAGTCGATTCCGAACGATAGATTTTTGAGAAGCTTTTCATGGCAATTTTTACTCTCAGAGTCTTTGCCAGAAATCTGCTGAGAGGAAGTCGCCGAAGAAATATTTTTCGTTTTGATGTCTGGCCTGGGATTCGAACCCGGGCCTTTTGTCTAATAAGCCAAGACACTACCCACTAGACCACGGCGACTTCAAAGATTATTAAGTTCCCTTTTTAACAGAAGGAAGACGCCGTCGTCTAATAGACAGTGTGTTAGCTTATTAGACGTAAAGCCCGTAAAGCATCAAAACGAATAGAAAAAAAATATATTACTTCGCCGACTGCCTCTCAATAGATTCCTGAGAATCCCCAAACGTTCCACTTCGAGAACCATTATAAGTCTGATTTCTTGCGTATATAAAATGGCAAAACAAAGCAGGCAAGCGGTGAGTTGTAATTCAGTCAGTCTTGTGTGAAGTTGTGTGTGAAGAAGAAAACAGTTGTTATTGTTTACGCGAGCAGATGTATTGTTGCTTGGTTGTGAAAAGAGAAGAAAGATAATGATTAAGTAGTTATTGTTGTAGAAATTCGAACAGTGGGACATAAGATAGTGTGGACAATAAAGAATTTATGCTTTGCCTTTAAGCGTTTTTTTTTTATTCCGTTTTCAGTACTTTTGGTCGGGTTAATTAACGTTTTTTTTCTGTGGCACATGCCAAACATTTCCTGGGAAAATATAGAATTTTTAACCTTTTTATCCTCTTTGGAATTTAAATGATAATAAAAATTATTTAATTTAATAATAAATTTATACGATACAAGTGCGAGTATGTGAGTGTTTTTTTAAACTTTTATATGGAAAAAGTTTCCGTTTTTTTTTCATTCATTAACTCATGGAAACTTTTATAAAGTCAATTATTTTTTATTTATTTTTTAATTTCATGGTCCACTTCATTAGTTGACTGGTCACAAATTGTTTTCTTTTTTTTCTTGTTTTTTTGTGTTCATTTTATCTAAAATTGAAAAAAAAAATTTATTAATTTCTATAAAATTCTGCAAATTGAGTGTTTCATAATGGCAGATTAAAGTAATAATTTAATACATAAGCCTACGGTTGACAGCGTTTCAAATTTCATAAACGTAGCAAAAATGTCACTTTGGGTATTGTATACGAACAATTTGAGGGCGTGTTCACTTCACTAGGAGACGATGCTCACCGAGATATCATCCGATTCAAACTCTTTAGACTTTTCTTGTAAGGTTTTCTGAAGTCCCAAGTGTATACGAATAAGCCACAATACACATACATACATACATAATTGGCCATTACAACCCTTCAGTCAGGTTTACGACCTAGCTTCCCACACCACTTATGTTGTGTGCGTAAATTTTATACATGAGTGGCAGGGGACCTACAGTTTAAAGTCGACTCCGAACGACAGATTTTTGAGAAGTTTTTCATGGCAATTTTTACTCTCAGAGTCTTTGCCAGAAATCTGCTGCAGAGGAAGTCGCCGAAGAAATATTTTTCGTTTTGATGTCTGACCTGGGATTCGAATCCGGGCCTTTTGTCTAATAAGCCAACATACTACCCACTAGACCACGGCGACTTCAGCCAAAATACACGGCCTCCCTTATAGCCAATAAAATTGCATGCTGTGGACATTTTAGATGCGTTCAACCCAGAGGACCCCACTTAGGCCGTACACAGGGCCCATTGTGATACCACAGTTTCACATTCTCCCCTATTCCAAGAAACACTCATAACTTCCGATGAAGCGACACAGATTACCAAAATCCATGCATGACAGTTCATCTCGATCTTCCATGTAGTAAGCTCCTAGGAGCCTCTTTCTCCTCTGACCAAGTGCTGGGCATGTGCACAGTGGGTAGAATAGAATAGTCTCATGCTCTACCTTACCTCCACAGCTTCAGCAGAAATCATTCACAAGGTGTCCAAGACCAATGCCACGTGCTAACCCCTATAACAAAGCTAAGCCTGCTTTTTTGGAGTATAAGCAGAGTCGCCATATGCCTCCTATCCAGCCTTAGCCAGTTTTTCAGTATCGTTCTGCCTTTTCCAACCTACTGTTGATAAGGTTCACGATTGCATTATCAATAAGCTGCAGGTATTTAAAAGGGATCCACAATGTAAAGAATTCTTCAGAGAGTTTGATGGTCGATAACCCTTCTGGCCAAATCATTCACTCTGCAGTTGCTGGTGAACAGCCTGCTGAATTCTTTTAGTTCGACTTACGTACATACATACATACATACATAAATGGTTATTTCAACTCTTACGATTATGGATAGGATTACGACCTAGCTTCTCATACCACCTATGTTGTGTGGTTTAATTATATACAACGGTTGGCGGGGCCTACAGTTTAAAGTCGACTCCGAACGACAGATTTTTGTGAAGCTTTTTTATGGCAATTTTTACTCGCAGAGTCTTTGCCAAAAATCTGCTGAGAGGAAGTCGCCGAAGGAATATTTTTCGTTTTGATGTCTGACCTGGGATTCGAACCCGGGCCTTTTGTCTAATAAGCCAACACGCTAACCACTAGACCACGGCGACTTATTTTCAAGAAATATGGACCAAAAATGTCTATGCTTTACAAGCCGCACCAAAACAGTCATCCATACTGATTGTATTAGATTCTGTTTCACAATGAGTGGGTTTTCTAAGTTCCAAATAGGACAAGTTTGCTTATTAAAGTCCCCTCCGAATGACAGACTTTTTTGACACACTTTTTTCATGCCGAAGCAATATTTTTTCACATTGCGTTTAGTTGGAGATGTATGTTCTGGGCTTTGAACCGAAGCCTCATGTCTAATAAGTCACGACTAGACGACCCGTGCGAATATTTCGTACCGTTTAGTAGTCATTTTTGTAACATAAAATGAAAAAAATTAATAGAAATTTTATTAAAAATATTAGAAATTTTAACTTTTTGCCCGTCCGAATCCTAAATACAAACAAAAATATTTTTAAACGTACGCACTCTCGAGAAAACGTCACGTATAACTGCCCATGTGAAAAGACCGGTTCTGGTAAATACAATCCTACTTTTTGAAGGGTTTGACCTTGTGCTTTGTTTATCGTCATAGCAAAAACCAACTCTTACAGGGAATTGTTTTCGTGTCATTCTGAAAGGAACAGTTGGATCAGAAGGTGTAAGGTTGATTCGTGGTATGAGTACAGTTTTATCGCTATGAATAATTTTTGCTGATATGATGTGCTCTCCCAAGTTTGTTACGATTAGCCTGGTACCATTTATTAATCCGTATTACTACAGGTCATAAAACAAACAATGCCATGACAATAACGACATTACCAAAATGGCTTTCAGCATTACAATTACAATTAAGCGACCCTGGTTTATCGCAATTGATCTAACAATTACTGCAAACTATTGCCAAAACAGCTTTTTACAACTTAATATGCATATTATATACATATAAGTGACTTAGTAATAAATGGCATTATAGTAAATAGCGGTATTGCCAGAATGAATTTTAATACATACTATATTACGTAGAACTGCATTACTTTTAAGCGACCCTGTATTACCACACTTGAACAAAAAAATAATGACAACAATATTACCAAGCAGTTCTATATAAAATATAATTTTTATCAATGAAAATATTAATTTTTCAATTTCTTATTATTTTTCGCAATTAGTGTTAGATATAAGCTTTAAAATGATATATCATTTATTAAATTTGATGCGATGGTATGAGAGATATTTGCAACCGACAAAAAAAAGTGCTTTAGAAATAATATATATGATACTAAACCTACTAAACTTCGGCGACTTCAAGATCAAATTACATTCACAAAATTAACAAAATTACATAGATAGACCAAGAAATGAGTTACAATAACAAATTAGTAGCAAGTTCTAGAAGTTGACAAAAAAATTTTAAAATTAAAAAAGTACCTGAAAAAAACCAAATAGTCTGTTTAGAGTAAACAAAATACTCAGGCCCACAAAAGTATACATACGATTGAAAAGTTTTACAAATTTTTCTTAATCAATGCAAAAGACTTAAAAGTCTTAAAATCGAGGAAAGTTGTCCGGCAATTATAAAGATTTTCAGCGAAAACGACTGTGTGGCTGAATGTACATATTCTGTAATACCGGTACACCCTGTATTTATTTTTTAAAAAAATTAAAAAAAAAATTTCTTTGTCTTTTTTTATAACAATTTCACTTACATAGACCCGGTAGGTATCATATGACAGATTCACCTTTAAAATAACAAAGTTTTAAATTAAAATTTTTAATTATATTTTCTTAGAACAAATAATATAAAAAATAAACAACAAAAAAAAAAAAATATGAAATTAAATAAAATAAATAAAAAATAAAAAAATTAAATATTTGAAAATCAACAAGAATTACAACAAAAACAAACAAAAAAACGAAAAAAATTAAAGCAAATCAACAGAAATTGTTCATACAAATTTAATTAATTTTTATTGTGAAACTTTACTGCCGGTGCTGCGGCTGGCTGGTGATGATTTATAAGTTCAATGCCTTGTGTCAACTAACAGCAAACCAGCCAGCCAACCAACCAGCCAGCTAGGCAGGCAGGCAATGAGCAAGCTCCTTCACCTGTGTGCCATAAACGACAACAGGTGTATGGGGGTATATAGAAATATTTTTAGTTCATAATAAAGGCACTGTGACAGCAACAGCAACAAGAATAACTACAACAAAAACTATTGCAAAAAAATCTAGTGAAACAATTCCAAAACTTTTGAAAAAAAAACAACAAACTTTTGTAATGTTTTTTTTTGCTTTTTTTACAATCAGTAGAATGGGTAGCAAAAGTTTTTTATTGTTGAAATGAAATTAAAGCAACAACAACAATAAAAAAAAAATTTAATTTAAATTAAATTGAATCGAACTGATGTGAACACATGCTCAATTTGATTGTTTTTTTTTCGCTCTCTTTTAATTTGATATGCTATGTTAGGAAATTAAATGTTAGAGTGAAATATGACGCAAAAAGATACGAATTTTAGAAATATTTTATGTTTTAAAAATTATTTCAAATGCTTGAAATCGTAACTGAAACTAAATTAGGTTTAATGTTCAAAAATATTTGAGAATTCTTTACTTAACACATACGAAATAGTACACCATACAGGCTATATGCAAATGGTAGTCCAGAGGGTGTTCTTTCCACCCATGGTAGTGGGATGGCTGAAATAATTCGCTTTTCCATCCCCACCAACCATCCTTTACATTTCAACAACTTTTGTTTGTAATAATAATGACCATAATGAGAATTATATTTTTAACAGTGCTCTGTTAATAATAAAGTTAGAGACAAGAAGTGGTGTCGCTAAAATTATGGGTTTGCGTCTTTAGTTTTTAAATGCGAATTTATCTTCACATACATAGGTTAGGTTAGGTTAGAGGATGTGTACTTGTCAATTCTGACAAGTACAGTACTCGGTGGCCGAATTGAGTCATTGTATTACGTCCTGGCTTCTCACACCACTTATGTTGTGTGCGTTAATTTTATACATGAGTGGCGGGACCTCCAGTTTAAAGTCGACTCCGAACGACACAATTTTTGAGAAGCATTCCATGGCAATTTTTTTACTCTCAGAGTTTTTGCCAGAAATCTGCTGAGAGGAAGTCACCGAAAAATTATTTTCAAATTTTCGTTTTGATGTCTGACCTGGGATTCGAACTCGGGTCTTTCGTCTAATAAGCCAACACACTACCTACTAGACCACGGGGACCTCTTCACATACATAAGCTATTGAACAATTAACGCACTAGTTTACGCGAATTTTGCGAAATGGCCTCTTCCAGGCGTCTTACAAAAGTTCAATTGGTTCAAAGTGGTTAGGTCGCATGACAATCTGCTTCGTTTTCACTTCGCTAGATAAGCCAACGTGAAACTGCACAATGATTTCGTTTTTGGCCCAAAAAAATCATTTTTTTTCGAATCAAGGTCATTTTCGTCTTGGGCGTACGTTAATAAACAAACTTGCCCTATTTGGAGCTTAGAAAACCCACTCTGGTGGTACAGAATTTAATGCAATCAATACGAGTGACTATTTGGTGCGGCAAGTGAAACACTGGCGTTATTGGCCCATATTTCTTTGAAAATGAGGACAGCTCAAGCATTACATTCAATGGAGACACTTATTGCTTTATGGGAACCGATTTTTTTTGTACCCACTCTTCATTGTATTGAGGTGCACGATGCTTGGTTACCACAGAATGGTACAACCTGCCGCACATCTCATGCCACAATCGATTTATTGCGTCAAACGTTTGATGGCCATTTAATTAACCAAAATTGTGAAGCCAATTAACCGCAAAGAAGTTGCGACTTGACACCGTTGGGCTATTTTCTTTGGGGCTTAATTAAAGAAAAGTGTTATAACGACAATGAGACGTCGGTGTCTAGTAGATAGGCTGGTGGCTTATTAGGCTGAAGGTCCGAGTTCAAACCCCAGGTCAGATATCACAACGAAAATATGAAAACATTTCCTCGACAACTTCCTCTCACCACATTTCAGGCAAAAACTTTGAAAGTAAATTAAATTGCCTTGAAAAGCTTGTCAGAAACTGTCTTTCGGAATCGATGTTAAGACTCTGAGAGTAAAAAATTGCCATGGAATGCTTCTCAAAAAAATGTGTCGTTCGGAGTTGACTTTAAACTGTAGATCCCCGCCACTCATGCATAAAATTAACACACACAACATAAGTGGTGTAAGAAACTAGGTCATAATCCTGACAAAAGGGTTGAAATGGTCTATTATGTATGTTATGCCGACAAACCAGAGACAATTAAGCATTTGAAGGCCAACATTCGGGATGCCATTGACGATATTCGACCCCATACACTAGGAAAACGGCACGAAAATTAATTCGATCGAATGAGATACTGTAAGGCCAGTCGTGGCAGTCATATGAATGAAATTTGGTAAAAATTCTAAAATTTTTTTGTTTTAAATTGTATTTTTAAATTTAAAGTTTTAAATGGCCCATCCTTTTAAAAAATAAACTTTAAATTCAACATACTTTAGCAGTGATGTTAAAAACAACACTGCAATCCGCTGTTATTAACAGTAAATGTAATTGCAAACACAAGAAACAAAAAAAACTCTCAAAGACCTTCAAGATAATAACGCAATTACATGCTGTTATGCAAAACTAATTTGTGCTAAACAATCACATGCTTATTCATACATACGAGTACATACATAGTTACACATACACTCATGCATATCAATTTAATACTTAAAAACTAATTTTCAAAACGAGAGATACAGAGAGACGAAGCAATAGAGAGTTAAAGCGACAGACAGTTAACCCCTAAAAACAATAACCTTCAGCATAAACATTTATACAAAGGAACAGAGAGACAGAGAAAGGGAGAGATACTAAGTAAACCGTAATGAGTCACTTTCAATACACGACTGTGGTGAGTAATTTAATTTAAAAGATAATAACACAACACACACACAACACAACACAACACCTGAATATAGTGGTTATTTCTAATGACTCCCAGCCACACGAACAATAACAAACTAACCACAACCAAAAAAACCAACAACAAATTATTGAGAATAATCAACATCCGTTCAAAGAATTGTTAAGTTGTCGCTCTGTAAACATCTGGTCTACTAATACTCTACTATACAGTCAGTGGCGAAAATTTAAGGCGGCTTTAGTTTAAAGTTTGAATATTTTTCTTTCAAGTTGAAGATAGTTGAGGTCATATACGTTTAGGTACATATACCTACTTATATGCGTTTAAGTATTTATTTAAATATTTATGCAATCTATATATAAAGGGTCCGCCAAATGACTTTATTTTTTTTTTTTGAAAATGCTGCAAAAAAAAGCTACTGAATATTTTCTTAAATTTCTTTTTTTATTTGAAAGTTCAATCCTTCCGGTTAATAATGGAAAATAATTTCATTCAAATGGCTGGCTCGGCTGGCCATGCAGTAGCTTACACGATCGGTCCAATTTTTAAGCACATTATCGATTGTGTGCAGTTGTATTTCACCAATGACTTCACGAATATTGTCCTTTAAAGCGTCAATTGTCTCTGGCTTGTCGGCGTAACACAAATAATACTCCAACGGTGTCAAATCGCAGCTCTTCTCGCGATTTTCAAAAATAGGGCATAAAACATCGAGTGTAGCTTCGGTTGTGTGGCACGTAGCGCTGTCCTGTTGAAACCAAATGTTGCCAATATCCTCCTTTTCAATTTTTGTGAACAAAAATTCATTCAACATGGCCCGATAATAATACAGGTCGCCGTGGTCTAGTAGGTAGTGTGTTGGCTTATTAGACGAAAGACCCAAGTTCGTATCCCAGGTCAGACATCAAAACGAAAATTTGAAAATAATTTTTCGGTGACTTCCTCTCAGCAGATTTCTGGCAAAAACTCTGAGAGCAAAAAAATTGCCATGGAATGCTTCTGAAACAAATGTGTCGTTCGGAGTCGACTTTAAACTGTAGGTCCCGCCACTCATGTATAAAATTAAAGCGCACAACATAAGTGGTGTGAGAAGATAGGACGTAGTACAATGGATCAATTCGACCATCGAGTACTGTACTTGTCAGAATTGACAAGTACACGTCCTTTAACCTAACCCGATAATGATCACCATTGACTGTAACGGCCACTCCTTGCTTATTTCCGAAGAAAAATTGCCCAATTATGCCGCTGGACCAAATTCCGCACCAAACAGTGACTCGTTTTGAGTGCATCGGGTTTCTAAATGTATGCGTGCGGGTTTTCTGTGCACCAAATTCAACAATTTTGCTTGTTTACATGCCCGCCAAGGTCAAAATGAGCTTCATCTGAATAGATGATTTTTTTTTTTTTCCAAAATCGGCATTTTCTGTAAGTCGATCACAGGTCCACTTAGCGAACCGAAAACGTGTATACACAACCATATTCGTTCAGTGGAAGGATAAAACTTATTATCTGTCAAATCAGACATGATCTAAGTGTTACCATTCACTAGTTGAAAAAAATGTTAGATGGTGAGCCCGATACACGACAACAATGTAATCAGGATTTATATCAGCAATGTCCCTCTGGGGAAGAACATCTTCGGCTTTTTAAACATAAGGGACACGAACATCAACAATGTTTGCCTGCTTTACCTTGCCTTTTATATGGCAGTGTAAACAGTCTGATGAATGTTCTTGAAGGCGAATGTTTGCCTTCTCACTGTTGTTGTTTATGTATTTTATTTACCTTTATTCTTGTAGTGTTGTTTGTAGATTTTTGTTTACTTGTTTACCCATTTTTTTTTAAGGCTGATCGTCATGATTGCACAGTGATTTTGATGTCATAATACAACGTCGTCAACAGCTGTGATGTCTTGATGAGTAAATCATTCAAACTCAATCAGTTTTTCAACAAAATTTATGGCCAGGAAGTTACTTTGTAGAATGAAAGGCACTGCTGAGAGCACAATTTCTTTTTCTGGTGATTCTGGATTCCGCGACTTCCAAGCATGTTGTAGAGATTTTGTAGCGTAGTATAGTGTGAGATTTAGGAGTAGTTTACCATTCAATATGCTCTACTGTAACCCTATCAAATTACATTTTGGGCCGTTGTGCCCAGCATGTCATGGTAAGAACTAATTTCTGGTATATGAAGTGATGAAGCGTTCTTGGTTTTGGGAACATAGAATTAGAGAGAGAGAGAGCGAGAAAGCGAGAGAGGGAGAAAGCAAGAGAGGGAGAAAGCGAGAGAGAGAGAGAAAGCGAGAGAGAGAGAAAGCGAGAGAGATAGTGAAAGCGAGGGAGAGAGAGAAAGCGAGAGAGGGAGAAAGCGAGAGAGAGAGAAAGCGAGAGATAGAAAAAGCGAGAAATAGAAAAACAGAAAGAGAGAGAGAAAGAGATAGAGAGAGAGCCTTTTGACTCCTTTTTTCTCTGTTGCCATATCTCATATAAAGCCCGAACGTAGATACATTTTAAAGGAGTAAACAAATCATACACTCTGTAGATAACGAATTAATCGATGCGAATGCTTTCACTCCAGCCACCACTTGTCATTAATTATTCCGTGTTGGAGACCCTCACAGCTGCTCTCCCTCCCCAAAATCCAATCATTGCGCACGTTTCTCTTTAATTAATGGCCATTATTTGTCTGTTTTAAATTCATTTTAAAACGAAATTATTTTATTTTCTCAATTCACTGAACAATGTCGCAATTAAAATATGATTTTCGTAATTTTGTTATGTTTATTCGAAAACATTTTTTTTTGTGTTCATTTTTCATTTTCCAATCGAAAAACAAGCAACCAACAAAAATTGGTTGAATTATTATGGAAATTTCTCATTTTAATGACAATAATTTAGAAACGAAAATGGGTTTCTTGTTCTTTTTTTAATTTTTTTTTAATACGATAGAGGAGAGAGGGAGGGGAGTACAACAGCCATCATGCTCTTGGGAAATGTTCTTCATCCTTCCTTATTTTTTGTGTTTTTTTTATTAATAAATCATCTCCAGATTATTTGGGGCCATCATTGTAAGAAGTATCATCAAAATTTTATGTTTTATTGACTCGATTTTCGTTTACGTTTTCATCTTTGACTAACGACGCGAAATCAAAATTTTGGAAAAAAAAAACAAAAAATGAAACAGAAAATGTCACTCAAACTGATAAAATTTTAATGAGCCTCCCTCCTTCCCTTTCGTTTGCATTATTAATGACAGTAAAGTAAAGGAAATGAAAATTAAAAAATTTTTTTTGTACATATTTTGTAACGAAACAAAGTAAAATAAGGGATAACTTATCCTGAAGAGTACTTGTACAGCTGGTTACGTTTTACTCCTATGCTGGGTTGTCCTCTGAACGTTGCTGTAAGCAAATCTTTTTCTCTTTAACAAATGTTCAGGAGAATCCCATCTAACTTCTTTTGAAAAACACCCACAGACGTATGGTTCAACTCTTATGTCGGTTTAATGGAAATTAACTTTTCCTGAATGATTAATATGATAGAATACTACAGAATAGTATAGAAAAGTATAGAATGGTATAGAATACTATAGACTAGTATAGAATAGCATAGAATACTACATAATAGTATAGAATATTATAGAATACTATAGAATTGCATAGAATACTACATAATAGTATAGAATGCTATAGAATAGTATAGAATAGCATAGAATACAACAGAATAGTATAGAATACTACAGAATAGTATATAATAGTATAGAATACTATAGAATAGCATAGAATAGTATGGAATACTATAGAAAAATATAGAATAGCATACAATACTATAGAATACTATACTACAGAATAGTATAGAATACTAAAGAATAGTATATAATACCATAGAAGAATATAGAATGATATAGAATAGCATAGAATAGTATATAATACTATAGAATAGCATAGAATGCTATAGAATACTATAGAATAGCTATAGAATACTATAGAATAGTATAGAATACTATAGGATAGTATAGAATACTATAGGATAGTTTTGAATAGCGTAGAATACTACAGAATAGTATAGAATAGCATAGAATACTACATAATAGTATAGAATATTATAGAATACTATAGAATAGCATAGAATACTACAGAATAGTATAGAAAACTATAGAATGGTATAGAATAACATAGAATACTACAGAATAGTATAGAATAGCATAGAATACTACAGGATAGTATAGAATACTATAGGATAGTTTTGAATAGCATAGAATACTACAGAATAGTATAGAATACTATAGGATAGTTTTGAATAGCGTAGAATACTACAGAATACTATAGAATAGCATAGAATACTACAGAATAGTATAGAATACTATAGAATGGTATAGAATAACATAGAATATTACAGAATAGTATAGAATAACATAGAATACTACAGAATAGTATAGAATAGCATAGAATACTACAGGATAGTATAGACTACTATAGGATAGTTTTGAATAGCATAGAATACTACAGAATAGTATAGCAAATTGTAGAATAGTATAGAATACTATAGAATAGTTGTTGCTGTTTAACGGTAACCATCTGAATAAGATCAATTGTTTAGCAGCTAAGTTTAGGATATACGCAAAGTCTGTGAGTAACATAGCATATTCGAAGAAAGGTGTTCTAAGGCCTCTTAATATAATTATCGAAATAGTCACAAATGAAGTGATATTTTTTGATGGAAAAATCTCTAAAAAATCACTGGAAAGTAATAGTACACAGTAATAGTAATGCTAATGCTCTGACACGAAAATCTATGAGTTCTAATTTTATGTAGTAAGCCTTTATTTTACAATAAGTCTTTCTCTTCCTCAGATACCCGCTAGTTACATAACTTTTGTAACTTGAGATATCGGGCTTCAAAAATTCACTCTGTTAACAGAGTCTGGGTAGGATGATGGATATGGTGGAAAAATGGGACTTGGTGCACATATCCCACTATATACAAATTGTAACATAATGTGTGCCCAATTACACCCAGTATGTGGTATATCCCAAATAATTTAGGGTCTTAAGATATCGGGCTTCAAATATTCCCTATTTTAACAATACCTAGGTGGGATGGTAGATGTTGTGGACTTGCTGCACTAAATACAAATTCTGTTAAATTTTTTTTTCGAAGTTTTATAAATTTCAAAGGAATTAACGAATTAATAGAGAAGCTGTTCCACTCATTAATGTGTGGCGGACAATTTTAAAGGAATGGAATAGGTGCTCCATTCTCTGATATCTAATATATTTGGTTGATTTCTTACTTGACTATTTTATGGTAAGCACTTAACATTGCTCCGTTAACTTTAACATTAGCTCTTTTAAAATTTTTGGTTTTTGTCTTTGCTAGTTAAATTTGAATTTATCTTCACACACATGAGACGTGATATTGACTAAAGCGGTTGTAATTATCAACTAAGTAAGTAAGTAAGTGGAGGACTAGAGGCTTTTTAAAATAGCACAAAATAAATTGAACTTTAGTAAAGAGTTTTATACGAAAGTCTTGTTTTTATAGCAGCTGTTGTTGATTGCTGTAGGGGTGGAATAAAATTTCAAGTAAATATTCCTGTTTAAAATGAATCAGTACTCATGAAAGTCATTTCGTTACAGCCGAGTGTTTTCCAGACTGCTCTACCATAATGGATTTTTTTTTTTTTCTAATTTTTCAAACGTAAATATTTTAATTGCTGTATCATTAAAAATAAATTAAACTTGTCCATTTGTTCGCTACAAGATATGTACCTGGTGGTTTAAAAGCTACAAAAAAAAAAGAAACCAAATTGTGAATAAATTCTATTGAATTAAATGAATAGAAATATTTTTTTTAATATTTTTTTTTAAATTAAATTTAAGCTTTGAAATTAGAAATCATTTATTTTCCCTCCCTCAGTAGGTAGTAGTGGCTAACATTTTTTAAAGCATAATTTTTGTATATTAATTTGACATTTAGGGTGTTCACACATGTCCTACTTTTAAATGCAATTTTATTATTTAAACTCAAGTCAAAGTTATGAATGCTATTTACGATCAATAATATAAAAATTGCAAAAAATATTAACACTTTGGTATGTGCATAGATAAATTCGATCCATAGATTCAAACCATAAATTTTAGCAGCGCCACATTTGGCATTAACAGAGCAAACTTTTCTCTTAACAGAGCAAAAATTTACTCTTAATAGGGCAATCTTATCTGTTTAATAACATGCATCTGAACAGGCCCACTTGTTTAGAAACTAATTTAAGGATATACATCAGGTCTATGAGTACCATAGAAATGTGCCAAGGCTTCTTAATATAATCAGGAACATAGTCCCGTATAAAGTGATATGGCATTAGGAAAATTGTCTTTGAAAATATCAATTTTTTGCTTAAAAATTCTCTAGAAAATCAGTGGTCTTATGGGAATATATAAACAGTTAACAGTGTTCTGTTAATAGCATATTTCCCCTTGCTAGAGACAAAAAGTGGCGCTGCTCAAAGTGTGGGTTTGCGTCTTTGGTTTTTAAATTCCAATTTATTTCTCATCATTTTCGTGCATGTTTATCCCACAGTTTGTCAGCTGTCTTTGGCATGTATCACTTATAAAACTTATAAATATTAGGTTGGGTCCTACAATGGATACGTATATTCCACTTTCTGTTTAAGGAAATTTGGATGCAGTCGCTGTTTGCTAATAACTGTGTGTGAATAACATGTAAAGTCTAATATGTAGACTCTGTGTTGAGGACTTTAAGCCATCATAGTAGTAGCATTAGGGAGGAAGTTATCCTTATTGACATCGAACTTTATCCTTAAATTTTCGGGAAAACACGTTAGAAGACTACCCTATTGTAAGTTAATGGGGTCACTACAGCTAATCGAATTGGCGTACGTTTAGCATTTCAAAACGAAGAAATGCCGACATCGCGATATGCATGACATCGAACTTTATCCGTAAATTTTCGGGAAAACACGTTAGAAGACTACCCTATTTTAGGTTAAGGGGGCACTACATCAAATCGAATTGGCGTACCTTTAGCATTTCAAAACGGGGAAATGCTTACACGCTAACAATCCATTTGAATGATGGCTTTTTCTTAGTACAACCTATCAATCTACCTATTTATCCAAGTTATGAACCAAAGAGACGTCAATACAAAGAGAAATGTGATAAAAATGTGAGTGTATTTCTGAGAGGCATGTGTATAAGCCAGTGGAAAATTGTTAGTAATCAAGTAGTCAAGTGTAACCTAATAATATGTTTATGTAGTGAAAAATATGAAAACTTACAGCGCCAAATCCCTAAAGACTGCGTATTTGACTTGGCAAATATTCTCCTAAAAATCGAGATAATTTCTCATTGTTATTAGTGATTCTCATTGAATATTAGTGAATTCTACTGTAATATTTCTTTGAGTGTATAACTGAATCCTGATTAGTTATAATTGACACCTGATAGTGATTCTCTTTGAACATTAGTGAATTCTACTGTAATATTTCTTTGAGTGTATTATTGACTCCTGATTAGTTTTAATTGAAACCTGATGGTGATTCTCATTGAATAGTACTGAATTCTATTGCAATATTTCTTTGAGTGTATAATTGAAACCTGATATAGTTATCATTGAATAGTACTGAATTCTATTGCAATATTTCTTTGAGTGTATAATTGAAACCTGATTAGTTATAATTGAAACCTGATAGTGATTCTCATTGAATATTAGTGAATTCTACTGCCATATTTCTTTGAGTGTACAATTGAAACCTGAACTACGGTGGTATTACTTCAGAGTAGAGTCCTTTTGGCCCATTTGGCCCCTGCATGCTCATATTCGCTTCCAGATTGCGTATCGAAAGTTGAGAAGACATCTAAGTGTCTCCACTGTTTCTTGCTGATTGGTTTCTAACAGGAATTCCGTATGACACGGGCGCCGGTGTCGTCTATGCCGGTGTACCTACATGTTTTGCATCCTCAAGATCTCGTTTTGGCCCTTTTGACCCCTGCATGCTCATATCCACGTCCAGATTGCATATCGAAAGTTGAGAAGACATCTAAGTGTCTCCACTGTTTCTTCCTGATTGGTTTCTGACAAGAATTCCGTTTGACACGGGCACCAGTGTCATCTATGTCGGCGTGCCTATATGTTTTGCAGCCTCAAGATCTCTCTTCTTCAGTTTTAGAATGCGCTCCACGTAATTCGCCACTGAGGCCCAAATTTTCTCTACTCGCAGTCATAACTTTGACAATGTTACCAGCCATGATCGTTCCAATTGTTGAAGTCTGTACAGAGCAATAGCTCTGCCAGCGTGCTTATTCAAGAGTGTATTCCGCATCATCAATTACTTTCCCTTCCTCGTGAAGACAGTAAGGGAAGGCGGTCTTGCCCATTCTATGCAGATATTTCCTAAAATATCCGTGATCCGATAGCATCTGTATAATGTAGTAATTTACCTCTCCAAATTTCCGACCAATCCATGGCTTTATATCTGGAATAAGTCTCACTTTCCTTTAAAACCTTAAAATCCCTTAAAGTATGCAAATAATTTTGTTTAAGCTCTCTTTAGATTCCCGTTTAAACTGTGACTTTCCTTAATACACACGAATTATGCATGCGCTGCTTACAAATTACATGTGCCCCCCTCTTGTCATTTCCATTTAGAATAGAATTGAAATAGTTCTGTGGGATGAAGAGAGAGGGAGAGTAGAGAATATGAGTAAAAAGTTCATTGCTTTGGCAGCTTTTCTTTTGCTGTAAATGCTGTTCGTGAGTCTCAATGACGGAAGTTGGCATTTATAGCATTATGCTGTTGTTGTTGTTGTTGTTCTTGTTTGTTTGTTTGTTTTTTTCCACAAAAGCGTTTTAGTTTTTCACTATTTTTCTCTGTATGGATGTGTTTTTGTATTTAAAATTTCTTTTTTTAAAAATTCTCCATGAATTTGCATTAAAAAAAAAGAGAAAAACTTTATGATGCTTGGTGGTGTGGTGTGGTGGGTGTTTTGTATTTTAAAGGAATCATCATTTGCGTCATTATAAACAATAATTTAACAACAGTTTTGTTTTATTTTTTTATTTTTATTTTGATATTGTTTTTGTATGTGAATGCAGTTTTTCTTTTTCTCTCTTTTTCTTTTTTGTTGAAATTAAAGTGGGTTTTATTTGCACAAAAGGCTCTGGTTTCCAATTTAATCACTGAAACTGTGTACTAAGAATAAAAAAAAAAACTTTTTGGATTATATTTCATTTACATAAAACAAGAATTTAAATTTATTTTTGTTTCTGGCATGAATTTAAGACAGGATTTCTTTAGAATTTGCCTTTCAAAGCATTTTTTAATTGGAAGGCCATTCAAATTCCCTGCAAGCTAGGCAACCTTTACATACAAACATACATAATTGAACCTTCAGTCAGGATTACGATCTAGTTTCTCACACCATTTATGTTGTGTAGTCGTGTTGAAGATTGTGTGTTGGCTTATTAGAAGTTAGGGCTAAGAACCTAGGTCAGACATTTCCAACTAAATGAAATATAAAGAAAATATTTCTTTGGCGACTTTTTCGCACACAGATTTCTGGCAGAAAAATTTTAGGGGAAAATAAAAAATTACCATGAAATATTTCTTAAAAAATCTGTCGCTCTGAATCGACTTTAAAACTGTAGCTCCCGCGCCACTTACATACAGTGGGGAGCACAAATGAGTACATATTTGTACCCTGAGCATTTTTAATTGCGTACACATAAAAGTAATAAAAAAATTAAATTTTTTTTCGTTTTTTTTTTTTCAATATTTAGGTTAGGTTAGGTTCGAGGACGTGTACTTGTTCAACCGTGACAAGTACAGTACGTGGTGGTCGAATTGACTCCTAATGTACAACGTCTTCTTGGCTTCTTACACTACTTGTGATGTGTGAGTTTATTTTATACATAAGTGGCGGGACCTACAGTTTAAAGTCGACTCCGAACGACAGATTTTTTTGAGAAGCTTTTCATGGCAAAGTTTATTTTACCCCCAGAGTTTTTGTCAGAAATCTGCTGAGAGGAAGTCGTCGAAGAAATATTTTCACATTTTCGTTTTGATGTCTGACCTGGGATTCAAATTCGGGCCTTTCGTCTAATAAGCCAACACACTATCTACTAGACCACGGCGACTTAATATTAATATTTAGTACATAACAAAATAATATAAAATTAAAAACTAACATTTTCAACCAAGAGAATAATAACTTGGATGTACTCAATTTTGCACCATTCCAAAATTTTATAGAATAAACGTATATTTTTAATATTTAGTTCAAAGACCGCTGTAAGACCCAATTTGACATGTTCCCCACCAAATTGTTTATAATTTTATTTCGAAATATTTTTCTTTTCCTAATGAATCCGTTGCCAAAGCTTATATAAATTGGTTGGGGGTGATTGGTACAGTCCCAACCATCTCTTTACGATTGAGCACAAATTCTCAGTTGGATTGAGGAAGGGACTTTGTGCTGGCCACTGCATAAATTTAAAATTTTGCTAATAAAGCCGTTCTTTAACGATTTTGAAGGTGTAGTTGGGATCACCATCCTGCTGGAAAAGTACTTTTTGTGCCGGGTAGACGCTCTTGTCGACAAAATCGGGATGATGGATCTGCAAAATACTTAAATAAACTTCTTTTTTCATGATATTGTTGATTCATCACAGTGGTCCGAAATGCCACCATGTAAAGCAACCACGACATTTCCTGCACTGTGTTTCACCGTTTCCTTAACAAGGTGTCTTTATATTCTTTCCCCATGGCGGCTCCAGCAATATTGCTTACCATCAAACTGAAAGCGTTTGAATTTTGATTCGCCTGACCAGATTACATGTTTCCAGTCATCTACTGGCCAATTTCTGTTTTTTCTGGAAAACTTTAATCGCACTTTTACATTTTAAGCCGAAAGAGCAGGTTTTTTTTGTTTGCTAAGGCTTTAAGAGCTCTACTTGTCGTCCATTGACTAACGGCTTCCCCGATTGCCAAAGAAGTTTCTTTCGGTGTTAAAAATTTGTCGCTTTTCATGTTTGTTACCATTAGACGAGCATCTGCATTAGTTAGTAGTTTTTTACGATTTCTGAGTTAAGGAACGAGGTTTTTGGACTCTGATGACTACTGGCTGACTAACTCCAAGTTTTTTTTTTTTAGAAATTTCCCTGTTACAATAGCCACTTCCAGTCAAAGCTACAATACTATCTTGAGTTGATTTCGACAGTTTTTTTTAATTTTTTAATACAAATTGATTTTTGTCCTATAAGTTGCAAAAAAAAAAAAAAATATTCGCTTAACGAGTTTAAGTAATTAATTTGAAACAAATATTTTCTTAAAAAGTCAAAGTAGGTGCAAAAACGTGAGAATATAACGAAAAGTTTTGATTTCGCTTTTGCAAACATGTCATAAAAAGTAGAAGAGCAAAATTGAGTACATGCGAGTTGTCTTTGCTTTATTTATTTTATACATAGAGGCTTTTACCAAAGTACAAACATGTGCTCATTTGTGCCACCCCCACTGTATGTATAAAATTTACACATACAACGTAGGTGGTGTGAAAAGCTGGGTTGTAATCCTGACTTAAGGGTTGCAATTACCAATAATGTTATATGTATGTACTAGGGATGCCAAACGGGATCGATTTTTAAAAATCCCGGGATTCGGGATTTTGTAAATCCCGATCCCGAAATCCCGGGATAATTCGGGATCCAAAAATCCCGGAAAATCACAGGGAATTTCACGATTTTCGTTTAATAATAAAAATATTTTGTTAACAAAATCATTTGTATTCCAATTAGCGTAAATTAACAAAAAAAAAATTCTTCATACATACGCAAATGCATTAGTTATAAGAAAATTATTTGGATTCCAACAAAAAGATTAAAGCATCTAACATGTGATCAGATAGGCTTGAACGAATTTTGTTGTCAACATACTCTGCCGTTCAAAAACACTTCTCGAAATCAACATTTATTGGTAAAATAGTTCCAAGATAGCCGTATGCTGCTTATAAATATTCACCTCTACCACCTCCCGATGTAAATAAATCTATTTCTTAGGACAGTTGAGTATCTAAATCAGTTACCCTATTAATTCGTTTTATAGATCTTTTGCCTTCTTCGATGGCATCAAATAACTTTTTATCAATGGAAGTGGGGTTTTCCTCATCTGAGAAGCGAATATCAAAGTCAAGTGATATAAAATTTTATTTTCAGGACCTTTTGTAGGGTCAAAATAGGTATGAATTTACAATCCCGAAAAATCCCGGGACAAGTTTTCAAAAATCCCGGGACAAGTTTTCAAAAATCCCGGGATTCGGGATTTCGTGAATCCCGAAAATCCTGGGATTTCTTGATTCGGGATTTCCCGATTGGCATCCCTAGTATGTACAGTTGTAGGCTGTAATTGTGAAGACAATTTAAATTCGTCCTTCTCTCTTCAGAATCAAAGTTTTTTTTTTAAATTTAAGAAAAGTTTTTGTAGTGAATCTGTTAAATGCTTTCCTTGCCTTGCCTTGCCTTGGCTTTTATGCCAAAAATAATCGATAATTTCATAAATACAGAAACCTAAACTGGTGTTCTTATTATGCAGGCTTAAGAGAAAAAAAAAATAAATTTGATATCCTGCCAGTTCCTTGAGTGTATAAGAGTGTTGTAGCAGCATTTTTCTCATTCCCACAGTTTTCCGAATCAATTTTATTATGCCAGGAGACTTGAGTAGACAAAAACATTACTTGGCAAATGGTGTGGCATTGGTTCAAACTGATGTCTGGACAAATTACAGCCAAACACCCAATAGAACAGGCGACAGTATCCTGCAAAATTTCCTACTCGACGTAGGACAATAATTTTGTTTGCCTGCCAATGGTGTTCTTACTTAATAAGCCTTTAATATTCTGAATTTGAAAATGTTTTGCATTTAAGAAAACAAAATCGATTCCTTGTTAATCAAAATATTATTTCTGAAATTTGTTGGTGTTGTTGTTGTTCTTGTATTGGTCATCATTTAAGGATATTTAAGTAACCATCCATGGCTTGTCCTTAATAGCAAACGTTGTTAGCTAGCACCACAATTAACATTTACGAGTCAATCTCCCACATATCCCACATTATTATTGGCAATGTCCTCTTCCCTCTTCCCTACCTCCCTCCCTTATTTATTTCTTTGTAATTAAGTTGAGTGTCGTCCCCTGAATGATTAAACGTTTTGCAAGATGTTGTATGTTGCAGGGGGGAGAGTAAGGAGAGAAGAGCCAGCCATTACATCTTCAATTACTATTTGCTTTGCCTTCGTGGCTTGGCTTGCCTTTGCCTTATTGAATGTGTATTAAATGCTTAATTTGTTGTTGTTGTTGTTTTTTTTTTCTTAAATTTTTCGCAATTAAGCCTTAATTATGTGCATTGACTGGGTCGTAGATTTATGAACACATGTGTTGTGTAAGCCATTCATTCGTTCATTCATTCATTTTATGGGAAAACTTTCTATGGAGTTCATTAGGAAGTTAATATTACGACGACGACGACGACGAATATTAATGCAGACTCGGCAGTTTGTGGAAAATAAAAAAAATCATTTTAAATGCCCCATCCAAAATTCAACAATTCCTTTCTAAATCTTATTTATTACAATAATTTATTTAGGACTACAACCTAGCTTCTCATCGAACCCATAATGTGTATCTGTGTGTATGGGTGTGTATTAATTTTAAACATGACTGGATAGACCTATAGGTTAAAGTTATGGTAATTCACCGAAACTCACCGAAATTTGTATAAATTTCCTTTTGTTCAACATGTCTAAGCGGAGTTTTAAACCACGTTCCTACTATTCTATGGCGACTTTGCTTAGTTTGTTAAATCCAAATTTTGCCCTCGTGTTTTAATTTCATTAAATTTTTTATAAGTTCTTCTTAAAGCTCTGATTGTACTCGTATCTTATTGACTACGGGTTAGATTTTGGTTGTGAGCTCTGCTTTATTAGCTTAGAGCAGAAATTTAACAAAATCTTAAGAGAAAGATCACTCGCCATTAAACTCCATGAGGTCGATGGCCAGTATGTGTGTGAAAAGAGGTTTTAAAATCTATATCCCCAGACGCAAACCAAGTCCGTTAACAGATCTCTGTTATGTTACTAACAGAGCTCTGTTAAACAATTAATTTCAGGCGGGGAAAGAAAAAAAAAAGGAAAATTCATTAAATTCCTTGGTAAAATAGGATATAAATTCTAAAGCTGAAAAGGCGACGTAAATCGAATTTTAATGAATCCATACTATCAGACTAAACTAAAATAATTAAACTTTTATTCTATGTATTGACATTTTTTAAGGAGGGAATTCCCCTGATTTTGTTTATAAACAACATAAGGCGACGTAAATCGAATGACGACAAACAACGAACGACGTTAATCGAAACGACGTAAATCGAGACGACGTATATCGAGGGAATACTGTAGTTAATTACTGTTACATAATATTGCATAATAAGAACTAAAATAGACAGATAATCATACATTTCCGAAAGCTATTGTAATCCGATAAATAAATCAATATTGTGGGGAAACAGGACACACCCATGTTACATAGGAATTCACACCCATGGAACGTGCGAATTCACACCCGTGGAACGTGCAAGTTCACACCCATGGAACTTACGAATTCACACCCGTGGAACGTGCGAATTCACACCCATGGAACTTACGAATTCACACCCATGGAATGTACGAATTCACACCCATTGAACTTACAAATTCACACCCTTGGAACGTACGAATTCACACGCATGTAACGTGCAAATTCGCACCCGTGGAACTTACAAATTCACACCCATTGAACTTACAAATTCACACCCTCGGAACATAAAAATTCATTCTTACAAATTTCTCGGAGAAATCCTCGTCTTGGACAAGGATTTCTATTCGATAATTTTGTGTATTCGCTTCGCCATTCAGAGAAAAATTCAAGGAAAGCATGAAAATAAATTTTATCGGAGAATACTTCACTATGCTCCCATTGGACATTGTATGCCTTTCTGATGCTTTCCATGACCTGCTGGTTTCAGGGCCTGAGTACTCTATAGTTTCTAAACATGAAAGTGAAAACTGCATAGCGCTGCATAAAATTTTAGTTTAGGCAAGCAAAGGAGCTTGCGAGAAGCTTAGCTTACATGCCGTTGATAGGGAAAAGCGGTGAATGTTTGAAAAATAATGCTCAACGTAAAGTACCGATCGAAATGGATTTTTGACAATCAAAACTTTTGTTGGAAACTTAAAACAACAGGAGATCTGTGTCATGCATTAGACTATCTAGAAATAATCTGAGTTCGCAAAAATTATATAAAAAAGAATGCAGACTGTGTGTGAAGATGAATTCGAATTTAAAAACCAAAGACGCAAACCCACACCCTTAGAAGCGCCAAG
Source organism: Sarcophaga peregrina (assembly GCA_014635995.1). NCBI lineage: Eukaryota > Metazoa > Arthropoda > Insecta > Diptera > Sarcophagidae > Sarcophaga > Sarcophaga peregrina. The sequence continues at coordinate 94,703,187 of CM025791.1, forward strand.
TCATGCCTTTAGGTTAGGTTAGGTCATAGAGGTAGCTCTGATATCACAAAGCTCACTTGAGCACGCATGGCGGCCCGTTGTGATGCCACGGGTGAAACACAGTCCCTGTACTAACCAAATTCCGCCAAGTCAGGGAAAGGGCTGCACACGTCATGCCTTTAACAGAGAAAAATTTGTTGCTAACAGAGCACTGTTAATTGTTTTACAGTGGGTAACAATAAGTAGATTAGCCTTCTGCATTGCAATTATTGCAAAATTGTTCTCATAAAGTTTAATTATCACTACCACGGTTTGAGTCTCCGGACTAACATTTTTTATTTCTTACATACATACATAATTGGCCATTACAACCCTTCAGTCAGGATTACGATCTAGCTTCTCACACCACTTATGTTGTGTGCGTTAATTTTATACATGAGTGGCAGGACCTACAGTTTAAAGTCGACTCCGAACGACAGATTTTTTTGAGAAGCTTTTCATGGCAATTTTTACTCTCAGAATCTTTGCCAGAAATCTGCTGAGAGGAAGTCGCTGAAGAAATATTTTTCGTTTTGATGTCTGACCTGGGATTCGAACTCGGGCCTTTCGTGTAATAAGCCAACACACTACCTACTAGACCACGGCGACTTCAAACCTAAAATTAACTCTTTAAAATATGGACTTGTTAAGACAGTGATCTGTGAAAAAAAGTTTTGTACTGTTAACGCCTAATGTGGCTCTGCTAAAATATATGGATTGCGTCTTGGATTTTTAAATTCGAATTTTTCTACACTCGCCTGCAGGCAAGAGAACTAAAAATTTTTGCTGGAAACTTACAATAACAGGAGATCTGAGCCATGAATGAGGCTTTCCAAGAATAATCAATACAAAACTGATTTAAGATGCCTATTAGATTAGGTTGATGTCTAGGAATACATGTAAGGAAAAAGCATGAAAACAAAAAAATCGTTGGCGGTTTGTTTATGATTGAAGAGGGCAGATTTCAATATTTGCGAAAACATTTACTCACTGACTGCCTACGGTATTGTATTACAGGATTAGAGAACAAATTGTTCTTACGTAGCATCTGTTGGCATGTAAAAATTCAAATAAATTTCGGTTTTCGATTGTAAAAGCTTAGCCTTTACAAGTGAAACGTTTGTGAAATTGATTTATGGCCACTGGGAAATTGGGAAATTGTTTCGATCAAATTAATTTTTGTCCAAGCATTTCCAAGAATTGTTTTCCCAAAACAGCCAAAAGCCAAATGGCAAATGGCTGTTGCAGTTATTCTGTGTGTGTTCCTTTGGAAAACTTTTTTTTTGGTTTGTTTTCAACAATTTGGCCTACGTTTTCACAGTTTTGAATTCTAGCTAAGCACAGTTGGCCAAATAATTTATTTTTACCTTGAACTTGTAAGAGTTTGAGAGATTTTTTTTTTGCCTATTTCCTGTAAAACTGTTTGACTTTTGCCAACAACATTCACAGAAAAAGAAAAAAATCTCTTCGCTTCTCTCTTGTTAACTTCAGTTTTCCTGGTCATACTTCATCGTTTTTGTGGCATTCTTGGGTGTTGGTGGTTTAGACCAATTACAAGGAATACTCATATAACAGCAGGTTTATTTCACAAATAAATTGTGAAGATTAGCTGGATAAAACAGGCAATAGCAACACCAACACCATCCGCTATTAGCCATTAGACATTTGCCTGCAATACGAGTATAATGTTCTTGGCCAAGTCTAGGTTTGTGTTTGCTTTTCTTTTTATTTTTTTGTTTTGTAGTTGTTGTTGTTATAATTCCAAAAAGGTAATTTGAAGTTGTGTTTTTTGGCTAAAAGCCTTCTTGCCTACCCAAATATATGCGAGTGCTGCGTATAGGATTTGGTTTTTTTTTTGGCTAAAAACTCTACAAAAAAAAGTTATGTTTTTGCCATGTTGACAATTTTTATGGCCATTTTTCTTTGTGTTGCTTTTATTTAAGTTTTATTATTATTGTTGACGTTGCTGTTGTTGGCCTTAATGTTAGTTTTGTTGACTCGTTTTAGGTTTAAATGTTGTGTGCCTATGTGTATACATTTTTATGGCCATCTCTTCTTACCGTTTGTTGCTAAAAATTATAATGTTTTCGAACATTTCATACAATTATTGGTTAAGGGAAAAAGTAATTTCGTATAACTACAAAACATTTTTACATACATAATTGGTCATTACAACGGCGGGACATATTCGGCTCCGAAATCTGCTAAGAGGAAATCGCCGAAGAAATATTTTTTCTCATATTTTGTTTTTGATGTCTGATCTGTGATTTGAACTCGGGCCTTAAGTCTAATAGGCCAACACCCTACCTACTAGACTACGGCGACTTTAAAACATTTTTACTTGAGACCTGCATTAAAATAGGTCTTAGGTATTAGATCGTAATGGTGGCGGCCCGTTCTGATGCCCCACAACGGTGTGCGCAGTTCTTGTACTGACCAAATTCTATCAAACTAAGGAAGAAATTGGAAAGCACAAGGGGCCTACTCATTAAAAGCATAACTATGGAGAAAGTTTAATCACATACATACGTACTTAATTGATTATTCCAACCCTTCAGTCAAGATTACGGCCTAGCTTCTCTTATCACTTATGTTGTGTGCGTTAATTTTATACATGAGTGGGGCGGGACCTACAGTACTCCGAACGACAGATTTTTGAGAAGCTTTTCATGGTAATTTTTATTTATTCTCAGATTTTTTGCCAGAAATCTGCTGAGAGAGGAAGTCGCCGTAGAAATATTTTCATGTTTTCGTTTTTATGACTGACCTGGAGTTTGAACTTGGGCCTTAACTCTAATAAGCCAACGCACTACCTACTTGACTACGGCGACGAATCAATATTTTTAACATCAATGGACGATAACTCTCTTATGTTGACAAGACTATCTGCATTTAACAAAAGATGGGAATTGACAAAGAAAATCGATTATAGGTGCCGCTTCTTCAGCTGTTTCTACATCCCACGGTAAAAGTCATGACATGGAAGTCGAATTCTTTCTCTGCGCAGCTTCCCATAACATAATGATCTGAAAACATGGGCACTGTCATTACGTTACGTACTGTCACACTGTCACTACGTTGAAGTCCGAGTAATCTTCAGCTGTTTCTACATCCCACGGCAAAAGTCGTTACATGGGAGATGCATTTTTTCCCCGCATTTTCCCATAACATAATGATTTGTAAGCATGGACACTGACATTACGTTACGTACTATCACACTGTCACTACGTTAAAGTTCGAGTAATCTTAAGCTGTTTCTACATCCCACGGCAAAAGTCGTTACATAGAAGACGAATTATTTCTGCGCAACTTCCCATAACATAACGATCTGTAAGCATGGACACTGACATTACGTTACGTACTGTCACACAGTCACTACGTTAAAGTTCGAGTAATCTTCAGCTGTTACTACATCCACGATAAAAGTTGTTACATCGGAGATTCATTCTTTCTCCACATCTTCCCATAACATAACGATCTGTAAGCATAGACACTGACATTACGTTACGTACTACTGTTACACTGTCACTACGTTAAAGTCCGAGTAATCTTCAGCTGTTTATACATCCCAAGGCAAAAGTCGTTACACGGGAGATGCATTCTTTCTCCACATCTTCCCATAACATAATGATCTGTAGGCATGGACACTGTTACTACATTACTATCATTGCGTTACGTACTGTCACACTGTCACTACGTTAAAGTCCGAATATTCTTCAGCTGTAATCATCTGAAATCATGGACACTGTCACTTACTTTACTGTCATTACGTTACGTACTGTCACACTGTTACTACGTTAAAGTTCGAGTAATCTTCAGCTATTTCTACATCCCACGGCAAAAGTCGTTACATGGAAGACGAATTCTTTCTGCGCAGCTTCCCATAACATAATGATTTGAAAGCATGGACACTGTCATTACGTTACGTACTGTCACACTGTCACTACGCTAAAGTCCGAGTAATCTTCAACTGTTTCTACATCCCACGGCAAAAGTCGTTTGTTGCTAAAAATTATAATGTTTTCGAACATTTCATACAATTATTGGTTAAGGGAAAAAGTAATTTCGTATAACTACAAAACATTTTTACATACATAATTGGTCATTACAACGGCGGGACATATTCGGCTCCGAAATCTGCTAAGAGGAAATCGCCGAAGAAATATTTTTTCTCATATTTTGTTTTTGATGTCTGATCTGTGATTTGAACTCGGGCCTTAAGTCTAATAGGCCAACACCCTACCTACTAGACTACGGCGACTTTAAAACATTTTTACTTGAGACCTGCATTAAAATAGGTCTTAGGTATTAGATCGTAATGGTGGCGGCCCGTTCTGATGCCCCACAACGGTGTGCGCAGTTCTTGTACTGACCAAATTCTATCAAACTAAGGAAGAAATTGGAAAGCACAAGGGGCCTACTCATTAAAAGCATAACTATGGAGAAAGTTTAATCACATACATACGTACTTAATTGATTATTCCAACCCTTCAGTCAAGATTACGGCCTAGCTTCTCTTATCACTTATGTTGTGTGCGTTAATTTTATACATGAGTGGGGCGGGACCTACAGTTTACAGTCGACTCCGAACGACAGATTTTTGAGAAGCTTTTCATGGTAATTTTTATTTATTCTCAGATTTTTTGCCAGAAATCTGCTGAGAGAGGAAGTCGCCGTAGAAATATTTTCATGTTTTCGTTTTTATGACTGACCTGGAGTTTGAACTTGGGCCTTAACTCTAATAAGTCAACACACTACCTACTAGACTACGGCTACGAATCAATATTTTTGACATCAATGGACGATAACTCTCTTATGTTGACAAGACTATCTGCATTTAACAAAAGATGGGAATTGACAAAGAAAATCGATTATAGGTGCCGCTTCTTCCGCTGTTTCTACATCCCACGGCAAAAGTCGTTACATAGAAGACGAATTCTTTCTGCGCAACTTCCCATAACATAACGATCTGTAAGCATGGACACTGACATTACGTTACGTACTGTCACACTGACACTACGTTAAAGTCCGAGTAATCTTCAGCTGTTTCTACATCCCACGGCAAAAGTCGTTACATGGGAGATGCATTCTTTCTCTGCATCTTCCCATAACATGATGATCTGTAAGCGTAGATACTGTCGCTATTTTACTTTTATTACGTTACGTACTGTCACACTGTCACTACGTTAAAGTCGGAGTAATCTTCAGCTGTTTCTACATCCCACGGTAAAAGTCATGACATGGAAGTCGAATTCTTTCTCCGCATCTTCCCATAACATAATGATCTGAAAGCATGGACACTGTCATTGCGTTACGTACTGTCACACTGACACTACGTTAAAGTCCGAGTAATCTTCAGCTGTTTCTACATCCCACGGCAAAAGTCGTTACATGGGAGATGCATTTTTTCCCCGCATTTTCCCATAACATAATGATTTGTAAGCATGGACACTGACATTACGTTACGTACTATCACACTGTCACTACGTTAAAGTTCGAGTAATCTTAAGCTGTTTCTACATCCCACGGCAAAAGTCGTTACATAGAAGACGAATTATTTCTGCGCAACTTCCCATAACATAACGATCTGTAAGCATGGACACTGACATTACGTTACGTACTGTCACACAGTCACTACGTTAAAGTTCGAGTAATCTTCAGCTGTTACTACATCCACGATAAAAGTTGTTACATCGGAGATTCATTCTTTCTCCACATCTTCCCATAACATAACGATCTGTAAGCATAGACACTGACATTACGTTACGTACTACTGTTACACTGTCACTACGTTAAAGTCCGAGTAATCTTCAGCTGTTTATACATCCCAAGGCAAAAGTCGTTACACGGGAGATGCATTCTTTCTCCACATCTTCCCATAACATAATGATCTGTAGGCATGGACACTGTTACTACATTACTATCATTGCGTTACGTACTGTCACACTGTCACTACGTTAAAGTCCGAATATTCTTCAGCTGTAATCATCTGAAATCATGGACACTGTCACTTACTTTACTGTCATTACGTTACGTACTGTCACACTGTTACTACGTTAAAGTTCGAGTAATCTTCAGCTATTTCTACATCCCACGGCAAAAGTCGTTACATGGAAGACGAATTCTTTCTGCGCAGCTTCCCATAACATAATGATTTGAAAGCATGGACACTGTCATTACGTTACGTACTGTCACACTGTCACTACGCTAAAGTCCGAGTAATCTTCAACTGTTTCTACATCCCACGGCAAAAGTCGTTACATAGAAGATGTATTCTTTCTCTGTATCTTCCCATAACATAATGATCTGTAAGCATGGACACTGTCACTATTTTACTTTCATTACGTTACGTGCTGTCACACTGACACTACGTTAAAGTCGGAGTAATCTTCAGCTGTTACTACATCCCACGGCAATAGGCATAACATAATGATCTGTAAGCACTGTAGGCACTGTGATCGAGATGTCACTACGTTCAAGTCCGAGTACCCTAGTCAATGCAAATCAGGGTGTAAAATTTCCTAGGATTTCTAAACCTCTATTCCCATTATTCATTTATAACAATTAGTGATCATAATGAGAATTAAATTGTATGACAATCGTCTGGAATAATTTAAAAGTAGAAAACTAATCTACCTATTGACACCACTGGAAAACAGTTAACAGTGCTCTGGTAATAAGATATTTTGTCCTATTAAAGGCAAAAAGTGGCGCGCTGCTAAAAGTGTGGGTTTGTGTCTTTGATATTTAAATTAAAATTTATCTTTACCTATGTACATTATCTTTAAGCAGACGTCGGCACAAAGAGAACATTTTAAAAATGTGAGTGTAAGTGTGAGAGGCATGTGTATAAGCCAGTGGAAAAATGTTTGTAATATTTTTAAGTGTAACCTAATAATGTGTTTGTGTAGTGGAAAATGGAAAATGTATAGGGCCAAATCCCTAAAGACAAATATTCTCCTAAAAATCGATATAATTTCTCGTTGAATATTAGTGAATCCTACTCTAATTTTTCTTTGGGTGTATAATTGATATACAAAACAAATTTCAAATGGAAGCGACATAAACCTTCCTCTTTAGAAGCTGATAAGCAACTGAACGCATTTTTACGCTCTTTTTAACGGATATTATTGATATTCGTGCCCTATGTGCCCTAACAAGCCGAAGATCATCTCTCTCTGAAGGACGTCTGGTTTCTTTAAGACATTACGTGAAATATATTTTTTCCCTAACCCAATAATTTTGTTTCGTTTGCCGTCTAAAACTCTGTCTGAACTTTTTTTTTTTGCTTTTTTTCATGTTTTGTGAGATTTTTATTGTGCGAATATGTTAATTTCATTTATTGTCATCCATAATGAATACCGCCCCATTGTGCAAAAGAAAAAAACTAAAAAGAACAAAAATTGTTTCTTTTTCTACTACATTTAAGTGTTGTTATGTCGTCGTTGTTGTTATTGTTGATGTTGTTGTAGTATTTGCTTTTAAGTTTATGGCTGTTTATTGCCATTTAATGTTGGCAAATAAGAATACTAATGAGCAAACGTTGACAGCGTCTATATGGGCAATCTTAGACTAGAACCAGAACCAGAGCAGAAAAGAGCAGAGCAAAGCAGGACAGAACAAAGCAATTCATTTTGAAAGTTAAGAGCAAAAGAAAATAAAAGTAATTTCTTTTGTAGTTGTTGTTATTGTTGTTGTTGTTATTATTGTGTTAAATGTGATTAGTCACAAATTTCAGATGAATTCTGATAAAAAATGAACACAATTTTTGTTGTTTTTGTGCTTTAAAAGAGGAAAATTATACACGAAAAGGTGATGGGCGGGGAGGGGAAAGGTATAAATGACGAAGTGCTTTTTTTTATTATTATTATTGAAATTCACAATTTGTAGTACTGGGGGTTTTTTTAATAAACATTTTTTATTCTCTTCGAGTTACACGTGTTGTTGGAAATTTTTTTTCTATAATCTTGGAAAAATTAAATTTTATTTTTTTGGCTAAGAGCTTTATTCTTTACTTATTTTGTTCCCTAGATTTGCTGCAAGATATTTGTAAATGTTTTCCAACGACGCTTAATAACAAAACAGAGTGAAGTAAGCTGCAGTATGAACGAACCTCTTTTAAAAGGGAAAATTATACAATAGATCGAGACCATGATACTTTCGAATCTCATTAATATATAGCAACACTCATTAGATGGATTTGAAATGTTTTTTAACACTTTTTATTAAAATTTTTACAATTTTTCTCCATATTTATTGATTTTATTTTCTTAGCCGGTATTTCAAATATTAATTTTTCTCTCTTTTTTTCCTTTCTCTTTCTTTCAGGTAAGTTTTATGGAAAAATCAAATTTATTTCTACCACTACACCTACTACAAACTCGTAAGTTATTGCAATTTTTTTTAAAGAAAAATTTTGGAAAATAATTTTCGAAATATGCCATGCCGACCGTTATATTTAAATTAGCGTCTCCGGAAATTTAAAAAAAAATTATTAAAAAAAAGTTTAATTTTTATTTCTTAACCTTTTTTTTGTTAACAGAAATATGGATTTAACGTTAAACATTAAACGTCTCTTAAGGTTTAAGCTTTTCTATTAGGGAAAGGACACGTGTGCCACTGTAGAAAACAGAAATTCCAAAGAATTCTAAGAAAAAAATAAAAATTTACAAGATTTTTTTTTTAGAACATTGATTGACTTACAAAGTAAAGTACAGTTAAACACAAAAGTGCACGTACTATATATGAGTATATACAAAATATTTAATAAAATAATATCTCAATGTCTAGCGACTTGTTTTCCAAACACAAAACAATTATGTGTTTACGTTTCATTTAAACTTTTTATTGTCCGCACAATTTTATGTGCCACTGTTTCTAACTTATACAACAATAACTACTTTTTCGTTATTATTCTCTGCTTACAATCTTTTTGTAAGCAAAAACACATGTTTTAAATCTGTAAAGCGGAGATCTTCAAACCACGACTGTTATCTTCACACACAATGCGTCTTCACACAAGACTGACTGAATTACTACTGACTCGTTGCCTGCTTTGTCTTGCAAGTGATCAGTCTGATGAAGGTTTTTGAAGTGGAACGTTTGGGGTTTTAATTTTATTGCAAGCGAAGTTATGCCTCATTTTATGAGGTTTTTGTATGTTGCAGTTGTAAATGAAAATGTCATATTCCACCTAAGGACCTCAAATCCAACATAACCCTTTCCATTTGTTAAATTCAGTCTGATTTGTGCATCCAGAAAGCCGTAATGAACTTTTTAGCTATAAATCCTGCACATAATGGTATCATGCGATATGTGGGGTTTTCTTAAGTCATAAGTGTCTGGGAATAAGTCCGTCAGGATTACGGCCTTTTACACCACTTATGTTGTTTGTGTGTGTTAATTTTATACATGAGTGGCTGGACCTACAGTTTAAAGTTAACTCCAAAGGACAGATTTTTTCACTGCGAAGTTATTTACTCTCGGAGTTTTTGCAAGAGGAGTTTTTGAGAGGAAGTTGCCTACGAAGTATTCTTTTTTTTATCATTTTGTAGGAGATCTAGTCTGGCATGGGGTTTGAATAGTGGCCTCACGTCTAATAACCCAACACACTGTCTATTAGACTACGGTGACATCGATTTATATCCGTTGAATGCGTTTAAATCATGGAAAGTAGAATATTTGCTATTCATTTCAGTCAAAAAAGACGTGACAGGGTTTTGAAAGAGGTTCTATTCCACACTTAAGGTTGTTGAAACTACAAAGAATTTCGATGTTGTCTGAAACTTATTTAACTTGGAGAAAATGGAAAAGAGCGCAACAAGAGGCAATGCGTACACCATACACACGACAAAGATACACACTAAAACATATGTACATCGAACGAGTAAACCAACAACAACATCAGTACGGTATGGGAGAAAAAAGGGATAGACAAGAAAGCATATGCAACAGCAAACAATGTAGACACAAAAGAATTCTCAAGAAATCAAAAACCCCGAACGTTCCACTTCGAGAACCATCATCCGATTGAAGAGGTTCGCATATATAAAAGGCCAGGACGAATCAGGCAACCAAGTCAGTAAAAATTCAGTCAGCCTTGTGTGAAGTTGCGTGTGAAGTTATCAGTCGCGATTTGAAGATATCCATTGCTAACAGAATAGCGAATAGTTGTGTGTGAATAATAGCCGTGGTCTAGTACGTAGTGTGCTGTCTTATTAGACGTAAAGCCAAGGTTCGAGTCCCAGGCCAGACATCAAAATAAAATACAAAAAGTATTTTTTCGGCGATTTTTGGCAAAAACTCTGAGAGTAAATAAAATTGCCATGAAAAGTTTCTCAAAAAAATGTCCGGCGTTCGGAGTCGACTTTTAAACTGTAGGTCCTACCGCTTATGTATAAAATTAACACACACAACATAAGTAGTGTGAGAAACTAGGTCAATAATCCTGACTGAAGGGTTGTAATGTATGTATGTGTGTTAATAATAGCGAACAAGCAATTATTGTTGTATCAGTTAAGTGTAAACTGCTGCACAAAAGTAATGTGAACAATATAGAGAGTTTAATCGTAAAATACGTAACAATATTGTTACGTAAATAGAAACGACTTACCATTGTTTAACATTAAAACGATAAACAAAAGCTACACCAACAGCTATAACGAGCTTGTTACAAGTAAACCAATAACATGAGTATGAGAAAAGGAAATAGACAACTAAGCGAATGCAACAACAAGCAATGTAAACAAAATACACAAACAACAATTAAGTTGCAATACATACATACATAATTGGCCATTACAACCCTTCAGTCAGGATTACGACCTAGCTTCTCACATCACTTATGTTGTGTGCGTTAATTTTATACATGAGTGGCGGGATCTACAGTTTAAAGTCGACTCCGAACGACAGATTTTTTAGAAGCTTTTCATGGCAATTTTTACTCTCAGAGTCTTTGCCAGAAATCTGCTGAGAGCAAGTCGCCGCAGAAATATTTTTCGTTTTGATGTCTGACCTAGGATACGAACACGGGCCTTTCGTCTAATAAGCCAACACACTACCTACTAGACCATGGCGCAATAGTGTTCTCAAAAAAGCACAAATCTTCTACTTGCGTGGGACTATAAAAAGGCAAGACAAAGCACACAGCGAGCAGTAGTAGTAATTCAGTCAGTCTTGTGTGAAGACGCGTTGCATGTGAAGAGAACAGTTGTGGTTTGAAGATCTTAGTTGTAAGCAGAATAGTTGTGTGAGAAGAATAACGAATAAGCAATTATTGTTGTTGTTGTATACAACAAGCTGTAAACAGTGTCCCATAAAAGTAGTGCGTACGATAAAGAATTTGAGTGAAACTAAAGAACATTCTGAAGAAGGTAAAAACGTAACAATTTTATTTAATTTTTGAGAATAGGCATTTGTTTGAAAATTGTAGCAATTTTTAAACTTTAAAAAATATTTTCTTGTTTTTGGCCAAAAGTGCCTTTAAAACATCACCTGTTTTTTTTTAATTTTTGTTTTTATTGGTTGGTTGACATCATAAGAAAGGAAAAAAATTCCCCATAAAAATAATTTATTGCTAATAAAACTTTTTTTGTTGTTTTTTTTTTTTTTAATGAAAAATGTTTGTGTGTTGTAATCCTTATTACATTAATATTACTTTGTGTGTGTCTCTCTCTCTCTCTCTCTCTTTCTCTCTTACAGTTCTTAATTTAACTTATTTTAAATGTAATATGCTTGGTAAACTGCTTTCGTGTGCCTGTATGTTTGTGTGTGTGTGTATTATTTTATGTATCTGTTGTATGTGTATCGTCCTGTTGTTATAATGTTGATAACTTTCTCTTTTATGTTGTCCACCCACTGTGCAATAAATGTTTAAATAAATGCTTGTAAAAGTGTCATTAAAACCGTATTAAAGCAAAAAACAGAAAAAAAGATGGCATTACCCAAACACATACACAGCATGAGAGGAAGCAAGAAATTATTACAAGTAAATAAACAACAACACCAACAACAATAACAACAATAACCGCTACAATGACAAAAAATTTTATGTTAATTTTTCATAAAACATTTATGAGAGCAGCTTTCTTTGTTTACTTTATGTACGCGTATGAATGTATGTGTGTGTCTCTCTCTTTCTCTCGCTCTTTATCTCTCTGCATGTGTTTGTTGTTGTATGCTGCGTTGTGATGCTTTTAATATGAATTTCGCTGATACAGCGAAATACACACACACATTAAAATGCTCCTTTTGTAATGAACTTAAATTTGCTTGAAACGCTGATTTAAATAATGAATGAGAAACAAAATGAATAAGAGCAGTAGTAAAGAGATTAAATATTGAATGCAATAATGAGTGTGTGAGTGCTATTTAAATAATCCTTTTAATTTAAATACAATTTCCTACAGATTTTTAATTTATTTTTATTGTTCAATTTCCAATTTCACTATTGTTTATGGGGGATTTTCAATTTGTGCTCATGTTTGTCACAACACTATAGAGCCTTTCTGTACGTTATTTAATTTCTACAGTTTTACAGAGCTATGGATTGCATGCAAATTGTGTCAGAAGACAGTTCTAATGGGAAAAATTCCTTTAAAGGGTTGAAAAAATTAAAAATGCCGCGGATCAGGTTAGATCTTATAAAAGGTCCGCCACATAACTTTTCTTTTTGAAAATGCTTTAAAAATAAAACAAAACTGCCGAATATTTTCTCAAATTTCTTTTTTTATTTGAAAGTACAATCCTTCCGGTTAATAATGGAAAATAATTTCATTCAATTGACTGTCTCGGGAGGCCTACACGATCGTTCCAATACAAATAACCACGATCATCTACAAGTTTTCAAGTTTTCTGATTGTTATCGGATCTTGAGTGTAACATTGCTTGATCAGCAAAAGTTTTGAATTTTATTTTGAAACCCAGCAACAGATTTAAATTCTGATTTTGTATTGCATTATGATTTATTCCACTGTACTAGGCTCAGAATCTGACTTTCTAAACTAGGATGGAACTTTCTAACCGAAACTGATAGTTGATCAACGATATCCATATTTTCGATACATTCAAGCGAGTGTCTACTGTGGGATATAGTAAATCAACTTTAACAACGATTGGAAAAAAGAAAGCTCTCTCTCTGAAATGTACTCGGTTGTTGTATTGGATGAAATGGTGTGAAACCTTGCTAATTAATTTCAACACTCTCCCAAGATTAAATGCAGTCTGAGTGTCCTGTAATATTCAATGTTGTCTTTATACCTTAAGACGCCAATTTTTAAGCACATTATCGATTGTGTACAGCTGTATTTCACCAATGACTTCACGAATATTGTCCTTTAAAGCGTCAATTGTCTCTGGCTTGTCGGCGTAATATTTATCTTTGACGGCGACACCCCACAAATAATAGTCCAACGGTGTCAAATTGCAGCTCCGTGGTGGTCAAACGACATCAGCTCTCCGGCTGATAATGCGATCTTCAAAAACAGGGCGCAAAAATTCGAATGTACCTTCGGCTGTGTGACATATAGCGCCGTCCTGTTGCAACCAAATATTGCCAATATCCTCCTCTTCAATTTTTGTGAAGAAAAATTCGTTTAACATGGCCCGATAACGATCGCCGTGGACTGTAACGGCCACTCCTTGCTCATTTTCGAAGAAAAATAGCTCAATTATACCTCTGGAAATCCGCACCAAACAGTGACTCGTTTTGGGTGCGTCGGCTTTTCAATGTATGCGCGCGGGTTTTCTGTGCCCCAAATGCGACAATTTTGCTTGTTTACATACCCGCGAAGATCAAAATGAGTTTCTTCTGAAAAGATGATTTTTTTTGGCAAAATCGGCATCTTCTGTAAGTCAATCGCAGGCCCACTTAGCCGAGCGAAAAAAAGCGTTCAGCGGAAGGATAAAACTAATTATCTGTCAAATCAGATCTAAGTGTTAGTAATCACGAAATAAGCACTAGTTGAAAAAAAAAGATGGCGGACCCGATATTTTATGTGGCGTATTGAATCGCTCGATCTTTTCATAGTTTTTCAAATGATCATTTGTGTATGAAGGTCTTACAGATAAACCAGTCAAGAAAGTTTTAAAATGTTTTCAAATATTCAAAAAGTATTTTGATTACCAGCTGCCAAACCACTTTTCGTCACAATTTCTTTTATAATTTATGAAAATTTTGTATAAAAAAGAAGAAAAAAAAGAGGAAAAAAGAAATTCTTATTAATTTTTATTACTTCCTTAATTTCATTCAACAGTTTTTATTTCCTGCTTACTTTTCTTTTTTCGTACAACAAATTTATTTTAAAAAAACAAAGAAATTCTATTGCCTGCCATGCCTGCCTGCAAATGGCAGACCGTAGGGGAAGAGATTTTAAAAATTGACAGGAAACAGTGACGGCGTAGAGACAAGTGCAGCAACAACGTACACAGTGTGAGTGTGAGAGAAAATGCAATTAAATGACACTTTAAATGAGACAACCAACGCAATAATAATTAATAATTCATTCAGTCATTCATTCATTCCCGTTCATTTATTATTCCAACAGCGTTTTCCATGTCTGGATCTGGATAGTCTTTGGAATTGTTGACTGCTTTCAGGCAGGCAGTGATTTTTCTGCGTTATGATGATAATTGCTGTTGTTGTTGTTATTCTCTTTACAGGGTGCGTTTTAAAAATTGTGTTGTTTCATATGAAACCAATAAATGTTGTCTCAGTAAGAATGCATTATAAAATAAAATATGTGTGTGAAGATAAATTCGAATTTGAAAATCCAAGACGCAACCCATAAATTTTAGCAGCGCCACACTTAGCGTTAACAGTGCACAATTTGGTCTCGACTCACAAAATTATTTCAGCTATCCCACTACCACGGTTGGAAAGAGGACCCTCAGGACTACGATTTGTATATTGTCTGAAGAGATGGGTTATTTCACCGAACGATTCAGATAGACTTGCATTTCACTGGAAAAGATGACGTTTTTCGTGAAATCGAATTGACATCACTTTGTTCCATTAGCCATTGAACGAATTACCGGCGCTTTCCATAGTCTGTCGATTTTATCAGATTTGCAGAAGAGATATTTTATGGTAACCAAACTAAGACATTCAGTTTTTGACAGTTGAAACTACATCTGTCAATGTAGTTGTCATCACAATGGATTTACGTTCGCCATAATCGTCCTACCGAGAGAATTAATCACAATGTTGTGGATGAATTCAAATCTACAGGGTCAGTTGGGCTGACGGTTTCATCGGTCCATAGCTCTTTAAAAATGACAAGACTAAGGATCGATGATTACTTCTTATGGCTTGTATTGCTCAAAATGGGCACCAGAGATCAGCAATAAGTATTCAAAACAATGAGTAGATTCGAGTCATACTTATGATTTCAGATAATTATACCCATTCATACTTATTTTAATATCATACTTATACTACTCATATTAATAGTTGGAAGTACTCGCTGTACTTATACTTAACAATACGCATGATGTTGATTTCAACTCTCCTTGGCTCAGCACAAAATAAGTATGATTCGAGTACGAACACTATAATATTTACAAGAAGGTTGTGTGTTTGCATTGCTTGCTGTTTTTATTATTTTCTTTTTTCTCTGCTTGTGAATGCAACAACAACTAAGACTGTAAATTTTGATGAATGATTCGAATCACTCGAATCAAATACGGCCTTAAGGCCCAGAAAACAGCAACACTGCTTATTAGACTATGGCTGCTTTTATAGATCAACATTGTGATTTTATTTCATAAGCCATACAAGTAAAGAAGCTAAAATACGATGTGCATAACAGAGATCAGCAATAAGTATTCAAAACGATGAGTAGGTACGAGTCGTACTTATAATTTCAGATACTTATACGCATTCATACTTATTTTGATATCATACTCATACTACTCATACTCAAAGTTGGAAGTATTCGTCGTATTCATACTTAAAAATACGCATGATGTTATTGACTTGGACTCGTCTCTATTTAACATTTACACGAAGCATAAAATAAGTATTATTCGCGTACTACGAACACTACTATGCTCACAATAATATTGTATGAATGCATTGCTTGTTATCTTTGTCTTGCCTTTCTTCTTTGTTTGTATATGCAAAGGCTGTAAATTTTGATGAATGATTCGAATCACTTATAAGTATTATAAGTATTTTCCTAAATTTATGAATCAAAATGAGTAGGCGTAGAAGTCGCCGTGGTCTAGTGGGTAGTGTGTGGGCTTATTAGACGAAAGGCCCGGGTTCGTATCCCAGGTCAGACATCAAAATGAAAAATATTTCTTCGCGAATTCCTCTCATCAGATTTCTGGCAAAGACTCTGAAGTAAAAATTGCCATGAAAGGCTTCTCAAAAATCTGTCGTTCGGAGTCAACTTTAAACTGTAGGTCCCACCACTCATGTATAAAATTAACACACACAACATAAGTAGTGTGAGAAACTAGGTCAATAATCCTGACTGAAGGGTTGTAATGGCCAGTTATGTATGTATGTATGTATCTACTGCTAACCCAGTTCAGTGATTTAAATGTTTTCAGGCTTGAAGCCGTAAACTCATGCCTTATCCATGGTTACGAATCCGTACATGAGTTTTCAGTGATGCATCATTAAATACTCTATTGAAACACTTTCGTGATACAAAAATTTAAAAAGTTTCTTTAAAGAATCTGTCGTTCGACTTTAAACTGTAAGTCCAGTCAGTCACATATAAAGTTGACACACACAACATAAGTGGTGTAAAGAACTTGGTCGGAATTCTAATTGGAGGTCTGTATATATTGTTTTCTTCAGGGGAAGCCTTTGTGCAAACTGTTTTCCCATATCAAAACATCACTGTTACCACATTTTTCGAAAAGCTAATCACTTCAGATAGCACATGTATTTTCAAACACATTTGAAATCCATTGTTTTTTTTCCAACTTAAGGATTATATACTTGGTTTTAAGGTTTTGATTAATCTGGTTAATAAACTGATGTCGACATCCCCCAAGGGCCGAACATCTTAGGCTTTTTACACACATAGGACACGAACATTAACAGTGTTCGATAAAAAGGACATAAAAATGCATTCAGTTGCTTGTCAGCTTCTAAAGAAGAAGGTTCATGTCGTTTTTTTTCAAGTTTGAATTATACACCCAAAGAAATATTACAGTAGGATTCACTAACATCAATGAGAAATGATTTCGATTTTTGGAAGAATACTTGCCAAGTTAAATAGGGTGTCATCAGGGATTTAGTTCACTACAATTTTTCTATATTTTCTGCTCACATATAGAAATTATTGGCTTGAAGATATTACTAACAATTTTCCTCTGGGTTAACACTTGGCTCTCACAAATATACTTACATTTTTATTACGTTCTGCTTGTGCCGATGTCAGGTAATAAACCATTAACTGTTGGGCATTTTTTGCTGTGACTCACTGTTAATGAAAACTTATTTATTTATTTAAGAATTACAATACAATTACAAATTATATTATATTCATGTACGAGCTGAGTAACTTCTGGTGGGAATCGAACCCACGACCCACACGCTAATAGTCTAGCACACTACCCACTAGACTACCAGGGCGCTCAAAAATTAATTAAATTTGAAATCAATTGGTAACGAAATTTCCATTCGTTTTACATGCTTTTTTTATTGCCTATTTTCTGAGATATTCTTCACACAATCAGCAGTAATAACCACCACAATAATGAGGTAATTTTCATAATAAAAACACACACAAAAATAATCGCATTTTATTTACAACATTTGTGTTATCACTGATACTGATTGGGTTTGTTAATGTTTTTGGTTATGATTTTTTTATAGCTCTCCTTCTCCTTCTCTCTCTCTCTCTCTCTTTCATTTTCCCAATTTTCCTTTTTGTCATTTCCTTTCTATTTTTCTTTCGTTTTTTTTTGTGCCTGTGCATTTCAATTTCAATTACGTTAATTGCTTTTGTCTCTCAGTACTTCGTTTTTTTGTATTTTTTCTTGTTCCTGTTGTTTCCCATGTTAATTTTCTTGTTCTTCTTTTTCATTTCATATAAAGTGCTTTTAATTGTTTTTTTTAATGTTTTGTTTTTTTGTTTTTTGTTTACTTTCTTTACTTGCTTTTGCATGCTTTTTTTTTGTTTATTCTGTCTTGCCTTGTTCTCTTCTGTTCAGTTTTGTTTACGTTTTTTTTTATTTTGATTTCTTGGATTATCTTCAAATTCCTATACAAGTGTTGTTATTGTTGTTTAACCACTTGTTTTGTGCACGCATAACTGTTATTTCCGTTCGCATTTCATATCAATAGAGCGGCCATTTTTCTTTTTCAAAGAAGCTTTTTTCTCAATGCCTCACAGTCTTTCTTTGCTAAGGCAACTCGTTTATAAAATACTGAAGTTACGTCGCTCCAGCTCCACTTTGTCATTTTCTTTTCATCTTGGATTAAAGCTTAGCCCGTTCATTGCTGGAAATCTTTGCTTGCAATGGTATTCGGCCACACACTTTTTTACACGCTCATACATATACATAATGTGTCATTACAACCCTTCAGTCAGGATTATTGGCCTAGTTTCTCACACCAATTATGTTGCAGTTTAAAAGTCGACTCCGAACGCCGGACATTTTTTTGAGAAACTTTTCATGGCAATTTTTACTCTCAGAGTCTTTGGCAGAAATTTGCTGAGAAGAAATCGCCGAAAAAATACTTTTTGTATTTTATTTTGATGTCTGGCCTGGGACTCGAACCCTAGCTTTATGTCTAATAAGCCAGCACACTACCTACTAGACCACGGTGACGCTCAGTAAAACTCGTTTGGATTATTTTTTTTCGTAGAACTTTTAACTATTTTTGGGTATTTTTACTTCTTAAGCAATTCATATTAGAAATTGGCAAACCTTTCGCGAAATAAATGACTCTTCCGAAGAAAGATATTAAGCAGGAGTCAGGCTTAAAACCACCAAATGGATAAACCCTTATTACCACTTGGTGTTTTCACATAAACTCGGGAATTTCAAGTTAAATACAGCGGCAGTGTGGCTTTATTCCCTTTCAAATAACAATCAACGATCAGATAGTTGACGTCTTAAGGTATAAAGTCAACATTGTATGCTACAGGACACTCAGACTGCATTTAATATTTTTTATATAAAACCAGCACTCAGGGGATGACCCCTACTCATGCAGTGCATTGTGCAGGTTTTTAGGAAAGGTGGAAAGAGAGAGGGAGGATGCGAGCGGTAAGGAAATGAGTTGCTGCTGGTGACTATAAAATGGCCAGTGCTATACCTTCACCATTAGACAGTCTACAGCAATCGTCCCCAAGAAAGCCGCAGTTTCTCACACCACTTGTGTGTTGTGTGTGTTAATTTTATGCAAAAGCGGCGGGACCTACAGTTTAAAGTCAACTCCGAACGACAGATTTTTGAGAAACAAGAAGAGAAAGAGAAGAAACCGCCGAAAAAATACTTTTCGTATTTTTTTTATTTTGATGTCTGGCCTGGGACTCGAACCCTGGCTTTACGTCTAATAAGCCAGCATACTACCTACTAGACCACGGTGACCCTCAAATTTCAATCTTGGGAGAGTGTTGGATTAAATTAGCAAGGTTTCACACCATTTTATCTAATACAAAAACCAAATACATTTCACAGAGAGAGCTTCCTTTTTTCCCATCATTGTTACGGATCATCTACTATATCCCGCAGTAAACACTCACTTGAATGTATCGAATGTATGGATATCGTTGATCAACTATCAGTCTAGGTGAGAAAGTGCCATCCGAGTTTAGAAAGTTAGATTCTAAGCCTAGTACAATGGAATAAATAATAATGCAATACAAAATCACAATTTAAACCTGTTGCTGGTTTTCAAAATAAAATTCAAAACTTTTGCATGATCAAGCAATGTTATACTCAAGATCCGATAACAATCAGAGTTTAAGACTGCGCCTGTTTTCAAAATAAAACTTGAAACTTGCAGATAATCGTGGTTATTTGTACTTCATAAAAAGTCTTACGAGTGTTGAACCAGTAGGTTTTTTTTCTCTTCTTAGGTTAGGTTAGGTTAGAGGACGTGTACTTGCCAACTGGGGCAAGTACAATACCCTGAAGTCGAATGGTCACATTGCACAACGTCCTAGCTTATCACAACCCCCATATTGTGTGCATTCATTTTATACATGGGTGGCTGGACCTATAGTTTAAAGTCGATTCCGAATGACAGATTTTTGAGAAGCTTTTCATGGCAATTTTATTTATTCTCAGAGTTGTTGACCGATATCTGGGGAGTTGAAGCCACCGAATAAATCTTCATATATTATTTCTAAAGCACTTTTTTTTTTGTCGGTTTCAAATATCTTCCATACCACCTTATTAAATTTAATGAATGATATCTCATTTTAAAGCTTATATCTAACACTAATGGCGAAAAATAATTAGAAATTGAAAAATTAATATTTTCATTGAAAAAAAATTATATTTTATATAGAACTGCATGATAATACTGTTTAAATAAAATTTCTATTAATTATTTTCATTTTCTGTTACAAAAATGATAACTAACGTTGCGAAATATTCGCACGGGTCATCTAATATTTTCATATTTTCGTTATGATGTCTGAACCTGGGATTTGAACTTGGGTCTTACGTCTAATAAGCCAACACACTACCTACTAGACTACGGTGACTTCTGTGTTCTAAAAACAAAATCTATTAATGTTCTTAGCCCGTGTGGTTTCTTCATTGTTTGTTTTAGGTTCTGCTGTTCCATATTATGGAAGTCGATACTCAATTCACTTGCATTGCTATTATTTTCTCCATTACTGTATCGATATTAATTATATCCACCTCCTTGTAGTCGCTTTAAAAATTGTGTTTCTTTATTATAGTTTTTGCTGTAAATGAATCGCATGAAAACGTACAGTAGCGAGCACAAAAAATGCAACGTTGGGTAAAATTATCTTTAAGTGCGATAATTTTAAAAAAATGGTGACCAGTTCAAAATATTTCTTTGGGTTATTAATCCCTACAGTTATAGATACCTATTATCAATAACATTATGTAAATATTTTTAATTAATGATATATTATTTTGTCATTTATTAAAAAGAGTGCGAATTTCATGGGAGCAATAAAAATGCAACAGCATAAATTTTAATGTGTTTATTTAAATTAAATAGTAATTCTTACAAAAAAAATCTTAAAATTAATATTTAGTGGCGTAGCCCTTATTTTTTATGACTTCTTGCAACCTAGAAGGCATAGAGTCGACTAAAGCTATTAATGTGTTAATGGATATTTTCTCCCATTCACTTTTCAAAATTTCTTCTAATTGCCTCTTATTTGACGGATGTTTCCTCTTAACTTCCCGATCTAATAGCTCCCATAGATTTTCTATGGGGTTTAGATCGGGAGACTGTGATGGCCAATCCAAACCTACGGCGAACAGTGTGAACGCCTATAGAGACTCCCATTTGCGAAATTAGCAACGTCCACTGCGGTCTTTCGTGGATCTTTTTTAACCAGTGCATTCATCTGGCGGTCTTGGCGAGAGGTAGTTTTTCGAGGATTACCACTACCTGGTTTCCTTTCCACACTAATTCTCAAGGAAAATCGAGATTTAATCCGACATACGGTTGATTGATTTACACCAAAGAGGTGTCCAACTTCACGCATGGATTTTCCTTTTTCTAAGGCTTTAATGATTGCAGTTTTGCTGTCAGCTGAGAGCTGAGAGCTGCTTCTATTACAAAACACATGTTGTATAACTTATTTAAGAAATTTTCAATTATAATTAAATAAATAACTTACTTTAACTATTTTTTTTATTATGTTGCATTTTTTTTGCTCGCTAAAAATTTGCACTTTTTTCACTAATTCAAAAATATTTAACTTTTTAAAGCAGAATTTGGAATAAACTGTGGTTACTTTGAAAACTTATAATTGAAAGAATTAACAGCAAAAGAAAATAGATAAATTAGTTACCGTTATTTTGAAACAGATCTTATTAAAGATCATATGGCACAGTGTTGCATTTTTTGTGCTCGCTACTGTATGTACGTACGAGTACGTACGTACGTTGTCGGTACTTTTAATGATTGTACTTTAAAGTGTATCATGTATGCATACGAGTACGTGTACGAGTACTTGTTTTTTGTTTCTTATTGTTGTTGTCGTGTTTCTTTTTTTTTTAATAATTTAATGAAGACGATAATTTTAATACAATTTGAAAAGCAGAGAACACGCTCTTATTTGGTTAATGAAAAATAGCTTAAGGCATTAGCAAATTTCGCCAAAGTTTTATGGGAAACGTTAATCACATGTTTTGCCTTCACCAGTGAATATTAAATAACGATCAACGATTTTTCTTGTTTTTTTTTTATTCTGATACTCGATATAGTATGTTGGCAAAGGAGAAAATGTCGTCGTTTTTTTTATTGAATTTTCTAACTAATTTAAGATGACTTAATGCATATCCATCCATGCCATTAAATTATTGAATTTCATTAATGTTTTTGGCATCGTTTTCTTCTTCTAACGAGGTTAGATTGAAAATTCAATAAACATTCAAATGTTTAACATGAATTATATCGTGTGGCAGCGTGTACATCAATTTCAAGGAAACAATTTGCATTGCAATGGTATTCGGCCACACACTTTTTTACATGCTCAGTACAACCAAAAATCGTTTGAATCACTTCTTTCGTAGAACTTTTAACTATTTTTGGGTATTTTTGGTTCTTAAGCAATTCATATTAGAAATTCGTAAACCTTTTGCCAAATAAATGACTCTTCCGAAGAAAGATATTAAGCAGGAGCCAGGCTTAAAACCACTAAAAGGATAAACCATTATTACCATTTGGTGTTTGCACATAAACTCGGAAATTTCAGTTTAAATACAGCGGCAGTGGGGCTTTGTGCCCTTCCAAATAATAATCAGAGGTCAGATCCTTGACGTCTTAAGGTATAAAGTCAACATTGTATGCTACAGGACACTTAGACTGCATTTAATCTTGGGAGAGTGTTGGATTAAAGTATGTAGTAAGGTTTCACACCATTGCACATTAGTTTTAATAAGACTGGAACCAGCTTTCCATTATAATATTCATAAATTCGGAAAATTTTTTTAATAGAAAATGTAGAAATCTCTCGCCCTTTAATATTGTGACAGGATTTCGGTTGATGTGAGAAAGTACTCTGGTTCGCATGTGCTCTTTGAGCAGCTACTTAGACACTATGGGTCTGAAGATAAATTCGAAAATTTGCCTTTAACAGAGCACTGTTAGCTGTTTAACAGTGTTCAACTGAACATGCCCCACATGTTTAGAAGCTAATTTTAAAATGAATACTAGGCCTATGTGTATCATATGATATTCAAAGGAGGGTCCCAAGACCTCTTAATATAATCAACAATATAGTCAATAGATTAAAGTAATAGAATAATCCCCTATCGTCACTGTTAAACAATTAACAGTGCTTTGTTAATAGCAAAGTATGCCCTGTTAGACACAAAAAGTGGCGCTGCTAAAAGTGTGGGTTTGCGTCTTAGGTTTTTAAATTCGAATTTATCTTCATACACATCACATGACATTATTTTTCCAATTGCAAATTATTGGAAAGCAAAGCCAGGTGCCATAGTCTACTAGTTGGGTTATTAGGTGAAAGCCCATAGTTCATACCTCGGGTCAGACATCTACAGCAAAACGAAATTTGAATATTTCTTTCAATCACTTCCTTTTAACAAATTTTTAGCAAGAACTCTTAAGTGTAAATAAAATTGCCATGAAAAGTTTATAAAATCTGTCTTTTAGAGTCGACATTATACAGTTCAGGTCCAGGCACTTGTGGATGAAATTAACACACACAACATAGCTATTTAGAAGTCGCCGTGGTCTAGTAGGTAGTGTGTTGGCTTATTAGACGAAAGGCCCGGGTTCGTATCCCAGGTCAAACATCAAAACGAAAAATATTTCTTCGTCGACTTTCTCTTAGCAGATTTCTGGCAAAGACTCTGAGAGTAAAAATTGCCATTAAAAGTTTCTCAGAAATCTGTCGATTGGGCTCGACATTAAACAGTAAATACCGCCACTCATGTATAAAATTAACGCACACAACATAAGTGGTGTGAGAAGCTAGGTCGTAATCCTGGCTGAAGGGTTGTAATGGCCAGTTATGTATGTATGTATGTACATAGCTATTGTAAGAAGCTAGGTTGTAATCCTTACTAAAGGGTTGTAATAATCGATTAAGTAAGTATGCAATGCGAAGCCAGAATGTTTTCCAAATTCTCTAAACATAGATACACCAATGTCTCGATGTTGGGAATTAGAGAACTTCAATATCACACCCCTGTGCAGATCATCTCCATGATTAAGACAACCCCTCGTAGTAATTACTTGACTGTTTAGTAACAGAGTATTGCCTGAGATTGTAAAAATTTAATTATACAGCCAGTCTGTATAAATTTCATTCAAGCTTGCCTTGAGCTCATTTCGTTATAGAAGCGATACAACAGTGGAATACGAGCCATATTCTGGCAGTGCTCTGTTAGCTGATTGGTTTGCGTCTGTGGAGTTAGATTTTAAAATCTATCTTCACATACATTGCATTAATACAGTTGGCTGTCCTAGAGTCGCCGTGGTCTAGTAGGTAGTGTGTTGGCTTATTAGACGAAAGGCCCGGCTTCGGCGACTTCCTCTCAGCAGATTTCTGGCAAAGACTCTAAGAGTAAAAATTGCCATAAAAAGCTTCTCAAAAATCTGTCGTTCGGAGTCAACTTTAAAACTGTAGGTCCCACCACTCATGTATAAAATTAACGCACACAACATAAGTGGTGTGAGAAGCTAGGTCGTAATCCTGACTGAAGGGTTGTAATGACCAATTATGTATGTATGTATGTCCTGGAGCACAACTTCTGTGCGAATGCTCTGTACTGCAGAACAGATGCCATAGGTTTTTGGAAGTTTGGGTGGTTCAAACCCCAAACTCCTCTAACAGATCATGACATGAGGCCTTACCTCACATTGGTTGACACAATGGGCATTTTGGGCTGCTTGCCATTCACAGGCAAACTATCCGCAAACTTAACCTAACTTTGCACTGAGAAAACTCGCTATATGATCTCGAAAGAAGAGGCCACCCGACATTAAAGGCAATAACAAGGCTCAAAATATTGTGTGCACTGTGCCACACTTCCTATACAATGCCTTTCCTTTATCTGTACATGACCTGTTGCAAAGTCTGAACATTTCTTTCAAGTTGCCTCTATTTTTATTGCCACCACTGTCTTTAGAATTTTTAAGCATCATGTCAGCATACGCAATTTAGACTTTTAATGTTGTTGTCGAACATTTTTTTTATTGTTGTTGTTTTTTTGTTTACTTCCACAGCAAAAAAATAAAAAAAACAAAAAATTCAATTGAATTTAATAATGCCGTGATAAAGTCTACTTTGTGTTGAGATACATGAGCTCAAATATATTTTTTTTTCCCTTAACAATTACTCTGAAAATATACTCTGTGTTGTTGCTGCTTTTCCTTTATGGTAACGTTTAAAAAACAAGGCACTCAAGTATCTTAAATACTTCAAGACATGAAATGAGTCAAAGAAATACTCGAAATAATAAAATTGAAGCTTTAAGGCATAAACTAAACTAAACGAAAAAAAACGAACGAAAGAAAGAAATTTAATGATGTGCTCCATGTTGGCTCCATGGAAATACAGTAAGACCCCGCTTAACGCTACCCCCGTTTAATGCTGTTTCACTATTACGCGGTCGGTAGTATTGGGATTCCCCTAAATCGCACACCGTATTGATACTTGTTGTATACGTGTTCAATGAAACGGCAAGTCGGGCAAAATTGCCAGTCCTCTTATCGATGACTTGCAATTTTACTTGTTATCCAATGAGTTCTGTATGGTTTGGTATGAGCAAGATGATGACATTATGATAATGAGAGGATGGATGGTTCGAGATGGTGCGTATATCCAGTATTAGGTTTATTAGATTTCTTATCTGATATTTACATATGGTACGGGAACTGCTTTTAAAAACATTTAAAAAAAAATTTGTTCATTGATTGCAAACAAAGTTAAAATAAATAACCATTTTGGCTTCAATTAAACTTTCTTTATTATTACCCACACTATTTATGTGCGCCTACAACAATAATTGCTTGTTCGATAATCTTTTCTGCTTACAAACCTTTGCGTAAGTAACAACACTTGTTCGTTAGATCTGTATAACGGAGATCTTCAAACCACGACTGTTTTCTTCACATGCAACGCATCTTAACACAAGACTGACTGACTTTTTGCTTCAATTAAACTCTCTTTATTGTACGCATTATTTATGTGTGCCACTGTTTCCAACTTATACAACGTATACAATAATAACTACAACAATAATTGCTTGTTCTCGATACCCTTCTTAACCAACTATTTGCTATTCTGCTTACACCCTTAGCGTAGGCAACAACCCTTGTTCCTTAGATCTGTATAATGGAGATTTGCAATCCATGACTGTTCTCTTCCCACGCAACGCGACTTCACACGCGAATGACAGAATTACTAAAATTTGTCGTTTGCTTTGTCTTGCCTTTTTATAGTCCTTAGTCTAATGAACATTCTTGAAGTAGAATATTCGTGTTCTGGCTTTCTCGAGAACTCTATTGCGACTTCATTATTGTTTGTTTATTTTGTTGTTGGATTCATTTAGTTGTCCTTTTCTCCTACAACTATGCGCTATTCTCACACAACTATTCGCTATGCTGCCCACAGCCTTTGCGTAAGTGGAGATATTCAAACCACGACTGTTCTCTTGACACGCAACCCGACTTCACACACGAATGACTGAATTACTACTACTTGTCGTTCGCTTTATCTTGCTTTTTTATAGTCGCAAGCAAACAGTCTAATGAACTTTCTTGAAGTAGAATCTTCGTGTTCTAGCTTTCTCGAGAATTGTTGTTGCATTCGTTTAGTTGTCCTTTTCTCATACAACTATTCGCTATGCTGCTCGCAGCCTTTGTGTAAGTGGAGATTTTTAAACCACAACTGTTCTCTTCACTTGCAACGTGACTTCACACACGATTGACTGAATTATTACTACTTGTCGTTCACTTTATCTTGCGTTTTTATAGTCCCCAGCAAACAGTCTAACGAACATT
This sequence comes from Sarcophaga peregrina, assembly GCA_014635995.1. Classification (NCBI taxonomy): domain Eukaryota; kingdom Metazoa; phylum Arthropoda; class Insecta; order Diptera; family Sarcophagidae; genus Sarcophaga; species Sarcophaga peregrina. The sequence continues at coordinate 94,730,365 of CM025791.1, forward strand.
CTTGAAGTAGAATGTTCGTGTTCTCGCTTTCTGGAGAACTTTATCGAGACTTCGTTGTTATTTGTGTTGTATATACACATTGTTTGTTGTTGTGTTCGTTTAGTTGTCCTTTTCTCCTACAACTATGAGCTATTCTGCTCACAGCCTTTGCGTAAATGGAGATTTTTAAACCACAACTGTTCTCTTCACACGCAACGCCACTTCACACACGACTGACTGAATTTCTAGTACTACTCGTTTTCTGCTTTGTCTTGCCTTTTTATAATCCCAAGCAAACAGTCTAACGAACGTTCTTGAAGTAGAATGCTCATGTTCTCGCGACTTCAATGTTGTTTACACAGCTTGTTGTTGCGTTCGTTTAGTTGTCCTTTTCTCCTACAACTATGCGCTATTCTCACACAACTATTCTCTATTCTGCTCACATTCTTTGCGTAAATGGAGATTTTTAAACCACGACTCTTCTCTTCACACGCAACGTGACTTCACACACGACTGACTGAATTACTACTACTTGTCGTTTGCTTTATCTTGCCTTTTTATAGTCCCAAGCAAACAGTCTAATGAACGTTCTTGAAGTAATATGTTCGTGTTCTCGCTTTCTGGAGAACTTTATCGAGACTTCGTTGTTGTTTGTGTATTTTGTTTACATTGCTTGTTGTTGCGTTTGTTTAGTTGTTTACCTCCTTTTCTCATACTGATGCTGTTGTTGGTTTACTTATAACATTTTCATTTTCGTAACAATATTTTTATATGTATGTGTAGTACAGTGTAATTATTAGCCTCGTTTAACACGAATTATTATTATGAAATACTTTGTAGTTAACTATGTAAACTTTAACTATAAAGGACGATATGAGATTTTCCATTGCAAAAGAAAACTTTTTAGGCATAAAAAGAAACAAAAAATGTTTCAAATAAAGGCAATAACATGGGACAATATCGTTATTTTAAGCTCATAAAGTTTTAATAATGAAATCTTATGCTCAGTTAATCTCAAATGTGTAAAGCTTTGAAGTTAACGTTTGTTATTCGAATCCATTATTCGATTAGGAAAAAAAATCAAAAAACTAACTTCAAATGGAGGAAAAACAAGTTTTTCTTTTTTTTGTTTTTTTGTTTTCTCTTTCAATTTTTCACTTCAAACTCACAAACACAGGCAGGAATACAAATTGTCAAACGTTGTGGAGTAACAAATACAGTAAGACCCCGCTTAACGCAGCTCCGCTTAAAGCTGTTTCAGTATTACGCGGTTGCAAATGAAACGGCTATGCATCAGCCGAAAACGGTTCACTATATAGCGGCGGTTTATACTATGTACCCTTTTCAACGCTCTTTTGTTAGTCTGTCTAGAATAAAGATTCCAAATTTATTTCCCAAAATGGCAATCACAGTAGGAAAGTATCTTTCCTGAGTCACAACGTTACTGGGTGTATACGTGTGAACGTATTAAGTTGCCTCGTTTAACGCTGGAACGTATCCGTCGTGTTAAGCGGGGTCTTACGTATACATACGTACGTTGTCATCATATAAAGAAAGGAAAATTCAGTTTTCTAGTATGGACACTCCGTAAAAAATTAACTTTCATTGGAAAACTTCAGGTTTTCTAATTTGTATTGTGTCTCTCTATATGTCTGTACAGTAGATGGGAAAAACTCACAACCAGTTTACAGTTTGCAGATGTCCGTTCCCCCAATCTGCTGTTCAATATTTCATTTGAATCTTTAAAGGTATTTCGTGATGAGTTCGATTGCAGTGTGTTAACTGGCCAGGCTGGCAACCAGGCAGGCAGCCAGGCATTAATGAATAAAGTTTTCCTAGGCTTTTGTGCATACACAGGGGCAGAGTAGATAGTGCATCTAATAGATCAGATTTTTGTCATTTTTTTTCTAACGTTACTGAATTTGTTAAGTCTTTGGCGCTACGCTGCATTGACATCAAAGAACAGTCGTAGTGACTGTAAGAATCTAAGAATCGTTTAGTATTCTGTTAAATACTCTACCAGGAATGTCATTTTGAGATAATTTATGCTTATCGGTGTATGTAACTGATTTGAGTGATAACATAGTACACCACGATTCGTCTATTAACTTACTTTGGCCTTATACGGATACCTACAGCGTAGTGGCTAGTATTACAATGATTGCAGGCCTGCTTGGACAATCACTTTATTTAAGATGCATTGACCCTTTGTTTTAGATTAGATCGGTTACACGCAAATCTCTATAAGGGCCTCACTAAACAGATACTATATTTAAGAGAAGAATTTAGCATCTCTAGCTTGTCCATTTAAATTTACAAAATGATCACACTCTGTCTGTGACACTTTACCGCAGCATCCTATGTGATTCAAATTGAAGTTCTCACTAAACAAATTCGAACTATAACACTCAAAGCTAGACTAGCATTAAGCTAAATGGGGAAGAAATCTGTTTCAAGCTGTAACCAATTGGAAGTTCGTTTGTGTGTATACACACATAATTGGTCATTATAACTCTTCAGTCCGGATTACGACCTATCTTCTCACACCACCTATGTTATGTGGGTCAATTTCATAAATGAGTGGCGGAACCTATAGTTTAAAGTCGACTCCTAACGACAGTTTTTGAGAAGCTTTTCATTGCAATTTTATTTGAAACTCAGAGTTTTTGCCAGAAATCTCCTGAGAGGAAGGCGCCGAAGAAACATTTTCATATTTTCGTTTTTGATGTTTGACCTGGAGTTTGAAGTCGGGCCTTCAGTCTGATAAGCCAGCGCACTAGATACTTACTAGACTACGGCGACTATACTTCGTTTGTGTGTATATTCCTATATAATGAAAGGAAAGGTAACTGTTAGGCAGAGGTTGAATGAGGTTTATGTGAACATAAATTTGAATTTCAAAATCCAAGACGCAATCCCTAAATTTTAGCAGCGCCACGTTTGGCGTTAACAGATCAATATTAACTTTTAACAGAACACGTTAGCTATTTAACAGTATTCGTCTGAACAAGCACACTTGTTTAGAAGCTAATTTTGTGGAAAATAGTCTAGGCCTATGAGTATCACGCTATATGGAAAGAAATATTCCTGGGACTCTTAACATATATCAGCAATATAGTCCCATATAAAGTGATATAGTATCGAGAAAATTGTGTTTGAAAATATAAATTTTTTGTTTAAAAATTCTGTAGAAGATCAGTGGATATTTTAGAACATACAAGAACTATGGTAGTCCAAGAGTGCCCCCGGTATAAGCAAGTATATCGCTAAAGTTCGTGAAACTGGTTTCATTGCTGATGCGCCAAGACGTGAGCGTGCTTGTTAGTGCGTACACCCGAAAATATCGAAGCTGTGACTGAGGCTGTGCGTGCAAGGGAATCCATAAACATTAACTCGTCATCGTTCTCAAGAATTGAACATTTTATGCACCACTTTACGTCGAATGTTGTAAAAAGATCTCTTCATGGGATGAAGTCTCACAACCACCTGCTTCGCTAGATGGGCTCACGAAAGATTCCACGATGATGTCAATTTTGCAAAGAAATCATCTTTTTGGTGGAAGCTCATTTTCATCTTGGTGGATACGTCGTTAATAGGCTAAGTTGCCGTATTTGGGGCTCATAAAACCCACAAGTGGTCTTGCAGAAGCCAATGCATCCATTACCAGTGGCTGTATGGTGCGGCAGAGGTATCATCGGCTCATATTTCTTTGAAAATGAGGACGGCGCAACCATTACGCTTAATGGAAACACCTATTTCACAATGATAACTGATTTTTTTGTTCCCGCTCTTAATGGTATTGACGCGAACGACGTTTGGTTTCAACAGGATGGTGGAACTTCCTACACATCTCATGCTACAATCGATTTATTGCGTCAAACGTTTGATAGCCGTTTAATTAGCTGAAATGGTGATGAGAAGCTGTGATTTCATGACCAACGGTGCGTTTTCTGTGGGGCGCCGTTAAAGAAAAATGTTATGCCGACAAACTGGAGAGAATTGAGCATTTAAAGGCCAACATTCTTGATAATGCCATTGTCGAGATACGACCCCAATACACTCGAAAAACTGCGCGAAAGTTAGTCCGATCGCATGAATTACTGTGGGACAGTAAAAAGCGTGTTGGCCACATCTCCTATTAAAAGCGTTTTGTATTTAAAAATAATATTTTCCTCGTTTTAAATCCTCTAAGAAGAAAATTAACGACAATAGTTTTCATTTCCCTTCATTTATGCTTGTTTTTGTGTTTGCCAGCCCGCCAGCTAACCAACCAACCAATCTTATCTTACATAAGCGAGGATAACAATATTGTCTGTCGTCCCTCTGCACCATATGGACTCCATGTTAAGTTGTATTAAAAAGGATTTTCTTACTTAAAACATATGCTTTTAGATTATGGACAGTTGGGAGGATTTAATCAGACATAGCCGAGTTAATAATAACCAAGTACGGGTAGAGGCAATAATACAAAAAAAAGGAAGAACCTAAGGAAAAAGAGGAGAAGAGAAATTATTTAACAATTGAAATAAAAACAGAAACAGAAACTGAAACAGAAAACTCTACTAAAACTTTAATAAGTATCAAGCGAAACAATGGGAAAACAAACAGAAGAAGATAATAAAAATATAGAGGAGAATGAATGAAGACAAGAAAATAAAAATAAAAACGAAAAACAAACTCGAAATAAATTGTAAAGTTTTTTTTTATTATCTCATCCATGTTGGTAATGCCAGATACATGGAATAAAGTAAACCAGTAAAGGAATGTTTGGATAGATAGACAGACTGGCTGACTGACTGACTGACTGACTGACTGACGTTTGGTCATTACACTCAACTACTACTACTACCACTGCTACTGTCAGTTATAAAGAAACTATTGTTGTTTCATGTATGATTCATGCACATACACTCACTCATTGCGCTATACAAACAACTTCATTATCCGTATTTTGAAACAATTTATGACGAATGACGAAGTAAAGTAGCACACAATATTACTACAAAGTATGGCCATTGAACAATACAACTCTTACAACTAATGTGCTAATAAAGTCTTCTGTCCATACAGTGTGGAATATAAAATTAAGCGCACAAAGCATGCACTTTGAAATATTTTTAATGTAGGTTTGAGAAGATAAATTTGAATTTGTATATTCAAGATACAAACCATAAATTTTAGCAGCGCCACATTTGGCATTTACAGAGCAAAATTTTTGTCTTAACAGAACAAATTTTTTACCCATAACAGAGCACTGTTAGCTGTTTAACAGTATACATATAAACAAGGCCGTTTGTTTAGAAGATAGTTTTAGGACATATGCTAGGTCTACGAGTACCGTATCATTTTCAAAGAAAAGTTTTATACTCGGATATATTATCGGCCTCTGAGTACCATATGATACTCAAAGGCAGGTTGCAAGGCCTTTGAATATAATCATCATTATAGTCACATACAAAGTGATATGATTTTGAGGAAATTGGCTTTAAAATTATCAAAATTTTTGATTGAAAAAATCTCTAAAAAATCAGTGGAAAGAAATAGTACACCTACCCGTCTAAATGGAAATGGTAGATTAGAGGATCCTTTTCCTAACCGTGCGATAGTTGTAATAAATTTAAAATTAGAGAAAATTAGCCACCGCCATCCTCCATTATGTGTGTGAAGATAAATTCGAATTTGAAAACCCAAGACGCAATCCATAAATTTTAGCAGCGCCACTTTTTGCCTTTAACAGGGCAAAATTTGTTCTTAACAAAGCACTGTTAACTATTTAACAGTATTCATCTGAACGAGGTCACTTGTTTAGAAGCTAATTTTAGGGCATATACTACTAGGTTTTGGAGTACCATATCATACTCAAATGAGTGTTTCAAGGCCTCTTAATACAATAAGCAATAAAGTCCCATATAAAGTGATATGGTATTGTTGAAATCGGCTTTGCAAAAATTTATTTTTTTTTGGATTGAAAATTCCCTAGAAGATCAGTGGCCATCTTGGAACATATAAGAAATAGTACACCATACAGACAATATGCAAATGGTAGTGCAGATTGTCCTCTTTCGAATAGTGGTAGCGGAATAGCCAGAATAATTTTGAGAGTTGAGAAAATTTCTGTCTTCCGTCCCCATCCTATAGATTTCAACACTTTTGTTCACAAATAATAATTATTATAATGTGAATTAAATTTTATGTCAACAGTTTTGCAATAATTGCACAGTCGAAAACTAATCTACTTATTGCCACTGTTAAGCAGATATCAGTGCTCTGTTAAAAGCACATTTTGCCCTGTTAAAGGCAAAAAGTGGCGCTGCTAAAATTTATGGATTGCGTCTTGGGTTTTCAAATTTGAATTTATCTTCACACATTTTGCCCTGTTAAAGGCAAAAAGTGGCGCTGCTAAAAGTCTGGGTTTAAGTCTTTGGTTTTCTAATTCGAATTTGAAAAGCCGACGCATCCTAAACGAGTCACTGTTTGGTTCGGATTTTGGTCCAGAGACATAACCGGGCAATTTTTCTTCGAAAATGAGCAAGAAATGGCCATGTTGAACAAATTTTTGTTCACAAATATTGAAAAGGAGGATGATATTGGCAACATTTGGTTTCAACAGGACAGCGCTACGTGCCACACAGCCAAAGCTACACTCGATGTTTTGCGGCATGTTGTTGAAGAGCGCATTATCAGCCGCAGAGCTGATGTTGTTTGACCATATCGGAGCTGCGATTTGATACCGTTGGGCTATTATTTTCGGGGTGTCGCCGTCAAAGATAAGTGTTTCGCCGACAAGCCAGAGACAATTGACGCTTTAAAGGACAATATTCGTGAAGCCATTGGTAAAATACAGCTGCACACAATCAGTAATGTACTTAAAAATTGTACCGATCGTTTAGGCTACTGCATGGCCAGCCGAGGCAGCCATTTGAATGAAATTATTTTCCATTATTAACCGGAAGGATTTTACTTTCAAATAAAAAAAGAAATTTGAGAAAATATTCAGAAGTTTTATTTTTTTTAAGTATTTTCAAAAAAAGTGATTTGGCGGACCCTGTATATTTTTTCTTGTTTTTTTTTAAATTCATTTGTTAGGTTTAAGGACATACATGTATATGACTACCCTTCAGTCAGGATCCATACCTACACATACATAATTGGTCATTACAACCCTTCAGTCAGGATTACGACCTAGCCTCTCACACCACTTATGTTGTGTGCGTTAATTTTATACATGAGTGGCGGGACCTACAGTTTAAAGTCGATTTCGAACGACAGATTTTTGAGAAGCTTTTCATGGCAATTTTTACTCTCAGAGTCCCTGCCAGAAATCTGATCTGCTGAGAGGAAGTCGCCGAAGAAATATTTTTCGTTTTTGATGTCTGACCTGGGATTTGAACCCGGGCCTTTTGTCTAATAAGCCAACACAGTACCCACTAGACCACGGCGACTTCAGGATCCATACCTATCTTCTCAAATTAGTTATAATGTGTGCGTTAATTTCATACGGAACCTCTAGTTTAAATTCGATTCCAAACGACAGAGTTTCGAGAAACTTTTTCAAGGCAATTTTTATTTCCGACAGAATTTTTACCAGAAATCTGCTGGCAGGCCGTCGCCGACGAAGTATTTGTTCAGGTTTTGTTTTCTGGAATATGAACCTCGGCCTCATTTCTAATAAGCCAACACACTTTTATTTTATAATTTGTTGTATTTCTTATTTAAAGAACTCTTTTCTCAAATTTTTACTTTCAAATGCTTTTAATCCTATGCACTGGACTGTTCGTTTTTATTATTTTTCATTAGCTGGACATAATTTTTTTTCGATTTTTTTTTTATTTTTATTTTCAAACTGAAAACAACTCCCATCTCAATGTTTTGTTTTAATACAATACAAAATACAAAACAATAGATTTAAAAAATAAAAAATAAAACAGAAACTCATGCTTGAGTTGCGTTCAATGTTTCAATTTTTATTCACTAGATTTGCGCACACAATTATTATTTAAAAAAAAAAATTGTTTTTTTTTTTGTTTCTTTATGTTTACAAAACCAACAAAAAAAAATATAAAATAAAATAATAATAAAACATTAAAGAAAAGAAATAATATTGACTTGAAATATAAAATTTAACAAAATATTTATTCTATACCAGTTACAGGGTGATGCACATAAGCATACAATACATATTTTGAAAATTCATCAGAAATTTTTAAACAAATATTTACTTTAGGCCCACATACATACATAGTCGTGTGAGACCTACAGATTTTTAAAGTCGACTCTGAACGACAGATTTTGGAGAAGCTTTTCATGGCAATTTATTGACTCCCAGAGTTATTGCCAGAAATCTGCTGAGAGGAAGTCACCGAAAAAAATATTTTCATTTTGATCTTCGACCTAGAGTTTGAACCGTAGCCTCATGTCTAATAAGCCAACACACTACATACGGCGACCGGCGGTTTTAAAAAGTATTCTAGATATTCAGGCGTAAAAATCATTGACGGTAGCAATCGGGAATCAAATAAAATTCTTTATCAAGACTTATACTATGTTCAGATATGCACTTTTACACTGCGTTGCATATCTATAAATACAACCTATTTTTTTTTAAATTTTGCAAGATGTATAAAAATGTGAACAGTTTTACCTATCATATATATTATTTCTAAAGTACTTTTTTTTGTCGGTTGCAAATATCTCCCGTACCACCGCATCAATTTTAATGTATGATATCTCATTTTAAAGCTTATATCTAACACTAATTGCGAAAAATAATTAGAAATTGAAAAATTAATATTTTCATTGATAAAAATTATTTTTTATTTAGAACTGCATGATAATACTATTGTCATTATGATTATATGTTTTTGTTCAAGTGTGGTAATACAGGGTCGCTTAATTCAGTTCTACACAATAATAATAGTATGTATTAAAATCCATTTTGGCAATACCGCTATTTACAATAATGCCGTTTTTTACTAAGTCAGTTATATAAAATATACATATACCAGGCATTTAAATATATGTATGTATATATGTAAATATATATGATATATTATGATTTCTAATATTTTTATACTTCTATTTATTTTTTTTCATTTTATGTTACAAAAATGACAATTAACGGTGCGAAATATTCGCACGGGTCATCTAGTATATATGAAATAGCAATGAACTATAATTATTAAAAAAATAAAACAATCAAGTTATTCTTTATTATACTATTAAAAAAAAAAATTAACAAAAGTTCTTAGTGTTTCATAACTATAAATACAATTAACTTAAAATACAAAAATTCGAAGAAAATTTAGATTTTAGTAATGTGAGCCCTCCTTTTTTCTGAATCAATTCGAAAATTCGATCAGACATACTGTCAACAAGATTTTTTCTCATTTCTTCTGTTATTGATTTCCAGGCATCAATAACTGCTTCTTTTAGATGGAAAACGCTTTCATATTGCCGGTTGTCAGCATAAATTTTACGTGCTAATATTCACCAAATGCTTTCAATTGGATTTTGATCTGGGGAACAAGCGGGCCATTCAAGTACTTCGATATTTTTTGAAGATAACCATCCCTTTGTCTGACGACTCACATATACAGACGCATTATCTTGTTGAAAAATATAATGTTGCTCATTGCTGCTCTCTAAAAAAGGCACTAATTTATCTTCAAGTAACTTTATGTACTCCGTAGAATTCATATTTGTACTTGGAAAGGCCAAATCAAGCATACTGTCTGCACAGAATGCTCCCCAAACCATTAATGAACCGCCTCCGAAATTTCTTTTTGAGAAATATCTTGGTTCCTTGCGAAGATCTCTCCAATAGCTGTTGAAACTATCTGGACCATCAAGATTGAACTTTTTCTCAACCGGAAAAAATGATCTGTCAAATAATAAAAGTTCAATTTAGTCTTACCATTAACATAAGTTATTGATTTACCTTTGTCCAGGGTGTTTGTAGATTTCTTTTAGCAAATTCAAGACGTGCGGTTTTGTGACGAGGTAATAATCTTGGCACGCACAAAAGTTTTTGACGAACAATGGTCTTAGAATTCTTAAGGTTGATTTTGACACATTTACTTAACATTCACTTATAATTTGAGTAAGACTCTTCATTGAATTGCTTGCACAATGAATTATTCTTCGCTCATCTCTTTCAGAAAGCTTTTTCTTTTCTTTTTCTTTTTACCATAAGACTCCGGATTTTTAGCAAAATTTGTACCAACCACATGTGAACGGTTAATTTTTCTCGCAATTTCTCGGAAACTTAAACCATTTTTTAAGTAAACCGAAATTTGACCTTTTTCGAAATGAGTAAGATATGGACCACGCGGCATTTTACTTAGAATTCTTTTAGATTGCACAATAAAAATAAATAACTGTTCTATTTTCATTTCTTAGCTATTCTTCTTTGTTTTTAATAAAGTGTATTTAAAGTTTTGAAACACTAACAAAATATTAATGCAACATATCTCTCTTTAACAAGTCATACGATATCTAAACTTTTGAAAAATAAGAGGTCAGTTATCGTACTCTTAGAAATTATTACTTGGTTCAAAAAACTGTTCTAACTTTAAGAGCTATATCAAAAAATCAAGTGTAATTATAATAATGCAACGCAGTGTATTAAATCAATATTTGATTTATTGAGAACAATATTTTTAGCGTTCAGACATATAATATACGAAATGTATTTGACAGCAAAACAGCTGATTGCTTCAACAAAATTGCTTTTACTTTAATCGCGAAAATTAGTGGCAAAAAATATTTTTTTGAAAAAAAATGGAAAACAATTTACCGTTGGAACCGAACGCCGAGCAGTTGCTGTTAATACGGACTACTTGTGACTCCAACCACTTTCCTCAGAAGAATGAGAAATAAAAATTTGATAATATTGAATAGCTAGCAGAAAAGAAAGCTTTTGCTTATGGCACTGCCATTGTTTACATTTCAGTTGTCAAATATCAGTAGAAAGTGTTCCGAAAAATGTAATTTACTCACTGAACGTACTTATGACAGTGTTGTATTTGAAGTTTTCAACAATATTATAACAATTTATGAATTTGACACAATAATTAATTGAAATTTTATATGAAATATTGAGATCAATAATGCCGTTTAACAGGGCCTGGAAAATGGCCAGACATTGGGGCCTTAGTATCCTATCATGATTACACTTGGCCATATCTTGAAGCACCGATCAAAGTTCATTTCATTAATAATTTTTTAAAAATAATTTCTGAAATTACTGCCTATCTATTGGATCTTAACCGGATTTAATAAGTTTTCTTATGAAGAAAATTCAACTTTTTTTTAAAGTAAATAAATTTAATAACAAGTCAATTCAAACTTAACTTAACCCTACTGTTTCTTTTTCTTTCACTTGAAAATTCTATCTTTGCCTAAAGAAATCTTTCAAATTAAATAGAAAAAGAAAAACAAAAAAGAAAGTTTCTTATGTCAAATCCTTATAAAAAAAGAAAAAATCCCTTCAAACCTTCAAATCCTTTAGAAATTTTATTGGAATTGTAAAGTTTTTCATCATTGACATTCTATCACAACAGTTCTCTGTTTCTCTCTCTCTATCTCTCTCTCACTCTGTTCTTCTCTTCATGCTCTTCATGACAATCTCATGCTGTTTATTTATAATGTTCTATGACAATAATGATGCTACTAACTGACTGACTGACTGACTGCATCATCATCATCATCATCATCCAACATGATAATCATTGTCCTTAGCAACTCAAAGGTGCATATCATCCTGTCAATATGTGGCATAAGTTTTCCTATTTTGCATAACTTTGAAACTTTTCCTTGGTTTTTGTATTTTATTTTTGTCCCAAATACAGAAAAAGCTGTTTCCATATGGATAGAATACGGGAGAGAATGTTTTTCAAATCAGAGTGATGCCAACTAAAATTTGTTTACAGAAGGAGAGAAGGCGTAGCAGATAAACATTTAAAAACTAGAAATTTATCTGGAATCCTTAAACGATTAGCTCAATGCATTTGAATTTTTTGTGGTTTAACCACTAAAACAAGAACGTTTTTTCCAAACAGGGTATTAAATTCGGGTACAATATCAAAGGACTGTTTAACTACTTTTACGGCATCACGGTGAAAAAAGCAACATTATTTAGTTTGTCGGCATAACACATGTCTTTAACAGCGCCGCACAGAAAATAGAGCTTTGGACGTCTAATCACATCTTCTTGGCGGCCAATTGGCATCACCATTTCAACTAATTAAACGGCCATCAAACGTTTCACGCAAAAAATCGATTGTGCCATGAGATGTGTGGCTAGTTGCGCCATTCCGATGAAACCAAACATCGTTTACATCAATTCCATGAAGAGCGGGTAGAAAAAAATCGCTTATTATCGTCAGATAGGCGTCTCCATTAACGCAATGGTTGCGCCTTCCTCATTTTGAAAGGCATATGTGGCAATGATGCCTTTGCTTCACAAGCTGCACCAAACAGCCACTGGTAATGGGTGCATTGGCTTCTCTAGGACCACGTGTGGGTTTTATGAGCCCCAAGTACGGCTAGTTGCAGCATTCCGTTGAAACCAAACAACGTTCACATCAATATCTTGAAGTGCGTTTACAAAAAAATCGGTTATCATGGTGCAATAGGCGTCTCCATAAAACATAATGGTTTCATCGTCCCCAGTTTCAAAGGTATGTGGGCCAATAATGTCTCCGTTCCCCAAGCCGCACTAAACAGCCACTGGTAAAAGGTGCATTGGCTTCTATAAGACTACGTGTAGGTCCCAAAATACGGAAATTTTGCTTATTAGCATACCCACCAAGATAAAAATGATCTTCAACAGAAAATAAATTTTTTTGTCTTTATTTTGGAATGAAATTTTCAAATAAATCCCAACGTTGCCTTAGCGTAAATCAATTCATTACGTTCATTGGAGATAATGTTGTTACGAAAGTAGAAACAGTGTAACATCGTTTAATTTAAACATTAAACGATAAACAAAAGTTACACGAACAAATACATTGAACTTGTTACAAGTAAACCCATAACACCAGTATGAGAAAAGGAAATAGACAACTAAGCAAACGCCACAACAAGTAATGTGAAGAAAATACACAAACAACAATAAAGTCGCAAATGATTTCTCGAGAAGGCGAGAACACGAACATTCTACTTCAAGAGCGTTCGTTAGACTGACAAAGCAGACGACAAGTAGTAATAATTCAGTCAGTCTTGTGTGAAGACGCATTGCGTGTGAAGAAAACAGTCGTGGTTTGCAAATCTCCGTTATACAGATCTAACGAACAAGAGTTGTTGCTTACGCAAAGATTTGTAAGCAGAGAAGATTATCGAACAAGCAATTATTGTAGGTATTGTGGTATAAATTGGAAACAGTGGCGCACATAAATAGTGTGTACAATAAAGAAAGTTTAATTGAAACATAAAGACGTATTAGTTTTTACTTTGTTTTGCAAACAATGTACTCATATTTTAAAGGTTTTTAAAATGGTAAAAACGTAAAAATATATTGAATTTTGTGACAGAATAGATCAGTCAGTCAGGATTAGGACTTGAGCTTCTCTTACCTATGTATGTTGTGGGGGTTAATTTTATACATGAGTGTCGGGACCTTCTGTTTAAAGTTGCCTCCTAATGACAGATTTTTCTTTTTTAAGAAGCTTTTGCAGGGCAATTTTATTTACTCTCCGGGTTTTTGCCAGAAATCTGCTGAAAGGAAGTGACCAAATTTTCGTTTCTGATGTCTAACCTAACTAACCTACTAGACTACGGCAACTTCTAGAATGACATACATACATAATTGGCCATTACAACCCTTCAGTCAGGATTACGACCTAGCTTCTCACACCACTTATGTTGTGTGCTATAATTTTATACATGAGTGGCGGGACCTACAGTTTAAAGTCGACTCCGAACGACAGATTTTTGAGAAGCTTTTCATGGCAATTTTTACTCTTAGAGTCTTTGCCAGAAATCTGCTGAGAGGAAGTCGCCGAAGAAATATTTTTCGTTTTGATGTCTGACCTGGGATTCGAGCCCGGGCCTTTCGTCTAATAAGCCAACACACTACCCACTAGACCACGGCGACTTCATATATGACATAAGTATTGGCAAATTCAGACAAAAGGACTGATAGTTCAAATTTAAACCGTTAGATGGCCCACCTAATATTTTGTACATTAAAGCAATGGTAAATGAAATTAGAATTTTATTGAAATTTTATTTTTGAAAACACAAAAACAAAAACGGAAATTATAATCTTTTTGTATAAATTAAATCAATTTTACATTGGAAACCTATAACATTCAAAAAATCAACATTAATTATTCAAAAGATAAAATGATGCAAAAAAATTAATGAATTTGTATACACAATACAGTATTCCCTTGATTTACGTCGTAAAATAATCCGGAAAAAGGCGACGTAAATCGCAACGACGTAAATCGAATTTCAAAGAACTCATACTCAGCAGATGCACTTTTCATGGCAATTTTATTTACTCTCAGAGTTTTTGCTAGAAATCTGCTGAGAAGAAATCTCTAAAGAAATATTTTTTTGTATTTTTTTTTTATTTTTTTATTTATGTCTGGCCTGGGACTCGAATCCTGGCTTTACGTCTAATAAGCCATTGCACTACCTACTGTTTTGTTTAAAAACAACAGAGGCGACATAAATCGAATGACGATGCAAATCTCGGTTCAAAAGTATTCCGGTTATTTCGAATCTGGCAATACCTTATGCCATTCTCTTCTGTCACAAAATTTTGTATATTATTCCCACCACTCAAAATGAATCGAGTTACACTTGAGCAACTTTTCGATTTATTTTGCAAAGCAAAGACAATTCGTAGGAAAATGTATGAAAATATCGTACAAAATTTGATCACAGAGATGATCCGACAGTGTCCCCATACATACATATATACATACATAATTGGCCATTACAACCCTTCAGTCAGGATTACGACCTAGCTTCTCACACCACTTATGTTGTGTGAGTTAATTTTATACATGAGTGGCGGCACCTACAGTTTGAAGTCGACTCCGAACGACAGATTTTTGAGAAGCTTTTCATGGCAATTTTTACTCTCAGAGTGTTTGCCAGAAATCTGCTCAGAGGAAGTCGTCGAAGAAATATTTTTTTCGTTTTGATGTCTGACCTGGGATACGAACCCGGGTCTTTTGTCTCGAAATTATCGAGACTTTAACTGAGAGTATGCCTGCCATCAACTCGAATTCATAGTCGTAGGAATTGAACATTTCACGGACTAGTTTACGTCGAATTTTCCGACGTACAATTGAAATTATCGAAAAAAATTTTTGACGACGTTAATCGAAACAACGTAAATCGAGGGAAGACTGTATTACATATTTATTTAAGAAAAATCTTCAAAATTAAGATAATATTTTCATTAAATCTTAAGAAAAATATTGAATAATCCTTTGGAAATTTTACAATACAATAACAAGAAAACTAAAAGCAACAATATTTTACTCCTTTTGAAATAGAAAATAAAACATTTTCACTCCATTTACCCTCAATTGCAATTTAATTCAATTTATTTTCAGTTTTTAGAAGAAAAAACAATTTTTTTTAATATTTTTCCTATGAATCCATACACACACAATAAATTTTGTTTTTATTGTGTTGCTTAATTTAATTCTTTTTTAAAAAAAAAAAATCTTTTTAAGTTTTATTTTAAAAAAAAAATTTTTTTTTTTTTGTTAAATTATAGTTTTTCTCTTTACAATTATGGCAGAGACAAACAAACAAAAGGAAAATACAATGAAAAGAAAACTTTGAAAAATTAGATTTCAATTGTTAGAAGAGTTTTCTTGTGTTTTCCTTCTATTTTTTTTGCCTTTTTTCCTAATGTATCCGATTTATTTAAATGGTTTTCAGTTACTTTTCATTTATTTTCTATACAAAAAGTTGGGAAAATAAAATAGAAAAAAATTAAAAAAAATGTATGGAGTTTATATGATAATTTGTTATAGAATAGCTAAATAAACAAAGTTTTTCTACTCATTTTCTCATTTCTATGGCTTACTTACAAAAGATTTTAAAATAAAAATTATTTAATTGAAATGTGAAAAAAAAACTTTAAACCATAAACGGGTTATGGTAGGCTACAATAGCCTTCATAGATTTAAGTAAATAAAAAAGAATAAAGAGTTACCCAGTTTTCAATTTCAAAACCGCAATTCACTTTCAATTCTATATAGTCCTTAAACCTTAACCTTGTGCACATAATATCTTCTGGCTACTGTAACGGTTTATATATGAACCATGCGGTTATTTCGAATCTGGCAATACCTTATGCCATTCTATTCTGTCACAACATTCAGTATATTAACCCCACCGCACATAATGAATTGATTTACGCTTAAGCAACAATTCGTAGGAAATGTAAAAATTCAGTCGCAGCGAAGAACCAACAGAGAATGGTATTCGTAAGTTCATTGGTAAAGTTCGAGAAACTGGTTTCATTGTTAATAAGCCAAGACGTGAGCGTGCTCGTATAGTGCGTACACTCGAAATTACCGAAGCTTTAACTGAGAGTATGCCTGCCATCAGCATGAATTCATAGTTGTCCTCAGGAATTGAAAATTTTACGGGCTAGTTTACGTCGAATTTTGCGAAAAAATCTCGCTTCAAAAGTGTTCCGCTTAATTCGAATCTGGCAATACCTTATGCCATTCTATTCTGTCACAAAATTTAGTATATTATTCCCAGCGCACATAATGAATCGATTTACGCTTGAGCAAGTTTGCAATTCGCGGGAAAATGTATGAAAATGTCGTACAAAATTTGGTCGCAGAGAAGAGCCAAGAGACTGGTATTCGCAAGTTTATTGGTAAAGTTCGTAAAACTGGTTTCACTGTTGATAAGACAGGACGTGAGGGATCTCGTATGGTGCTTACACGGAAAATGTCGTACAAAATTTGATCGCAGAGAAGATCAGACACTGTCCCCGGTAAATGCAAGTTTACTGCTAAAGTTCGAGAAACTGGTTTCATTGTTAATAAGTCCAGACGTAAGCATGCTCGTATAGTGCGTACACTTGAAATTATCGAATCTTTAACTGAGGGTATGCCTGCCATCAACATGAATTCGTAGTCGGCCTCAGGAATTGAACATTTCACGGACTAGTTTACGTCGAATTTTGCGAAAAAATCTCGTTTCAAAAGTATTCCGATTATTTCGAATCTGGCAATACCTTATGCCATTCTATTCTGTCGCAAAATTTTGTATATTATCTCCACTGAACGTAATGAATCGATTTAGGCTTGAGCAACTTTGCGAAATATTGAAAATTTATTTCCAAAACAAAAGCAATTCGTAGGAAAATGTCAAATTTTTCGAAAAAATATCGCTTCAAAAAAGTATGACTATCGCATGGCTATCGAGTCTGGAAATCATAGAACATATTGAAAATAAAAATCTTCAATTCGAACGTTAAATCCACATTACTTTACCATAGGGTGGAATATGGCATCCAAATGCCTGCGTTGAATCTTTCGTGTGTGCTGGCCTTCCGTAATATCCAATGTCCAACTCTCGTCAGATACAAATCAATAACCAATTCAGAAGGAACTAAGGAGACGCAAGTGAAGTCGCCGTGGTCTAGTAGGTAGTGTGTTGGCTTATTAGACGAAAGGCCCGGGTTCGTATCCCAGATTAGACATCAAAACGAATAATATTTCTTCGGCGAATTCCTCTCAGCTGATTTCTGGCAAAGACTCTGAGAGTAAAAACTGTCATGAAAAGCTTCTCAAAAATCTGTCGTTCGGTTCGGAGTCGACTTTAAACTGTAGGTCCCGTCACTCATGTATAAAATTAACGCACACAACATAAGTGGTGTGAGAAGATAGTTTCTAATCCTGACTGAAGGGTTGTAATGGCCAATTATGTATGTATGTTAGTGGGTATGGATTGGGCACACTCTTTGAAAGCCATAAGGCGTCATAGCAAGGAGTGCCATAGACTGAAACCCCCAGGGAGGCAGGTGCATTGGACGACCATTGCACATTTGAAAACGCTAAATTATAACCGAACTATCCAAACTACGTTTACAATGGAACGAAGTCACACATCGTGCTGTTGAGCGACTTCATTGGAAACAACTTGTTGAAGCCCTATGCTCCTATAGTGGTTTTCTTTTCTTGTCTTACAGGACGGTCATGAATGATTGTCATTAGAAATTTATTGAAAAATTTGCCTTTCTTTTATGAAAATTCTATAATTTACGATGGCGTGGTTTAAATTTTCTATTTTCTTTTGGAGGTTTTCGTTTTCAAGCCAATCAATTAAGATTCTTTTCTTATGTCGAAAATATTTGCAATCAATTTTCGTTTTTTTTTTTGTTGTCGTTTGCCAATGCAACATTTTGTTGCAAAATAAAATTATAAACTCCGGTCTCAATCTCTAAAATGCACACAATGCATTACAAACACACAAATCAATAAATTCAACGAAAGCAAAAATAAAGAGAAAAAATTTCCTACAAATTGGACTTTCTTTGGAAAATGAACAAAAAAAAAAGGAAAGAAAAGCCAGCAAATGGAAATTGGAAATAAAAAATAAGAAACAAAAAAAAAAATACACATTCAAACGAAAATCTAAAAGAAATATGGCCAGAATAACAACTTGAAAATTCACAAAAAAAAATATCGAAATTTGCAACAGCAATGGCTGGCTAGAGCAACTGCAATCGATAGAAATCGAGAAGCAAATTTTCATTTCTATTTGCCTCGATTTTAATCAAGAAGCAGGTAGAGACCGACCAAAAAAGAAAAAATCTGCTGTTGCCAGCAATAAAAGAAACTATTGGCACTAAATAATGAATACTGCAGCAGCAGCAATAGCTGCTGCAGCAACACCACCATCAGCAACATGCAAAACAAGTTGCACAAAAAAAAATGAAAAAAAACCTAGTAAAAGTGGATCAAATTGTATTGCAGAGAACGAACCGTAATAATAAATGAAAATTTTTTGGCTGATTTAAAGCATTCGATAATGACAACAACACGACAACCGGAACTCTACATTAATGCAGAGCAAATGCTGTTTGACACTCACCGGCTTGTACAGGTACAAGCACAAGTACTCGTACAAGATGGTTTAAAATCCAATGATCAATGAATGCATTCTGCATTTTTTTTTTAATAAGAAGAAGAATAAGGAAAAGAAGAAGTTGTTTTAGTTTTAAATATCTTCACAGAAATGCCATCTCAATGTTGATAAATAGAGTACCAAAAAATATTAGGCCCTTGATTAATTGATTGTTCCGAAAACCAAACCAAAAACAATCCAATAGGCTTGTTTACGGGATCCATGAATAAACAAAAATATTGCAACAACTTCAGTATTTCAAAAAAAAAGGAAAAATAAGTAAACAACCAACAACAACCCTGCAAGGACAAACGTAAACAAAATACACAAACAACAATAACAATAAACAACTTGTTTACATTTATAGAGATTACGCGAAAGCAGAGATATACTCCTTCAAGTGCATGCATCAGATTGCTTACTATGCGATATAAAAGGCAAGGCAGAGCAGGCTATGGTGATTCATTAAGAATTCAGTATGTCTTGTGTGAAAACATGTGGGATTCAGTAGGAATTCTGTCAGTGTTGTGTGCAAAAACACGTAGGATTCCGTAAGAATTCAGTCAGTCTTGTGTGAAAACACGTGGGATTCAGTAAGAATTCAGTACTTCTTGTGTGAAAACACGTGGGATTCAGTAAGAATCCAGTCAGTGTTGTGTGAAGACACGTGGGATTCAGTAAGAATTCAGTCAGACTTGTGTGAAAACACGTGGGATTCAGTAAGAGTTCAGTACTTCTTGTGTGAAAACACGTGGGATTCAGTAGGAATTCTGTCAGTGTTGTGTGAAAACAGGTGGGATTTAGTAAGAATTCAGTCAGTTTTGTGTAAAGACGCGTTGCTTGTGAAGAGAATAATTGTGGTTTGAAGATCTCTGTTATAAAGATCTATTGACATACATACATAATTGGCCATTACAACCCTTCTGTTAGGATTACGACCTAACTTCTCACACCACTTACGTTGTGTGCGTTAATTTTATACATGAGTGGCGGCGGAACCTACAGTTTTAAGTCGACTCCGAACGACAGATTTTTGAGAAGCTTTTCATGGCAATTTTTACTCCCAGAGTCTTTGCCAGAAATCTGCTGAGAGGAAGTCGCCGAAGAAATATTTTTCGTTTTGATGTCTGACCTGGGATTCGAATCCGGGCCTTTCGTCTAATGACCCACTAGACCACGGCGACTTCAAAAATCTATTGAACAAATGTTATTATGTACGCGGAAGAAGTGTAAAGAATAATAACAATAAAAGCAGCAAATTGTTGTTGTTTAAATCGAATCGTTAAAGGTGGCACACGGAATTGTGCGAACAAGTCTTTTAAAGCCTAAAGAGTGGCTTATTATCCAATATTAACAACATATGACTTGTGATGTTTTCAGTGAATCATAGGCTCAACTATTATAATGCTTCCAGAGGTACTATGTCTTTACAGTTCCTCTGCAGGTATTCTTTTTAACGTTTAACATAATCTTTGTATACCTTCTTAGCGCACATATATCTTTTGGTATCAAAAGACATAATACGGCATTCCTTTTCAATTTATTGTAGGAATAATCCCTAAGTCCGGAAATAGAATTGTGCTGGGCAAAGGATAATATTTTGTAACTGTGAATGCACAGAATTATGTTACCTATAGATTTCGTATCTAATTTTGTCTGTGAAAAATATTATTGCTTGCAAACCAACTTACGCTTAAAACTATGTTCAGACAGGCACTTTTATTGAGTCAATATTTGTTTATTTATTTAAGAATTCCAATACAATTACAAATTATATTATAATCATGTACGAACTGAGTAACTTCGACCATATGCCCGGTGTAGTGTCACAGACCAGAGCCTCTAGTGGGAATCGAACCCACGACCCTCACGCTAATAGTCTAGCGGTCTACCCACTAGACTACCAGGGCGCTCCAATATTTGTTTAATTAAGTACAATATTTTAAACGTTCAGACACATAATATAGGCAATATTTATTTGACAGTGGTAAACAAAACAGTTGGTTATTTCAACAATATTGTTTTATTTTTTGGAAAATTAGTTCCAAAAAAAGTTTGTGAAAAAATGGAAAACCACTCAACACGTTGGAAAAGGTCTTCCTAGTGTGTAACAGGAATCCCAAGCTGTTGCTTTTAAATCCAAAGTGGATTCTCGTAAGGATTCTGTAAAGTTTGCAAAAAAGAAAGCCCGCCATTTTTTGTTTTGTTTGTCGTTGTTGACATTTGAGTTGTCAAATATCAATGGAAAGTGTTCGAAAAATTGTAATATGCTCACTGACTGTACTTATGACAGTGATGTATTCTAAGTTTTACTCAATATTATAACAATTTGCGTATTTATTGCGCAATAATTAATTGAAACTTTATATGAAATATTGAGCTCAATAATTGCGTTAATTGGGATTTACGGAATAAAAGGGCCTTTCTGAATATAGTATAGGGGATCGTATCAATCAATGGTTGGATCGACAAAAGTTTTTTTGTCTGCAGAAAGAGTGCCATTTTTCGAAATGTTTCTTGGATTGTTTTATTGGATGTGGTAGTGAGATAATGTTCAATTTTTTTTTCAAAGTAGTGGTAATTTGGTGGTAATACCTAGCGACCGCAGAGGGAGTGATTACTGCACACATTATATTAGAGCTTGCCTCTGATAGGTTAGGTTAGGTTAGAGGACGTGTACTTGTCAATTCTGACAAGTACTGTACTTGGTGGTCAAATTGACCCATTGTACTACGTCCTAGCTTCTCACACCACTTATGTTGTGTGCGTTAATTTTATACATGAGTGGCGGCGAGACCTACAGTTTAAAGTCGACTCCGAACGACACATTTTTTTGAGAAGCATTCCATGGCAATTTTTTTACTCTCAGAGTCTTTGCCAGAAATCTGCTGAGAGGAAGTCACCGAAAAATTATTTCCAAATTTTCGATTTGATGTCTGACCTGGCATTCGAACTCCGGTCTTTCGTCTAATAAGCCAACACACTACCTACTAGACCACGGCGACCTCTTGCCTCTGATAGCTTGATATGACTTTTCTGAAAATGAATGAATGAGGGACGAAAGCATAAGGAAGTTTTTTTTTGTCTCACAACCTTAATCGTACTACTGCTAACTTCACTTCTGAAATTATTACTCGTGTTCTTTAAAAATATTGGTGATGAGTTAACTTACGTTGGGTTAACATAATTAAAGTCGTTTGTAGTAGTCTTTTCGAAAGGAATTGATTTTAAAATTTTTTTGTGTCTTTAGAAATTTAATTAAAATTCGATCCTTGAGATAAAATTCGATCTGAAACTGTATTTGTGTGTGTGTGTGTGTTTGTGTATTCCTAAGTTCCTAAAACTTCATTTTGTATTTGTGTAGTTAAAAACTAGAAACTTTTCTTCTTACGGGTTTCCTTCATTTTCTCCAAAACAACTTTTCAAATATTGATTAGACTTGTGGCACAAGAAACAAAATGATGGAGAAGACGACGAAGAAATGAAAATGAAAAGATAAATTGGCACTTAAACATGTTTGAGTTCAGGAGTAAGTAAGTAAGTAAGTGAGTGACTGGGTGAGTGAGTGAGTGATGCAAGGCTGCAAATGGAAACGAAAACCGACTTTATTTAACTTTCTTGTGAAAATCGTTGCAAAGACGTGTTTTTGTTTTTTTTTTCCATTTTTTTTTGCAATGTTGGCCACCAAGAAAAGTGAATCCAACCAATCAACCAACCAACCAACCAAGTATGCACTTAAAAATTGAAAGTGTTGGCCAATGCTATGGATTAAGTTTGTTTTGGGATTTAAATTTTCCATGCCATCGTTGTCATTGCAAATTGCAATTTGTTTTAGTAGTTTTTGTTTGTATTTTTTCTTTTAAGATTTCTTTTTTAGTTAGCAATGAACCAGTTTAAGAATTTTTAAAACGTATTGTCTTAAAAGATTTTCCATAAGAAAGTTTTTCATTTTCATCGTATGCTTCTAACATCACTCTTGACAATCTAAGATTCAGCAATATTTTTTTGGGGAAACTAATTTGCTTTGAAGTCGCCGTGGTCTAGTGGGTAGTGTGTTGGCTTATTAAACGAAAGGCCCGGGTTCGAATTCCAGGTCAGACATCAAAACGAAAAATATTGTTTCGGCGACTTCCTCTCAGCAGATTTCTGGCAAAGACTCTGAGAGTAAAAAATTGCCATGAAAAGCTTCTCAAAAATCTATCGTTCGTAGTCGACTTTAAACTGTTGGTCCCGCCACTCATGTATAAAATTAACGCACCCGACATAAGTGGTGTGAGAAGCTAGGCTGTAATCCTGACCTGTAATCGCCGATTATGTATGTATGTAATTTGCTTTGATTTGAATTTTTTAAGTCTTCAGTAATCCATTTCCATTTCCAATTTTCCTATTAATTATGAAATTTATCCCATAATTTTCTGTATCCGAAACCCTGTATCTGTTCTCCGTCTCTGTATCTCTGTCAGCCTTTTTAAGTGTTAATTAATTTAGTAAATCATTATCAATTAATAATAACGTTGTTGTTGTTGTTATTTAATTAATTAATATTCATTTATTCATTCATTCATTCATACATTTCATGTTTATTTATTCAATTCCGAAACAATTCCATTCAATTCACAATAATTTGTTATCGAATTATTTTAAAAGATTTTTAATTGGATTTGCTTATGCTTTTGCTCTACTTAATATTGTTTATCCTTAAACTTAATATTATAATCATAGGCCAATTAACTCAACAAATACTAGAGTAGAGTATCAATTCAGTAAGTGAGTGTTTCGTTGTAAATTCTGGAATTAAAATACAAACAACTTATAAAGGGTATTCCAATATGAGAGCACAATTTCAAATTATCATAGAAAAATTACCATAATAAACATGCCACAAACTATTAGGCAATGTTTTGGTTTCTCAGGCAAGAACCTATGGTCCATACCCTGGCTTAGATATCTCGCACAAAGCGAGATTTCCTCTCAGCAGTTGTCTGGCAAAAACTCTTGAGATTAAAGAAAATTTCCATGAACATTTTCTCCTAAAAAAAAATCGGAAAGTCCCACCACTCACGGATAAAATTAACACACACAACATAGGTATTGTAAGAATTGAGGTTGGAATCCTCACTAAAGACTTGTAATAGCCAAGTAAGTAAAATTATTGGTAGTTTAAAGATCTTTTGCAATGCTACTCTATCACCGATTACACATTTAAGGTATCTTTCACGCTTGGAATTGTCAGTGATACACTTCCATAACACAAGTTAACACATTCGCTGCCAAGGACGAATATATTCGTTGAGAAGATGAAGAAGGCGAACATATAGCGAGTCATTCCACCAGTCAACTACGGCTGAAGATGAAACACTACCTGTCTGATGATCTAATAGATGTCAATCTTCCTTATACTCAGATCGATACATACGTACATACATACATAATTGGTCATTACAACCCTTCAGTCAGGATTACGACCTAGCTTCTCAACACCATTCATGTTGTGTGCGTTAATTTTATATGTGAGTGGCGGGGTACCTACAAGTTTGAAGTCGCCTCCGAATGACATATTTTTGAGGAGCTTTTCGTGGGAAGTTTATTTACTCTCCGAGTTTTTGCCAGAAATCAACTGAAAGAATGTCGCCGAAAGAGTCTTTGTTCAATTACTGGTTTATAGTGGTAAACCAGCTTTGGAAACCAATATTCTCTTCCCGATTGACGCCACAATAACCTTCTAACTCGTATCCATAATGGACATGTGCTTAAAATCATTTTCTAACACGGACATAAACATAGACCAAATAAATAGAGACCAAAAGCAGACAACAAACAACAAAATACACACATTATACGGTAAACAGAAATTACACAAACAAATACGTTAAAATTTACTGCTGAGAGAAGAAGTCGCCGAAAAAACACTTTTTGTATTTTGTTTTAATGTCTGTTTTGGGATTCGAATCCTGGCTTCACGTCTAATAAACCAACGCACTGCCTACTAGACTACGGCGGCATCGACTTTATACAATAACAATTTGCTTTAATTGTTATTCTTTCTTTTACACTCGTTCGCTAGAACTTCAAACCACTATTCACACTTCACACGCACCGCAACGCGTCTTCACACAAGACTGACTGAATTCTGTCTGAACTCACGTGTCTTCACACAAAGAGGACTAAATTCTTACTGAATCGCTATTGCATTTTTGAAGATGATGCTAGGAATACTTAACTTCATCTGAACTATTTACACCACTAATATACGACCGCGAATGGATTACAACAAATATTGTTGTCATCTTCAAAAGAGTAGATAGGCTTAGAAAATAGAGAAAATAAGATCGTTAGTGGAAATAAGAAACAGAGAAATATACTACAACCTTGTGGTAGCCTTGAGTTTAAACTGAACATGCCTGATGGGATCAAAGCTATAAAGTAGTCAACTATCTTGGTATTCGACTGGACCCTAAACTGACGTTCTGGGCCCGCTAAGGTTACCTCCTCACTTAGCAGGCTTATGGCAAATATTGGTGGTCCTGTATAGAGTTGAATCAGATTGATGATAGCAATAACGGACTATATTCTGCTATAGTGAGATCTATAGTGAGATCTGGGCAGAGGCATTGAAAGTCGAATGTAGGATGAAAATTATATCATCGGTACACTTAGAGTGGCATCGGCGTATATAACTGCACTGAAGTCAGCAATACTGGAGAGACAGTAAATGTGGACGAGGTATAGTGTAATCCCTGAGAAAGCTCAATTTAAATCGAGTAAGGTGACTACCGGTAAAGCGAAGTCGCCGTGGTCTAGTGGGTAGTGTGTTGGCTTATTAGACAAAAGGCCCGGGTTCGTATCCCAGGTCAGACATCAAAACGAAAAAATATTTCTTCGGCGACTTCCTCTCAGCGGATTTCTGGCAAAGATTCTGAGAGGAAAAATGGCCATGAAAAGCTACTCAAAAATCTGTCGTTCGGAGTCGACTTTAAACTGTGGGTCCCGCCACTCATGTATAAAATTAACGCACCCGACATGAGTGGTGTGAGAAGCTAGGCTGTAATCCTGACTGAAGGGTTGTAATGGCCAATTATGTATGTAAGGTGACTACCAACATCAAAAGCAATTAGTTCGCTTCGTAATCTGTGTCAAAGACTTTGGAAATATCTAGAGTTGCTCTCACCAAATTGGCATATGAACTGGTTCCATTTTTCCGAGAGCAAAGCCAGCAAGTCGGCAGTATAATAGGCCTTACGTAAACCATACTTTCACTAATTTGGGTATTGGTTTAACATGTTTTTCGTAGCTTTAGAAAAGCGGAACCTATTACTATTTTGCGGTAGTTTTCTGGGTTATTAGGCTTACCCGTTTTGGGAATTGGCGTTACATTTGAAACCCTCCAGCAAGATGGCATGATATGAGGCACGGAAAAGGATTTGCTAATGGACTAGCGGGTATCGAAGAATTCTGCTTCACCAGCTCTAAGGATTTTCATTGATTTCATGAAAGTTTTATAAAAAAACAAATCTGTGCCCTATGTTTTGTAGGGTATTTCAAATAGTTTAAAGTTGCCATTCTCATCATATATTGGGGTGTAGGGGTATAAAATATAATCGATGTGTGTTGTATTTCTTTAATTTCCTTGAATGACACTTTCTTTTATTGTGTTATTTTATAAAAACACAGAATTGTGTTAAAAAGAATTCACAAACTAACAAGTAATTCCCATGACATCAAATATTGAATGCAATTCAGAAATGAAATGAAAAAAGAGAAAAGAAAAGAAGAAAAGACAGAGGCAGAGACCCTAAAAGAATGTGCAGAGCAAATTAAATGCATTACCACAGACAACTACAAATAACAGCAGCAGCAGAGGAAAAGAAATTAATAGAATTGCTTACAGAAATTATCAAAATTAAAAACTCAATAAAATTACTATTTAGTTAACCATCGCTGTATTTTTTAAGCAGCATCCTGGCCTTCTAAAAGCAATGAAATAAAGAGAAAGACAGAGGAAGAGTGTAGTGTGCGGTTGGGGGGTCAGAGTAAATCGTCAAGTGGAAATTAAAAAACATGAAAACGAGGACAAGTGCCACTACAACAACAACAACAACTACCAGTGCTACAATATGTGTCCTTTTTTCTGAAAAACTCTTTACATTTCATTGCATATGTGTGTGTGTGTAAGTGCATATGCTTTATAGTTGCATGCAGTTTTCCTTTTAACACCACGTACACAGCTTAAGATTTTTGTTTTTTCACATTGCATTACTGTTGTGTTGTTGTTTTTATTTAATTTTCGCACCCTCTCTCTCTTTCTCTCTTCGCCTTTTCAAATAATTTCTTTTGCTTTTGGGTTTATTTTATTTCATTTTTTCTCTCCAAACACACACACACACACATTACAGGGTGAGAGAAAGCAATAAGAGAACTCGTGTTGCTTTATGCCAAAAGCATTCGAAAAAGAAAATTTTTTTCCCCCAAAAAAAAAGGACAATAAGAGCGAGCGACTGACTTCCTTTTGGATTTTTACACGTATTTTATTACTTTTCCTCATGCTTTTCCCTTTTGTCACTCATATAAACTACAATAATACGTACGTATGTGTGTATGTATGTATGCATGTATTTGTGTAATCAAAGGAACCACCCGAGACAAAGAGAACAAGAAAGAGTTGTTGTTTTAAAAGACTGTGCCTCTGTCTTCATGTTTTCGTGTTCCTTTGTTTTTAAAAAAAGGAAAACAATTCCAACTACATGTGCCCTCATAGTACAGGGTGACTGATATATAATGCAACAAAGTCAAGCGTTTTGGAAATAACATTAAATTTTAAAATGAGTTTAGATTTGTTCGAATTGTCCACCTTTGGTAAGAATTATGGCCGACAAAGCCATCATAGGCTGCACGAAAATGGCTTTGCGGTATTTTGGCCCATTCCCGGCGAAGGGCTGTCTTGAGATGATCGACACTTTGGTATTTTTTAGTGAGAACCTTACTCTCCAAAATGTCCCAGGCGCAAAAGTCCAACGGATTGAGATCCGGAGATTTTGGTGGCCATTATGCGGTAGAAATGAAGCGACGAACCTCCTTTTTAAGCCATTCTCGGTTGACGCGTGCTGAGTGCGGTGGTGCTGAGTCCTGTTGGAATGGCCATGGCTTGCGGCCGAAATTTTTGTATGCCCAGGGCTTATATACTGTCTTTAAGACATTTTCCCGTTAATATTCGGCATTTATTTTGACCCCACGGTTGATGAATATGAGCGGGGAGCGACCATCGGCCGTTACGGCAGCCCACACCATTATCACCGGCGGTGCTTGAGTTCTGGCTAATCGCAGATGTAAATTTTCAACTGACCTATTTGGCAAGTAAATGGGATCATTTTCTTTGTTCACAAACTGCTCAATTTGGAATGGCTTCTCATCGGAGAAAACCAAATTCGGTAACTGGCCACTTTCGTGCAAGCGCAGTAACTGCTTGGTTTTTTACAACCTAACTTTTTTTTGTCCATCGGTGAGCTCTTGCACTTTTTGGAACTTCGATGGCTTTAGTCCAAGCTTATATTTCAGTATGTGTTGCATCCGTTCTCGCGATATGTTCAGCTTACGAGCAATTTTTCTACCACTGCGGCGTGGATTTCAATCAAATCTGGCCTTTACTTTTCGGATCATTTCTGGTGTTGTTACCGTTTTTTTTTTCGTCCACTTTTTGAACGCAAAGCAACACTGCCATTATCACCATAACGAGCAATGATACGAGAAACATATGATTTATTCACATATAAAATGCTGGAGGGCTCTAACGATAGCCAGTTGTGGTTTCCAGCCAAATATAATGCAATCCCGTTATCACGCTTGAATTCCATTACGAATAACTTTTTTTTTTCGGAATGCAATAGATCAAAATGCTTTTGTAAGTTTGTCAAATAATAAAATGAACTGTCACTGGAATAAATCTGTCAGCTGTCAGGCGAGCGGTTTACATATGATAACAACCTGAAGTTGGTTGCAATACATATCAGCCACTCTGTAGTCCTGTAGCAATTTGTATTTGTAGGTTTGTTGTTGCTTTCTTGCTATCACTATCATCTCCAACGACATAACAGTCACAGGGATAAACATTTCCTGATAGTTTTACTACATTTTATATAAAGAATGCCTACGCATGTACAGTAAGACCGCGCTTGACGCTGTTTCAATATTACGTTGTAGTATTGGGACTCCCCTAATGCTATGTTCACGTATTCACCTTTATTACATAAATCGCAATTAACGCCAATATTGATCACAATATTTCATATAAAATCTCAATTAATTATTGCTCAATTAAATGCTAATTGTTATAATATTGAGTAAAACTTTAAATACAGCACCGTCATAAATCTGTTTAGCGAGCATATTATAAGTAACCGAACATTTCCGAACCATGTCAACAATGACAAACAAAAAAAAGCAATGTTGTTGAAACAACAACAGCGTAAGCTTAATATTGTGGATATTTATTATACCTGAACGGTTAAAAGTTTGTACTCAATTAACCGAATATTGACTCAATTAAAATGCAATACGTGGACATAGTATAAATCGCACACTGTATTGATAATTGTTGCTTAAGTACACCAATCAAAATCAGTGCACTATCGCCTTCTTAAACGATCTTTTATTAGTCTGTTCAGAATAAAGATCTCCAGAGTATTTTATATGAACGTGTTAAGTTGCCTCGTTTAACGCTGCCTCGTTTAGCGCTGGAACTTATTGGAACGTAACCTTCGCTTTAAGCGAAGTCTTACTGTACGAGTATAAACTATTAAGAACCGTATATGACTAACTGCAATACTCGTAACTCAACTTCATAATACACTGCCAGAAATCTGTGTGCTATTAACTATCCAAATTGTATTGATCACACCTTGCGATGTCCAAAATTCTACTTGGAAAGTACCCGCGAATTACTCCATGTATTTTGAATATCTCATCCTGGCACCAAAAACTTCTACACCTGCCTCAAAATCTTTCCTCATTCGATCTGTATACCACACAATAGTCCTATGTTTAAGAGAATGTGCGTTTCCAGATTACCGCATTAGTTTTTGTTATTAAGTGGCGTTGCGAAACATTTTCTAAATTTATAGTTTACTACAGTCAAACTTCTATAATTTGAACTTCTATTACGTGAATTTTCTTGTTGAAGTACAGCAGCGGCATCTTGGAAAGAAATTCAGGTTTTGCTTCTTTAAATTGAAGTTTATATAAGTTGAAGTTTGTTTTTTTCTAGATAATGGTGATTCAATTTATAGAAGTTCTACTGTACTTCTTTATATGGGCTAATCAAGCAGAAAGTTGTAAGCATTTCGATTCCTTGGATTACGATATTGTTTGATGAATTTCATATTGAACTTATCTCCAAACTAACCATATTATCCAATGGTTTACTCTTCAATAACAAACCTTCAAGTAGTCACTGTGGAACAGTGGTCATTACCCTTGTTATAACACCACACAGTCCATATCATAATCTGCAATTAATTAAGAGCGTACTCGTATGTTGCCATTATTGATGAGAATACTCTTCGTTATCGTTTAATGGTTATATAGTCAGAATTATGTCCTAGTTCTAACACCACTTACATGTTGTGTATGTTAAGTTTTACACACAAGTGACGGAACCTGCAGTTTAAAGTCGTTTCTCAACGAAAAATTTTTGAGAAACTTCTTCATGGCAATTTTATTTCACTTTGCGGGTAAGAGTTTTTATCAGAAATCTGCTGACAGACAGTAGTAGTTTCCTATTTAGTTATTGCCTGCTAAACCACGACAATTCTAGTTTGTTCTTATTCCCGTAAATTTTAAACGTATTTGTTTGTGTAATTTCTGTTTACCGTATAATGTGTGTATTTTGTTGTTTGTTGTCTGCTTTTGGTGTTTACTTATTTTCCTGTAGTTTGTTTATGTCCGTGTTATAAAATGATTTTAAGCACATGTCCATTATGGATACGAGTTAGAAGGTTATTAAGGCATCAATCGGGAAGAGAATATTGGTTTCCAAAGCTGGTTTACCACTATAAACCAGCAATTGAACAAAGACTCTTTCAGCGACTTTCTTTCAGTTGATTTCTAGCAAAAACTCGGAGAGTAAAATAAATTGCCTGCAAAAGATTTCTCAACAATTTATCATTTGGAGTCGGAGTGTTGAGTATGATTTCGCATTGATGATATATGGAATATAATTTCAAAATGTTAAAAGGACAAGAAGTTGTTTTCTTGCCTTGCTTTCTAAGTGTATATTCGCCTATTTGTTGTTATTTTGTTGCCTTGATTGCTTACAATTTTCTTGCGCACTGTCTTGTTATTTTCATAGTTTATCTTACAATATTTCTTTAGCCTTGAGCCTGTCACTTTGGGAATTGTCTTCTCTTTTCTTTTCTTCTATTATTTCTCTTACATTTTGTCTTCACAGCATATTTAGTGTTTAAAGTCTATGACTCATGCCGCATAATCTCATCTCATCTACACTATAAAATATTGAAATTTAGCATTCAGAAAATATCAGAAAATACAAGGGGCTTTCGCTAGAATGCCTTAAAAATTTCAGTAATTCTTTCCTTGATTTCTAGAAGATTTTTTTTATCCCAGGCACGTAGATTTTATTCAATTAAAAAAATGTTCAATTTCTTCTTAAGTAGCCCGTTTCGAATTCGTTAACAATTGTTGCAGGGAAATCTAACATTTTTTCCTTGCGGTTTACTATTCCACTGCACTTGTTACCTACTGCAACTCTTATTTCACTGCAAGTATGTGGTTTGTTTTTCCCGTGGTTTTTTTTTTTATTTTTTTCTTCAACAAAATTTTTCATTTTCGATTTACACAACAACCATTCATCGTCATTACAAAATTTCAAATAAAAATAATTTATTATTTATTTATACGATCTGTGTTTGTTTTATTATATTAGTTTACTTTACTTCATTACATGCGAGGTAAGCTACATTATATTTTGCGGTACAGGCCGCAGCTCATAATGTATGTTCAACAGTTGAATCGGATTTTGTGCGTTAAGAACTATGAAAATTTTTTTTAGATTCATTTTCTTACTATAGGCTGTGGTTTTTTAAAACGGAACATAAGCTCCTATTGACATTCTAAATTAGCCGAAAGAGTGAATATAGAAACTGGTTTTCTCTAATCTAAGTGGTCAGATAGACTCCCGACAATGTGTTATTTGCTGTTTTTTTTTTCTGATTCCTTTGAATTCCTTTAAAGAACATATGATAGTCATGTCTCCTATACGATTTGCTTTCCATTATTACAGTGTTGAAGTTTTTTCTTTCTAACTAAGCAGGGTTTGATCATATTCGAACGTCTACAGTCTGATGATGGTGTGCACCACATTTTTCACTCCGTGCGTACCAAATTTCTTACACCGTGCGTACCAAATTTGTCACACCATGCGTACCAAATTTGTCACACCGTGCGTAGCAAATTTCTCACATCGTGCGTACCAATATTCTTACACCATGCGTGCCATATTTGTCACACCGTGCGTACCATATTTCTCACACCCTGCATACCGCTATGCCTAGGAGGACTGTGTATAGGGGACGCTCCCCCTGTTACTGGTGGAATGACGAAATTCGAAATCTGTGGTCGGCATGCTTTAGGGCGAGAAGAAGGGCGCAGCGTACAAGAGGAAGGGCAACATGGAAAGCCGAACGGACTTCATATGAGGATCTTAGGCATCAACTTAGAAGAGCCATTAAAAGGGGCAAGAAACTATCCTTTCAGCGGATATGCCAAGTGGCTGACATAAATCCTTTTGGGACGGCTTACAGAGTCGTCTGCAAAAGAATCGGCGCTCAGCAACAGCCTAAACTAGGCTGTCCAGTTTTGCTACGGGGAATTATTAGTACATTATTCCCACGAGGCCAGCCCTACACTTTTATAAGTAGGGATACGGAAGCCAATCATACCATTCCTAAGGTAACAAGAGAGGAGGTGCTCGCAGCATGCAATGGAATAGGAGATAGAAAAACACCGGGGCCAGATGGAATCCCGAATAGGGCACTTAAGGCGGCTATCCGGTTCAGACCTGATATGTTCGCCAAGGTGTTCCACAAGTGCTTCGTCGAGGGTGTTTTTCCACGTAGATGGAAGAAGCAGAAATTGGTTCTCATTCCAAAACCTGGTAAACCACCAGGGGAACCATCGTCATATCGGCCCATCTGTCTACTTGACACAATGGGAAAAATACTGAAGAGGATAATATACAACCGACTACTGACGCGTGCCGAGGCAGGAGGAGCTCTCTCGGACCTGCAATACGGATTTAGGAAAGGACGGTCCACTGTTGACGCGATCAGGAGGGTAGTCGACATAGCAAGAGATGCAATAGAGGGCGAAAGATGGAGATTTGGCACCAAGGAATACTGCGCGGTTGTCACACTTGACGTTAAAAACGCGTTCAACTCAGCGAATTGGGGACGGATTATGAGAGCCCTCTTTAACATGGGTACACCGCCATACTTAATGGAGATTCTGAACAATTACTTTCAGGACAGGAAGGTAATATATCTAACGGATGAAGGAGAGCAGGAATACGTAGTGACAGCGGGTGTCCCGCAGGGCTCTGTACTTGGCCCACTACTATGGAACATAATGTACGATGGAGTACTTCGACTGCGATTGCCAAACGGGACTGCAATTGTAGCCTTTGCAGATGACATTGCCATAGTCTCGGTAGCTAAGACGATACAGGATATAGAGGAGAAAACTAACACAGCGATTCGAGATGTTGGTGCATGGCTGGATGAGGCAGGTTTGACACTTGCTGCACATAAAACGGAAGCCGTTTTGATAATCGGCCGGAAGATAGTGGATAATATGAAAGTGACCGTTGCAGGCACAGAAGTCGAATCAAAGAGGTCAATAAAATACCTGGGAGTGATTATTGACGACAGGTTGAACTTCAAGGAGCACGTAAAATACATCGGCGAAAAGGCATCTGTAATGCAGGGAGCACTGGCGAGGATGATGCCAAATATTGGAGGACCAGGCAAGAGGAGGATAATTTCATATGCTTGCCCCATATGGTCGGAGGCACTCTCCGTGGGGTCGACAAGGAGAATACTATCCTCGGTGTATCGTCTAAGCGCGATTAGACGGATAAGTGCGCACCAAATTTTTTGTATCTGTTTATTGTAGTTCTTATTTCGTAATATTTTGTAACAGTGATGAACTATAAGACTTATTTTATTAATTTTAGCTTTTTTTCTTATTTTATCTAGGAATTTAATTAATTTTTACTTTTTTCTTCTTTCCCAGCCTCGAATTATCTGTTTAACAGAGCTCTGTTAGTAACATAACCGACTTGGTTTGAGTCTGGGGAGATAGATTTCAAAATATATCTTCACATACATTCTCTTTCGAATCGTGATAGTTGGATAGCTGAAATAATTTTAGGATTTGAGAAAATTTATCTTCTCCAACCTCCGCCCCCATTAATCTGGCCATAGGTTTAAATTCTGTTATTCCCAAATAATAATGATCATAATGGGAATTAAATTTTATGCCAATAGTCTGCTAGAATTGGAGAAAAAGGAAAATAATCAACTTGTTAGCACTGTTAAAGTGTTAACATTGTTCTATTAACATCAGAATTTGTTATGTTAATAGCAAAGTTGGCTTTGCTGAAATAATTGGTTTGTGTCTTGGATCGAATTTATCTTCACACACATGAAATAGTTTGTTTACTAAAATCTCTAAGTATAAATAGCAGCCTTCGTATTATTAATAAAATTTTGTTTGTTTAATAAGAAAAAAATTGTATTTTTTCTGTTGCTTTTATGTTGCATTATGAATTATTATTAAAAATGGATAAAAAACTTAAAAAAAAATTATTTCACAAACACACCTGATTTAATTAGTATTTGTTTCTGTTTTATTTTTTTGTTTTTGTTTATTTACTTTAATTTTTTTTTGTTTTGTTTTTGTTTTTGTAATGTTTTAATATTAATAATAAAAAATTTTTTTTTAATTGTTTTTTAAATTATTTGCTTGTGAAATCGTGTAATTTTCACATTTGAAATGTGTAGTGGAAATAGAAAGAGACAGAGAGAGAGGGAGAGTGAGAGTGAGAGAAAAAACGTGATGATGATGATGATTTATTTAAAGGTCTGTTTACACTGTTACAACACAACACAGCCATTCGTCTATTGTTAATAAACAAACTTTGTTTATTTGTTTTAATAATTAAAATTAATGTTTTTTTTTAATGTTTTTTTTATTTTTATCATTTACATACAAAAAAAAATTTTCATTATAAAAACACTAACATATGCAGAAATATGTCCGTTTGGCTGGCTGGTTGGTTGTTATTTAATACTTAATTTTATAGTTGATTTCATAATTTGCAATTTTTTTTTAATTTTTCTCATTTTTTTCTTTTTTTGTATCATTACAGGTGAGTTATTTAAATTAAATGATGATTAACTGTATAAAGAAATTCCTGCTCAATGGGTGAGTTTAAAACTTATTTAAAATTTATAAAATTCTTTAAAAAAAAAATTAATGCAACACTAAAGTTGAATTCTATGCATACAAATATACGTACTGTTACGTTTTTACCTTTTTAAAAAAGTTCAATATATGAGTTCATAGATTTCAATCCATTCCTTATTGCCGGCAGGATCTTATGGGCCACTATTTCCAACTTATACAACAATAACTACTATTCCTCTTTGCTTACAACCTCTGCGTACGGCAACAACAACACTTGTTCGTTAGATCTGTATAGCGAAGATCTTCAAACCACGACTGTTCTCTTCACACGCAATGCGTTTTCACGCAAGACTGACTAAATTACTACTACTTGTCGTCTGCTTTGTCTTGCACTTTTATAGTCCTACACAAACAGTATAACAAACGTTCTTGAAGCATGTAAATCCATAGACATAGATTTTAGATCATGCCTATCGTGAGTATTATGAGAATAAATTCTTTGGGAGTAAACTTTTATATTGGGAGTAAAAGTTTTTATTGTGAATTAGTGAATAACAAAAATTTTTTTTATTGTGTACTACCTCTCAACAATTTATCAAAGAAAAATATAAATATTAAAAAATGAATAGCATTTATCTTCGTTTTTTTGGTGCTGGAAGAGGAGAAACAAAAAGTAGTAGAGAACAGCTATTAGAAATGAATCGAATCCATTATCACTCTCTGAACTGAAGTAAGAATTATACATACTAAAATATCTATGTGTGACGGTAAATCCTTTACAGATTCCAGGAATATTACAAAGCGAATAAAGAAGGTTTCAAATACCTACTGCCCCACAGGGAGGCAGCTACCAAAAGTTAGTAAGTAGGCAAATTAATGTCGGTTTGGCGCAGTCTTCATTCAGCGAAGTGCTTTCAGAAGTATTAACAACATTTGAAAGAGTTTTATGTCCTCAGTAGATTGTGTGGCCGTCTTCTGAGGAAATCAAAGAGATTGTAAAATGGGTTTAAACAAAATACAAAATTCCAGATGTTGTGGGTTGTATAGACGGCATACAAGTACGACGATTCGCATCGTCAAAGAACCAACCGATGAAGTATAGGATAGGTTACAACAGTCTTAATGTTGCGATTATAAGCATATACTTTATACACGTTTGATGAATCCCATTTTATATTTTATAATTCATTGCGATTAATCTGCTCCCTATTTACATTTGCGTTCCCTAAATAAAACAAAAAATCAACATCAAAACAATTTATAACTTCCATGTTCCCTTCTTGTTCCCATTGGCAGGAGTTGGGAATTAATTCTACAAAATAATTCTTGGGAATAATCATTGGCGATGCCAAATTTTTTTATGTTTGTGAATTCACCCCCAAAAAATTTTTTTGGGAACGATTCACAATAAGAAATGACGAAATTTGGGAATTTTATTATGTGAGTAATTATTTGCGATAGGAGTGAATATGGATAATCCTACCCATACTTTCTGATACTTGAAGCATGTAAATCCATAGACATAGATTTTAGATTTCGTGGAAACCATCTGTGATGCATAATCATTCACAATTTTGATCATCCTACCCATACATTCTGATACTTTAGAAGGTACTTTAGAAGAAGGATGACGGGAAAAATCCAAACAAATGTAAACAAATTACTGTCATTATTGTTGTTTGTGTATACTACACGCACTTTGTTTTTGCTTGTTTACTTCTTTGTGCGCTATTCACTATTGGCTGTTTACATCTTTTGTTCCTTAATTTTGTTTATTCATCGATCTTGTAAACAAGTCCACTAATTTTCTTGCTATATTTTTTACTTATTCGTTGATTACGTAAGCAAGTCCATTGTTTTGTTTTTGGAGCTTTTGTTTATTATTTTAATAACACCATTTCCATTTTCCTAACAATACATATGAAATTGATCATTTACAATCCCTAAGTCAGGATTATAACCTTACTTTTAACATTGCTTATATTGTGTGCATTAATTTTATCCACAAGTGTTGGAGCAACATCTTAAAGTTGTCACCGAATGATAGATTATTTTTGAGACACTTTTTCGTAATAATTTTCTATTAATTCTCAAGGCTTTTGCTAGTAATTTGCTGAGAGGTAGGCGCCAAAACAATCTTTTTTCTTTTTTGTTGGAGATGTCTGAACTAGGGTTTGAACCGTAGCCTCACGTCTAATAAGACAACATACTAACTACTAGACCACGGCGACTTCTGTAGTAGGCACACAAAGTGCTTTTTTCTCCTTTCACAAAGAGGAGACGATCATCGTTCTACACATGCCCGAAGCTACTTATCCATTGTTGAGTGTATTGTCGATTATAAGCTCGCAGATCTTTAAAGGGATTCTTTTCAAAGTCGAAAATTCATTGAAGAGTTTGACGGTTGTGCCATACCTAGTCCCATGTATCCGCTCTACAGTTATTTGGAATGTCATTGTGTGCTAGCACCGAATTAATTGAGATATCTTTGATAGCTGTACACCAATTTTGGAGTTCATTTCATTGAAATTTCATAAATTTTTAAACTGTAGGTTCCGCCATTCATGTAAAAACTAACGCACACAACATAAGTGGTGTAAGAAACTAGGTTTGAAATCCTGACTAAAGGCTTGTAATGACCAACTATGTATGTATAGATGATCCAGAGCAACTGTTACACATTGACATTGCCACGATGTCTTTAGAATGAGCCGCTTCATCAGAAGCTGGTTACGATTAATGATACACTGTGGTACCACAAAGTTGCCGTGGTCTTGTGGGTAGTGTGTTGGCTTATTAGACAAAAGGCCCGCGTTCGAATCCCAGGTCAGACATCAAAACGAAAAATATTCCTTCGGCGACTTCCTCTCAGCAGATTTCTGGCAAAGACTCTGAGAGTAAAGATTACCATGAAAAGCTTCTCAAAAATATGTCGTTCGGAGTAGGTCCCGCCACTCATGTATAAAATTAACGCATACAATATAAGTCGTGTGAGAAGCTAGGTCGTAATCCTGACTGAAGGGTTGTAATGGCCAATTATGTATGTATGTATTCTATCCATATTTACTGCCATAATTGGTCATTACAATCCTTTAAGCCGGTTTACAACCTAGCTTTCGCACATCACTCTCGTTGTTATTTTGCATCTATTAGTGGCAGGATCTATTGTTTATTGTTGACAAAAATTTGAGGAAATTTTTCAAGATGCCTCTGTTTCTTGCACGTTTCTCCTAGTTATCCACACCAATCGAAGTTGCGGCTTCATTGACTTCGTACTTCCGAAGCAAATAAGGTCTTGGTAGAGGATATTCATTCCTTTGAACAGCATGATCGAGCCAGCGCAGCCGCTGGATTTTAATACGCTGCTCAATGTCCACATCGTTAAGGAGCTTATACAACTCTTTGTTGAATTGATTTTGAAAATCCAACTCCCAACTCACATTGTATCTACGATCTTGCGAAAGATTTTTCTCAAGAATTCTCTCTGCTACATCAGTGCTTAATAGTGCACATCAGAAATCTGCAACGAGTATTCAAAAAGATTAGTAGATTCGAGTTATACTTGTAATTTCTGATACTTATATGCATTCATACTTATTTTAATATGATACTCATACCCAAAGTTAGAAGTACTCATCGTACTTATACTTAACAATACGCATGATATTATTGATTTCGACTCGTCTCTACTTAACATTTACACGAAGCACTAAATAAGTATGATTCGCATACGAACATTAGAATACTCACAAGAAGGTTGTGTATTTGCTTTGCCTGTTGTCTTTGTCTTTCATTCCTCTTCTTTGTTTGTTTATGTAACAACAATAACAAAGATTTTAAATTTTGATTAATGATTCGAATCACTCGAATTACTTATAAGTATTCTAAGTATTTTTCTAAATTGATGAATAAGAACGAGTAGGCGTATGAATCAAACGTTGCTAAAAGTGTTGGTTTGTGTCTTTGGTTTTTAAATTCGAATTTGTCTTTACGCACACACATTTAAGGTAATGAAAGAGTTTTGGAAATTTCTACAGATCTTCAGAGGAACAAAACTCTCTCAGTTTTTGGAAGAGAATTTTACTTGTCATGAATTTTTTTTTTAATACCCTTCTTGGGAACATTTCTGCCTTGTTTATGTACCTTAAAGGGTTGCTAAGAATTTAATTTAAAAAAAAAGTGTAGGGTAATCAAATTAAGATACCAAGACCATGTAGTAGCAAATATTTTGAAGGACATTCCATTTTAATTTTTTTATTTTTTTTTTTATTTTATTTTTTTTGTTTTTCTTGCTTTATAATGAAATTGAAAACGTTTACACTTTTTCCATGTCTCCTCACGTTTTTTTTTGTGTGTATTTCTGCTGCTGTTGCTGTTTTCTATCAGATCCTTCATTCAGCATTACTGGGTCAACATGTTATTTTCCAATTTTTTTTCTTCCATTTTTTTTTTTTTTTTTTTTTTGTTGTTGTTGTTGTTGTTATTTTCTTAAAAACAGTTATTAAATATAAGAGAGAGGACATTGTAGTGATGTGGATGGAATTCATTGATAGAACAAGAACAACAACGACAACAACAACAGGAAAAAAAATTGCAAAAAAACTTGAAAAATCATAATAAAAATTTATTTAAAACAAGAAAGCAAAAGAAAAGAGATGGAAAAAGAAAAAAGAAAAGAGAGAAAGAAAGAAAAGCAATACATTTTGAAAACTGAAGGGCGTAAACGACGGCAGAAGGATGTTTTTAAATTTCAAAACAAGAAGAAAAAATTAAAAAAAAAAAATGGAAAAAAATATTGTGAAGAGCAAAATCATAAAAAAAAATCTCATACTCAACTGGGGCTATTGTTTTAAGAAGGAAGAACAAAAAAGTAAGAGAGAGA
Organism: Sarcophaga peregrina; assembly: GCA_014635995.1. Lineage (NCBI taxonomy): Eukaryota > Metazoa > Arthropoda > Insecta > Diptera > Sarcophagidae > Sarcophaga > Sarcophaga peregrina. Next base: position 94,770,824 of record CM025791.1, read on the forward strand.
GAAAGAAAAAAGAAGATGAAAAATAGCAAAGATTGGCATAAAAATTGTATTGTATCCCTGTGTATCTGTGTGTCTGTGTATCAGTGTGTGTGTGTAATACATATGACATGACACAAAGATGAAGAGCAATATAATGGAGCATTTATGTCATAAATATGGATTTAAAGTTTAAAAAAATAAAAAAAAAACGTATGAAAAAGCAATTGTTAAGCATTAAGTAGAATTTATAATAAATACAAGGACATTTTATTTTTCCTTTTTTTTTCTTCCTTTCATTTTTTTTATTAAAAAAAAACAAGAGAAATTTTACAACAAAACTGAATAGCAATTCAAATTGTCATAATTCTGTGTGGTTACCACTCAAGAGATTTCTATTGAATTTTTTTCTTTATTTTTTTTGTTAAGGATTTATGTTGTTAATCAAAAACAGCAGTAAGGATTTCGATTTTTTTTTTCTCCAGTAGGATGATATAAAAATCAAAATGCAGATGAATTTTCAGTTTTGCATCAAATTAAATGGAATTTACGAGGACAACAAATTCTTTGTAATACTCCCCGACCTACAAGATTTGCAATGTCTCGGCTAGATCTCATTAACAAATTCGCAAAATGTTTTCAACTGTGTCAGAAGACGGCTTCAGCCAAGCCCTAATGGATTATACAACACTATTATACTGATATAAAAACTTACAAATATACACCGGTCCACAAAAGTATACATACGATTAAAAAATTTTACAAATTTCTGAACAAAAAGACCATCTTAAAATCGAGGAAAACTGTGTTAGGCAATTATAAAGGATTGTTTAAAAAATTTCCGATATTTGTTAACCGTATGTATACTTTTGTGGCTTTGTACAGGTCTACAGACTATCTTTTGCATTGGTTTAGAAATTTGTGAAATTTGTCAACCATATGTATACTTTTGTGAGCCTGTGTATCTATGATTCTGGTGCCTATATGACTGCCATTGTAGTACCACACATACATACATACATAATTAGCCATTACAACCCTTCAGTCAGGATTACGACCTAGCTTCTCACACCACTTATGCTGTGTGCGTTAATTTTATACATGAGTGGCAGGAGACCTACAGTTTAAAGTCGACTCCGAACGACAGATTTTTAAGAAGCTTTTCATGGCAATTTTTACTCTCAGAGTCTTTGCCAGAAATCTGTTGAGTGAGGAAGTCGCTGAAGAAATATTTTAACGTTTTGATGTCTGACCTGGGATTCGAAATCGGGCCTTTTGTCTAACAAGCCAATACACTACCCACTAGACCACGGCGACTTCAATTTATCTTCACACAAATCCTAAAAAGAACCACTTTTTACTACTTTTTTTTTTTTTAAATATTTCAAAAAGTCAGATTTAAGAAACTCATGTTTTTAATGCGTATACCCCCCCTCCCCCCCCTCCTTTATTATACTCTATATTGTATCAGTACGAGAAATAGATTTTTCATGTTGCTTTTCCAAGAATCCTGCCAGAAGAGCATCTAAAAAAGGAGCACAGAAACAGAACAGAAAAAACCTGCAACCAAATGATTTGAGTTAAAAAAAAAAATTCAATTAAAGCTGTGCTATACTGAACACCGAGTAGCAAAAACAAAAATTGCAATCTAAAGCTAGAAAAAAAAACGAGAAAAAAAAGGAAGAATTTCTTGCATCTCTTCTCAGCAATGATAAAAATTTATGACATTTATGAAAAGCTAAAAGAAAACCGTATGGCTGGCAGTCATTGAATTCTATATTTTTGCTCTTTCTCTCTCTCTCTCTCTCTCTATTTTTTTTTTGTTTTCAATCCCATAAAACTGAAAATTGTGCACAAGGAATCCACATATCCTTTGAAGTGAAATTGAAAAACATACTCTCACACTCACACACACACACACACTTGCCGAGATGGAAACAGACTCCTTGTAGGCAACACTAAAAAATCATCATCAATAACAGAGAAAGGGGGAGAGAAAAAAATTATCCTGGTAATCAATATTGAATATAATTGTGTTAACATGTGTTTGTATTGCTGGCTGTATGAGTGTTGTAAGTAAAGGGCCCAATACATATTAACCCAGACACAACTATTAGTGAAAGTATGATAAATGATGTCCTTGCTTATTGTCTCAGCAAAAAAACAATAAAAATTTATGTGAACGTAGCAAGTAAGAATATAATCCATGGCTTAGGCTTATGGCCAGTATTATTGTAAGAAGTTATGTTAGCCACCCATATTTGCTCATTTAAAATATTTTAATTGGCCACACTGTGATTGCATATTTTCTAATGACCCTTGCTTAAGATAGTTTCTCTTGTTTAGGGTACAAAATTATGAGGCTAGTTTTGTATTAATTAAGATAAATTGTTAAAGCCGCTTGGATATCCAAATGAAGCTAATGTAAGAGGCTCAAAGTGTTTCTTGAATAACAGCTTAAGACATGGCTTGATGTCATAATTTATTTATGTGTGATAAAATACATTCGAATTTGTAAATCCAAGACGCAATCCATAAATTTTAGCACAGTCACATTTGATATTAACAAAGCAAAAATTTCTCTTAACAGAATAAAATTTACTCTTAACAGATCACTGTTAGCTGCTTAACAGTATCTATCTGAATAAGTCCACTTGTTTAAGAGCTAATTTTAGAACAAATATTAGATTATTAGTGACTTCCACTACATTTAAAGGAAGGTTCCAAGTCCACTTCATAAAGGGTCCACCAAATAACTTTTATTTTTGTTTAAAAATGCTTTAAAAAAAAAAAACTTTCGAATATTTTTATTATTTTATTTGTTTTTTTATTTGAAAGTACAATCCTTCCGGTTAATAATGGAAAAAAATTTCATTCAAATGGCTGCCTCGGCTGGCCCTGCAGTAGCCTACACGATCGGTCCAATTTTTCAGTACATTATCGATTGTGTGCAGTTGTATTTCACCAATGACTTCACGAATATTGTCCTTTAAAGCATCAATTGTCTCTGGCTTGTCGGCGTAACACTTATCTTTGACGGCACCCCATAAATAATAGTCCAACGGTGTCAAATTGCAGCTCCGAGATGGCCAAAAGACATCAGCTCTGAGGCTGTTAATGCGATCTTCAAAAACAGGGCACAAAACATCGAGTATAGCTTCGGCTGTGTGGCACGTAGCGCTGTTCTGTTGAAACCAAATGTTGCCAATATCCTCCTCTTCAATTTTTGTGAACAAAATTTCGCTCAACATGGCTCGATAACGATCGGCATTGACTGTAAGGGCCACTCCATGCTCATGTTCGAAGAAAAATGCCCCAATTATGGCTCTGGATTAAAATCCGCATCAAACAGTGACTCGTTTTGGGTGCATTAGCTTTTCATTGTATGCGTGCGGGTTTTCTGTGCCCCAAATGCGATAATTTTGCTTGTTTACATATCCGCACACAATCAGCTCTACACAATCGATAATGTTGGCTACTGTATGGCCAGTCGAGGCAGCTATTTGAATGAAATATTTTTTCATTATTAACCGGGAGGTTAAAGACCCACTTTTGGAAAAAACCAAAAATTTTAGAATTTTCCGATATGATGTCGGACTAATGGCGATTTCGGACTGTTGGATGCCGGATTAATGGACTTTAATTGTATGTATGTGTATGTACGAAGTCGCCGTGGTCTAGTGGGTAGTGTGTTGGTTTATTAGACGAAAGGCCCGTGTTCGAATCACAGGTCAGACATCAAAACGAAAAATAGTTCTTCGGCGACTTCCTCTCAGCAGATTTCTGGTAAAGACTCTGAGAGTAAAAATTGTCATGAGAGGCTTCTCAAAAATCTGTCATTCGGAGTCGACTTTAAACTATAGGTCCCGCCACTCACGTATAAAATTAACGCACACAACATAAGTGGTGTGAGAAGCTAGGTCGTAATCCGGACTGAAGGGTTGTAATGGCCAATTATGTATGTACGTGTATGTATGTAATGATTTCTTCCCAAAAAAGCTTCTTTTTTCTTCTTCTTTTCTTTTCCAAATCATGAACTAGTTTGCTATGAATGCTCTTTAACACGTTGACTGCAATTTTCAGAAAACTAGCCAAAAAACAACAACTTGATTTTTTTACATTAGTGAGTTCGAGATAACTCGTAGATCGTGTTCTAATTTTTGAACCGTACCTCATACGACATTACTAATTAGTTGACTCCTGTTAAAATTTAACGAATTTGTGTCGATTACATTGTATATAACACGTTGACTGCCGACTACGAGATAACTCGTAGTTCGTCTGCCTAGAAGAGAACGACTGCCGACTACGAAATTACTCGTACTTCGGCTCCCTAGAAGGGAACACGATCTACGAGTTATCTCGTAGTTTGGCTTCCTAGAAGGGAACACGATCTACGAAATTACTCGTACTTCGGCTCCCTAGAAGGGAACACGATCTACGAGTTATCTCATAGTTCAGCTTCCTAGAAAGGAAAACGCGATCTACGAGTTATCTCGCAGTCGGCAGTCGTGTTCCCTTCTAGGAAGCCGAACTTTGTGATAACTCGTAGATCGTGTTTTCCTTTCTAGGAAGCTGAGCTACGAGATAACTCGTAGATCGTGTTCCCTTCTCGGTAACGGAACTACGAGTTATCTCCTAGTCGGCAGTTAACGTGTTAAACACAAAGTAATTGCCAGAGATTCATTTAATTTTAACAGGAGTCAGCTAAATAGTACTCGTAAGAGCTACGGTTCAAAAATTAGGTACGAGATAACTCGTAGTTCGGCTCCCTAGAAGGGAATAGGAGCTACGAGTTCGTAGTTCGGCTCCCTAGAAGGGAATAGGATCTACAAGTTATCTCCTAGTCGGCAGTCAACGTGTTACACACAAAGTAATTGCCAGAGATTCGTTTAATTTTAACAGGGGCCAACTAATTAGTAATGTCGTATAGGCTACGATTCAAAAATTAGTAAAGCATTTGACCCGTACTCCTAATTATAATCAAATTTTCCCAAATCTGCAATTGATTCTTAAACTTTTCACGATTTTCTCCATAATATTGCCCATTAGCCTACTTAAACAACCTACCTACGCATATTATGAATTATTGCTTCCTATATTTGTATGTTTTAGACTTTCCTTGAAAATCTCTTTCCTTTGCTGGGTGTTAGAAGAAATAAAAAGAAGAAGAAGAAAACTTATATCAGTTACAAATCCATTTGTAGTCAATTAAAAATTCTTGAAAATTTATTCATGCATTTATGCATTTTTAATGCCCAAAATATGCATTACAGCATAGCTCTTATACTCTTATGCACACATTATGCATACAGTCACAGTGCAGTGTTTGTGTGGTAATAAATCGGTATCTTTATCTGGATCTCTGTATCTGTGTCTGTGTCTTCTATCTCTATGTCTTCATATTCATGTTAAAAATTATCTTCTTCTTTTTTTGTTTTTTTAAATCTGGATTAGATTGAAACGATGTCTGTGAATACGTTGTCTCTTGTTCTGTGCTGCTGCTGCTGTTGTTGGATGTCGTTCTCTTACGATTTCTATTCCCATTACTTATCGAATGTATGTGATATTGTGTGACATTTTACACCACATTAAGAATTCATGTTAAAACATTCAAACCTAAAGGAGAGAGATAGAGAGAGAGGGAAAGTACACACAATTTTCCATACATACTCCTTAATACAAATGATTTAATAGAGTTTTATGGTGAAATACTACGTTCTTACAATATTTCATATGATTTCTCTTCCCACTCGAATTCATTTTCGTTTTTTTTTTTTTGCCTCTCCTGAGGCTATGCCTGCCACAGGCATAGTTTGTAGTGTGTTCAGATACAAATTTAAATTACGAATAAAACAAAAATCCGGTTAAGTTCAAATTCAAATTCATTTTAATTGTAATCACTAGATTAAGAATCGTATATATTATTTTTAAAGCACTTTTTTTTGTCGGTTGCAAATATCTCCCATACCACCGCATCAAATTTAATGAACGATATCTCATTTTAAAGCTTATATCTAACACTAATTGCGAAAAATAATAAGAAATTGGAAAATTAATATTTTCATTTATAAAAATTATATTTTATATAGAACTGCATGATAATACTATCGTCATTATGATTATATGTTTTTGTTTAAGCGTCACTCAATAGTAATGCAGTTCTACATGATATAGTATGTATTAAAATCCATTCTGGCAATACCGCTATTTACTATAATGCCGTTTATTTCTAAGTCAGTTATATATAATAGGCATATTAAGTTGTAAAACACTGTTTTGGCAATACTTTGCAGTAGTTGTTAGATCAAGTGCGATAAAATGGGTCGCTTAATGCTAAACAGGGGTTAATAAATGGTACCAGGCTAATCGTAGCAAACTTGGGAGAGCACATCATATCAGCAAAAATTATTCATACCCCGAATCAACCTTACACCTTCTGATCCAACTGTGCCTTTCCTAATGACACGAAAATAATTCCCTGTGAAAGTTGCTTTTGCTATGACGATAAACAAAGCACAAGGTCAAACCCTTCAGAAGGTAGGGTTGTATTTACCAGAACCGGTCTTTTCACATGGGCTGTTATACGTGGCTTTTTCTCGTGTGCGTACGTTTAAAAATATTTTTGTTTGTATTAAGGATTCGTACGGGCAAAAAGTTAACGATGATCATGTCATTACCTCTAACATTGTATTCAAAGGAGTATTATAATAGCATTTAAACATATGTACGAGTATGTATGTATGTAAATCTGTATGATGATATTATGATTTCTAATATTTTTAATAAAATTTCTATTAATTATTTTCATTTTATGTTACAAAAATGACAACTAACAGTGCGAAATATCCGCACGGGGTCATCTAGTTCAATTACTAGTGCTGTTTAACAGGCCTCTATTATGTGTTTGAAGATAAATTCGAATTTCAAATTCGAAAATCCAAGACACAATCCATACACTTTAGTAGAGCTACATTTGGCGTTAACAGAACAAAATTTTCTCTTAACAGAGCACTGTTATACCGTTTAACAGTATCCACCTGAACAAGCTCACTTGTTTAGGAGCTAATTTTAGGGCAAATACTCTAGGTCAAGTAGTAACATACCATATTAAACGGATAAAAAGCGTAGAAAACAAATCTACTTACTGTTAAACAGTTAACAGTGCTCTGTTAATAGCAAATTTTGACCTGATAAAGGCAAAAAGTGGTGCTGCTGAAAGTTTGGGTTTAAGTCTTTGGTTTTTAATTTCGAATTTATCTTCGCACACTTTTAATTGTAATCACTACCGTGATTTAATGGTGTCTAACTGTAACCACTATTATTAATGTATTTATGTGTGTGAAGATATATTCGAAATTGAAAATTCCAAGACTCAATCTAAAAATTGGTCATTGCAACCTGGCTTCTCACATCCACTTGTGTTGTGTCCATTAATTTTATACATGAGTGGCGGGAACTAAAGTTTAAAGACGACTTCGAACTTTAGATTTTTGAAAAGTTTTTCATGGCAATTTTATTTACTCTTCGAATTTTTCCCAGAAATCTGCTAAGAGAAACTCGCCGAAGATATTTTTTCATATTATCATTTTGATATCTGAGCTGGGATTTGAACTCGGGCCTTTAGTCTAATAAGCCAACACACTACCTACTAATCTACGGCGACTCCAACAGTTAACATTGCTCTGTTAATAGCAAACGTTAACCTGTTAAAGGCAGATAAGGGCGCTGCTAATAGCGTGGGTTTGCGTCATTGGTTTTTAAATTCAAATTTATCTTCACTCGCATGTATTCTTATGGAATCCTATTCTAACCATACTTACTGCCATAATTGGTCATTAGAACCCTTTAAGCCGTTTTACAACCTAGCTTTCTTACACCACTCTCGTTGTTATTTTGCATCTATTAGTGGCAGGATCTATTGTTTATCGTTGACACAAATTTGAGGAAACTTTTCAAGATGCCTCTGTTCCTTGCGCGTTTTTCGTAGTTGTCCTCACCAATCGATGTTGCGGCTTCATTGGCTTAGTGCTTCCGAAGCAAACTAGGTGTTGATAGAGCATCCTCATTCCTTCGAACAGCAAGATCGAGCTAGCGCAGCCGCTGGATATTAATACGCTGCTCAACATCCACATCGTTAAGGAGCTTATACAACTCTTTTTTGGATTGATTTTGGAAATCTAACTCACCAACTCACATTGTATTTACGATTTTGCGGAAGATCTTTCTCAAGAATTCTCTCTGCTGCATCAGTGCTTAATAGTGCACATCAGAGATCTGCAACGAGTATTCAAAAAGATTATTAGATTCGAGTTATACTTATAATTTCTGATACTTATACGCATTCATACTTATTTTAATATGATACTCATACCCAAAGTTAGAAGTACTCATCGTACTTATACTTAACAATACGCATGATGTTATTGATTTCGACTCGTCTCTATTTAACATTTACACGAAGCACTAAATAAGTAAGATGCGCATACGAGTACTGCAAGACTCACAAGAAGATTGTGTGTATGCTTTGTTTGTTGTCCTTGTCTTTCCTTTCTTCTTTGATTGTACATGCAACAACAATAACAAAGGTTTTAAATTTTGATTAATGATTCGAATCACTCGAATTACTTAAAAGTATTATAAGTATTTTTCTAAATTGATAAATCAGAATGATTAGGCGTATGAATCCAATATATTTCGAATGTTGTGAGTTTGATGTCAACGTTGTATTCATGCTTATTGCTACTTATACTTATAAATCAATGTTGTACTGAGTGCGAATGAATCATACATACATAATTGGCCATTACAACCCTTCAGTCAGGATTACGACCTAGCTTCTCACACCACTTATGCTGTGTGCGTTAATTTTATACATGAGTGGCAGGGGACCTACAGTTTAAAGTCGACTCCGAACGACAGATTTTTGAGAAGCTTTTCATGGCAATTTTTACTCTCAGAGTCTTTGGCAGAAATCTGCTGAGAGGAAGTCACCGAAAAATTTTCTTTTTGATGTCTGACCTGAGATTCGAACTCGTGTCTTTCGCCTAATAAGCCAACACACTACCCAGTAGACCACGGCGACTTCAACGAATGAGTCAGAGTAGTTGAATTTCAATTCTTTTGATTCATTTATGCTCAAAAATTATATGTGTACTTATGAGTAGCGGAAAAACGAATCATTCATTGATGATCTCTGGTCTACATGCTTCTGTGTCATAAAGCAACACGTTGAGCATGAGTTGTGTCGTGTGAGAGAGGTCTCCCTTTGCTTAATTGTCTATTGAGGCAATAGTAGTTGTAGTAATAATATAAAGCGGTTAACCGAATCAAATAAAATAATTCTTGGTAATCCCAATGGAATTCGTGTACAATAACAAAATAACCATCTTTGCCAGTTCTTCTGTTTCGTTTAGTTTAGTTTTATTGAATATGAATACTCTTAACGAATGCCTGCCTTGTGTTTTTTTTGTATTCATGTCAGTAATGGATTCGAAGGCATATTACTTTGTATTCTGCAATCAACACTTGATAAATCTTGACTACATATTTTGTTTCTTTCTCTCTCTCTCTCTCTCTCTCTCTGTCTTTATCTCTGTATGTGTATCTCTCTCTCTGTATCTTTGTGTATTTTTATTGCATTTGTATTTAAATTAGAAAATTATGCAATATAATGCAGTTGGTGTCATAAAGAAGTGTATGGTTTGTCATTATATTTTAATATAAATTCATATCCTTACATTCTGTTACTCTCTCTCTCTCTCACTCTTTCTCTCTCTAACACACACTTTCATATCCCTTTTATTCCTTTGATAAGCAACAGCATTTGTAGAAATTTATTTAATCATTCCTTATTCTATTATTTGGTTTTGAATTCATATAGATTCCTTAAATTCCTCTCTCTCTCTCTCAGTCTCTCTCTCATCTCACATCCTCTCATCTCATCATTTACTCTCACTTGTGCCAGGATATTAAATTCGAATTTATTTTATTTTATAATTATTATGAATGGAGAGAGAGAGAGACACAATCTTTGTTGTTGTTCGTTTTGTTTTGTTTTTTTATTGGGAAAATTCATTTGAAATTCAAATTTATTTGTTTCAAATTAAATTTATTAGCATTCGAAGTGTGATAGTAAATGCCAAAAGGGTTTTCAAATTAATCCATCATTATTAATAAAATATTTCAAATATTGTGATAGAGAAAGGATGTAGGTACGACTTCTGGTCTGAAAAGTTGATTTTTAATTAAGTTAAGTTAACAATTAGAAAAAAAATTAAATTAATTATTATTTAATAATAATATACATAGCTTAGCTTGGTCATTTAGTCAAGATTACAACCTAGTTTCTCATATAACTAATTTTATTCATGAGCGGGTAGAATCTACAGTTTTAAATTCTATTTCGAAGAAAGGATTTTGGAAACATTTTCATTCTACTCTCTTAGTTTTTCCAGAAACTGCAGATGGGAAAGTTCTAGAAAGATACATTTGTCTTAGCTGGGTTTTTAACCACACTAATATAACAACTAAAAATATGTGGTTTTGAACCACACTAATATGCCAACCAGAGATCAGCAATAAATCGTTTTTCCCCTGCTCATAAGTACTCATACAATTTTGAGTATGAATGAATGGTCTATGGTCTAGTGGGTAGTGTGCAGGCTTATTAGACGTAAAGCCAGGGTTCGAGTCCCAGGCCAGAAATCAAAAATAAAAAAAATACCAAAAGTATTTTTTCGGCGATTTCTTCTCTTTCTCTTCTTGTTTCTCAAAAATCTGTCGTTCGGAGTCGACTTTAAACTGTAGGTCCCGCCACTTCTGTATAAAATTAACACACACAACATAAATGGTGTGAGAAACTGAGGGTTTCTTGGGGACGATTGCTGTAGACTGGCCATTTCATAGTCACCAGCAGCAACTCGTTTCCTTACCGTTCGAATCTTCCCTCTTTCCACCTTTCCTAAACCTGCACAATGGACTGCATGAGTAGGGGTCATCTCGTGAGTGCAGGTTTAATAAAAATAACAGAATTGAAATTCAACTACTCTGATTCATTCATTGATTTATAAGTATAAGTAGCAATGAGTATGATTACAACGTTAACATCAAACTCACAACATTCGAAATATGTTTGATTCATACAACTACTCATTTTGATTCATAAATTTAGAAAAATACGTATGAAAGTGATTCGAGTGATTCGAATCATTCATCAAAATTTACAGCCTTTGTTATTGCTGCATATACAAACAAAGAAGAAAGGAAAGACAAAGGCAAACAAGCAAAGCATACACACAATCTTCTTGTGAGTATTGCAGTACTCATCTACGCATCATATTTATTTTGTGCTTTGTATAAATGTTAAGTAGAGACGAGTCGAAGTCAATAACATCATGCATAGTGGTCGTCGTGTTCTAGTAGGTAGTGTGCTGGCTTATTAGACTTAAAGCCAGGGTTCGAGTTCTTCTCAGCAGATTTCTGGCAAAAACTCTGAGAGTAAAAATAAAAAAAAAAAATAAAAAAATTGCCATGAAAAGTTTCTCAAAAATCTGTCGTTCGGAATCGACTTTAAACTGTAGGTCCCGCCACTTATGTATAAAATTAGCACACACAACAGAAGTAGTGTGAGAAACTAGGTTAATAATCCTGACTGAAGGATTGTAATGACCAATTATGTATGTATAGTGTTAACTATGAGTACAACGAGTACTTCCAACTTTGATTAAGAGTAGTAAGAGTATCATATCAAAATAAGTATGAACTAGATGACCCGTGCGAATATTTCGCACCGTTAGTTGTCGTTTTTGTAACATAAAAATAATTGCCAAAAGAGCTTTTTACAATTTTATATATCACTGACTTAGTAATAAACGGCATTATAGTAAATAGCGGTATTGCCAGAATGGATTTTAATACATACTATATTATGTAGAACTGCATTACTATTAAGCGACCCTGTATTAGCACACTTGAACAAAAACATGTAATCACAATGACAACAGCATTATTATGCAGTTCTATATAAAATATAATTTTTATCAATGAAAATATTAATTTTTCAATTTCTAATTATTTTTCGCAATTAGTGTTATATATAAGCTTTAAAATGAGATATCGTTCATTAAATTTGATGCGGTGATATGGGAGATATTTGCAACCGACAAAAAAAAGTGCTGTAGAAATAATATACATGATATGATGCGTATAAATATCAGAAATTATAAGTATAACTCGAATCTACTAATCTTTTTGAATACTTGTTGCTGATCTATGTTAGGAAACTCAGCGACTTTACAATCACCCATAAGGCTCTGAAGTTGTTTTAACTGAAACATCACACAAGGCCTACTCTATATTATGGGTTGTCTATCCTTATGGCCACTTATCTACCCACCTACCCCAGTGCAGATTATTTTAAAGCCGATTTTAATCAAATCTTCCTACATCTAATGCGTCACTTAGTCTCTGTTATTAAGATAGAATAGCAGTGATTCTCATTTCATGTTCAAATTGTTACTACCAACACGATTGTGGCATATGTTGGACAAAATTTGCCACCAGCTAGCACACACACACGTTTGTAGCTCCACAATAGAACATACGGTTGAGATATGTTTTGTCCATAACACTGCATTTACTCTTATCAAACCACGCGCTACATGTGTTTGTGTGTGTGTATGTATAAAGACTTGACAATATTTCCCTTTTTATTACTACTGAAGTCGATTGTATCCACTCGAAAAGCTTTACAAGTGTTGTGTTCCAATTTTTCGATTGGTTTCCTGTCATACATGTCTGTTGTTATTTTACGATGAACACAAGGAAAATGCCCGTGTATACGTGTACTTCTAAATAAATCTGAAAAAGAAACAAAACACACACACGCACACATACACGCACAGCGGGGAGAAATCGTTTCTTGTACGTACCTGCTGCTAACACAAATACATGCAGAAGCTAAAGAGACACTCGGCTCCTGCTGATAAGCGAATGAACAACAACCGAACTAAACAAAACAAAAGAACGAATCGAAATGAAATTGAAAGAGAAGAGAATGAAGAAAAACTATAGAAACTTTACAAAAGAAAACATAAACAAAAGCGTTTTTACGAAACTGAATAAATATTTTAAAACTTTGTATTTGGCCAACAACAACGGTACAACAATACGAGTACATGAATGCCGATTGACGAATATTGCAAAAGCAAATCAAATCTATTCGTGCACACGCACACACACACACACCTATGTATGCAAGCATGGCATCTTATCCTTCAAATGGTACTTCAATTTCAACAAACTCCAACCATGGCAGACGTATTGGCACATTTTCTTTAATACTAGCACCAGCACCTCACTCCCTTGCTTCCTCACCCCTTGCTAGTACAACTCAATGCACATACAATTGCATGAAAATGGATGAGAAAAAACAAAAAAAAGAGAGAAAAAAGAAACGTAAAAAATTTTAGAGATTGAATGACTGACTTTAACAACAATAATATGAGAAAAGAATAACAAAAAACAGAGACAGACAGGGACAGAGAGAGGGAGAGAGTAAGAGAAAAACTCAGGCATGTTGCCTTAAACACAACTGATAATGTATGTATATAGAAATGCATGAGTGACTGGCTGACTGAATAAACGAAATGAAACGAAATGAAATGAATTGCATTGAATTGAATGACACAAGACTTGAAAATACTCGAATGACACAGACACAATCAGTTCGACAAGCAGAAAAAAAAATTTTAAAACGAAAAAAATTTTTTTATTGAATTGTTTTCATTGAAACGCATGTTTTTTTATTTTTTTTTTGGAAAGTTTTCAGTTTTTCCCCCCTTTTTTTTTTGTGTTGAATTTTAATTTATTAATCGATTGACAATTTTTAAACATGTTTTAAGCGAAACTTTTTCAAAAATGACTTTATGTGACCTTTTAAAAAGAATATTGTTACGTCAATGGAAACGACCTAATATACCATTTCACATGAAAACAATAAAGAAAAGCTACAAGCTACACTAACACATGCATACGTACTTCGAACTTACATATTAAAATTAAACCAACAACAACATGATAAAAGGAGATAGACAAGCAAGCAAACGCAACTACAAGCAAGCAAACTCAACTACAAGCAATGTATTGTAATAGAATTTTTGAGAAAGCGAAACCCCGAACGTTCCTCTTCAAGATACGTGCGCATATAAAAAGGTAATGACAAAGCAGACAACCAGTCAGTAGTAATTCAGTCAGTCTTGTGTGAAGACGCGTTTCATGTTAAGGGAATAATTGTAGGTTGAAGATCTCAGCTATACAGATCTAACGGACAAGTGCTGCAGTGTATTAACGACTTTTATGCCTACAAATGCGTATATAGCTACCTCTTTTACATTCAAGGACTCTTGGATGGTTTCCATGTAATCTAAAATCTATCTCTATGTAGATAGGGCTGCTATGACCGTGTTGTCTGCGATTTAATTGTTCCCTTTTCAATATCTCACATCTTATGGAGTTGACTAGAACTTTCTTAAGCATTTTCAATACGAAAGTCATGAGACTAAGTATTTACTTTAGGAATCAACCCTCACCATTATCCTTCCCCAGTCTGGTAGTGTACAGAGAGAGGCAAGAGATAGACTACATCGGCATTTATTCATCCGGACAGGATCTACTTGCTAGAGTTATAAATGGGATGAATATCATCCAAGTCTAACAGAGTGATAGCATACGATCTTGGTGTCCAGTTAGCGTCACCTATATGTGAGAAGGCCTTGCCCAAAAATCGCTTGTAGAGGATATGAAATGTGGCATCAGTTGTGTGAGGCGTAGCGATTTCCTGATGAAATCATATACCTCGCATACACCGGCGACTTAAGAAATCCCCTCAAGAACGAGGCTAACAAGGTTAAATCGCATGATATTGGAGGCCAGTTTACATTGTCCTCACATGAGAAGGCCAGGAGAACGAATCGCTCTCGCAAAATATGAAATTTCGCATCAGCCGTGATGAAATCTCATGTCGTTGGTGCTTAGATCATTCAATTCAAGGCAAAAGAAGTTGGTAATCATTGGTCTATTATGCTCGCCACTGACGGTTATACATACATACGTAATTAGCCCTTATAACCCTTCAGTCAGGATTACGACCTAGCTTCTCACACCATTTATGTTGTGTGCGTTAATTTTATACATGAGTGGCGGGACCTACAGCTTTAAAGTCGACTCCGAACGACAGATTTTTGAGAAGCTTTTCATGGGAATTTTTACTCTCAGAGTCTTTGCCAGAAATCTGCTGAGAGGAAGTCGCCGAAGAAATATTTTTCGTTTTGATGTCTGACCTGGGATACGAACCCGGGCCTTTCGTCTAATAAGTCAACACACTACCCACTAGACCACAGCGACTAACTGACGGTTATAGCCTGGCGAATCTGCTTCTCAAAGAAAATGATGACACCTTTAGCCACAAACTTCACACCAAAGATTAAGATTTGCTCTTCAATATGTGTAGGGCGCTTTAACATATCGTATGGATAAGTATTGTGCCCCAAATGAAACAATTTTATTTGTTCACGTACCCATTTATCCGGAAATAGGCCTTTTAGTGCAGTTATCCCTTGTTCTAGAGTTTTATTAGACGTTCGTGCAGTGGTCCATGATGATTTAACAAACTGACAAACTCAATAAATGACAGCTAATTTGATGTGACGTCACTGTAGTTTAGTAGATAGTGTGTGTATTGGCCTATTAGACGTGAGACCATGATATGATAAGCTAAGTATGTATGTAAATCAGTAATCCCTAATATCTGCAAGACAAATGGTTTCAGAGGCGATCAAAAATTTTTTCGAGAAAAACTGAAAAAATTTTCTGTAAATGAGTTTTTTTTATAGAAAAATCAAGTAATTGTTTGGCTTATTAATTCGATTGTAGTTCTAATTAATTGTTGCACCACACACTGTTCTCATTTGAATTATAATCTTGATAAAGATTTTCTTATTTTTTGTTTTTTGCTTTTTAATTAAGGTAAATGAAATTTAAATTTAAAATGCTTGTGACTTTCATAATTCACTTGAATACATAATAAAACTACAGTAGAGTATAGAGATTATTGAACAATCACTTGAATTTCATTATAAATTCATTGCAATATTTTACTTTACATAAGGTAAAGTAATCGAAATTCACTAGAATAGAGAGAAAGAGATAGAGAGCGAGATAGAGAGAGTTTATCTTATACTTTATCATCATCATCATAATCTCTTTAAAATTTTATTGCAACGTTTACTTAGTAACAACACCTTTCGTTGTCAACGATGGTAACTTCGAAAGTCTTTTTAATGTTTTCAAAAATAATTACGAAAGCAATACGAAAGCACTCTCACACAGACACACTTACCTACACACACCGATTAGGAGCTATGAACAGAAGGACAGAAACCAAAACAGTTCGTATGCTTAGAGAAATCAAATCAAACCTGACTGCTTACTGATAGGACTCTGATAGGAGGGCGGGGGTGTATAATTATACCTCAGCTATTAATCTTCACATATACACTTGCATTCATGTCGTAGAACAAAATCAAACATCAAAGACAATTTTCATTCATATTCATTACAACAAGTACTGCTTGCTCTCACCACCACTCTTACTCTCTCTCACTCTCTCTCTGTCTTTAGAATGCAAGCAAGCAAGCAGCCAGTGCATGTTCTATGATGATAATGGTGAATACACTGTTGTTGCCTTTATATGGATGGTTAAATGGATGAGTGAATGGTATTTATCATCATATTCTTACCTTAAATGATATGAACGATTTTTGAAAGCCATAAATAACCCAGTAAACATTTTTATAGGAGTTTAAGTTTCTTTCAGATTAAAGAAAATTTGTTTATATTCGTTGCTTTTGCAGGATCGTTTTCAGGGTATCTTACTCTTCTCATAAAATCAAATACATCCAGGCCAGAAGTCCAGAACACTCAATACCTAACCAAAATTTTTTTTTTTTGCTATCGTATCATGTCTTTAAGACTCTATATTCTGTCTGCGGCGATTCATGCGACTAAATATTATCCTTTATAATACAACGTATTCGTGGTCGTAGGCCATGGGCTATTCCAACCTTCTGAAGGCCTACTGGAGCCTATTCTAGGCCTTTCCGCAAACGCTTTCTTTTTAAACATACCAAGCTAAAGGAAACCTAACTCTTTTTCTGAGAAAAAATCTTGTTCCTCTTGAAGGACATTATGGAAGGTCTAGAAGAGTCTGATCAGGTTCGTGAAAACTTTATTTTTTTTTAAAGCAGCACTCAGGGGATGACCCCTACTCATGCAGTGCATTGTGCAGGTTTTTTTTTATGGAAGGTGGAAAGAGGGAAGATACGAAGGGTAAGGAAACGAGTTGATGCTGGTGACTATAAAATGGCCAGTCTACAGCAATCGTCCCCAAGAATCTCGCAGTTTCTCACACCACTTATGTTGTGTGTGTTAATTTTATGCTGAAGTGGTGGGACCTACAGTTTAAAGTCGACTCCGAACGAAAGATCTTTAATAAACAATAAGAGAAAGAGAAGAAATCGCCAAAAAAAAAAATACTTTCTGTATTTTTTTTATTTTTTTTTTATGTCTGCCAGCACACTACCTACTAGACCACGGCGGCCCCCTATACTTATTTCTATCAACTGATATCAGTGCAACTTGTCAGAATTTGAACAAGTTACGCTCGAAATCCCGGGATTTTCGGAATTGTCAATTCATATGTATTTTGACACTACAAAAGGTCCTGAAAAAAAATTCTATATCACTTGACTTCGATATTAGCTTCTCAGATGAGGAAAACCCCACTTAAATTGATAAAAAAAAAAATTATTTGATGCCATCGAAGAATTCAAAAACCCTATAAAACGAATTAATAGGGTAACTGGTTTAGATACTCAACTGTCCAAAGAAGTAGATTTATTTACATCAGGGGGTAGTAGAGGTATCTTACAAAATGCCGAATTCCGGGATTTTTAAAAATCGATCCCGTTTGGCATCCCTACTGGCAACCATACATTTAAGGTGTAAATACGATCTAGACTGCAGTCGCCGTGGACTAGTAGGTAGTGTGTTGTCTTATTAGACCGAAGACCCAAGCTCAAACCCCCTGTCAGAGATCCAAAACGAAAATATGAAAATATTTCCTCGGCGACTTCCTCACTCAGCAGATTTCTGGCAAAAACTCTGAGAATAAATAAAAATTAACATGGAAAGCTTGTCAAAAATCTGTCGCTCGAAGTCGACTTTAAACTGTCGATCCCGCCCCACTCATTTATAAAATTAACGGACACAACATAAGTAGTGTGAGAAGCTAGGTTGTAATCCTGACAAAAGGGTTGTAATGATCAATTATGTATGAATGTATGCATGTAAACGTTTTGGACGACCAGGTATCAGGTTTCTGCACTGGTAACAATTGAAAAAGTTCTTGTCAGAGTCAATCGGATGCAAGATATTGAAGAAGTCATGGGTACTGGCTTTAATGTTAAGTAATCACTAGATTACAAGGCAACGCTTTAAACAAATTTGTTGCTTTGTTTCTTCACAATCGAAGACACTCATACGGCCATCATATGCATATAACCGTTGCGTAAGAAGGCTTAATCACTGCATGTCATATACACCATACAGCAGACAAAACCTACGAGGAGAGGTGCTCATAGGATCCATTGTCTCATGCCTATCAACATATATTCAGAACGTCAATTTAACTTAACACAGGGGTACCAACCATATTTTATATCATACATACATAATTGACCATTACAACCCTTCAGTCAGGGTTGCGACCTTGCTTCTCACACCACTCGTGTTGTGTGCGTTAATTTTTTACATAAGTGGCGGAACCTACAGTTTAAAGTCGACTCCGAACGACAGATTTTTGAGAAGCTTTTCATGGCAATTTTATTTACTCTCAGAGTTTTTGCCAGAAATCTGCTAAGAGGAAATCGCCGAAGATGTCGGAAACAGGTGAACAGGGTGGCAAAGAGGTATAAAGTACATATCGTTTGGCTTCCTTGGCACAATGATATCCCGGGAAACTGCAAAGCGGATGAACTCGCCAGACGCGGCACGACCATCGAACTCTCCGACGAATTCTTGAGTATTGGGGTCGCTTTGAGGACGTGTAAGCTGATGATTGACGACGAGATCATAGACTCTAGCAACAGCAGGTGGGCAGCCTCGGAGAAGGACAAAGTGGCGCGCATGATCTAGATTTTGAGAAGCTTTTCGTGGCAATTTTTACTCTCAGAGTCTTTGCCAGAAATCTGCTGAGAGGAAGTCGCCGAAGAAATATTTTTTCGATTTGATGTCTGACCTGGAGTTCGAACCCGGGCCTTTCGTCTAATAAGCCAACACACTACCTTCTAGACCACGGCGACTTCAATTATACTGGCACGTTTTTACCCTTTTAAAAACGTTAAATTGTTTGTTAGATCTTTATAACAGAGATCTTCAAACCACAATTATTCTCTTTACACGCAAAGTGTCTTCACACAAGACTGACTGAATTCTTACTGAGCTGCCGTTGCTTGTTCTGTCTTGTTTTTTATATCGCAGGGTAAGCAGTCTGCTGAATGCACTTGAAGGATAATGTCTTTGCTTTCGCAAAATCTCTATAAATGTAAACAAGTTCTTTATTGTTATTGTTATTTGTGTATTTTCTTTACATTTTCCTTGCAGTGTTGTTGTTCGCGTTGTAAGCGAAGAAACAGTCGTGAATCACAGTTTACAATTTCAATAATTTTCTTTTAATGCAAAATGGAATGGAAAATCGTGTCCAGCAAACCATCTTTTTCACTGGGTTAGTTATTTTTAGCACTCGTCTTTTTTTTTGCGTATTCATTGAACAAATACTAGGTAACAAACGACCGAGTACTTGTGTATTTAGTAGACCTCTTTACCATTTTTTTTTCTTTTTCTGTGTATTCAATTCAGTTCAACAACAATATTTTCAATTCAATTCGTTTTCTAAACATGATTTCCAGTTCAAAAAACTGCTTCCAGCCATTTTTATGTAGTTTAAGAGTATAATTGCAACCGAAGAGCACCAACAAAATGTTCTCTACGTACGTACTCTGATAATTACAAAAAATTTTTTTTTCTTTCTTTATTTTTTTACGGGGATAATTTCATGTTAAAATCCTTTCTCTCTCTTTCTGAAAACATGCTACATGCATAGTTTATTATCCTTAATAATAATAAAAAATAAGTGCAAAACAAAGTGAAGCAGTTTTAAAACCATTTTCATACGTGGCACAAGGAGTAAGGAAGGCTGTTTTTCTTTCCTGGAGAACATGTCACTTCAAAGGATTACAAAAAAAAATGTTTTTACAAATGACATACGTACGCTTGTAATTAATTTGTGTTTAAATTCATTTTTAATTAATTAAATGAATATTTTAATAAATTTCTATGACATACATTTCGTTTTTAGGGGGGGTTAAACTGAAAGTATTCTAGGCAGTCTGCAGCCTTCTTTAAAAACGACGTTGAAATCATATTTTATAGTTTCACAAAATGTATTCACAAAACTTTGCTTCATCCACAATCCACAGTTTTAGCGTCGAATAGTTCCAGTTCGATGCAATCTGGTGTCGTGGCTTATGAGACGTGAAGCCACGGTTCAAATCCCAGGTCAAACATCGAAAAAATATTTCTTCGGCCTATCACAGCAGATTTCTAGCAAAAGGTAGTTACAGAAGCAGGTATAAGTGACTGTTCCCCCGTTGGAGGCATGGGCAAACACACTGAGGCCGTACACAGGCGCCATTGTGATACCACAGTTTCACATTCTCCCCTATTCCAGAAACTATTCGAAGCTTCCAATGAAAAGCAATTCAAACTGTCAATATCCATGCCTTACAGTTCAACTAGGTTCTCCTTGTAGTAAGCTCACAGGTGTCTCTTTCTGCTCTGACCAAGTGCCGGGCATGCGTACAGTAGGTGGAGGATAGTTTTATCCTCTTCCTCATCTCCACAGCTTCTGCAGAAATCATTCACGAGGTGTCCAATACAATGCACACCGTAATAACCCCGATAACAGTGCTGAGCCTGTTTCTTTGTAGTTTAAGTAAAGTAGCCGTGCGCCTCCTATCCAGTCGCCCAAAGATGCCTACTAACCCTAGCCGCCACAACCCTGTAGTATAGGTCAAGCGGTAGAAGGTATAAGACCATTTACAGAGCGATAGTAGGAGTAGTGCGCCGGGCACCACTAATAATTATGTAAGCAGGCCGTTGTAACCTGCGTATTTGGTTTAAGATCGTTGTCCTATTCAGGGATCCGCACCACACCAGGTATCCAGGGAGTTATCATAGGCATCAGACCCCATTTCTTCTCCAACAAATTGTTACAGGCGTAGAGGGCGGTGGAGACTTTCTAGCAAGAACTTTGAGTGAAAATAAAATAAAAAAAAGATCTTCAAAAAAATCTGTCTCATGTATAAATAAAACTTAATACACACAACATACGTGGTGTTGAGAAGCTAGGTCGTAGTACAGACTGAAGGTTTGTAATGACCAATTCTGTACGTATGTTTGTAATGGCGTTAGGTTCTCCCCTCTATAGATTGATCGTATGTTTACGACAATAATAATCTGCTCGTGATGGTAGAGTTCTATGTCACACTCTGTTGGTTATATGCCATAGAAAATTATTAAAATGTGAGTGGATTTGTGAGAGGCCTGTTTATAACCCCCGAGGGAAAATGTTAGTAATATGGATAAAGTGGAAATGGAAAATGTATAGCGCCTAATTCCTAAAGACTGCTTATTTAACTTGTTAAATATTCTTCCAAAAATATAGATCTTTCTCATTATTATTGATGAATCTCATTACAAAATAGTGCATACTACAGTAATTTTTTTTTTGGGTGTATACCGTCGAACTTCTATTACTATTTTAACTTCTATTATTTGAATTGTCTATAAGTTGAAGCGCACCAAGAGCATCTTGGAGAGAAATTCTATCAGGTTTTGCGTCTAGAGTATCCAGGACAAACAACGGTAGTGATATTGGCAAAGGTAATACCGATAGACATACAAATGTATTGCCGGACGTGATGAGGTGGATATACTTCTGACGTCTCGAGTATCCCTATATATAGGGTTTTCCAACCTGTACCTTGACAGTTGATACGGATCCTTTTGTTACTACATACATACATAATTGGCCATTACAATTACGGCCTAGCTTCTCACACCACTTATGTTGTGTGCGTTAATTTTATACATGAGTGGCGGGACCTACAGTTTAAAGTCTATTCCGAACGACAGATTTTTGAGAAGCTTTTCATGGCAATTTTTACTCTCAGAGTCTTTGCCAGAAATCTGCTGAGTGAGGAAGTCGCTGAAGAAATATTTTTTCGTTTTGATGTCTGACCTTGGGATACGAACCCGGGCCTTTTGTCTAATAAGCCAACACACTACCCACTAGACCACGGTGACTTCATCTTTTTGTTACTACATCGGTCAAATTAGATGCAAATGTGTCACCTAATCAGCCCATTTTGACAAAACCTTATGAGCGCCGATAGACAGCGAAGTGTGCATACTTCTGTAACAGATGGTTACCATAATCCCTATGAGTAAAGCTTCTTCTAACGTACGAAAAGCATTTATGTAAAAAGGCCTCGTGTGTTATCCTGTTTAAACTGAGCATGGAATATTATATCTTATCTTTAAGCTTGTAAAAAAAACTACATTGTTATCAGAAAACAAGACAAACGGACAACAACAGAACATACACATCATACGGTACACGGGATTAAGAAACGAAATACTTAGAAATTTACTCAAATCGGAATAAAACAAAGATGAAAAACATTAAGAAAAATTGGTTAAAACGAACTTTAATTTGAAGTTGAACTATAATTTAAAGTTTTTTTTCGGATAATGGGGATTCAATTTATAGAGGTTCGACTGTAATTAATATACGAAAAAATTTTATAAAGAAGCAATGAGAACCTGCTTTACTAAATGCATTTTTACGCTTTTTTGTTAACAAACATTGTTGATATTCGTGGCCTAAGTATGTAGAAAGATGAAGATGATCTTCCCCTGAGGGAAATTGGTGCCATAGCCAACGAAAAAAAAAAAAAACGATGAATACGTAGACAAACAGAGAGACACCGGTGAAGCGCCCCGAGACTAGGTGGAGACAGCGGCGACATTCCCTAACGATTCAAAAGTTGATCACGAACCCTGACAGAGATCTTATTGCAGCCTGACTGTCCGAAAAGATCGAGACGCGACTGAAAGGAGTATCGTTAACGAGGATCCATTGAGCGGTCCGGTAAATTGTCATCACCTCCGCCTGAAACACACTGTAGTAGTCTGGCAGACGGAGAGAAATATTCAGGTCCAGTTTCCTAGAATATACACCACTTCCGACCCCAACCTCGAGTTTAGAGCCGTCAGTATATACATCCAGGACATCCGGGGAGACGATCGTATCAGGATTCCAGTCATCCCTACTCGGAATCAGAGAGTGGAAACATCTATCACGACAATGTTCAGCAGGGAAAAAGTCCATGTTCCCAGGGACCACCGGGTCAATCTCCAGAATTATGGAGTGACCAGAAGGTACAATGTGCCAACGAGAGAGAGCATTAAGTCTAGTCGCAGCAAACTTAGCCACCTGCTTTGCGAGAGGCACAGTAGGTAGCCGGTTTAGCATTGCGAACAAGGCTTTCGTGGGGATGGTGCGTAGAGCACCAGTTATATGAATGGCGGCAGACCTTCTGAGCTTGTCAAGAAGTCTGACGTTATATTGTCTGTCCAGAGCAGTCCACCAGAACGCAACACCGTATAAGAGGTTGGATTCGATGACCGTGGAATATATCCAACGCATGATCCTTGGGTGAAGACAAGACAAACAAACACTGCCACGAAATCCTATCATCAGTCTAGGCGATAAAAATCAAAGCAGATAAGAAATTAAATCTTGTGGGGACTCAGTACTCCCAAGAGATATTTTTGATGCAATGTCCTCTAACTGCCACAATTCTTACTATTCCCCAAACAGAGGGCCTATGTACTCATATTTTATTTTAAAATCCTATAATGTCAGCTAATAAATGTTAATTCAAATTCCCATAATTACCCGAGAGACTCAATTTAAAGTTTTTTTTTATCAAAGTTTTCCAAACAAATTTGGGTGTCATCAGTATCAACACATGCATGTGGCTCTTTAAATGCCTTCCCCAAGTTTTTTAAAATTTCTAATTTCATGTTTAAAGTTTTTTTTTTTGTTGTTTTTGTTATTGTTGTTGTTTTGTTAGTTTTGTCTTTGAGTAAAAATTTTCATTATCTTTTGGGCATAAGTAAGGATTTGTTGCTTAGTAAATATTTATATCCTTAAAACTTTCATTTTGTGTTCCATTTTATAAGGTTTTTTTTTCTTCTTCTTCTTGCTATTTCATCTCCTTCTCTCTCTATCTCTCTCTTTTTTTCTTTTTAATTTTACACAAACACAAAAGCTTATTCATGTGTGTCATGCCTCAAAGGCAAAAGGCTAAAGAAGTAGCAGCAGCAGCAATAGCGGCGACAACAACCAAAACAACAAGAACAATAATGACAAGCAAGCAAGCAAGCAACAACAACAACAACAAACAAAAAGACTTATGACTTGACACTTGGGAAAAATTATGCAAAAAAGAATCTTTTGTCACATAGATTTACTTTATTCAACAGTCTCTCTGTCCCTCTCTCTCTATTTCTCTCTCTGTTTCTTTTTCTCTCTCCCTTTAAACTTTTAAAGTAGAGTCCTTTGGTTCTGTTTTTGGTTTGTTTTTTATTCTTAGCGGATGTTGCAAAACAAGAACGCCATTAACACATACAAACACACACACAGAGAGAGAACGAGAGAGTGAGAGAGAGCCAGAGCAAGAGGCAAAAGCAAAGAAATAACTGTAACAGTTACAGTTTAAAGATGCAGGCAGTAAAAGTTATAAAAGAAACACAAAAACAAAAAAAGAGAGAGAAAGAGAGAGCGAGAGCGAGAGAAGAGGAAAGGTTGTTGTCGTTCTTTGTTCTTCATTGTGTTTAAATTTCAAGGGGAACTTAAATTATGCACTTTAGAACTTCCTTCTATTATTGTTGTTGCTAATGTTAATGTATTGTTGTTCTGATTGTGTTGTTGCTATCATTGGTGTTTGTGTTGGTGTTGGATGTTGTTAGGTTTTTGTATGCACTAAAAGACCCTATACATACTCGTATATGTTATTATTGTATTGTCCTTGCAAGTATATTTATACTCTTATTCATGCTCTATTATTGTTTGTTAAAGTATTACAGGGTGTGGATGTTTAATGGAGACGTAATTTTGGTGAAATAGAAATCCAAAGGTTTTTAAACAGGCCTTATAAGATTAAATTTCTTCTCACAAAGCTTTTACTGCACCAGGTTATTTTCTGGTTGCACAGATCTTTCGAATATCTAAAGCGGGAAACTCTTATCACTGATAAGGTTAGGTTAAGTTAGAGGACGTGTAACTGACAACTGTGACAAGTACTGTAGTCGGAGGTCGTATTGACCCATTGTACAACGTCTTAGCTTCTCACACCACTCGTGTTGTGTGTGTAAATGTTTGTGTAAAGATAAATTCGAATTTAAAAACCAAAGACGCAAACCTACACTTTTAGCAACGCCACCTCTTATCTCTAACAGTCTAAACTGTGCTATTAACAGACCACTGTTAACTGTTTAACAGTGGCAATAGTAGATTATTCTAACACTTTCTAACTATTGCAGTCGATTGACATACAAAACATACATAATTGGCCATTACAACCCTTCAGTCAGGATTACGACCTAGCTTCTCACACTATTCGTGTTGTGTGCGTTAATTTTTTACATAAGTGGCGGGACCTACAGCTTAAAAGTCGACTTCGAAGAACAGATTTTTTTTTGAGATTTTTTTGATTTACTCTTAGAGTTTTTGCTAGAAATCTGCTAAGAGGAAGTCGCCGAAGATGTTGGAAACACCTGAACAGGGGTGGCAAAGAGGTACAAAATACACATCGTTTGGCTTCCTAGGCACAATGATATCCCGGAAAACTGCAGAGCGTATAAACTTGCCAGATGCGGCACGACCATTGAACTCTTCGACGAATTCTTGAGTATTGGGGTCCATTTGAAGACGTGTAAGCTGATGATTGACGACGAGATCATAGACTCTAGCAACAGCAGTTGGACAGCCTTGGAAAAGGACAAAGTGGCGCGCATGATCTGGCCTCGGCTCAATAGAAGGCACACTGCCTGGCAGCTGAAACTCCAAAGAAGCCTGCTCAGTGCAGTTGTCAGAGTCGTGACGGGGGGCACCTTTTGAACGATTTTTGTAGAAGCTGCAGGGACGAGAAGCAGGAAGAGACGGTTCTCCATCTGCTATGAACATGATTGACGACGAGATCATAGACTCTAGCAACATCAGGTGGACAGCCTCGGAGAAGGACATAGTGGCGCGCATGATCTGGCCTCGGCTGGATAGAAGGCACACTGTGTGGCAGCTAACACTCCAAAGAGGCCTGCTCAGTGCAGTTGTGATGAACATGACAGACGACGAGATCATAGACTCTCGCAACATCAGGTGGGCAGCCTCGGAGAAGGACAAAGTGGCGCGCATGTTCCGGTCTCGGCTGGATAGAAGGCACACTGTCTGGCAGCTGAAACTCCAAAGAGGCCTGCCCGGTGCGGTTGTGGGAGTCGTGACGGGGAGGCACCTTTTGAACAATTTCTATAGAAGCTGTAGGGACGAGGAGGAGGAAGAGACGGTTCTCCATCTGCTATGAACATGCCTACTATATCGCTGATCTGAGCGATTTGTCGAACACTGACGTCGGCAGTCTTTGTTGCTTCATTGTAAGCTCCAGGTGGCTACAGGATTAACAGATAGTGAACGTGGGCCTAAGTATGTCCATCCAATTCATTTGGGGGGACAGCCACTTGTACCTACACACCTTTCTATAACCCTCGATATATTATACTCCTCTTAAATGGACCTGGTCCTCCAATATTTGGCATTATCCTCGTTAGTGCTCCCTGTGTTATAGATGCCTTTTTGTCGATGAATTTCACGTGCTCCTTTAAATTCAGCCGGTCATGGGTAATCACTGCCAAGTATTATGCTACACACCCTGTAGATAAATGTCTATGTGTAAGTGGGAGTGTGAGTGTGTGTATGCATGTGTAGATAAAACATGTTTACGTCTGTATTTGTTCATTAAGTATTCAGTAAATCCTTGTATAGGATGTCTGTACAAGTGAAAAGAGAAAGAACTTTTGCCGTTCAACGTACATCTATTGCATCTATTGGGGATTGTTGTTGGTCTTTCTTCTTCTTCCATTATTTTTTTTTTGTGAATTTTCTTTCTTTTATTTCCCCATTCTCTCTCTCTCACTCTTTCTCTCTCTTTCTTTTCATTTGAAAAAATCAGCATTTATCTTAATTAAGATAATGTTCTGTAGTTTATGTTTTCAAAATTTAGTTGCGGTTTTAAACACGATAATGTACGTTTATGTACAGTGAAATGAAGTGAAGTGAAGTGAGTGGGGAGTGAAAAAACGGAATGAATAATTGGAAAAACGAAATTAAGAAAAATGGCATACCGAACAGGAAAAATACAAAAACAAAAAAATAATAGGAAATAGAAAAAGAATATTAAATTATATAGTAATTATGGTAATAATTATAAAGAAACTGAGTGATGGTGATGGTAATGGTATAAGGAATTATCATTTTAAATTCTCTTCACGGCCTTTATTTATTAAAAATTGCATTGAGAATGCAAAGGAATTTATTTTTTAAAACAAATTTTTTTTATTTTTGTGGTTTTATGTTTAAGAATTTTCACAAAAACCATCAAATCATGATAAAATCTTCAAAGTATTCCGAAGCCTGCAACAAACTTTTCTAATCTTTTCTTCTTTTTTTCAAGTAAAAGTGGAAAATTGTTTGCCCTGCGAATTATTATTCTTTATCACTCGATAACTTCCTTGGTTTCGAAGTGTTTAATAAAATATTTACAAATAAATCTTCATAAATTTATTATCGAAAATGCCATCATACATGCATACATAATTGGCCATTACAACCCTACAGTCAGGATTACGACCTAGCTTCTCACACCACTTTTGTTGTGTGCGTTAATTTTATACATGAGTAGTGGGGCCTACAGTTTAAAGTCGACTCCGTACGACAGATTTTTGAGAAGCTTTTCATGGCAATTTTTACTCTCAGAGTCTTTGCCAGAAATCTGCTGAGTGAGGAAGTCACCGAAGAAATATTTTTTCGTTTTGATGTCTGACCTGGGATTCGAACCCGGACCTTTTGTCTAATAAGCCAACACACTACCCACTAGACCACGTCGACAATTCCTTCGTTAAGTTTAATTCAAGCTCTATGTAAAGTAAGAACATTGCATGGGTTTTTGGAAATTTAAGTTTTAAAAATTGCATTCGAATTTATTTTTAATCTATTTAAATAACTTTTATCAGGATTTAACAACTTCGCCATAAAACTTCTAATCTAAAATCTCAATCAATTAGAAAGCATTCTACTTGAACTTCCTTGAAAATTGTTTCAATTGATTCCAACAACAATATCACAAATTGTAGAACACTTTTAAGCAGTGTCGTCCTACTTCATAATT
Organism: Sarcophaga peregrina; assembly: GCA_014635995.1. NCBI lineage: Eukaryota > Metazoa > Arthropoda > Insecta > Diptera > Sarcophagidae > Sarcophaga > Sarcophaga peregrina. The sequence goes on from CM025791.1 coordinate 94,799,488, forward strand.
ATAAAAGTGCTGTTACCTCTTCAGCCTTTTAAAAACATTAAAAATTATAAGTTCGTATATTGGAAATAAAATTAAAATAAATTTATTTTTAGTTTCCAAACAATTCTTTATTGTTCCCACAATTCCGTGTGCCACCTTTAACGGTTTGACTTAAACAACAACAATTTGCTGCTTTAATTGTTATTATTCTTTACACTTCTTCCGCGTACACAATAACATTTGTTCAATAGATCTTTATAACAGAGGTCTTCAAACACCACAATTATTCGTTTCACATGTAACGTGTTTTCACACAAGACTGACTGAATTCTTACTGAATCCCACGTACTCTCACACAAGACTGACTGAATTCTTACTAAATCCCATGTGTCTTCACACAAAACGGACTGAATTCTTACTGAATCCCTCGTGTCTTCACACAAGACTGATTGAATTATTACTGAATCTTACGTATCTTCACACAAGATTGACTGAATTCTTACTGAATCCCACGTGTCCTCACACAATACTGACTGAATTCTTACTGAATCAGCGTTACCTGTTCTGTCTTGCCTTTTAAAAGGTCCGTCAAATAAATTTTTTTTAAATGCTTTAAAAAAGAAAACTAGTGAATATTTTCTCAAATTTCTTTTTTTATTTGAAAGTACAATCCTTCCGCTTAATAATGGAAAATAATTTCATTCAAATGGCTGCTTCGTATCGGTCCAATTTTAAACCACATTATCGATTGTGTGCAGCTGTATTTCACCAATGGTTTCACGAATATTGTCATTTAAAGCGTCAATTGTCCCTGGCTTATCGGTGTAACACTTATCTTTAACGATGGCACATCACAAATAATAGTCCAACGGTGTGAAATCGCAGCTCCGAGGTGGCCAAAGAACATCAGTTCTAAGGCTGATAATACATACATACATAATTGGCCATTACAATCCTTCAGTCAGGATTACGACCTAGCTTCTTACACCACTTATGTTGTGTGCGTTAATTTTATACATGAGTGGCGGGACCTACAGTTTAAAGTCGACTCCGAACGACAGATTTTTGAGAAGCTTTTCATGGCAATTTTTACTCTCAGAGTCTTTGCCAGAAATCTGCTGAGAGGAAGTCGCCGAAGAAATATTTTTCGTTTTGAAGACTGACCTGGGATTCGAACCCGGGCTTTCGTCTAATAAGCCAACACACTACCCACTAGACCACAGGCTGATAATGCGATCTTTAAAAACAGGGCGCAAAACATCGAGTGTTGCTTCGGTTGTGTGTCACATAGCACCGTCCTGTTGAAACCAAATGTTGCCAATATATCCTCCTCTTCAATTTTTGTGAACAAAAATTCGTTCAACATGGACCAATAACGATCGCCATTGACAGTAACGGCCACTTCTTGCTCATTTTTGAAGAAAAATGGTCCAATTATGCCTCTGAACTAAAATGCGCATCAAACAGTGACTCATTTTGGGTGCGTCGGGTTTTCTGGGCCCCAAATGCGACAATTTTGCTCGTTTACATACCCGCCAAGATCAAAATGAGCTTCATCTGAAAAGATGATTTTTTATTTGCCAAAATCGGCATATTCTGTAAGTCGATCGCAGGCCTCCTTAGCGAAGCGAAAATGCGTATACTCAACCATATTCGTTCAGCAGAAGGATAAAACTAATTATCTGTCAAATCAGACATGAGCTAAGTGTTACGATTCACGAAATAAGCACTAGTTGATAAAAAAAACGTTAGATGATGGACCCGATATATCGCAACGGTAACCACTCTGATGAATGCACTTGAACAAGAATGTTTTGCCTTTGCGAAATCTCTATAAATGTAAACAAGTTGCTTGCAGTGTTATTGTTGCTTGCTTACTTGTTTATCCGCTTTTTGTATATTGAACTGTTGTTGTTAATTGTTTACTGCTTTGTCTCCTAATGTTTAATGCTGATGTTGTTGCTATACTTTTGTTTATTCATTGATAATGTAAACAAGTCAATTATTTTTGTTTTTGAAGCTTTTATTTATTATTTTAAGAACACCATTTCCATTTTTGTAATAATTTTTTTTATTAATTGTAGGAGTTAATTCAATGTATTCAATTCAATTCCTTTTTTTCGTCTTCTCTTTACAGGTAAGTCTGGATTTACCACAATGGAAAGTGTTGTCAACAGTATTGTGTTAAGCCAGTTAAGTAAGTAAGCTTAATTTTTTTTTTAAGGAATTCTATCAATAAACACAATTACATGCATAATAATGTTAAATTTTGTTTAAAAATATTCCGTAGGATATTAAAAAAAATTCTTTCCATATAAAACTGCAATAAATTTTGAGGAATTTTTCTGTTTTCTTTCTTAAATTTAATGTTTTCCAAATTCCAAACCACACAGAAAGTCCACAAATTGTTTCATGCGATATTTTTATGCGAATGTATGTATACGATGTGTGTCTGGGTGTTGGTTTTAATTAAATTAAAAATAATTTCCAAAAATTTCTTCTGTGACTGCAACAATGTTGCCTTGCCTTCTTCTTTTCATACGGCTGGTATACGGCTGTCTTGCAATGAAAGCCATAAATTAAATTCCTTTTTGTGTTTTTCCAAAGCAAAACTAAAAATTAGAAACACTTTGAAATGTGTCTGACATTTACTACTACGGTATGCCTTTAGCCCGCTCTCTCCCTGTCTCTCACTGTCTGTTCTTCTTCCATGATGGTGTGTGTCTTGGATTTGTTGGTTGAAAGACCAATTTTCAAAAGACCACTTAACACTCACATTTACACACCACACTCTAGTGCACACAAATCGACTGACACTTTTATTTAAACACATACACACACACACTCATGTATGTATCAGTACCCTGTAGGAAATCAAACTAATTTTAAAGTAACTTGAAACTGGTTGTTTAATAAGCACAACTAGTTGATTAAGTGACTTTTTTCCTTGTCGCCGACTCATTATTTTAACATAGGCATGTCCTATCCGGTAGTCAATTGGTCATCTCTGCATGACTTTTAAATTGACTACAAATTACTTATTTTTCAATCAATTTGTAATTAAATAAAATATAGTTAATTTAAATATTAGTTTACACTAAATTATTTAAAAACCACTTTTTTTTTTAATTCAATTTTAAACAGTTTTATTTATATTATATTATAAATTTATTTATTATTATATTATTTATATTATATTAAATGAAAAGAATACTAATATACATTCGAAAGTTTGTACTGAAGGAAAATTCAAAAGTAAAATATTATTAAGTTTTTTTCCAATACAAACGTGATGAAAATGCCATTTTTTAATAACGGCTAAGGCGTTGCGTAGTTCTTTGTCTGGGTCATCACAGAGAGGCGGAAGTGCATCCATCAATGCATTAAAAACTTTTTTGTAACTAGATGACCCGTGCGAATATTTCGCACCGTTAGTTGTCACTTTTGTAACATAAAAATAATTGCCAAAACAGCTTTTTACAACTTAATATGCCTATTATATATAACTGACTTAATAATAAACGGCATTATAGTAAACAGCGGTATTGCCAGAATGAATTTTAATACCTACTGTATTATGTAGAACTGCATTACTATTAAGCGACCCAGTATTAGCACACTTGAACAAAAACATGTAATCACAACAGTATTATTATGCAGTTCTATATAAAATATAATTTTTAGCAATGAAAATAATAATTTTTCAATTTCCAATTATTTTTCGCAATTAGTGTTAGATATAAGCTTTAAAATGAGATATCATTCATTAAATTTGATGCGGTAGTATGGGAGATATTAGCAACCGACAAAAAAAAGTGCTTTAGAAATAATATATATGATCCTTCAAGCTCTATTTACCATAAGTGCCATCAAAATGTATAGCAAGATTCAATTGCAGAGATAAAATTGTCGTTAAAGTTTTTGCCAGTTTCCCTTTCAGTGATAATTTCATGGCATTAGTCTGCAAAAATGCACAAAAATTTGGAAAATGATAAAAGTAGAGACGAATAAAAACTCACGTAAATTTGTTGATTTTCATTGATTATGTTATCACTGAGCGCTTTCAGCTCCTCAATTCTGTTTATTGCAAAAGTAGTCTTAATTGCCACATTACGTTTTTCCTGTCGAACAAGGCTTTCGGTCACTACTTTTTGGTTAGACAATGCTGCCATTATAATCTCATTTTGAGCTCTGTTTTAGCTCTTTAAATTCGTCTTGAAATATAAATATTTATCAGAAAATGGGGATATTTTGTTAGATAAAACATATTTTCATTTCACCTGTTATTTCTGATAATTTGGCATTCATTTCAGAAAATTTTACATCAAATTGGGGAACATTGACAAGGCCCCTTATCATCATTTTCTGTAACTTTATCTGTTAAAATACAACATAAGTAATAAGGCATATTTTTATGATTGTACAAAATACTTACCAGCAGTGCTCAGATAAACGCTTTTCATAATTGCTAGTACAAGTATCGATTTGGTATATACACATTTTTTCATTTAAATTTTTAATGAACTATTTCATTTCACTATCACTTCATATAACTTTTATAGATTTTAATATAAATTTTGCAATATTACTGGGTTTTTCTTTGTCCCTTTTTTTTAATAAATAGGGCAACCTAAAACCGTATTTGCTTGATTAACATTTGACTTTCCGAGACCAGTGCTTTCCTTGTTTTTATTATTGTTTTCTTACATTTTCTTATTTTGCTTTCCTTTTTTCATTCTTACTTTTGTTTCTATTCATATGTTTTGGTTATATCTGCATGAGATTTAACCAATTTGTAGCCAATTTGCAGAATAGTTAATTTTAAATTTGAGTTTTTTTATCAATCGACTCTTTAATTTACTCAGGTATGTTTCACACACACACACACACTTATATAGAAATGGATTTGAAAAAAGAGTGGCTAAAATGTATCGACAAACTTCCTTTTTCATTTCCTAATAAACACACTTAAAGCATATGTTTAAACAACGTTACGAAAGAGTGCCAGAGACATGCCGGAATACAGTCAACAATAACAACAACAACAACATCGACAACAATAACAAATCGTATTAGATTTGGAGGCTAGAAATGTGAAAGAAATGTGAAAGTGAAAGTCGGTTGATTTTAATAGCCTGGCATGGCCTGGCCTGGCCTGGCCTGGCTCCGTATGGTTTTGTTGCTGTTGACTTGACAGCCAAACAGCCAAGCAGCCAGCCAACTCAGTTAATTTCAAAGGGAATTGAAATGGAAAATGAAATAAAAAAAGAAGGAGACGCGAGAACCCAATGGAAAAAAAATTAACAAACCAACAACAACAACAACGAAACCAAAATGAGTGAAAATATTGTGCCAACAGAACAAACAAATAACAGCACCCACTGACACAATAACCCCACACATGAATGTGTTCACATGAATAAATCCAAAGACAAGAAAAACAGGGCCAACATGGGCCCCAAATTATTGCTGCTGCTGCTGCTACTTCTAGTTGGTGTCACCCTTTGTACATTGGAATACTAAATGTTATACCTATGCCTGTATGCCTGACTTATACTCCCAACTGATACACACACATACACACACACACATAATTAGTTTGGGGGAAGGTAACCTCAGTGGACACAACATATGTGAAAGCATAGAGACAAAATTATAGCCATACCAGAAAGACTTTTCTATCCTCATATATCCACAGCAGAGATCAGCAACGAGTATTCAAAACGATGAGTAGATTCGAGTCATACTCTGATACTTATACGCATTCATATACTTATTTTGATTTCATACTCATACTCAAAGTTGGAAGTACTCGTCGTATTCATACTTAACAATACTCATGATGTTATTGACTTCGACTCGTCTCTACTTAACATTTACACGAAGCACAAAATAAGTATGATTCGCGTACGAACACTGCAATACTCATAAGAAGATTGTGTATATGCTTTAATTGTTGTCTTTGTCTTTCCTTTCTTCTTTGTAAATTTTGATGAATGATTCGAATCACTCGAATCACTTATAAGTATTTTTCTAAATTTATGAATCAGAATGAGTAGGCATATGAATCAAACATATTTCGAATGTTATGAGTTTGATGTCAACGTTGTACTCATACTCATTGCTACTTATACTTATAAATCAATGTTGTAGCAAGTACGAATGAATCAGAGTAGTTAAATTTCAATTGTATTGATTCACTCATACTCAAAATTGCATAAGTGTTTAGAAGTAGCGGGAAAACGATTCATTGCTGATTTGCGATCCACAGTTCCTATCCAATATGCCTTCCGTGTCTCTCTTTCGTTACTAATTTTTCCGATTTTAATTATTCCTCTCCCCATTGGGTTTAACCTATAGAGACAGGCACAAGATTGAGGTCTTACTTACATATCCAGTTGACTCATTATAACCCTTTAATCAGTGTTATAACCTAGCTTCTCACACACTATGCCTTACGTGTTTCTCTTTCGTTTTCCGATTTTAATAATTTCTCTCCCATGGGCTTAATCTATAAAGATAGGCATTAAGGTCTTACCCGCTTACTTTATTTGATCATTGCAACTTACTTACTTAATTGGCCATTAACAACCCGATTAAGGGATTTTGGCCTGCCGCAACACATCCTTCCAGGCGCCTCTGTTTCTTGCACGCCAACGCCAATTGGTCACGCCAATTCGATTACATGGCTACCTCAATTTGATCCTTCCAACCTATACAAGGCCGTCCTCTACACCGACTTCCACAGATCGCCGCATCAAACACACGTCTCACCGTAGATCCTCCTCCATTCGAAGGGCATGTCCGCAATACATCCTTGCAGGCGCCTCTGCTTCTTGCACGCCAACACCAGTTGGTCACACCAATTCGTTTACATGACTACCTCGATTCGGTCCTTCCAACCTATACATGGTCGTCCTCTACACCGACTTCCACAGATCGCCGCATCAAACACACGTCTCGCCGTAGATCTTCCTCCATTCGAACGGCATGTCCGCAATACATCCTTGCAGGGCATGCTGCACAACGTGCCTATGTCGTTGAGAGTCGCATACAGCTCACTGTTAATTCGTATGTGGAAATCATAGCCAACTCGCATTTGACTGTAGATCTTACGTAGAACTTTTCTCTCGAATACTCTCAAGGGTATTGCATCAGTTCTTAGTAGGGTCCATGTGTCGGCGCCATAAAGAAGTACGAGTAAGATAAGCGTTTTGTATGAGTGTGAGTATAAGTTTTGTCGTTTGAGAGAGGTCTCAACTACTCAATTGCCTATTGAGATCATAGTAGCCACTGTTGGCAAGAGCGATCCTGCGTTTGATCTCTAGACTGACATCATTTCCGTTGGTGACGTTGGAACCAAGATAAATAAATTCCTTGACTATATAAAAAGTGTAGTTATCGTCTTTACTTGTCATTAACATATGCCTTGTTTTGCCCTCATTTACTGCCAGATGCCGAAATATTCCGAATTTTTACGAACATCCAAACTATCCCAACAGCCTTCAATTTTATTTGCATACACCAGGTCAGACATCTCATCGAAATAAAATTTGAAAAAATATTCCGTCGGCGACTACCTCTCAGAAGAAACTTACAATTTAAAATCGGCTGCAAATGTTAGATTTTTTATTAGAAACTTTTCATGGCAATCATAGAGTGCGTTACTTTTATACATGAGTGGGGGTGGGACCTACAGTTTAAAGTCGACGCTGAACGACAGATTTTTGAGAAATTTTTCATGGCAATTTTATTTACTCTCAGAGTTTTTGCCAGATATTTGGTAAGAGGAAGTTAGGTTAGGTTAGAGGACGTGTACTTGTCAATTCTGACAAGTACAGTACTCGGTGGTCGAATTGACCCATTGTACTACGTCCTAGTTTCTCACATCACTTATGTTGTGTGCGTTAATTTCATAAATGAGTGGGGCGGGACCTACAATTAAAAGTCGACTCCGAAGGACACATTTTTTAGAAGCATTCCATGGCAATTTTTTACTTTATTTTTGCCAGAAATCTGCTGAGAGGATTCACCGAAAAATTATTTTCAAATTTTCGTTTTGATGGCTGACCTGGGATTCGAACTCTGGTCTTTAGTCTAATAAGCCAACACACTACCTACTAGACCACGGCGACCTCTGAAAAAGAGGAAGTTGCCGAAGTTAAATTTTCATATTTTGGTTTTGATGTCTGATCTGGGATTTGAACTCGGGCCTTACGTCTAATAAGCCAACGCACGACTTACTAGACTATAACAACTTCCTGTTAACCGGGTCTACCTATGTCTTTGATTGAAGGCCCAGCCCATTCTTCGAAATTAACAAAAACTTTCCGGGTATCACTGACTAATCGCATAAATTTTCTAAGTCGCTTTCTAGGGTAACTTTCCCTCTTTTTAAGTTTAGAATTTCACTTAAACATGTTACAAGTTTTGTTTGTTTAACATATTGCGGCCAACTTAAGTAACTTTTTTTTGTTTTTTTTTTTACTTTTTCTCTGTATTTATTTATTTTATAGAATGAAAGAAAAGTTCTTGCTCTCGCATCAATATGCCTTCCGTGTCTCTCTTTCGTTGCTAATTTTTCCGATTTTAATAATTCCTCCCCCCGTTGGGTTTACTTACTTATTACATATCCAGTTGACACATTATAACCCTTTAATCAGTGTTATAACCTAGCTTCTCACACACCATGCCTTACGTGTTTCTCTTTCGTTACTAATTTTTTCCGATTTTAATAATTTCTCTCCCATGGGCTTAACCTATAAAGATATGCATTGGATTAAGGTCTTACTCGCTTACGTTAGTTGGTCATTGCAACTTACTTACTTAATTGGCCATTAACAACCCGATTAACGGATTTTGGCCTGCCGCAACACATCCTTGCAGGCGCCTCTGCTTCTTGCACGCCAACACCAGTTGGTCACACCAATTCGATTACATGACTACCTCGATTGGGTCCTTCCAACCTATACAAGGTCGTCCCGTACACCGACTTCCACAGATCGCCGCATCAAACACATGTCTCGCCGTAGATCCTCCTCCATTCGAACGGCATGTCCGCAACACATCCTTGCAGGCGCCTCTGCTTCTTGCACGCCAACACCAGTTGGTCACACCAATTCGATTACATGACTACCTCGATTCGGTCCTTCCAACGTATACAAGGTCGTCCTCTTCACCGACTTCCACAGATCCCCGCATCAAACACATGGCTCGCCATAGATCCTTCTCCATTCGAACGGCATGGCCGAATCAGGGCATGCTGCACAACGTCTATGTCATTGAGGGGGACAAATACAACTCACTGTTGAAACGTATGTGGAAATCATGGCCAACTCGCATGGGACTGAAGATCTTACGTAGAACTTTTCTCTCGAATACTCTCAAGGCTGCTGCATCAGTTCTTAGTAGGGTCCATGCGTCGGCGCTATAAAGAAGCACGAGAAGGATAAGCGTTTTGTATGAGTATGAATATTACTATTGATAACGGGGGAACCCAGATAAATAAATTCCTTGACTATATAAAAAGTGTAGTTATCGGCCGTAATCTGAGAATCAATACGCCGCACGTCTTTACTTGTCGATAAGATATACTTTGTTTTGCCCTCATCTAAGATCTGGCATCTGGCAGTAAAGATGCCAGATCTTAGCAGACTCCCGTTCAATAGCACTAAAGGCAGCAGTAACATCTCGCTTGGTACACTTTGAAAAAGTGTTTTTTTTTAAATATTGCCATTGCGATTCAATCTTGCCTTTCGCAGAACGCTCTCCATGACAAAGTTGAAGAGGTTGCATGAGGCCTTCGCAATTGAATAAAACACGATATTCGTTCTTGATAATGGTTTCTACAATAAAGTGGTGAACAGGTAGACTATCTGATGACTAAATGTGGTGTTCTTTAGGCTACAATTTCTGAAATATATGGACTCGTCAATTGACTAAGAAGTTTGAAGCGAATATATGGTAGAAATATTCCGAATTGTTACGAACATCCAAACTATCTCAACAGCCTTCAATTTTATTTGCGTACACCAGGTCAGACATCTCCATCGATATAAAATATGAAAAAATATTTCGTCGGCGACTACCTCTCAGAAGAAACTTACAATTTAAAATCGGCTGCGAATGTTAGATTTTTTACTAGAAACTTTTCATGGCAATCATAGTGTGCGTTAATTTTATACATGAATGGGGCGGGACCTACAGTTTAAAGTCGACTCCAAACGACAGATTTTTGAGAAGCATTCCATGGCAATTTTTTTTTACTCTCAGAGTTTTTGCCAGAAATTTGGTAAGAGGAAGTTAGGTTAGGTTAGATTAGAGGACGTGTATTTCTCAATTCCGACAAGTAGAGTACTCGGTGGTCGAATTGATCCATTATACTACGTCCTAGCTTCTCACATCACTTATGTTGTGTGCGTTAATTTTATAAATGAGTGGGGCGGGACCTACAGTTAAAAGTCGACTCGGCAATTTTTTTGCTCTCAGAGTTTTTGCCAGAAATCTGCTGAGAGGAAGTCGCCGAAGAAATATTTTTAAATTTTCGTTTTGATGTCTGACCTGCAATTGGAACTCGGGTCTTTCGTCTAATAAGCCAACACACTACCTACTAGACCACGGCGACCTCTGAAAAAGAGGAAGTTGCCAAATATAAATTTCCATATTTTTGTTTTAATGTCTGATCTGGGGTTTGAACTCGGGCCTTACTTCTAATAAGCCAACACACGACTTACTAGGCTATGGCGACTTCTTGTTAACCGGGTCTACCCATGTCTTTTGATTGAAGGGCCGGCCCATCCAATTAGCAACAACTTACCGGTTATCACTGACTAATCGCATAAATTTTCTAAGTCGATTTCTAGGGTAACTTTCCCTCTTTTTAAGTTTAGAATTTCACTTAAACATGTTACAAGTTTTGTTTGTTTAACATATTGCGGCCAACTTAAGTAACTTTTTTTGTTTTTTTTTTTTAGTCTTTTTCTCTGTATTTATTTATTTTATAGAATGAAAGAAAAGTTCTTGCTCTCGCACTCGCTCTCTCACTCTTCTCGACACTCTCTTTCGTTATAAAATCATAGGGCAATATAAATGCGCCTCATTGTGCTTTGCCTTGTGATCAAAATCCTTAAAATAAAAACAATTTGCATACACACACACATATACACACAACATTTGTTTCATTGATAGAAAAAGCAACCCTTCCTTTATGAAAGGGAGAAAGAGGAGGAGAGGGAGAAGTAGAATAAATTTCTCTTTCTCTCTGTCTTTATATAAGTAGAGCTGATGGTGGACATTAAACCAAACGAAATAAAACCAAACTAAGGGCGAGAAAGAAAAACAAAAACTGAAACTCTGGGTGGGGGGAGGGGGAGGGGAGTGTTGTTCTGTGTGGGGCAAAAAAAGTATTGAAAATTTCGTTGTAGTTGTCGTATTTATTGTTACTCTTTGCCAAAATCCACAAATAACTCTTTTTACAAACAATTTACTTTACATATTTGCTTTTTTTATATGGCACACATACATATATACATACATACACACATTGTTAAGAAGAAAAACTGAAACTTTTTTCATGTTTTATGCAATTTGTTGCCGTTTTTTTCTTCTACGCCTTTATTGCATAAAAAGTTGGATTTCTTTTTTCTCTCTCTCTTTTGCTTGCAAAACGTATAAAAATTGAAAAATCATTAGAAAGATTTCTTATATTTCTTGTATTTTTCTTTTTTCTTCTTCATTTCATTTCGGATTTTATTTATTTGCCCAAAAAGGTAAGATGCGAAATGATGAAACTTTCTTTCATTTTTTCTTTTTCTTAGTGCTTTCCATGAGTATTATTTGCATCATGCCTCGTATACAAAATTTTTAAGATCATAAAATAACCGATTCCATATGCAAAAAAAAAGAAGAAAAAGTTTTTATTCCTTGTGTTTTTTTAAGACATTTACGATCTCCTTTCGCTCTTTTTCATTTCAAACATGGCAACGCTTGAAGGTATTACTTGCAAGGCAAATATTTTAAAAAAATAATTTTTGAAAGAAAATTTTCAGAGATAGGAAAAAAGGAAAAACATAAATTGTAGAAGGCAATTACAAAAATTTGTTTTACTTTAAGGCCCCAAAAGAAATTTTGGCTGTTAAGGATTTGTTATTGAATTTTTCATTTTTTGTTTTTCGTTTTCTTTTTAAATTATTAACCATGCCATTAAATTTAGTTTATTTAAATGAATTATTAATCTTTGTATCGCTATATTTTGGTCATATATGACCCATTGTGCAACAGCCACAACTTCTAATGAAGCCACTAAAGCATTCTCAACATTACATAACATTCACAAAATCATCTTCATAAATGAAGTTGGGCTAAGGTTCAAACCCCAGGCAGGCATAATTTGAATTCTTCTTCTGCCAATTTTTCTCTCAGCAAATTTAAAGCAAAAACTCAAAGAGTAAAATGAAATTGCTCGCGACAGGTTTGTCGAAAAAATCTGCCATTCAGGATTCACCTTAAATAGTAAGCAAATGTAGAACAAAATTTCCATTAGACCTGAACTGCTTCCAACTTAGAAACCTCATAGCCAACACACGTCTACAGGCCGTACTTTACTAATACACAAGATTCTCATGAAGTCGCCTTAATCTAGAAGGTAGCGTGTTGGCCCGAGTTCAAATCCCAAGCCAGACATCAAAACGAAAATATGAAAATTATTTCTTTGGCGACTTCATCTCTCAGAAGAATGCTGACAACAACTCTAAGAGTCAATAAATTGCCATGAAGAGCTTCTCAAAAATCTGTCGCTCGGGGTCGACTTTAAACCGTGGGGCTCACCCCACTCGTGTATAAAATTAGCACCGAAAACATAAAGTGGTGAAAGAAGCTATATTGTAATCCTAACTGAAGGGTTGAAGGACCAGTTATGTAGTCGCGTCTAGTTAATTGCATATTACGTACTAACTGGCAATTATGTTCTTTTCGCTTTTGTGATATGGGGCAACGCAATAGCGATTTGTGCTTATCCAGCTACATGTTAAAGGCTTTAAATCTCTTTGTCAAACTCTGTCTGCCATTTGGGTAGACTTACTTCCCTAATTTACTTAAGTGGTCAATTATCACCGCGATTTCGGTCAGCTGAAACACTTCCTTCCAGACACCTATGCTTCTTACATGCCTACGCTAGTTGGTCACGCCAATCGATGACAGAGCTTCCTCGATTTGGTCTTTCCAACGCGTACAAGGTCTTCCTCTTTGCAGACTTCCGCAGATTCTCGCATCAAATACCCGTCTCGCCGGAGCATACTCCTTCATTTGAACGACATGACCCAGCCAGCGCGGCCTCTGTTTATTTATATGCTGCACAACGTCCCTATCTGATTCAGAATGCGACCAACTCGCACTGAACCGAAGGCCTTACGTAGAACTTACATACATAATTGGCCATTACAACCCTTTAGACAGGATTACGACCTAGCTTCTCACACCACTTATGTTGTGTGCGTTAATTTTATACATGAGTGGCGGGACCTACAGTTTAAAGTCGACTCCGAACGATAGATTTTTGAGAAGCTTTTCATGGCAATTTTTACTCTCAGAGTCTTTGCCAGAAATCTGCTGAGAGGAAGTCGCCGAAGAAATATTTTTTCGTTTTGATATTTGGCCTGGGACTTTACTCTCGAATATTCTCAAGGCTGCTGCATCAATGCTTAATAGGGTTCATGCTTCTACGCCATAAAGTAGCACGGGTAGGTAGGTTCAGCATCTTAGTTTTGTCGTACGAGAGATATCTGTGCTACTCAATTGCCTATTGAGACCATAGTAGTACCTGTTGGCACGGGTGATCCTACTCTTGGTGTCCAGATTGACATCATTTCTTGGTGGTAAAGGCGGAGGTAATATAAAGAAATTCCTTGACTATATCAAAACAATTGTTATCGGTCGTAATCTGAGAATCAATACGCTTTACTTGTTGATAACATATACTTTGTTTTGCCCTTCTTTACTAACAGACCCATTTTTGTAGACTCCCATTCGATAGCACTAAAGGCAGCAGTAAATTTTCGCTTGGTACGCCCTATCAAGTCAATGTTGTCAGCGTGCACTAGCAACTGGAGGCTTTTTTGAAAAATATTGCCTTTGCGATACACTCCCATCTTTCGCAGAACAATCTCGATGATGAAATTAAAGAAGTCGTATAAGGGGTTGCCTTGCCTGAAGCCTCACATGCGATCAAAAAGTTCGGAGAGATCTATTCCTTGACGGAGCTGCCAGAATTGCTCAACGTCATTCTGCATAGCCTTGTCAGCTGGGCAGGTATACCGAGCTCAGACATTGCTGATCAGACATGATCCCTAAAAGGGCTACCGAAGGCGCCAAAAAAATGGTGTGTGTCGACCTGTTTTTCGTAGGTTTTTTTTTAAGAATTTAGCGTAGTCTGAAGATTTGGAGGATGGTGGAGGTGAAATACCAAGAGGTCTATTCCTATCTTAACGTAGCTGCCAGAATTGTTTAACGTCATTCTGCATAGCCTTGTCAGTTTGGTAGGTATACCGAGATCAGACATTGCGGCATAAATACGATCCTTTATGGGGCTATCGAAGGCTGCCTTATAGTGGCCAAAAAGATGGTGTGTCGACTTGTTTTTCGTGTGTTTTTTTTTCAAGGATTTGGCGCAGTCTGAAGATCTGAAGGATGGTGGACCAGTGTTTTGACGAAAGGCTTCAGTCCTTCACACAATACGCCTGAAAGAACCTTATATGCGATAGGGAGAGGGAGAAGGCTTACTATCCAATAGAAAACGGTTTCTGAAACATATTTTTATTCAATTTCCATGGAAATAGGTTTCTTCAGTTTTCAATGAACACAGTCCATAAGTGTGAGTGGGAGTGTGACATTTATGGATGTATAGGTGGTACATGGGGTTCTAAGAAACAAATTTGACGCACTATTTTTCTGAGTGTATTTTGGCCATCAATTCCGAAAAATTGGAATTGCAAATCCCACATTAAAGGCCTGCCCAAATTAGTCTTTCTAAATGTCTCTCATACATGCACAGTCATACGTGCGTATGTGTAAGTAAATTGATTGCCAATAACAAATAAGGCATGGTGTTGGTGGTAGCTGGGTATGACTGTATGTACAGTTTTTAAATCCTTGTACATCATGTATGTGTGTATGGATGTATTTGAGCCTATATTTTGCCAACAATTTAGTTTGTTGTCTCGACATTTTTTGCCAACTAATTTAATGTGTGTTTAAATGTGGAAAATGCCAGGATGACAAAAAAAGAATGCCATTTACACTGATGTTGGAGATGATAAGACTGGCTCTGTCTGTCTCTCTGTCTGCCCGTGCTTGCCTTTGCCGTGGCGCTTGTTGTAAAGCTGCTCCTAACAATGAACAAACACTACACGGGATAATTTTTGATAATGAACAAAAATAAGCATGGCGATGGCGATAGTGATGGCGATGGTGACGGCACTGCCGATGACAATGACAATGTTAACGCCGACAATGACAATGCCGATGACGATGACAATGACGATGACGACAATCATTTTCATTGATTGTGTTGATGGTGATGGTGATGCTGATGCTTATTTTTATGAGGCTGATAATGTTAAAAACAATTTTATCAAAATATCATTTCATGAATAATTTGTTTCTTAAAAATAAATACACGAAAAAAAAGAAAGAAAACTAAATAAAGAAGAAGAAGAAGAACAAGAAGGCCATAATAAAAATAGGCAATAAAATTACACAAAAAAAAAAAGAAAAACTTTAAGCGATAACAGAAAAACTTTTAAAAATCGTTACATTATAATGGTTCCTAATAATTACACCCGAGTTATTTACAAGGTTGAAAAGAACTCAAAAAAAAAACGTTTTTTTTATTTTTCTCGAATTCTCTAAAATTGTATTATTTGACAAAAAAAATGGTTGTTTTGAACTTTTCACACAAAATTATTGATTACCCAAAAATATATTTGAACCGATTTGAAATATTCACAGTTTTTGTTTTAGGAAGGGGAGAAATTAGCCTTTCAAACGGTATACCTAAACATCTCATATATTTTATGAGATTTGATAGAGTAAACTTGGAAAATATTATTTTTTTTCCTTATTTTTACAAGTTTAACTCATTCTTAATTCTACAATTTAATTCAAAAATATCAAATAAGTGATGGCATCCTTTAAATGCATTATCTTGTGGAGATATTATCACTTCTCATTTAACTGCATTCATCAGACTCCTTAATCGGCGATATAAAAGGCAAGCCAGAGCAGTCAACAGTGGTTCGGTAAAAATTCAGTTAGTTTTGTGTGAAGACACGTGGATTCAGTAAGAATTCAGTCAGTCTTGTGTGAAGACACGTAGGATTCAGTAAGAATTCAGTCAATCTTGTGTGAAGATACGTAGGATTCAGTAATAATTCAGTCAAACTTGTGTGAAGACACGTAAGATTTAGTAAAAATTCAGTCAGTCTTGTGTGAAGACACGTAAGATTTAGTAAAAATTTAGTCAGCCTTGTGTGAAAACATTTGGGATTCAGTAAGAATTCATTCAATTTTGTGTGAAGATACGTAGGTTTTAGTAAGAATTCAATCAGTCTTGTGTGAAGACTCTCGGGATTCAGTAAGAATTCAGTCAATCTTGTGTGAAGATACGTAGGATTCAGTAAGAATTCAGTTAGTTTTGTGTGAAGACACGTAGGATTCAGTAACAATTCAGTCCGTCTTGTGTGAAGACACTTGGGATTCAGTAAGAATTCAATCAATCTTGTGTGAAGACTCGTGGGATTCAGTAAGAATAGTGTCAGTGTTGTGTGAATACACGTAGATTCAGTAACAATTCAGTCCGTCTTGTGTGAAGGCACTCGAGATTCCGTAAGAATTTTGTCACTCTTATGTGAAGATTCGTGGGATTCAATAATAATTCAGTCGGTCTTCTGCGAGTGAAGAGAATAATTGTGGTGTTTGAAGATCTCTGTTATAAAGATCTATTGAAAAATTGTTATTGTGTACGCCGAAGAAGTGTAAAGAATAATAATAATTGAAGCGAATTGTTGTTGTTTCAGTCAAGTCGTGAAAGCTGGCACACGGAATTTTGTGAACAATAAAGAATTGTTGGGAAACTAAACAAAAATTTATTTTTATTTTATTTGCAATCGACGAATTCAAATTTTTAACGTTTTTAAAAGAATAAAACATAACGGTATTATAGAAACAGAATGTAAACTAAACATTCTACGAGATTGTCCGAGCTCTGGATTTCTAAGTACCTGACATAGTAGTGCTTCTGGAATTTTTAGAGCAAATGATACGGAAAATTTTTTTTGTTAAGTTGTCTGCATTAACAAATCCTGCATTGGAGAACTGCGGTTAATACCAAGGCTGTCATATGTATTCCGACAATGAATTCAACGTAAGCAGTTTCAAATGCAGTCCAGGTGGCGTATCAAATCTACATTGGAACCAGAAATTGGTTCACATAAACGACATTCCTTATGCAGAATAAAAATGCATTCATCAGACTGCTTACCCTGAGATATAAAAGGCAACAGAGCAGGCAACGGTGATCAAATAAGAATTAAGTCAGTCTTGTGTGAAGACACGTGGGATTCAGTAAGAATTCAGTCAGTTTTGTGTGAAGACACATGGGATTCAGTACGAATTCAGTCAGTCTTGTGTGAAGACTCACTCACTTGCAGAGAGAGAGAGAGAGGGAGGTCAAACCAGTATTAGACCAGTAATGTCTTAAATATAGATTCTATTAAAGCGGAAAAAATTTCCTTTTAGGAATCTAAGAGCGATTAAAACAGGACACTGGCCTCCCTGAGAGTACATGCTCTCAGCAAAAGAGTATACCAGACAAAGACTTCCTCAGACTTCCGTAAAGAAGACCACAAAACATTTTCTTTGTCGATGTTCTGGCTCTTGATGGTTTAAATAAATTTCTAAATCTAAACATCTTGGTTTGTTAGACGTGAGGCCACCACTGTTCAAACCCCAGGCCAGACATCGCCAACAAACTGGAATGTGAAAAATATATCTTCGGTGAGAGTTCCTCTCAGCAGATTTCTGGCAAAAACTCTAAGTGTAAATAAAAAAAATTGCCATCAAAAGTTTCCTAAACAAATCTGCTGTTCGGAATCGATCTTAAACTGTAGATCCTGGCCCATATAATATATAAAATTAGTACACCCAACATAAGTGCTGTGAGAAGCTAGGTTATAATCCTAGCTGAAGGGTTGGAATGTAATTTAGAGTCTCTTTAAAATCAATGTATTAAAGTGGGGCAATGGGGTTAATGTTCTTCGTATATTATTGCAAACGCTTTACTTTCTTAGATGATTTATTTTCTTAAATGATTTGTTGTTGTTGCTTAAGTAGAATCCAAAAAGAAAGGGAAGTAATTTCTAATGAAAAATTTATCAAAGATTTCAAATTTTTTAATTAATCAAAATTTTTATATGAACTCTCATATTCTCCATCTCAATAAGCATATATTTACAGTATTCCCTCGATTAACGTCGTCAAAAATTTTATTCCCTTAAATTTCGATTTGCATTGTCAATCGATTTACATCGTTTCAATTTACGTTGCCTTTTCGCGGAACATTCCACGACGTATATCGAGGGAATACTGTACACACTTAAACGACAAACACATGGCACAGAACTTAGAATGAAAATAAGCCAAGAGAGAGAAGAAGAAACGGAAAATAGGGAACAATCTTATCGAAGTCTTTGGCAAAAAACTGACAGCAACATTTTACAATCAGCATTTATTTTAATATCTTTTAAAAAACAACAAAATTTTTTTTGTGTTCTTATTTTAAGATAAAATACAAGGAAATACACGCGTGTACAATTAGTACTCGCACCCGCTTCCGCTCCCTCACTCTTATCTTTACCCATTCCCCACGTTTCATACATTTACGCATACACTTACATAGAGAGACAATGTTAGTAGCAAAGCATATATCCTGTTTATGTTCTTAGCAGGATATACGAACACTTACACACTTCCCTATACACACATCCACATACACACACACGTATGTATGTTTGGCCATAAATATTGCAAATACTTTAAGGCCTCGTTAACTCCCAATGCTATTTAGTATTTGGCAGCAACAATAAAGTTTATTGCTGCTCCTGCTCCTTCTTCTTCGTCTTCTTCTTTGAATGTTTCGCCTGCCACACTATATAAGACGAAGAGCTAAAAGCAACAGAGAACATACGCATTAAATGCGTACACATGCTACTAACACATGTACATACAATCGGTAGCAGCATATCCTGTCTTATGTTTCTTCCCTTTTAATAGCAGAAACAGGTCTTCAAACAGGGATTTTCCAACACTTAGCTGTTCAAATTACTTCTCATTTATTTAGTCTGTTTGCCAAATCTTCGTGGAGTACTGTAGACATTGAACATCTGGCAAATTACTCACACATACACCCATACGTACACAGATAATTGGCAATTACAACCCTTTAGTCAGGATTACAACCTAGCTTCTCACATCACTTATATTGCTGTAATGGCGGTACTTACAGTTTAAAGTCGATTTCGAAAAACAGAATTTTTTTGAGACTTTTTCTCATGGCAATACTTTACAAGACACTCCTTCTGCACGTGTTTCTTTATGGCGCAGTGCCATGGACTAATGCAGCAGCCTTAAGAATATTCGAAAGAAAAGTCCTACATAAGATCCTCGGTCCAGTACGAGTTGACGATGATTGCCGCTTCCGATTTAACAGTGAGCTCCTTAACGGCGGCTCCGCTGCCTCAGCCATGCCGTCCTAATGGAGAAGATACTCCGGCGAGATGGGTATTAAATGCGGGGATCTCGTGGACTGTTGTGACCACACCGGAACTATGGTGGTACTACTTCGGAGTGGAGTCCTTTTGGTCCTTTGGCCCCTGCATGCTCCTATCCCCGTCCCTGGTTCCCCATTGGAATTGAGTCCGGATTTGCATATCGAAAGTTCAGGAGAGATTTAAGGGTCTCCACTATTCCTTCCTGATTGGTTTCTCATTGGAATTTCATTTGACACGTGTGCCAGTGAAGTCGCCGTGGTCTAGTGGGTAGTGTGTTGGCTTATTAGACAAAAGTACCGGGTTCGAATCCCAGGTCAGACATCAAAACGAAAATATTTCTTCGGCGACTTCCTCTGACTCTGAGAGTAAAAATTGCCATGAAAAAGCTCCACAAAAATCTGTCGTTCGGAGTCGACCTTAAACAGTAGGCCCCGCCACTCATGCATAAAATTAACGCACACAACATAAGTGGTGTGAGAAGCTAGGTCGTAATCCCGAATGAAGGGTTGTAATGGCCAATTATGTATGTATGTATGTACGTGTGCCAATGTCATCTACGGCGGCGTGCCTACATGTTCTGCAGCTTCAAGATCTCTCCCTGCTTTAGTCTTAGAATGCGCTCCAAGTAATTCGCCACTGAGACCCAACTCTCTCCCTCTACTCCCTATCATAACCCCGACAATCTTACCGGCCGTGATCGATCATCAATTAGTTCCCCTTTCTCGTAAAGACAGTAAGGGGAGGCGGTCTTGCCCATTCTGTGCAGATATTTCCTAAAATATCCGTAGGCCGATAGCATCTGCGTAACATAGTAATTTACTTACTTACTTACTTAATTGGCCATAACAACCCGATTAACGGATTTCGGCCTGCCGCAACACATCCTTCCAGGCGCCTCTGCTTCTTGCGCACCTACGCCAATTGGTCACACCAATCGATGACAGGGCTTCTTCGATTTGGTCCTTCCAACGGATACAAGGTCGTCCTCTTCGCCGACTTCCGCAGATCCCCGCATCAAACACTCGTCTCGCCGGAGCATCCCCCTCCATTCGAACGACATGGCCGAGCCAGCGCAGCCGCTGGATATTAATACGCTGTACAACGTCCATGTCGTTGAGGAGCTCATACAGCTCACTGTTAAATCGGATGCGAAAATCATCGCCAACTCGCACTGGACCGAAGATCCTACGTAGGACTTTTCTCTCGAATACTCTCAAGGCAGCTGCATCAGTTCTTAATAGGGTCCATGCTTCTGCGCCATAGAGAAGCACGGGTAGGATGAGCGTCTTGTAGAGTATTAGTTTCGTCTTATATAACATAGTAATTTACCTCTCCAAATTTCCGATTTCTAATGGAGAAGGATACTCCGGCGAGACGGGTATTTGATGCGGGGATCTGCGGAAGTCAGCGAAGAGGATGATCTTGCATCCGTTGGAAGGGCAAAATCGAGCAAACCCTGTCATCGATTGGTGTAAACAACTGGCGTAGGCGCTCAAGAAGCAGAATGTGTTGCGGCAGGCCGAAATCCCTTAATTGGTTTGTTAATGGCCAATTAAGTAAGTAAGTCCCGCGTAGGGAGAGTGGTTGAAGTGTATAGGGATTGGGTCTTGTACGTAGACACCAGTGATGGTGAATCGTGGATGCTTTTGTTGGAACAAAAGTCTCTTTTGAAGATTCCTTTGGAAGATTCCCATCTCCGGCTCAAGGCAAAAAAAAAAATTTAAATTTAAAGACAAGAAGCGTTTAACGAAAGACCCCATACTCTATGTACACATACGCTTACACACACACACTCACACACACAGAAATACAATGTACAATACAAACTTATAAGCAATTTAAAGCTTATTTACTTAAAGATGACAGTGTCAGTGTAGTGTAGCTGTATTGACGTATGTATGTACACATGGATGTGTGCCAAAGTAGTATGTGTGTGTATTTGTGTGTGTAGAGTAAGTATTTGCGCTTTAATTTTAGCTGCGGTTGTCATAAACTTTTAAGCTGCTTTCACAATCTCAAATGCCAGCCATCCAACCAGCCACCCAGCCATGCTCTATAACAATATGATGAGGGTGAGGGTGAGAGTCAAAGTATTGAATGTGTATTCGTGTGCGTGTGTGTCTGTATTTATTTTAAATCTTCCCATAAATATCCAACAAATATTCTCATCTCATCCAATACTTGCAAATGGCTTTCAGCTGTCATCTTTAGTTGATTGGAGTGGAGCGTGTGTCTGTGTGTGTGTGTGTGTGAGTATATCCTGAGATTCTCTACAAATAAATTCGAATTTCATTCGCATACATTCACGAGTGTGTATGAGTAATACATATAATATATGATATATACATACAGACAGACACACACATACATACATACATAAATTATTTGTTATTATATGTACGAATATTTTGCGTGTTTTAGTGTATAGAATTTCTGTCATTGTTATACTACAGCCCTACAGCCAGCACCTTAAAGGGAAGAAATTTCTACGATTTGCTCAATCAAAACATTCAAAAACTTAACAAATCATTTCGAAAACCTTTTGACTTTGACACGTACACACATGTCTCTTGCAATGACATTGAAATTTGATTTAAAATATTTCAACTAAGGGAACGCCGTTTGTCATTAAGCAAAACTTCTTTTGAAGGATATACGATAAGACAATTCATGGATCCGTTACATACATACATAATTGGCCATTACAACCCTTCAGTCAGGATTACGACCTAGCTTCTCACACCAATTATGTTGTGTGGGTTAATTTTATACATGAGTGGCGGGACCTACAGTTTAAAGTCGACTCCGAACGACAGATTTTTGAGAAACTTTTCAAGGAAATTTTTATTCTCAGAGTCTTTGCCAGAAATCTGCTGAGAGGAAGTCGCCGAAGAAATATTTTTTCGTTTTGATGTCTCACCCGGGATACGAACCCGGGCCTTTTGTCTAATAAGCCAACACACTACCCACTAGACCACTGCGACTTCTTCATGGATCCGTTGGATATTTGAATATTTGATTGGGTTGCGTTTATGCATTGGCTTCTTCTAACCAGCTTCCCCAGTCATTCGTAAGTAGGTAGGCCGTCCCCCAAATTAATTGGATTGACGCACTTAAGCCCCATGGAGCTTATTGTGATACCACAGTTCGCATCAACTATCCCCTAATCCTGGAACCGCCTAGAGCCTATAATAGAGCGACTGAAACTGCCGACGTTAATGTTCGACAAATCACTCAGATTAACGATGTCTCTTTCTCCTTTGACATAGAACCTTCTCCTCTCCTCCACGTCCCTATAGCTTCTACAGAAATCGTTCGCGGGATGTCTCAGGCCAATACGCTTCGTGTGTACTCCCATACTGCAATGACCCGTCACGACTCCAATAACCGCACTGAGCACCCCTCTCTGAAGTTTCAACAGCCTTGCAGTACCCCTTCTATCCAGCCACGGCCAGATCATACGCGCCACTCTGCCCTTATACGAAGCTGTCCACTTGCGGTTAATAGAGTCCGTGATCTTATCGTCAATCATTAGCCTGCAGCTCACCAAAGGGACTCCAATACTTAAGAATTCGTTAGAGAGTTCGATGCACGTGCCGCGTCTGGCTAGTTCATCCGCTCTGCAGTTTACGGGATATCATTATGTCCCGGAACCCAAGTGAAATGTACATTATACCTCTTCGCCACCTTGTTCAGGTGTTTCCGACAGCCGTAGAGCATCTTGGAGTACATCACATTGAAGCCTAGAGCCCTGATAGCCACCTGGCTATCAGAAAGTAGAGTGGTATTTACATTAGGCATATTCGAGTGCCATCTTTACCACAGCCTATATAGCCAACACCTCCGTCTGGAAAACGCTACAGTAATCCGGTAGCCTTATAGTTTTGACTATACCCATTGACTCCAAGAAAATTCCACCATCAGCGTTTGCTCCCAGCTTGGATCCGTCAGTGAAGATTTGAACGGAGTCCTTTACGAGGTGCCCAGACTCATTCCTCCCTACCTCTTTATCCGGAATGGTCGTATGAATTTAGTCAATGTCCCCGACATCCTCCAATTTGTCCAGGATACTTGAACGACCAGTGGCTCATCCACGCCATTGTCCAGTCGTCCAGATTCGCCTGCCAATCCCTGCCGCCACGCCCCTACCATATGGATCAAGCGATGGGAGGCCCAAAATTATCTCCAGTGCTACTGTAGGAGTAGTGCATAAAGTACCACTAATTATTATGCAGGCAGATCGTTACAGCCGCCCTAATAGATTCAAGTTCGTAACCATTCCAAGAGATTCCCACCAAACTAGGTCAAGATAGGTCTGATCCTAGAATGACAAGCCTTATTTTTTCCCCAACACATCATTGCAGGTGTAGAGAGCAATGGAGGCCTTCTTTACATACATAATTGGTCATTACGACCTTACGAGCCTTCAGTAAGGATTATAACCTAGCTTCTCACGTCACCTATGTTAAGTGGGTCGAGCCGTACTGCGATCAATATAGACTTCCCGATTAATAGCGCAGCTTTAACATCCCTCTTGGTGGAAAATACTGCCATTGCGATGCACTTTCTTGTCAAAAAAGCACTCTCTACGACGAACCTGAAGAGGCAGACATGATTGTCTATAAAACCTCACACGGCCACGAAAATTTGGAAGAGACTGACTTTTCAAGCGTAGAGAAGTCGCGCTTTTAATGTGCAGTTCTTGCGCTATTCAATTTCTTCCTTAGTTTGGTGGAATTCGGTCGGTACAGCGATTGCTCTTATCTGTGGCGACACAACAGGCTGCCAAGTGTGTGCTCAAGTGAGCTTTGGTCAAATCAAAGCCACCACTTCGGCCCAATCTAACCTAAGGACTAATCCTTAGGCCATTCCCATATCGACGGACCTGCAGTAGTTGCTCAACGTTATTTTGTACACTGGGTTTTCAAATTCGCTTCAATGCCGAGCTCAGACATTGTAGCAAAAAACGATTCATTATAGGGCTATCGAAAGTTGTCTTAAAGTCGATAAAAAAAAACATGGTGTGTGGCGGAGACTTGGTTGCCATGGATACTTCCTAGAATGTGACGTCATTTAAAGATCTCTTTAAAGGTAAACCTGCCAGGTCTGAAACTGAATTGATAAGTTTCAATCAGACAGATTTCTGCCAAAAACTCTGAGAGAAAATGAAAATTGCCATGAAAAAGTCTCTCAAAAATCTGTCCGTCGGAGTCGACTTTCAATTGTAGGTCCCAGAGCTTATGTATACATTTAACGCACACATAAATGGTGTGAGAAGCTAGGTCGTAATCAAGCAATCAATCTAAATGAACTATAATTGAAGCAATAGTTTGCGGGAGGAAGCAAATTGTATCCCCTTTGATACGATTGCATTCTTTTAATTCCCTGTGAATAACCGATAAGACCTCTGTTATTATTTCATAAAGAATTTTCTCCTGGCAGAGTTATTCATGACATCTGGAAATGATGCTATTTGAGCATTAAATATACTCGTACATACACACTCATTCATTCGTAAATCTATTCGTAAATCTACATCGTACATACATTTCTATATTATTTATCTTATATTGCATAAGATGTACGAAATGTTTCCTTCAACTATGGAAAATTTGTTGAAATCCTTTTAGAAAATTCTTTCCTTCAAAATGAAAATGTTTGCATATGGGAGATGTGAATGCTTTTGAGGGTGTGTACGCGAGAATGTATGCCTAAGTGCGTCTTCACATATCCTTAAGTGCGTGTATGTGTTTGTATACATATTCAGTAAAGAAAATGCGTCTTAATTATAATTGTATTTGTGTGTGTGTATGTGTGCGTGAGTATGTATTAGGATGAAATTATTAGTGGATTTATAATAAAAATTTATATTGGGTATAAGCATAAATTCTATCATTTTACATTACGAAGGTTTTTTTTTTAAACACCGAGGAGGAGTAAATATACCTTACCGCACCATAGAGGAAGTCATCACGCCCTCCCTGTGTGGAGCGCTCATCCACTAAATCCCCCCTCGTCTCGTAAACTTTTTTTGATCACTCCAGAACTACGGTGGTATTACTCCGGAGTGGAGTTCTTTTGGCCCCTGCATGCTTATATCCGCGTCGGATTTGCATATCGAAAGTTCAGGAGACATTTAAGGGTCTCCACTATTCCTTCCTGATTGGTTTCTCATTGGAATTTCGTTTGACACGTGTGCCAGTGTCATCTATGGCGGCGTGCCTACATGTTCTGCAGCTTCAAGATCTCTCTCTCTCTCTCTGCTTCAGTCTTAGAATGCGCTCCAAGTAATTCGACACTGAGACCCAACTCTCTCTCTACTCCCTATCATAAACCCGACAATTTTAGCGGCTGTGATCGTTTCAATTGTTGACGTCAGTACTGAGCGATAGCTTTGCCAGCGTGCACATTCTAAAACAGTGTGTTCTGCATCATCAATTACTTCCCCTTTCTCGTAAAGACAGTAAGGGGAGGCGGTCTTGCCCATTCTGTGCAGATATTTCCTTAAATATCCGTGAGCCGATAGCATCTACGTAACATACTAATTTACACATCCATACATACATAATTGGCCATTACAAACCTTCATTCAGAATTACGACCTAGCTTCTCACACCACTTATGTTGTGTGCGGCGGGACCTACAATTTAAAGTCGACTCCGAACGATAGATTTTTGAGAAGCTTTTCATGGCAATTTTTTACTCTCAGAGTCTTTGCCAGAAATCTGCTGAGAGGAAGTCGCCGAAGAAATAGTTTCCGTTTAGATGTCTGACCTGGGATTCGAACCCGGGCCTTTCGTCTAATAAGCCAACACACTACCCACTAGACCACGGCGACTACACGTCTACGGTCTTGCCCATTCTGTGCAGATATTTCCTAAAATATCCGTGAGCCGTTAGCATCTGCGTAACATTGTAATTTACTTCTCCAAATTTCCGAACAATTCAAGACTGGCATTACAATGTATGATATGAACAGTGGATTTCAGTCAATGCATGAGTCCAACCTGTATAGTGGTTTTACAATCATTCCCTGCAAGTTAAGTTATCATTCCTACAGACCCTTAAAACTGTTTGAATTCACTTCTAAGACTGTAAACTATTAAGCCAAGAAAACAAGGGATTTTTTTAAGTTCGAATTTAAAAAAACCAAAGACCCAAACCCTTAAATTTAGCAACGCCACCTTTTTTATTCACAGGCCAATATTTGCCATTAACAGAGTACTGTTATACATGAGTGACGGGACCTACAGTTTAAAGTCGACTACGAACCGAACGACAGATTTTTGAGAAGCTTTTCATGGCAATTTTTACTCTCAGAGTCTTTGCCAGAAATCTGCTGAGAGGAAGTCGCCGAAGAAATATTTTTTCGTTTTGATGTCTGACCTGGGATTCGAACCCAGGCCTTTTGTCTAATAAGCCAACACACTACCCACTAGACCACTGCGACTTCAATATCATCGAGTACGCATCCTCGAATCCCAAAATTATTTCGACTATCCCACTACCACGGTTCGAAAGAACACCCTCTGTAGTACCATCCTACCACCTAGTGGTGCTAGGCTAGGTGTACTATATCTTCTATGTTCCAAAATGGCCACTGATCTTCTAGAGAATTTTCAAGCAAAAAATTTATAGTTTCAAAGCCAATTTTCCCAATTTCATATCATTTTGTATCAGAATACATTGCTGATTATATTAAGAGGCCTTAGAATCCTCTTTGCTTACAGTGTGTTACTTACAAATCTAAAAATTATCCAAAATTAGCTCCCAATCAAGAAAGCTTGTTCCAATGGATACTGTTAAACAGCTAACAGTGACCTGTTAAGTGCAAATTTTGTTCTGTTAACAGAAAATTTTACTCTGTTAATGGAAAATGTGGCGCTGCTAGAATTTATGGATTGCGTCTTAGATTTTCAAATTCGAATTTATCTTCATACAAATTGATGATTTGGATTCGGGCCTTTAAAAGAATGTCATCTCCAACAAAACAAAGTATGAGACAATATTTCTACGACAACTTCCTCTCAGTAGGTTTTCAGTAAAAGACTTGAAAGTAAATAAAATTAATTTGAAAAAGTTTCTCAAAAATCTGTCATTCGGAGTCGGCTTTAAACCGTTAACCCCGCCGCTCATGCAGTAAATGAATGCAGCCGACATAAGTGGTGTGAGAAGCTAGGTCGTAATCCTAACTGAACTGTATGTATTTTATTTCTTATTAAAATTTTTACCTAAAGCTACCATAACACCCAATAATGTTTTTAACATTTCGTTACTTATTGTGTCACTCTTCCTATTGCCACATATACGAGTTCAAGACTCTTCGCCTCCCCCAAATAATTTTACGAAATGTGTCATATTTTATTTTATTTTATTTTATTCCATTTTATTTTTTCTTTTTTATGAGTTTTTCATATTCTTCATATTTCACTCGTTATCATATTTATTTTATGACGAACATGAAAAAGTTTTTCTTTTTCTCTTTTTTCGGAAACAATTTCATTGAAAAAGAATTCTTCGTGCAGATTGAAATGAATGAAAACTGAAGGAAAACTAAATATTTTATTAAATATTGGAAATGAAATGAAATGAATATTAAACGAAGGATTTGAAATTGTTAGCAACTTTTTTTTTTATTTTTATTTTATTGATGTAGGAATGAAAGGCATTTTTAAAGAAAATGCCAAATGAAGAAACAATACAAAACTAGTGGAGAATGTAAAAAATCCAAGACACAATCCATAAATTTTAGCAGCGCCACATTTGCCATTAACAGAGCAAAATTTTGTCTTAACAGAACAAATTTTTTGACCTTAACAGAGCCAGTATCCATCGATACAAGCTTACTTGCTTAGGAGATAATTTTAGGATATACCCTAGGTCTATGAGTACTACACCATATTCAAAAGCAGATTCCAAAATCTCTTATTATAATCATCAATGTAGTCCCATATAAAGTGATATGGTATTTAGATAATTGACTCTGAAAATATCAATTCGCTGCTTGAAAATTCTGTAGAAAATCAGTGGCCAATTTTGAACAAGTGAAAAAACAATATATTTGTGTTAAGATAATCTCGAATTTGAAAATCCTAAACGCAATCCTTATATTTTAGCAGCGCCACATTTAGCATTAACAGAGTAAAATTTTATAGTACACCTACCCGACTATATGCAATTTGTAGTCAAGAACAACCTCTTTCGTACCCTGATAGTGGGTTAGCTGGGGATTTTGGGATTTGAGAAAATTACCATCATCCATTACCCTCCTTTCCTTAATCACAAATAATAATGATTATAAAGAGAATTAAATTTTATGTCCATAGTCTGCAATAATTGTAAAATAGCAGACTTATATACTTATTATTGCCGCTGTTAAATAGTTAACAGTGATCTGTTAATAGCAATAATTGGCGCTGCTAAAAGTGCTGGTTTGAGTCTTTGGTTTTTTTTTTATTTCTATCTTCTCAAACACAATAAGTTTTCTTTTTGAAGACTTCTTTTGAAGTCAACGTAGTCTGAATTGGCTGTAGTCTAGCAGGTAGTTTGATGGCTTTTTAGACCAGAGTCTTGAACTACGGACTCTGAACTACGGACTCTGGTCTAAAAAGCCATCAAACTACCTGCTAGGCTGCGGCGAATTCGAGTCACTATCACCGTAGTCTAGTAGGTAGTATGTTGGCTTATTAGACGTAAGGCCAAAGTCCGTAGTTCAGAGTCTTGAACTACGGACTCTGGTCTAAAAAGCCATCAAACTACCTGCTAGACTGCGGCGAATTCGAGTCACCATCACCGTAGTCTAGTAGGTAGTATGTTGGCTTATTAGACTGAAACCCCGAGTTCAAACCCCAGATCAGACATTAAAACGAAAATTATGAAAACATTTCTAAGGCGACTTCCTCTCTCAGCAGATTTCTGGCAAAAACTGTGCATGTAAGCAAAAAGTGCCATGAAAAGCTTCTTAAAAATCTGTCGTTTGGAGTCGACTTCAACCTGTAGGTCGCGCTAATCATGTATAAAATTAACATGTGACTAGTGTGACAAGCTAGGTCCCAATCCTGCCTGAAGGGTTGTAATAACCAATTATGTATGTATGTATAACGAGAATTAACCCTTTTAGTGCCAAACATGCGAAAAATGCCACTAAAAAGTCTATTTTTATAGATAAATTATATGAAGAAGAGAAATATTCACCATTTCCTTTACAATACTCAAATATTCATAATTTTCTCAACGTTCTTATAAGAACTTTCAACAAATAAAATTACAGTAGAACTTCTATAACTTGAACTTCTATTACTTAAATTTTCTATAAGTTAAAGCACAGCAACAGCATCTTGGAGAGAAATTCTATTAGGTTTTGCTTCTTTAATTTAAAGTTTCTATAAGTTGAAGTTTTTTTCTGGATACTGGCGATTCAATTTATAGAAGGTCGACTGTAATTTTATTTTAAAATAGAAATAAAAAGAAAAAATTGTTTGTAATTTAAATACATTAATTTGCGCACTAAAAGTGAACTGTCAAAAGGAGTGCTATCGCGGCATTTTTCGGAACTAACGATAGGAACGCGATGGCGCTCCATGGCATTAGAAGAGTTAAATAGCCTGCAATAACTGCAAAACAGAGGACTAATATGCTTATTGCCATGTTAAACAGTTAACAGTGCTCTGTTAATAGTAAATTTTACCCTGTTAAAGGCGCTGCTAAAAGTGTAGGTTTGCGTCTTTGGTTTTGAAATTCATATTTATCTTCACATACATACATACATACATAATTGGCCATTACAACCCTTCAGTCAGGACTACGACCTAGCTTCTCACACCACTTATGTTGTGTGTGTTAATTTTGTACATAAGTGGCGGGACCTACAGTTTAAAGTCGACTCCGAACGACAGATTTTTGAGAAGCTTTTCATGGCAATTTTTACTCTCAGAGTCTTTGCCAGAAATCTGCTGAGAGGAAGTCGCCAAAGAAATATTTTTTCGTTTTGATGTCTGACCTGGGATTCGAACCCGGGCCTTTTGTCTAATAAGCCAACACACTACCCACTAGACCACGGCGACTTATCTTCACATACATTTGTTTTATTCTTCTCTTTTGTTCAGCATGCTCTTGCAAACATTAGTTAGCTTTTTCTATAGAAAAGTTCTGGCCCCATCAATGAAGTGGAAAGTTTTCTTCTCGCCTGCCTCCTGTCTATTCATTCGGATAAGGATATGAAAATTTTAACTTCTTTAGCGTTAGTTTAACTTGCAAATCTCAAATCAAATGCTTGAATTCTAAGAATTCATGATTTGAAACGTGTTTTGTTTTATTTTTATTTTATTTTTGTTTGAATCTAAGATTGAATGCTTATCGATGTTAATAAATTTAATTAATTTTTATTGTTTAATCTGCCTTGAAATTAGAATTTTATTTGCAAAATTTTACACGATAAATCACCAACAAAAAACTCTAAAAACTATTTTACAATTCCCTTGGCATGCACGATACATGCATACGTACATACATCCTTTATTCATATACATATATTGAAAAGGAATAAAATTTTTTTATACATATACATACATATACGTATGTATGTGTGTTACATTTTTATATTCAACAACAACTAAAAAAAAAAGAAAATCAACATCTACATAGAATGCTGACAGTTAGACAAATTTTCAAATCGCATGACATATGACCTCATATACAAAAATGAAGAAAAAAAAGCAGAAAAATACAAAAAAGAGAGAGAGAGAGAGGAAAAAACATCCTCTCAAATCAGGGATGGAAAAGTTGGTACAATTGTACTTTCTTTAGTACTATTTGAAAGTCAAAAACACCATAGCACCTCAATGACTTATTTAGCACTATTGATAAATGTTCTCTACTTTATTACATCACTTAAATATTCTACCTCATCAGTGTATAATTTTTTGTTTTCGTTTCAATTGAATATGGCAACTCGATGCTAACTTGACATATTAAGAGTTATAAAAGGAATATTATCCGTTCCACATTCATCTGCAAATGTAGAAACGATATTTTCATACCAAAATTTAATAAAAATCAAAAGGACAAACGGACTGTTTCCTTTGAGTGTCTCTAATTTAATCCAAACAAGGGATTTATTGAAGTCATTTAATTCGTGTTGCTATAATTTTGAAATAACAAATAGTTTGCTGATATAAAATTGATCATAAATAGTGATTTAAAATTTCGATTTCATAAAGTTTTTTATTCCTTTATAGTTAAGTATTAAAGTAAGCTGTTAAGTTTACCTACTACAAAGTGTTTTTCATAATTATAGCACCACCAGCATTTCAATAATAACAAACAATGAATTGTCTTCAGGTCATATTCTCTGATGAAAAAAAGTGGAACTTAGATAGACCAGATGGCTATCGATACTACTGTCGTGACCTTAGAAATTCAAATTTTGGGGATATAGTCTATTGCTGGGGGGTTATTTCTTTAAGTTGTTTCCTCGAATTTGAGTTTACATCCACGCGAATGTATAGTACAGAGTACTTTACTGTTCTTAGCTGTAGTTTGCACCTCTTCTTGAGAGAAAATAATGAAAAAATGTATTTTACAACAGGACAAAGCCAAAATTCATGTCAGCAGACAGAGGATGGAATGGTTCCGTAAACAATCATTGAGGTTTTATCGTGGCCAGGTTGCTCTCCTGATATGAATGTTATTGAAAACGTTTCCCCAAACGAATTCCCCATTCTTGTCCAAAGATTATATTCAAAATAACAGGCAATTTACCAGTGCTGAAAATTTTAAATTAAAAATGATCGAAGAGTGGGTGAAAATAGACGGAGAAATATTAAATGATCTTTATAAGAATATCAAAGACCGAATAAGGGGTATTTATTAAGTTTTAAGTATAAATATTTTTGGTAAACAAAAATCAGACTGATGGTATAATTCTGCAAAGACTAAAGTCAAAACTGTGCTAACAATTTGAAAAATTTTCTGTTATATTTGTTCTTTTACATTAATACTACACCCAATAACTGAATTGTCATTTATATTTTTATTAATTTATAATAAAAAAGAATGAAGAAAGAAAAAAGTGAATTTAGTACAATCGATCTGAAAAAAGTACAAATTTTTGTAAACGTTAGTACAATTTGTTAAGGCCATCCCATCCCTGCATTGTATGTATAGAGAAAAACCCCAAATACAACACACACATACAAAAAACAACATATTCAACAAACACGCACACACACGAACACAATGTTAACAAATTGTCATCGAAAAGAAGAAAGAAAGAAACAAAAAAAATTTTATTTTTAGATTGAATTGTTAGAACAAAAAAATAGACAAAGAATCCAAAGTGAAAAGAGCAAATGTTTCATAACATAACGAACGAATACAACAAAAACAAATACAAGAAGAAACGAAAGAAAGAAATCATGATTGAAAAATAAGAAGAAGAAAAATAGAATGAACATCACACCACACCACTTACGAGTATTATTTGTCACTGAAATGTGTGTTTTATGAACAAAAAGATTAAAAAAGAAGAAGAAGATGAAAATGAAAATGATGCTCATGCTGATGCTGAAGAATCCAAAATAACACCCACATTATATTGTTATCGTGATAAAGTGTTTGAATTTTAAATAGAATCACTTGATGATAATGATAAACCATGCCCTCCCTCCCTCATTCTCTTCTCCTTTATTTGACAATAGGGGATAGGAAATAAATCAATCGAATGAATAGAAGGAAATGTTTTAAATGTAAGGGATTACACGAGCATAGGGTAAAGACTAATGGAGCCAACTAATAAGTCTCAAACATAATACAAAAACAATATTACGAAGATGGGTGTAGTTGACTAATGGCAAGTGTTTGACAATCTTCTTAAACACACACACTTTTTTTTAAAAGTTATCGAAAATCTTGTGTCCAAGACATAATTGGTCACTACAACCCTTCAGTCAGGAGGATTACAACTTAGTTGCGTGCGTTAATTGAATACATGAGTGGCGGCGGGACCTACAGTTTACAGTCGACTCCAAAGGACAGATTTTTTAGAAGCTTTTCATGGCACTTTTTATTTACTCTCAGAGTTTTTACCAGAAATCTGCTAAGAGGAAGTCGAAGAAAGCCTTTCGGCAAGAGTGCTAAAAAAACAGAACCCTGAAAGTAGCACTATTATACAATAGATGATCTCGCGACTTGTGAATAGAAGTGAGTATGTCTTTTGTCTTATCCACTTACGTGTCCAGCAAAGTCTTGCAATATTACATGTATTCCCTTGCTGTCAAAAAGACTGAGCCTCCCTATTCCTGTGTCCAGGAATATGCCGGAGATTGTGCCATTCGTAGCGGCTTTAGTGAGCTGTTCCGAGGAATGCTGTTTCCAAACATATTCCTATATCCCGTAACCCATAAACAAAGAGTTGCCTTTGAATGATCTGAAATTACTCTAAGCAATCCTCGCCGTGGTCTAGTGGGTAGTGTGTTGGCTTATTAGACAAAAGGCCCGGGTTCGAATCCCAGGTCAGACATCAAAACTAAAAATATTCCTTCGGCGACTTCCTCTCAGAAGATTTCTGGCAAAGACTCTGAGAGTAAAAATTGCCATGAAAAGCTTCTCAAAAATCTGTCGTTCGGAATCGACTTTAAGCTGTAGGTCCCGCCACTCTTGAATAAAATTAACGCACACAACATAAGTGGTGTGAGAAGCTAGGTCGTAATCCTGACTGAAGGGTTGTAATGGCCAATTATGTATGTATGTATGTAATCCTCGCCATACTTGGTCAAGGATAGACGTTAACAATACATACGTTACAGCCTGGAATTTTTAGTAAATCAATGAATTTTCAGTAAAAACAATTCCTCACTGCAATGGCCACACAGCCTATGAGAAAGTTTAATAGCAACCGCCCCAGGCAAGCATGTTTAGGCCATTACAATTTCTTCCCAAATGGCCACTGATCTTCTAGAGAATTTTCATATATTTTCGACCAAAAATCGATTTTTTTTTAAATTCAATATCTCGACTCACAAAATTATTTCAGCTATCCCACTACCAGGGCTGGAAAGAGGACCCTCTGGACTACCATTTCCATGTACATGTATGGGGTACAATTTCTTATATTTTCCCAAATGGCCGCTGATTTTCTAGAGAATTCTACAATACCATATCACTTCACATAGGACTTTTTTGCTGATTATATTAAGATTCATTGGAACAATTCCTAGAGTATTATATGGTACTCATGGACCTAGTATATGCCCTAAAATTACCTCCTAAACAAGTGACCTTGTTCAAATGGATACTGTTAAACAGTTAACAGTGCTCTGTTAAGGGCAAATTTTGCTCTGTTAAGAGCAAATTGTACACTGTTAACGCTAAATTTGGCGCTGCTAAAATTTATGGGTTGCGTCTTGGATTTTCAAATTCACACTTGTCCCGATATAGTCGAAATGCAAAGAAGTGTGCCGTATTGTGTTCCTCGAACAAAACACCCATTTTAACATATTGACTGCCGCGGCAATTTTCAAATAAAACTTTCCACCCAACAAATTGATTTTTTCATTCACATTGGTGAATACGTAATAACTCGTAGTTTGGTGACCTAGAAGGGAACGCAATCTACGAGTTATATCGTAGATCCGTCCATTGGGATTTGGAAAAACAGTGTGTATGCTCGTAAACGACAACTAACTTGACAAATGAGCAGTTTCAACAAAATGGCA
The DNA here is from genome assembly GCA_014635995.1 of Sarcophaga peregrina. Taxonomy (NCBI): domain Eukaryota; kingdom Metazoa; phylum Arthropoda; class Insecta; order Diptera; family Sarcophagidae; genus Sarcophaga; species Sarcophaga peregrina. The sequence goes on from CM025791.1 coordinate 94,835,000, forward strand.
GTTACCAACTGTCTAGGTTCGAAAGTTGATGTTGGAAAACCCGATAAGTAAAGAATTTGGCTTATAACTCACCGAACCGGCAAAGGTTAGCATTTTGTAATTCCCATCCAAATATGTGTATAAAAAACACTCCTCTGATCCTACAATAACAAAAAAGTCCTAAAATTAAAATGAAAAAGAAAAAAAGTTTCGAAATATTTTATTTAAACAAATTACGATGATGTTCCAACAAATCCCTACATTCACATACACTTTTGCCAAACAACTATGTATGTATGTGTGTGTGTAAGTGTGTACATTCATAAGAATGTATTGGTTTTAAAATGTTTTTAAAAAATAAAATAAAAAAAATATTTTTCAACAAATTTCTGTTGTCGAATATTGTAAAAAGCACAGAGAATTTATTACGCAATAATTTCTACTTGGAAAAAAATAAATTTCGGATTTAAAATCCATAACGACATAAAGAATTATGAGAGAGAGAAAGAAAGAGAGAGATAAGGAATGAATGAAAAGTGTAGGGAATAAGTAAGGAAAAGAAATATTTTTTGATGAGCAGGTATGTGGAATGCATGTGTTGTAGTGTAAGTGAGTGTGAGGGTGAGGATGAGTGAAATTTCATAAGGATAATGTGAATATTTAATCAAAATATTTATTATACTCTACGAGGTATGTTCTAAAAGTGAGGTGAACTTTTAAATGCGCGTCCTATCGATAACCGACGAAAATCTTGAAAAAGTAAAAAAAATCGTTATGAAAAAGGGTTTAGCAACGAAGTTAGTTTCAAATGTGGTGAATTTTAATCAAAAAAGCATCGCTCATGAATTGTTGAATGGTGTCAACAGCATCTACAGTCGAACTTCTATAATTTGAACTTCTGTTATTTGAATTTTCTATAAGTTGAAGCACAACAACAGCATCTTGGAGAGAAATTCTGTCAGGTATTGCTTCTTTAACTTGAAGTTTCTATAACTTGAAGTTTTTTTTCTGGATAATGGTGATTCTATTTATCGAAGTTTGACTGTACCTCGTGAATGTCGTTAAAACCATGTTCTCATAGGAGGAAATAAAGAACAGCGATAGAATCCTATAACGAAAGTATTTACTTATTCCATCAAGCACTGAAATCCCCGTAATCTAGTAGGTTGTGTGTTGACATCTTCATCCTAGGATTTTGACATAGTTTAACACGTTATCTGTCGACGATGAGATAACTCGTATATTGTGTTCCCTTCTAGGGCGCCAAACAACTCGCTAATGTGAAAAAATCAAATTGTTGTTTTCTGAAAATTGGCTCTGCAGTCAATGTGTTAATAAGCCTTCTGTTTTGTTGTTTTTCGAGAGTATGGCGTGAAGTCGCCGTGGTCTAGTGGGTAGTGTGTTGGCTTATTAGACAAAAGGCCCGAGTTCGAATCCCAGGTCAGACATCAAAGCGAAAAATATTTCTTCGGCGACTTCCTCTCAGCAGATTTCTGGCAAAGACTCTGAGAGTAAAAATTGCCATGAAAAGCATCTCAAAACTCTGTCGTTCGGAGTCGACTTTAAACTGTAGGTCCCGCCACTCATGTATAAAATTAACGCACACTACATAAGTGGTGCGAGAAGCTAGGTTGTAATCCTGACTGAAGGGTTGTAATGGTCAATTATGTATGTATGTATATAAGGCGTTATATCTCGATAAAGGCATTACGTATGTTGGCCTTCGACCGGTCAATTGTCCCTGGTTTCTTGGCATAAAACTTTTCTTTAACGGCGACCCCACAGAAACGGTGTCAAAACACAGCATTTTGGCGGCCAATTGACATCACCATTTTGGCTAATAAACGGCCATGAAACGTTTGATGTAATAAATCGATTGTGGCATGAGATGTGTGACTGGTTGCACCATTCAGTTGAAACCAAACATCGTTCACATTAATACCATGAAGAGTGTGTAGGAAAAAAACGGTTTTCATGAAACAATCTGTGGCGCCATTGGCCCTAAAGGTTACACCGTCCTCATTTTCTAAAGAATATGGGCCGATAAAGCCTCCATTCTATAAACCGAATCAACAACAAACAGTCACTCTGGGTGCATTGACTTCTGTTAGACCACATATGGTTGTTCTGAGCCCCAATTTTGTTTATTAAGGACCCACCAACCGTAAAGCTTTGTTTTGTGCAAAATCGATATCATCGTGTAGTTTTTCATTGGCCTATCTAGCGAAGCAAAGATGCGGCTACAACTATCGAACTTATTGAACTTAGTTAGGGTTTATACCGAAATATTTTCACGAAATTCGACGTAAACTGGAAATGTTCAATTCTTGAGAACGATAACAAGTTTATGTTGATGGATTCTCAATCACATTCTCAGCCATACGAATATGGTCACGTCTTGGGGCATGAACAATGAACCTGTTTCACGAACTTTAGCAATAAACTTGCGTTTAGCGTGGGCACTGTTGGTTCTTCTCTGCAAACAAATTTTTTATGACATTTTCATGCAATTTCCTTTGTTTTTCTAAATAAATTTCCAAATAAATCTCAATGTTGCTTAAGCCAAAATTGATTCTTTACATTCAGATGATGCTGAATGTTGTGACCAGCGTTACCGCTGGAAATTTTTAAGAACTCGCACAAAAAGGGGATTTTTGAAGAAAAAGTCGCACAAAAAGTGTATTTTGGTAGTAAAAAGGGCAACATTTTTAGTATGTAGTCTAGAGTATAGCCTAGTATATAGTCTAGTTATAGTCTAGTATATAATCTAGTATATAATCTAGTCTATAGTCTAGTATATAACATAGTGTATAGTCTAGTATATAATCTAGTCTATACTCTAGTCTACAGTCTTTACTCTAGTCTACAGTCTATACTCTAGTCTATAGTCTAGTATATAGTCTAATCTATAGTCTAGTATATAGTCTAGTCTATAGTCTAATTTTTTTTCTAGTCTACAGTCTAGTATATAATCTAGTCTATAGCGTAGTATATAGTCTAGTATACAGTCTAGTCTATTTTATCTAGTCTATTATATAGTCTAGTCTATACTCTAGTCTATAGTCTAGTATATAGTCTACATAGTCTAATCTATAGTCTAGTCTATACTCTAAGTCTATAGTCCAGTATATAGTCTAGTCTATAGTCTAATCTATTTTATCTAGGCTACAGTCTAGTATATAATCTAGTCTATAGTCTAGTATATAGTCTAATCTATAGTCTAGTCTATACTCTAAGTCTATAGTCTAGTATATAGTCTAGTCTATAGTCTAGTATACAGTCTAGTTGATGGTCTACAAAAAATACTTTTTAAAAAAAGGGGAAAAAAGGGTCAACAATTTTGAAAAGTGTCAGATTTAGTTCATTTTAGTAAGGGGGCACAAAAAGTGGAGAGGTCGCTGAAAAAGTGTCAAATTGCGACTTTAGTCGCTTAACGGTAACGCTGGTTGTGACAGAATAAAATGTCATAAGTATTGCCAGATTCGAAATAACCGCTGGTTTAAATTTAAACCGATAGATGGCCCACCCGATATTATAATTTTTCTTTTTTTTATTTTTTTGGAATTACAAAACCTTGTATAAAATAAATGAGATACAATTCCATTTGCAATAACTTTTTAACCACAATATTAATTTGTTTTTCATTGCAAAATTACAAAATTACATTCCGTTGTAATAAATACTATATTTGTGAGCCTTAGGCTATTTTATTTGTAAATAATTTGTTATTAAACAAATTTCAATTTAATATTTTATGTTACGAAACCAAACCTCAATGGCTTCAAGCATAAAATCCAAATCGAATCAGTGTTAAACATTTCATAAGTGAAATTGAAAAACAAAAAACTATTTTCAAACAAATTTGGATGCAAAGGAAAATAAATACGAATTTAAATAGCCAAGACACAAACCCACACTTTTAGCAGGACACATTTTTTTACCATTAACAGGGGAAGAAATTTGCAATTAACAGAGCACTGTTAAGTGTTTAACAGTGACAATAAGAATAATAGTCTTCTACTTTGCAGTTATTGCAGATTATACGATCATTATTAGCTGTGAATAATAACGTTGACATGTATAGGATGGTTAGTGAGGAATGGAGAGGGCGAATTTTTTCCAATCCCAAAACTATTCCAGACATCACATTAAATGCTTCGAAAAAGGACCCCCGGGCTACCAATTGTTTATAGCCGGGTAAGTGTACATATTTCTTATATGTTCCCAAATGGCCGCTGATCTTCTAGAGAATTTTCAGTAAAAAAATGTATGGTTTCAAAGCCCATTTTCTCATTATCATCATATATATTATTACTAAAGCACTTTTTTTATCGGTTGCAAATATCTCCCATACCACCGCATCAAATTTAATGAATGATATCTCATTTTAAAGCTTATATCTAACACTAATTGCGAAAAATAATTAGAAATTGAAAAATTAATATTTTCATTGATAAAAATTATATTTTATATAGAACTGCATGATAATACTGTTGTCATTATGATTATATGTTTTTGTTCAAGTGCGGTAATACAGGGTCGCTTAATAGTAATGCAGTTCTACATAATATTGTATGTATTAAAATCCATTCTGGTAAGGGTATTGGTATTCACTATAATGCCGTTTATTACTAAGTCAGTTATATATAATAGGCATATTAAGTTGTAAAAAGCTGTTTTGGCAATACTTTGCAGTAGTTGTTAGATCAATTACGATAAACAAGGTCGCTTGATTGTAATGCTAATCCACATAATAATGTATAAAGTTGTAAAAGCCAATTTGGTAATGTCGTTATGACGGTGTTTGCTGATATTTAATAGTTAAAAAGGTTTTAAGAAAAATAGGAATAAAAATAACGTGCAACGTTCGAATATAAATAACGTGGATTTAAAAACACAAATGCAATTATAATGTTAATCAGAAATCTTAATGCTAAATAGGGGTTAATAAATGGTACCAGGTTAATCGTAACAAACTTGGGAGAGCACATCATATCAGCAAAAATTATTCATCCCGATAAAACTGTACTCATATCCCGAATCAACGTTACACCTTCTGATCCAACTGTGCTTTTCCGAATGACACGAAAACAATTCCCTGTGAAAGTTGCTTTTGCTATGACGATAAAGAAAGCACAAGGTCAAACCCTTCAAAAGGTACGATTGTATTTACCACAACCGGTCTTTTCACATGGGCAGTTATACGCGGCTTTTTCTCGAGTGTATAAGTAACTGTATTGCTGATTATATTAAGAGGCCTTAAAACCTTCCTTTGATTGTAATCGTGTATGCATCTTCGAATTCTCGAATCCCAAAATTATTTCAACTGTTTCACTACCAAGATTCAAAAGAGGACCCTCTGGACTACCATTTGCGTATAGACTGTACGGTGTGAAGGAGCTCTGCCTGTCGCTGTCTTGACCTTTGCCAAGTATATATATCCATCAAACTACATTTACCCCCCATAGGTTAGACTCTTACCTTATCCGCTGTATGGCATACTCTTCACGTCATATGGATAATGAGTAAACCGTTGAGTTTGATGCAAGACAGTCTTCCACAAAGGCTGTACCTAATCGACAAGACTAACTGATTCCGCCTAGCTGGCATATATTATTGCTAGCGATTTTTCTAGGCGATTCCTAATATTCCATTCTGGATTTCAGTATCTTAGCCCTTGTACCCCTACCAGTATTTAGAATATTGCCTTAAGAGAGACGGTAAATCCCAAATTATTCCAGTTAATCTGAATTATCAAACTGATTTCAAACCTCTTTTTAAAATCCAGTAAAATCTAATCTAGATCCAGGGCCAATAAAGGAAGGGCTTGGTAGTCCCTTAATTGAATAATAAGATGGGAATGCTATGCGACCGCTTAATGTTCTGCAAAGTATCTAAGCAAAGATTTGTTGAAAATTAAAAACGAAATGTGTAAGTTATTGTACTTGTCCTGAGCGTATTAAGCACCACTTTCCAGGATATCTTTTTAAATTTCAGTAGCCTATCAATCATATCGTATTACTTAATATTTCTCCATGTCCAGTTATGCAATTTAACACATTCGCTGCCAAGCCTAAATTATATGAAGTCATTCCCATTGCCATTTATATTTTGAATGTGATTGTTTACCAAAACCCTGTTATTACTGCTATTACTGTCCGAGCTATCCTGATAAACCTCTATTATCTATTGGACTGTGTTCCAAATCCTATCAAAAAAAAAAATCCTAACAAAAAAATTTGCTAATTCAAACGCCTGCGTGTTATAATATATTTAAAGTAGAACGAGTATACTCGTCTTGGCAGTTCGGAATACCCTGTCAAAGACGAGTATACTCGTCCTTGGCAGCGAATGTGTTAATGTTGACCTAGAACGTTTTAACATACTTGTACATATGCTTAGTACACCTTCTTGGCATTTTTTGGGGTTCTTATTGCAAATAAGAAAATCATATCAATCATAGAAAATTCTGATTCAGTTGTGAAATTATAGAGCAATATTCAGTCTATATGGTGTACTGATCTGATCTTCTAGCAAAATATCAAAGCCAATTTTCTCAATACCATATTATAATTATACTAGATGACCCGTGCGAATATTTCGCACCGTTAGTTGTCATTTATGTAACATAAAATGAAAATAATTAATAGAAATTTTATTAAAAGTATAAAAAAATTAGAAATCATAATATCATCACACATATTTACATACATAAATACATATCGCTCCTTTATTGCAACATAGTCATATCTCAAAAAAACTTCAACTTGGCAAAATGCGATTTAAGTTTTCAAGACATATGTAAGTCCTATGATCTAATTACCGCAAACACTTTTTGCTATAACTTCGGTTCAGCTTGGGATATAAAACTGATTTTTTACAGAAGGTCTAAAAGAGCAGTTTTGCTTAAGTAACTACAAATTTTTAATTTCTTGAGATCTGACTATGTTGCAATAAAGGAGCGATATATTTAAATGCTTTTGTAATTACCTCTTTGAATACAATGTTAGAGGTAATGACATGATTATTGTTAACTTTTTGCCCGTACGAATCCTTAATGCAAACTAAAATATCTTTAAACGTACGCACTCGAGAAAAAGCCGCGTATAACTGCCCATGTGAAAAGGCCGATTCTGGTAAATACAACCCTTCCTTTTGAAGGGTTTGACCTTGTGCTTTGTTGATCGTCATAGCAAAAGCATCTTTCACAGGGAATTGTTTTCATGTCATTTGGAAAGGCACAGTTAGATCAAAAGGTGTAAGGTTGATTCGGGGTATGAGTCAGTTTTATCTGCATGAATAATTTTTGCTAATATGATGTGCTCTCCCAAGTTTGTTACGATTAGCCTGGTACCATTTATTAAACCCTGTTTAGCTTTAAGATATCTGAATAACATTATAATTTTGTCTTTTCAAATGCACGTTATTTATATTCTTACGTTGCACGTTACTTTTATTCTTATTTTTCTTAAAAACTTTTTAACTGTTAAATATCAGAAAACACCGCCATAACGACATTACCAAATTGGCTTTTACAACTTTATACATTATTATGTGGATTAGCATTACAATCAAGCGACTCTGTTTATCGCACTTGATCTAACAACTATGAACTGCATTACTATTAAACGTCCCTGTATTAGCACACTTAAACAAAAACATATAATCACAATGACGATAGTATTATGATGGAGTTCTATATAAAATATAATTTTTATCAATGAAAATATTAATTTTTCAATTTCTAATTATTTTTCGTAATTAGTATTAGATAAAAGCTTTAAAATGAGATATCATTCATTAAATTTGATGCGGTGGTATGGGAGATATTTGCAACCGACAAAAAAAAAGTACTTTAGAAATAATATATATGATTCGTGATTACATTAAGAAGCCTTTTCATAAAGTATGAGTATCATAGACCTAGTGTGTATCCTAAAATATGCTCCTAAGCAAGCAAACTTTTTCCGATTGATACTGTTAAACTACTAACAGTGCTCTGTTAAGGTCAAAAATTTTGTTCAGCTAAGACAAAATTTTCCTCTGTCAATGCCAAATGTGGCGCTGCTAAAACTTATGGATTGCGTCTTGGATTTTCAAATTCGAATTTATCTTCATCACACATACAAATATGTAAAGTTCTCTAATAAATTCATATTTCTAGTTATCCTATAGCCATATACTCTTCAATTAAAGCCTTTTATGTATAATTTATGTGTTTTTTATATTATCTATCCGATTCCAAGTCCATTTCCTTCCCTTCCAACAGCTCTTTTTCATTCACATTCACACAATAATTTTACTACTTCACTTATGTACGTATGTCCATATATGGACTCATTTAATAATAACTTTTTTATTGTATATACATAGATATGTATACTATATACCAATACAAAAGCAAAATGTCCTTCATATGTATGAGTGTAGTTGTGTGTGTATGTCTGTACTCTCAAACTGTGTATCTCTGTATTTATTTAATTCTCCTGCTATTATTTTCCAATAATAATGCAAATGAATGGCATTCACAATTACAATTACCTACTCTAGTCTATTTTATTTCTTATTTTGTTTATTTTTTTGTATTGTATTGTATAATAAAATAAATTTAATTTTTTATTTAAATATTTCCTCTCTCTCTCTCTCTCTCTTGGTTTTATTTTCTATTTATTTCCTATTTATTTCATCCGCTTTGGGTAAACTTTATTAGATTTTCATTCCCATTTTAATTTTTCATACCAAAACTAAATATCGAATGCACTCAGCTTTATGTGCATGTACATATACTGAGCGCCATAAGTGAGTCAACATCCACTATAATTTTAAATTTTCTATCATAAAAAATATACTTGCAGCACAACAATAATTTTTGGTTTTTGTTTTATTAAAAAAACGTTTTTATTTTTGAAAATTATTTCAGTAGTGTTTATTCACTTTTGGCGCTCAGTGTATATTAAGTCTACATGTGTGCCTACGTGTTTGTGGCTTAGTATAAGTACTAGTATATGTAAACTAACCAAATATTGCCTATACGTTAGAATACACTCACACACTTATGATATTGTGATACTAATAACGGTTTTTAATTTTCATTGGTTGTGTGTGTGTGTGTGTGTGTGTATCTGGGATAAAAAGAAAATTCAAGGAAAAAGTGAAACTTTTCAGAAGGCCTTTAAGTGAAGACTTCGGAAAGTCTAAAAAAAACGTTACTTACTTAATTGGCCATTAACAACACATCCTTCCACAAGCCTCTGCTTCTTCCGCGCCCACACCAGTTGGTTACACCGATTGGTCCTTCCAACGCGTATAAAGTCACCCTCTTCGTCGACTACCGCAGATCCCCATCTCAAATACCCATCTCACCGGAGCCTTTTCCTCCATTTGAACGCCGTGGTCGAGCCAGCAGAGCCGCTGCGTACTAATACGCAGCACTACATCTATGTCGTTGAGGGGCACATACAGCTCACTGTTGAATCGTATGCAGAAATCATCACCAACTCGCATTGGACCGAAAATCTTACGTAGGACTTTTCTTTTCTTTCCTAAGGCTACTGCATCAGTGCTTTATAGGGTCAATGTATCAACGCCACAAAGTAGCACGGGTAGATAGGATAAGCTTCTTTTGGAGTATTAGTTTTGTCTTACGAGAGAGATCTCTGCTACTCAATTGCCTATTGAGACCATAGAAGCAATTGTTAACGAGAGTGATCCTACTCCTGGTGTCCAGACTGACAACATTGTTAGTGGTAGCGGCGGAGCCAAGATAAATAAATTCCTTGACTATATGAAATATATAAAGTCCCCGTAGTCTAAACGCCGGGTTCGTATCCCAGGTCAGGCATCAAAGCGAAAATATGAAAAAAAAGACATATCTCTTCGGCGATTTCCTCTCTGCAGATTTCTGGCAAAGGTTCTGTGATGAAGAGCTCCCCAAAAATAATCTGTCGTTCGGAGTAGACGTTAAACTGTAGGTCCCGCTAATCATGTATAAAATTAATGCACACAACATGAGCGGTGTGAGAAGCCAGGTCGTAATTCTGACTGAAGGTTTGTAATGGCCAATTACATATGATCGTACAGATATTCCCCGACTTACGACCGAGATAGGTTCCTGGTCATTAGTCGTAAGTCGATTAAGTCGTAAGTCGAATTTTATATACAAATTTTGTATTTAATATTTGGGTCGTATGTCGGGCACTACCTGTACATCATATGTCTAGTTATCGGCCATAATCTGAGAATCATTACGCTGCTCGTCTTTACTTGTCGTTAAGTCGTTAACATATACTCTGTTTTGCCCTCATTTACTGCTAGACCCGTGTTAGTAGACTCTCGTTTAAGCAGTAACAACTCGCTTGTTATGCCCTATGACGTCAATGTCGTCAGCATACGTAACCAACTGGACACGTTTTTGAAAAATATTGGCATTGCGATGCCATTCCGCTTTTCGCAAAATACTCTTTATGACGACGTTGAAGAGATCACATGATATGAAATCGCCTTATCTGAAACCTCTCACGCAATAAAAAGGTTCGGATTCCTACCTTGACGTAGCTGCAGGAATTACTCAACGTCATTCTGCATAGCCTAATCAGTTTCGCAGGTATAGCGAGATCAGATATTACGGCATAATCCCTTATGGGACTTTCGAAGGCACTCTAGCACCCGCTAGATGTTAACTAATGCGTGCAGCGAAGTCCAATTCCATGGATGTTAAAAATGTAAATTTGTTCCATCCAAACTTTATGCAAGTCAGTTCATTATTCCGTCTTTTTTTAGGCCAGCATGTAGTTACTAAAGAAATTTCAAAAGGCCTTCCAATCAAACAAAAAACCTCTTTGTGGGTTATTTCACACCATCATCTGATATTTTTTATTTATTTTAAATGTTCATTAGTTTTATTTGTTTCTTTCTCTCTCTCTCGTATACTAGTGTATGAAAGAGTGTATATATGTACGTACAGTGAGCGTCAAAAGAAAGTGTACATTAAAAATATACACATTAATAAATTACCGTTTTTTTTATTTTAAAGTTGTTTCATTGCCTGTTTTTAAATTTAACCAAAAAAAATTACAAAAAATTTTCTAAATATTATAAAATTTTTTCTGGCACTCTCCTTAAATGGTAAAAGTTAAGTATGGTGATATTTAGAATTTTATTTTTCTGTACAGTTTCTTTTGATTCTCTCTCTCTCTCTCTCTCTCTGTATATTTTTATATGTATTTTACGTATTTGCATATAAATTAGAATATTTTTTTGTTTTTATTTTTATTTTCTTTTTTTTTTTGTACATTTTTCCCCCTCCTCAATTTAGTCGTTCGCATCTGTGTACGCACCTGGGTACCTGTGTGTGTTTAATAGAACTTCTTTTTTACATCATCAATTGAATTTAAATTAAAATAACATGTGTTTTGGGTTTGAATTCGTTTTAATAATTCAACGAACGAATGACTATAAAATTATTATAATATTACGTACGTATATTGTGTATTGTATTGTAAATTATTACAATTACAATCTTACAATTAAATCTATGTGGATAGGGAGGGGGACGGGTGAGTATAATAAACAATTTTTGGAAATATTCGATAGTAAATTAAAAACCAATAAATTAAAATATGTGTTAAAAGAGATTTTAAAATCTAGCTCCCCAGACGCAAACCAAGTGGAAACCTTAACAGAGCGAGTTTTCATAGCACATTTTGAAGTTTCCCACTCGTTCTGTTAAGGGTTCTAGCGATTAGTTTAGTTAATGGGACGTCTAATGCTTTAAAAACACTTTACTTCATCCGGCCACTCAGTCCTGTTTTCCCACAAAAGGAATCTGGGAAAATTTCAAAATCTACTATGAAAACTCGCACTGTTAATAAAACAGAGCTCTGTTAACTGGCTTGGTTTGCGTCACACATTAAATTAAAGTATTTTCATCGAAATGAGAGTCTTCATGCCACTCACTCTATAAGGGCAATGAATTCATTTCACCAGCTGGTTCTGCTGAGATGCACTGAATAGATTCTCACTCTCACAATAGATATCTGGAAGAGCTGTAGAAAAAACTACACTTTAATAGACGGTGAACAGATTAGTGAGATATAAAGTTGGTTCTGGTAACCACATAATTATCATTATTATATTCAATACACTAATATGTGAGTCAATGTAGTGTTTGAAGAGCTTGACTACAAATCCCACTACGCCCAATAAAATACCATCCACTTTTACAGTGTACATTGTTTCTAGAATGTGATAAATAGTGACTCTATTAGTCTAGAACTTGCTATAATAGAACAATAGTCAATAATTAAGCTGAGAAAACCTTGTCAACTATCCGTAAAGATGCTCTTTACTATCCTGCCCTCAAACTATATAGTGTTTCCTTATGATATTTTCCCTAACGCTAAACTATGAATGCTGTTTGGCATCAGCAACTATAAGTCCACGTTTTTTTTTTCCTGATAAGACCCTTGGTATTTTCCTTTTCCGCAATGGTAGACATGTTTTCTGGTAATTTTTACTTCTAGAACAAGGAAGCATGAAGCTAAATCCATCCTTATTCTCAAGCTTCTCAAAAATCTATCGCTTGAAATCAACTTAAAACTATAGTTTAAAGCTAGGCAATAATCCTGGCTGAAAGGTTGTAATGGCTCGGTGGTAAAGCTAGCTACTATCCGAAACGCATTCTTAAATAGTCTAAGTGCTTAGAAATAGTATCGTCTCTGTACCAAGAACATAATCACAGTGAAGAAACCCTATCTCTTGCTGTCTTCACCTTCGTCAAGTATGTATATCCTTCAAAGTACCCTTACCCCCCATAGAAAGAATCTAACCGTATGAGCTGTATGGAATACACTCTTAGTTTGATTTCAAACTTCTTTTCAAATTCATAGAGTCCACTGGTTCTTATGTAGGGATTGGTATCCCCTTACGAATGATAACATGGGAATGCTATGTGCCCACTAAATGCTCTTCAAAGTATCTAAAGAAAGATTTGTTGAAAAACAAAAACGAAATGCGAAAGTCATTGTACTTGTCCTGTGCGCATTAAGCACCACTTTCCATTCCATTTCACTGTACATAGACTCGAAGTAATTCTCTCCGTTGTTTTTGATATGTTTTTAATTTCAACAGCCTGTCAATCATATCGTATTACGAGTACTTAATATTCCTCCATGTCCAGTTATACAATTTAATGTTGACCTAGAACGTTTTAACATACTCGCACATATGCTTCGAACACCTTCTTGGCATTATTTGGGGATCTTATAGCAAATAAGAGTTCATAGACTAGCATAGAAAATTCCGATTCAGTTGTGAAATTATAGAGTGATGTTCATTCCATTGACGCATGTCGGTGCAACAGTTTCAAGCATTGTGCAGTATTATCGCAATACTGCTATTGGTCGATTGTAAAGCTTGCATAGCATTCAAATATTTATGCACGATATGTGCTACACGTTCTTTTTACGTCTACATACATACATTTGTACATATATCCATGAATTCCTCAGTTATAACGACTCATCAAATATTTTGCGAACCCTTCAAGCACTGATAACATGCTTGATGCTTGTTTCGCCTTGTTTAAACTCAGCAGAAGACTTTAAACATCAAGGTAGTTTGAATGAAAGAGCTAGTTAATTCTGTTATTTGGATTCAATATTAAACTGTTGGACCCGATGCTATTAACACTCACAATATGGATGATATGAGAAACTAGGTTGTAATCCTGACTAAAGAGTTAAAACATCCAGTAATACATGGGTGTATGTTTGTATGTATCAAATCAAATTATATTTTGGTAACATCATCTTCCACAGCATCTTCTTGCTTAATACTTATGGTTTCCTTAAAGAAAAAAGGAAAAAAACAAAACATTTCCCATGTCATCTGCAGCTTTTGTATGATTGCTGTCTGTCAATCAATTTGATAAGCATCATCATAATCAAATAACCCTTAGAAAAATATGACATCCTATGAAATTATATCAACATTTTCCCCCAGTAATGATATTTTCTTCTACGTACTCGTATATGCGGGTTAATTTTATTTTCCCATATCACTCTCTATCACATGTCATGTGCTTACCGCCTTTGCAAAGTTTTCGGTGCCGTTGTTGTTGCTGTTGCTGTTTGTGTGGTTATGGTGGGGGCCCTAAAACAATTTTCAAGTTTAATGCGATTATTTTGACCCAACGATTAATGACATAATCAACCTCTATTGACACTTAAAATGGAAAACAATCCTTTTGTTTTTCCTTTTATTTTCATCTTCTTCGACTTCGTCTTTATCCTTCAAAGTCGGTGTCGAAAATTTTGTGATAAACAAACCCATTTTAACCCATGTAAAGGATAAACGCCCTCCATTTATGATTACCGTACACTTACACACAACAGTGAGTGGGTAAGTGAGTGAGTGAGTGATACATTGACACTTTTATTAAAGGATTAGTGTTGTAAGATGGGTTTTAAAACCAAAAATATGCCTTAGAACACCATTTCCAACAGGCATAACCTGTAACCTCTCTACAGAAGCAATATAAATATTGAAGGAGAAGAGCTAACTTGATACTCTCTATCATTATCTATCATTATCGTCGTCATAAATGGTTAAAGGTTAGAGGGAATAGACTTTGAAAGGGATAGAAAAGCAAAAGTGTTAATTTACATACTTAACTAGTCAGGATTACAACCCCCCTTTAGTCAGGATTACAACCTATTTTCTTATTTTCACCTCCAAGTTGTGTGAGTTAATTGATTTGGCAACGATCAAACATAAACTCAAATGATTTGAGGAGTTCTCAAATGATTTGAGGAGGTCTCAAATGTTTTACAAAAAAAACTTGCTAACTTGACTAGCTTACTTAACTAGTCAGGATTACAACCTATTTTCCCATCATCACCACAATGTTGAGTGAGTTAATTGATTTGGAAACGATCAACCTCAAACTCAAATGATTTGAGCAGTTCTCAAATGTTCTAGAAAAAAAAAAATTAATTAAACGGTGAGTATTAAACTTTCACTAAAGAGCACCTGCAGCACTTACCATAGGAACATAGCATAGCCGTCCTCCAAAGATGTGATCTCCAGTCAGTCAGAACGTATCTTGATCAGATTGCTATTGTTCTAACGGATCTTCGAATAAGAATTTTCGAACTCTAACAATGAATAACGATCACGATTACTCTGGCGCTTATGTTGCCATTCAATTTTCCATGACTCCGGCGCATAAAATAGGCTGAATTTAACCGCTGCCATGAATTATATTGGCTTTGAGCACCTTATGGCTTGTGACTTATTCTCATACACTTGCGGATTAGGAAAAGCCCATGAGAAAAATTCAAACCAGGTCAAATTCCTTAATCGCACACATTGACTCTTAAAAGGAGTGACTCGCATCACCAACATATTATAACCACTTGTCGTTGGTATTTAGATCCGCATCAATTTTATCCTTTTTTTGCTTCTTATTTTACCCAGAAATTTAAATAATTTTTCTTTTTCCTCTTACCCAACCTCAAATTAATGGTTTAACAGAGTTCTGTTAATAATATAACAGAGCTCTGTTAAGTCATTGGTTTGAGTCTGGGGAGATAGATTTTAAAATCTATCTACACACACATCACCGATAATACTTTAAGTGATTTGCGTGTGCGGTTGAATATTATATCCGATCATGGCGATTGGCATCAGAGATCAGCAAAGAATCGTTTTTCCGCTACTCATAAGAACTCATGCAATTATGAGTATGAATGAATCAACAGATTTGAAATTCAACTACTCTGATTCATTCGTACTCGCCACAACATTGATTTATAAGTATAAGTAGCAATGAGTATAAGTACAACGTTGACATCAAACTCACAACCTTTCGAAATATGTTTGATTCATACGCCTACTCATTCTGACACATAAATTTAGAAAAATACTTATAACACTTATAAGTGATTCGAGTGGCTCAAAACATTCATCAAAATTTACAGCCTTTGTTGTTGTTGTATATAAAAAGACAACAAGCAATGCATACACCCAATATTCTTGCGACCATAGTAGTGTTCGTACCCGAAACACTTATTTTGTGTTTCATGTATGTATATGCATCATGATTCATAAATTTAAAAAAAATACGTATAAAAGTGATTCGAGTAGCTCGAATCATTCATCAAAATTTACAGCCTTTATTGTTGTTGCATATACAAACAAAGAAGAAAGGAAAGACAAAGACAACAAGCAATGCATACACACAATATTCTTGTGAGTATTGCAGTGCTCGTATGCGAATCATACTTATTTCGTGTTTCGTATAAATGTTAAGTAGAGACGAGGCGACGTCAATAAGATCATGCGTATTTTTAAGTATGAATACAAAGAGTACTTCCAACTTTGAGTATGAGTATGAATGCGTACAAGTATCTGAAATTATAAGTATGACTCGAATCTAATCATCGTTTTGAATACTTATTGCTGATCTCTGTTATGCACATAGTATTTTAGCTTCTTTACTTAGTGAAAACTGCCATAGTCTAATAAACAGAGTTGCTGTTTTCTGGGCCTTAAGGCCGTATTGGATTCGAGTGATTCGAATCATTCATCACAATTTACAGTCTTAGTTGTTGTTGCATTTACAAACAAAGAAGGAAGCAAAACACAAAGACAACAAGCAAAGCAAACACTCAACCTTCTTGTGAGTATTGTGATGTTCCTACTCGAATCATACTTATTTTGTGCTTCGCATAAATGTTAAGTCGAGACGAGTCGACGTCAATAACATCACACGTATTTTTAAGTATGAATATGACGAGTACTGCCAACTTTGATTATGAGTAGTATGAGTATGAGTATGAATCCGTATAAGTATCTGATATTAAAAGTATGACTAGAATCTAATCATCGTTTTGAATACTTATTGCTGATCTCTGATTGGCATCCAATTTGACTGATGTAACTGCAACAAGGTGGTCATTATGAGCTGATAAAATTTGGAAACGGTGTAGAGAATTGTTCTTTTATGGTTTGAGAGTGATTGTTGTGCTTGTTCTTCTTCATTTAAATGTACATAAAACATGTTTATTATAATGTTGTTGTTGTTGTAAATTATCATTAATATTATTATTATGAAGCATTAAAGGTGGCCGCACTGTCTGTAGTCCTTTTCAGATGATCATTATTGCCTGTTATTGTTGTTGTTAAAAATTAGAGGGATTTTATTTTATATTTTAATGTTGTTGTAAAAGTTGTTTTTGAGTTTTTTTTATTAATTTTTTTATTCACTTTTTTTCTTTATAAATAACCCTTGCTGTTGTAAACATGTTTTTGGGTCACACGGACATAAACATTTGAATAGAAAATAGAAGCACAGACGGCCAAATAGAGGACAGTAAGTTAGCAAACCAAACTTAATTTAATAGAACGAGTGACTCTTTCAAAAAAGTATGTTTGTACTCGTATGTTGTATATTTGTGGCTTTGTTTATATGTACGGAGTATTTAACCCAAAAACAAAAAAAACCGAAATTTGCATATTTGCATACGAAAAGAAATACAGGCTCTTACATAGAGGACAAGATATCTTTTGTTGTCCTGCTCTCTATACCTACCACCAAGCAAGCCACCAGTTTTGGAAGCCAAAGCAAGTGATTGGGTTATACGGAGGGGGGCGGGTGGTAATATGAACAAAAAGGTATAATAACTGGGAATAAATATTTTTTGTTTTTGGGGGGGCAAGGGGGTAACAACGATGAGTAGTGGTTAAACAAATAGGGACACAAAACCGAATAGCAAAACCACAACATAAAATAAAATAAAAACGTTAACAATAGTATCTAAAAAAAAAATTTTGAAAAATATTGCTTTACAAAGGAAAATTCTAGCAAATAGTACAAAAGGAAAAATATTTTTTCATATAATTTCATGGACATTTTAGCATATTATGTGATAATCACAAATGATGACAATTTTCTTTATTTTCCTTTGACTTTTTTTGGTAGGCGGTTTTAAAGTCATTCATTTTATTTTAATGTTGTCAACTTAAATTAAAATTATCGAACTAAATGGGACATAAAATTAAGAAATATTATTAAAAGGATATTGTTTTTAATCCGAAACTCATCCGAATTTCATGACAAATGTGTGTAAAGATAAATTCGAATTTAAAAACCAAAGACTTAAACCCTTACTTTTAGCAAAGTCACCTTTTTATTTCACAAAGCAACATTTGCTATTAACAGAGCCCGGTTAACTGTTTATCAGCGGCAATAAGTTGAGCTTGCAATCGATATAAAATTTAATTCTTATTACACAAATACTTATTTGGTTATTACAGCCCTTAAGGCAGTTTTACGACCTAGCTTCTCACACCACTTATGTTGAGTGCGTTAATTTTATACATGAGTAGCAGGACCTACAGTTTAAAGTCGACTCTGAACGACAGATTTTTCAGCAGACTTTCATGGAAATTTTATTTACTCTCAGAGTTTATGCCAGAAATTTGGTAAAAAGAAGTTGCCGAAGAAATATTTTCGTTTTGATGTCTGACCTGAGATTCGAACCCGGGCCTTTTGTCTAATAAACCAACACACTACCCACTAGACCATGGCGACAACACTCTGCTTACTAGATATTATAGTCGTTTAGCTTGCTGTAATTTCATTTACTTTCAAAGTTTTTTCCAGAAGAATGCTGAAAGATAGTCATTGAAAGAAAATTTTTCCCGATTTCCTTTTGTTCGAACTATCCCATCTGTGGTTTGAACCACTACCTCTAGTGTAACGCCTAAGTCTAGCGACTTCTAGAATCTTTATCATTCAGAATCAATAAAATTTTACATGCAATTTCAAAACTGAATACGCACTTTCGAAATTCAGTAGCATCTAAGTTTATTGAAAAGCTCGTCTAAGTTATTTAATTGATCATTACAACCCTTTAGTTAGGATTACAACCTAGCTTCTCATATCACCCATATTGGGTGTGCTAGTTTTATGCATGACTGACGATATGGTTTAAAGTCAACTCCGAACGAAAAATTTTTTGAGAATCTTTTCATGGCAGTTAATTTACTTTCAAAATTTTTGCCAAAAGACTGGTAAATTTCCATATTCCGTTTTCTTGTAGATGTCTGATCTAAGTTTTTAACCACAACCACAGGCGATCATGTAATGAACCAACAACACACTTCGCTATAGGCTATGGCTACCTAAGTAAAGATCCTTAAGTAAAAGAGTCTAGTTAATCGCTAATCCATGACCAATAAAATGCCAACAGATCCACATTTCGACGAATCATACAATACTTCATCTCTTCTTCCAAGTTCTCTGTCGAGTTTATCCACTCTCTCTCTCTCTCTAGCACAGTTCAAATGATAAGTTCCTTAAAAACCTATTCAACCCCACCACTCCTCACCCACCTACCTTTAGCCGTAAAGTTTATGGCTTATTTAAGTGTTGAATTTTTAAATTAACTTTTGTGGCCTGCTGTTTAACATTATCCAAGATAGTCTAATGCCAAGAGTGTGGTTAGACTCTTAAAAGATACTTTTTTGACTACTTTCTCTATGATTATCCAACAACGAACAAAGCAAGAAAACATGGAAAACTTAAATCAAATTTCCACATCATCATCTGCATGTTTGTGATGATGAATACAGTTTTAAAAGCACTGGCATAACCAATTTAATGATGAAAATTTGTTGAATATGAAAACTTTGTCTGGCCGTTTTTTTTTCTGCATTTTGCCATGGTTCTCTCTAGAAAAATAATAAAAAAAGAAGGAAAAGAAAATTCCATGAATGCAAATTTCCTTAACGTGTTCTAAACAAATTTTCTTTTATTCGTTCATGGTAAAACCATTTTTGAAACTAAAAAGTAAAAAAAAGAAGGAAGACTAAAACGAGGCTTGATTTTCTGGAGGTTAACTGCAGAAACCCGAAACATTTTTAAAAAAAAAGTTCATGGCATCTGGTTGAAAGAAAAAACAAGTGGAGAAAAATAAAAGAGACCTAAGGAAAGTATTTTCATATAAAAATTCCATAACGAGATTAAGAGGAAAAATTTTTAAGACATTATATTGGTCGCAGTTCATTGCTTCATTGCTCGTAAGCCATTAAAAGTAACTTTTTGTATCCAAGATTACAACCGATATCTATACTTTCGATAAAGTCAGTTAATTTCTTTATCTTGGATCCACTGTTATCAAAAAAAGAAGTTAGAGATTACCTGTTGGATCAGTCTTGTCAACAAGCGCTACTATGGTCCTAGTAGGTAATTGAGTAACGAAGACCTTTCCCATACGATGTAACGGTATTGGGAGTATTCGTAAGAAAATTTCTACATAAGATCTCCACTTCAGTGTTAGTTGGCAACGATTTCCGCATTAAAATCCTGCGGCTGCTGTGGTTCAGCCATGTCATTCCGAAGGAAGATGATCCGATGAGATGAGTATCTGGCGTGGGCATCAGTGGAAGTAGGACAGATTGTACTAGTAAGTCACCATATGCACCCACTATTGACACCAGTTCTAAGGTCGTTAGTGTAGACAAATTGAACTCGTGAACCAAAGGTTCTAATACCACCATATGGACCCACAATAACCACCAGTTCTAAGGCCAATCACCAGTTCTAAGGTCATTGAACTATGGAGTGGTTTTAATGTTATCACATGGTTCCCCAATAACCACATACATATGTGTGCGAAGTTATCTACATTGCTTTCTCGCCAAATCACATACATACATACATAATTGGTCATTAGAATCCATCAGTCAGGATTATTGACTTAGTTTCTCACACCACTTATGTTAGGTGTGTACATTTTATACATGAATAGCGGGACCTACAGTTTAAAGTCGACTCCGAACGACAGATTTTTTGAGAAATTTTTCATGGCAAGTTTTATTTGCTCTCAGAGTTTTTGCCAGAAATCTGCTAAGAGAAAATCGCCGAAAAAATACGTTTTGTATTTTGTTTTGATGTCTAACAAACCCTGGCTTTTACTTCTAATAAGCCAACACACTACCTACTAGACCATGGCGACTTCCTGTCAGAGACCTGCGCCGAGCAAATTTGTCGGCGGCGGCGGCTAAAGTTGAAAAGTTTCGACGGCGGCTTTAAGTCGGCTGTCAGCCGAAATATGGTAAAGTTTCGGCGGCGCTTTTATTTATTTAAATAATATGCATACAACATTTCCAACATTGATTTAAAGAACAAAAAAGATATGCAAATCCATGTATGTAACATTAGCCTCACATAATTGGTCATTACAACTTTTCAGTCAGGATTACGACCTAGCTTCTCACACCACTTATGTGTGTGCGTTAATTTTATATGAGTGTTGGGGCCTACAGTTTTGAAATTGACTCCATATGGTAGATTTTTGGGAGTCTTTTCATGGCAATTTTATTTACTCTCAGAGGTTTTTCCAAAAACTGCAGTAAATTTACTAAATAATCATTGTTAGCAAATCGATTATTAAAAGTTAGCGACTAAAGAAAAAATTAGAACAAAAAGTTAAATTAAACACAAATTACGCACGAAGCTAATTACACGCATGCTACATACACAATCAAAAATTACACACAATATGTGTAATTACAGAAAGGTGGCAACACTGGTCTGCTGTGATCCGAAATGGTTGCCCCACTATTTTAAAGGGCCTTAGATGTCTGCAGCACATTTGCATAAGCAGACGTGCGTTAGCAAATTTTTCGGAATCTGCATTTTTAGAACTTCCTGAAAATAAGGATTTTATTTTCGCATCCTAATTTTAAAATTTTTTTGATTTTACGTCAATACCATGAGCACGTAAATGGTTACAGAGTCAAACCCCGACGCAGAAACTCCAAACCTGAAATTATTTCGCATTTTATAACACTTACAAAACAATTATCAGAAATAAATATTCAAAATAATATTTTCCAAAAAAATTTGGCTCAAAGCTAATTGAAATTGGAGTTCGGAATCAGACGAATTTAACTCATTTAAATTATTGAAATTTGTAGTTCTTTGGTTCTCCATTTCAATTTTTTGTCTTTTAAAAAATTTAACGTAAAGTTAAAAGTGTTACCACATTCACCAAAAACAAGAAAGGGTGTTCAAAATTTCCATATCAAAAAATTAAAAATTTTTCTATTAATATATCACAAAATGAACAAAAAAAAACTTCAATAATGTATTTAAGTCAAGTAAAACAAAAATATAAATATCATATTTTATATATAATTGAAGTCGCCGTGGTCTAGTGGGTAGTGTGTTGGCTTATTAGACAAAAGGCCCGGGTTCGTATCCCAGGTCAGACATCAAAACGAACAAATATTTCTTCGGCAACTTCCTCTTAGCAGATTTCTGGCAAAGACTTTGAGAGTAAAAATTGCCATGAAAAGCTTCTCAAAAATCTGTCGTTCGGAGTCGGCTTTAAACTGTAGGTCCCGTCACTCATGTATAAAATTAACGCACACAACATAAGTGGTGTGAGAAGCTAGATTGTAATCCTGACTGAAGGGTTGTAATGGCCAATTATGTAATATTTTCATATATTTTAATTTTCTTACATACATAAAACGGCGGCTAAATTCAAGCCGAATCGAGCCGAATAAATTTTCGGCGGCGGCGGCTTTTAAATTTTGTCGGCGGCTCGGCTTAGCCGGCTGTCAGCCGGTCGGCGCAGGTCTCTGCTTCCTGTTAACTGCGTCCACCTACGTCTGTTCTCGCCAAATCTCTGAGAGTAAAATTTCTCAAAAATCTGTCGTTGGGCATCGACTTTAAATTGCAGATCCCGCCACTCATGTATAAAATTAAGGCACGCAAAACATAAGTTGTGTGAGAAACTAAGTTGTAATCCTCACTGAAGGCTTGTAATGATAAATTATGTAAAACATAATGTAAGACATCACCACCTGTCATAAGTATTGCAAAGTGAATTTGATGAAAAGTTTCCAGGTCAGCCTTTGATTTATGCCGACTAATCAACAGTTCTCTAAGCATTGGAATCCAATATACAAGAATGCATTGATGCCAAAACAAACAGAAAATGATCAAATGAGCATTACATTATAAGCAGACTGCAGCGTATATATAATGGGCATCATATGCGCGTGTGATGAAGATAAATTCGAATTTGAAAATCCAAGACGCAATCCATAAATTCTAGCAGCGCCACATTTTTCATTAACAGAGTAAAATTTTCTGTTAACAGAACAAAATTTGCCCTTAACAGATCACTGTTAGCTGTTTAACAGTATCCTTTGGAACAAGCTTACTTGCTTAGGAGGTAATTTTTGGACATATACTCGATATATGAGTACCATACTTTATGGAAAGGAAGGTTCCAAGGCCTGTTATTATAATCAAGGCTTATTAGACGAGAGCCCGAGGTTATAATTTCTGCTCAGACATCTTGAACAGAGGGAAATATGAACAAATAAATCTTTCAGCGACTTTCTCTCTGGCAAAAACTCTAAAAGTAAATAAAATTTGCATTAAAATTTTCTTCAAAATCCGAAGCTTGGAATCGATTGAAACTACATAGGTTGTGGGAGAAGCTAGGTTGTAATCCAAACTGAATGGTTGTAACAATTAGTTGAATTAGTAGGACTCGCTCTTCACAACATAGTAGTGAATATATGCCTCGACTTCTCCTACCTTTTTTTTATTGCCTGAGTACCTATGAAATTTTTCAAACGACTCTCGTTAAATTAAGTAGATTTCGAACATAATTATTTTACCATTTAATTTGTGATAGATAAAGATTTCTATGATTTTCCTTGTTAGTAATTTTAATTCAAATATTTTATATTTGAAATTTGTTTTATTTAAATAAGAGCGATTACATTTAAGTAAATATAAATTATAATACGATAATAATATATGTATGAACGTGTACGTACGTATGTATATTTGAATTCTTTACAAAATATTTGGTAATTCAAATATTAGTCCATTATGTTTTATTAGTAATTTTTACAAAATAAAAACAACAAAAAAATTTAGAACAATTAAACTTCTATATTTCAATCAATTAAAATAACTCTCTCTTTCTCTCTCTCTGTCTCTCTCCCTCTCTCTTTCTCTCTGTAATAATGTAAAGTTTTTCACAAATGATAATAATTCCTAAAAATCATACATACTTTACATCATGTCTACAATGTATATAAGAGAGCAAA
Source organism: Sarcophaga peregrina (assembly GCA_014635995.1). NCBI lineage: Eukaryota > Metazoa > Arthropoda > Insecta > Diptera > Sarcophagidae > Sarcophaga > Sarcophaga peregrina. The sequence goes on from CM025791.1 coordinate 94,859,126, forward strand.
AGAGACAGAATAACCAACATACAGTTGGGTAGAGAGAGCGAGAGAGAGAGAGAGAGAAAAACATAAACTTTTAAACAAATTTACTAAAAATTATTTTAATTATTGGCAATCTATAATGTTTGTATTTGTGTGCCACTACATATAAAATCAATATCCCATTCATAACAACATACATAAGCATCTCTCTGTATGCCTACGCATATTTATTTCATATTTATTATGCATATAATTGCATATTATTGGATATTATTGCATAACTGTTCACACAGATACTTGAACAATTATTATGTGCATATAATTGGAAAGTACTCTACTAATTAAAAATGTTTTTTGTAAAAACCAAAAATCAAGTCAAGTTTTATTGGCAAAATGTTTTCACAAAAGAGACGAAACTTGTAAAACTAAATTAATGGAAAATAATTGGAAAATAAAGGAAGGATTTGATTTCCCTTTTTGAAAATAACAAAATTTTAACATTGTGTTACAGAAAACTTAAAATGTTTGTGCAGACAAAATATAGAATTAAAATAAAACCAAAGACACAAACCAACACTGTGGTTTAAACTCGGGCCTAGACTACACATACATACATAATTGGTCATTACAACCCTTCAGTCAGGATTATTGACCTAGTTTCTCATACTACTTATGTTGTGTGTTAATTTTATACAGAAGTGGCGGGACCTACAGTTTTAAGTCGACTCCGAACGACAGATTTTTGAGAAACTTTTCATGGCAATTATATTTCTCTCAGAGTTTTTGCCGGAAATTTGCTGAGAAGAAATCATATTTTAATTTTGTATTTTATTTTGATGTCTGGACTGGGACTTGATCCCTAGCTTCACGTCTAATAAGCCAGCACACTACCTATTAGACATCAAAAGAAGTCTTTAAAAGGAATACTTGAGATCGAAATAAAAAAACCAAAGACACAAACCAACACTTTTAGCAGCGCCACTTTTTGCTATTAACAGATCACTGTTAACTGTTTAACAGTGGCAATAAGTACATTAGTCTGCTATTTTTCAATTATTGCAGACTATGGACATAAAATTTAATTCACAAAAATTTGTTAAAGAAATCTTCAAATAGAAAACTAGTAATGTTTGTGAAGATAGAAATAAAAAAAAACCAAAGAAGCAAACCAACACTGGAGTTTAAACTCGGGCCTTCAGTCTAATAAGCCACTATCTACCTAGACTACGGTGACTTCAAAAGAAGTCTTCAAAAAGAAAAAAGTAATGTTTGTGAAGACAAAATACAGAAATAAAAAACCAAAGACGCAAACCAACAATTTTAGCAGTGCCACATTTTGTTATTAACAGATCACTGTTAACTATTTAACAGTGGCAATAAGTACATAAGTTTGCTATTTTGCAATTATTAACATAAAATTTAAGTCTAATTATAATAATTATTATTTGAGATTAAGAGGGTGGTGTATAGTGCTAATTTTCTCAAATCCCAAAATTATTCCAACTATCTTACTACCACGGTTCGAAAGATTATCCTCTGGACTGTCATTTAAATACAGTCGGGTAGGTGTACTATTTCTTATATGTTCCAGAATGGCCACTGATCTTCTAGAGAATTTTTAAGCAACAATTTGATATTTTCAGACCCAATTTTCTTAATGCCACTATCACTTTATATTAAGAGGCCTTGGAACCATCCTTTGCATATAGTATTATACTCATAAAGCTAGTGCATATCTCAAAATTAGCCCCTAAGCTAGTAAGCTTGTTTAGATGGATATTGGTAAACCGCTAAGAGTGCTTTGTTAAGAGAAAATTTTGCTCTGTTTATGTGGCGCTGCTTAAAGTAATGGATCGTGTCTTGGATTTTCAAATTAAAATTTATCTTCACACAGATAAACTTCTTTACCTCTTCATAAATAAATAATTGGCCATTACAACCCTTAGGTCTGGATTTCTGACCTAGTTTCTCACACTACTTACGTTGTGTGTCTTAATTTTATACATAAGTGGTGGGGCCTACAGTTTCAAGTCGATTCTGAAACAGAGTTTTGACAAACTTTTCATGGCAATTTTTAATTTACTCTAAGAGTTTTTACCAGAAATCTGCTGAGCGGAAGTTGTCGTAGAAATATTTTTTATTATTTTCATTTTGATATCTAACCTTCGGTTTTGAACCGTGGTCTTACGTCTAACAAACTAACACAATACCTACTAGACTACGGCAGTGGTTAAGCCATACATCTCCCACAAAAAGTGAATCTAGTGAAAATGAGGTCTCTTGAATTCATTGCTTAATTGGTCACCAAAAACCTTTAGTCTGGATTACAACCAAGTCTCTTACACCACCCATTTTATTCAGATGTGGCGGGGGGAAAAGTTTCTCCTTCAGAAAGTAGATTGCTTTCGTTTTATTGGAGATGTCTGAGCTGGGTTTTGAACCACGCTCTCTCATTTACCAATACATGAAATAGATCCTTGATACATAGTGTCAATTATTATCGCCGTGGTCTAGTGGGTAGTGTGTTGGCTTATTAGACAAAAGGCCTGGGTTCGAATCCCAGGTCAGATATCAAAACGAAAAAATATTTCTTCGGCGACTTCCTCTCAGCAGATTTCTGGCAAAGACTCTGAGAGTAAAAATTGCCATGAAAAGCTTTTCAAAAATCTGTCGTTCGGAGTCGACTTTGAACTATAGGTCCCGCCACTCATGAATAAAATTAACGCACACAGCATAAGTGCTGTGAGGAGCTAGGTCGTAATTCTGACTGAAGGGTTGTAATGGCCAATCATGTATGTATGTACATAGTATCAATTATTTTTCTATTCGAATAATGTGGATTCAAGTGTTAATTTCAGCAACTTCCCTCAAGGAAAGATCATGTTCGTCTTTTTACATACATAGCGAACGAACATCAACAATGTTCGTTAAAAACAGCATAAAAATGGATTCAATTGCTTGTAAGCTTCTAAAGAAGAAGGTTCTTGCCTCTTCTTTTTGAATTTTTTTTTGTGTATCAATTACACACTCAAAGAAAAATTACTGTAGAATTCACTATTTTCTATTGAGATTCGCTATTAACCATGAGAAATGATCACCATTTTTGGGAGAATATTTGTCAAGTTAAATATACAGTCTTTAGAGGTTTGGCGCTGTACATTTTCCATTTTCCACTTCATACATATTACTAACAATTTTCTTCGGGGGTTATAAACAGGCCTCTCCCAAATCCTCTCACATTTTTATCTCTGTTTTCGTTGTGCCGACGTCTGGAAATAAGGCTCCTCTTTAATTTATTTCTTTTGTATTTTGCAAAATTTAATTTTAAGCAATAATTTTAAATTTGAATCATTTGTCGAGAGTTTTTTTGTTTTTTCGTTTCGATTTATTATTCACATTTGCAAAATTCATAAATTCATACAAAAAAAAATTTTTTTTTCCTGTCTTTTACGTTTTTCATTTGCTCTGTCTATGGCTGCGAGCAAAAATGAATAATTTTTCTTGTTCATTCCTGTTGTGTCCTTTATTGTTCATTTTTTTTGTTGGTATTTTTCGTTTCACAAGATTATAATACATCAATAGAGAGTAGAGAACGGAACACACATAAGATATACTCTTGAATTTCTAATAAAGGATATAAATTTTATAGTGGGTCTCCCCACCCTTTTGCCAGCCTAAACGAAAGGCATAAACTTGTTGCTCGCACAGGCACAGTCACAGGCAGTGGCAATGGTTGTGTCTGGTATTTTAACACATAAATTTTACCTTTTTCCTCTGTCCTCTGTCTCTGGTACTCGTTTTTTATTTTTCTGTTGTTCAGTAATTTTATTTTACAATTCAAATCACAAGCAACATAAGTTTAATGCCAGCTTATCTGGCTGCAACGAAAATAAATTTTTCAAATGAAAAAAAATAAATAAAAATTTAAGAAATTTAATTAAAAATTTCCTTTTGTTTTATTGTGTTTTTTCTTTACAGGTCACAACCGCTTAAACGAATACATATCCCATTACGAAACATTAGATTATGATCATCAACATATACGCACTAGTCACCATAGAGCCCGACGATCAGTGACCAAAGATCATTGTGTACATTTAAAATTTCAAGCACATGGAAGAGACTTCCATATTAGATTAAAACGTGATTTATATACATTTAGTGATAAGTTAGAGGTGAGTATTAAATATTTAAAAAATCTACACCCACGTACAAACACTTTAATCACTTCCCCTCTTTTAATAATTACGAGTTTAAAATCCTAGACGCAATCCAAACATTTTAGCAGCGCCACATTTTCTGTTAGCAGAGCAAAATTTTCTCTTAACAGCACAAAAATTTGCTCTTAACAGAGCACTGTTAGCTGTTTAACAATATCCATCGGAACAAGTAGATTTATTTATCAGCTTATTTTAGGATATATAAAGGGTCCGCCAAATAACTTTTTTTTTTTTTTTGTTTTAAAAATGCTTTAGAAAAAAACTTTTGAATATTTTCTCAAATTTCTTTTTTTATTTGAAAGTACAATACATACAACCCATTACAACCCTTCAGTCAGGATTACGACCTAGTTTCTCACACCACTTATGTTGTGTGCTTTTATTTTATACATGAGTGGCGGGACCTACAGTTTAAAGTCGACTCCGAACGACAGATTTTTGAGAAGCTTTTCATGGCAATTTTTACTCTCAGAGTCTTTGCCAGAAATCTGCTGAGAGGAAGTCGCCGAAGCAATATTTTTCGTTTTGATGTCTGACCTGGGATTCGAACCCGGGCCTTTTGTCTAATAAGCCAACACACTACCCACTAGACTACGGCGACTTGAAAGTACAATACTTCCGGTTAATAATGGAAAATAATTTCATTTAATTGGCTGCCTCGTCTGGCCATGCAGTAGTCTAAACGATCGGTCCAATTTTTAAGCACATTATAGATTGTGTGCTTCACGAATATTGCCCTTTAAAGCGACAATTATCTCTGGCTTGTCGGCGTAACACTTATCTTTAACGGCACCCCACAAATAATAGTCCAACGGTGTCAAATCGCAACTGCGAGGTGGTCAAACGACATCAGTTCTGTGGCTGATAATGCGATCTTCAAAAACAGGGCGCAAAAGATCGAGTATAGCTTCGGCGGACCCTTTAATAAGACTAAGAGTACCATATTATATATAAAGGAACGTTCCAAGGCCTCTAAATATAATCAACAATAGAGTCACATATCGACGCCTCCGTTCAATAGCATTCTAAGTTGAAAAAGTGAGTTTTCACGCGTCATACGACTATATAGGCCTTCTAAGTAGATTTTTCCCTATAACTTCGGAACGGCTCTTCGCATCTTAACCAAAATTTTGACAAAATAAAATAAATAATATAAAGTTATATGGTATTGAGAAAATTGACTCTAAAAATAAAAATTTTTTGCTTTAAAATTCTTTCTTTACAAGATCAGTGAGCATTTTGGAACATATAAGAAATAGTACACCTACCCGACTGACCGTTAGAGGCACAGAGATCGAATCAAAGAGGGCGATAAGGTACCTTGGAGTGATCATCGATGAGAGGTTGAATTTCAAGAAGCACGTAAAATACATACTTACATAATTGGCCATTACAACCCTTCAGTCAGGATTACGACCTAGCTTCTCACACCACTTATGTTGTGTGCATTAATTTTATACATGAGTGGCGGGACCTACAGTTTTAAAGTCGACTCCGAACGACAGATTTTTGAGAAGCTTCTCATGGCAATTTTTACTCTCAGAGTCTTTGCCAGAAATCTGCTGAGAGGAAGTCGCCGAAGAAATATTTTTCGTTTTGATGTCTGACCTGGGATACGAACCCGGGCCTTTCGTCTAATAAGCCAACACACTACCCACTAGACCACGGCGACTTCAGCACGTAAAATACGTAGACAAAAAGGCATCTTTAACGCAGGGAGCCCTGGCGAGGATGATGCCAAATATTGGACCAGGTTCATTCAAGAGGAGGATAATTTTAGCGGTAGTAACGTCGATAATGCTATATGCTTGCCACATATGATCGGAGGCACTCTCCGTGGAGTCGACAAGGAGCATACTGTCCTTGGTGTATCGTCTAAGCGTGATTAGCGTGATTAGACGGATAAGTGGCTTCAGGACAGTGTCCGATGAAGCGGTATTGGTATTGGCAAAGACAATACCAATAAACATACTGGCGGTTGAGATGAGGCGGATATACTATCGCCGTATAGAGAGTCCAGGACGGACAGCGGCTATAAAAGCGGAGGAAAGAATGACTTCCATGCAAAAACTGCAGTCAGGATGGGAGAGCAGTTTAAAGGAAAGATGCACATTTCAGCTTGTCCCCCCTATAACCCCTTGGATGGAGAACAAACATTGCGAGTTGAATTATCACAGGACCCAGTCCCTATATGTTCAAACTGTTTCGATGAAAAGGAAGATGCGGAGCATATTCTGGCATGCTTTCCCATATTTGGATGGCCCGGAGAAACTAGATTAGGACCAAACCGGCTAATGGAGGAGCTGTTCAATTCTAGAACGCTATGGAGTCAGTACAGCCAGAAAATGACTGAAGTAATGATGGTACTGCGAAGGTTAAAGGAACGAAGGCGAAATTTGAGGTGATGTGATAAAGCTTTCAAGCTAACCAGCCCTCTGCGAAGTAATACCTTACGGCAGTCCCAGAGGGGGGGGAGAATGGTCGATGCGGTGGGTTAGTACGTAGGCACCAGTGATGGTGCATCGTGCATGCTTTAGTAGGAACAAAGGTATCTTTTGAAGATTTACCACCTCCGGCCCAAGGCAAAAAAATAAAAATATATAAAAAACCTACCCGACTGTATTTAAATGATAGTCCAGAGAATGCTCTTTTGAACCGTGTTAGTAGAATAGCTAGAGTAATTTTGAGAGTTGAGATATTGATTTTTGAAAAAATCGATTTTTGGCCAAAAAATATACGAAAATTCTCGTGAATTCTCTTCATTTGCGAACATATTAGTAATAGTACATACATACTGACTATATGCAAATGATAATCCAGAGAGTTCTCTTTCCAACCGTGATAGTGGGATAGTTAACTGGAATAATTTCCTTCTCCATATCCACCAACCATTCTTTACCTTGCAATACTTTTGTTCATTAATAATAATGATCATAATGAAAATCATATTTTATGGCAATAGTCAGCAATAATTAGAAAGTGGTAGAAGAATCGACTATTGTCACTGTTAAACAGTTAACAGTGCTCTGTTAATAGCAAAATTTGCCCTGTTAAAGGCAAAAAGTGGCGCTGCTAAAAGTGTGGGTTTAAGTCTATGGTTTTTAAATTTAAATTTATCTTCACATACAAACATTAAGTTTTTTCGTTATTATTTATTTAGTTTCAAAGTACTTTTTTTATAAAAGAAAAGTACTTTTTTGTACAAAAAGAAAGTACTTTTTTTGTCCCTAAGTTTTTTTTTATCACTTTTAATCATTTTTTTTTAATGTAAAAATTTATTTAAAAAAATTTCCTTTCCCATCTCTTTAGATAATTGATAGCAATGGCCCTCTCGATGTATCAACCGATCATATATACGAGGGTGATGTGATAGGGGATCGTAATAGTTATGTATTCGGTTCCATATTGGATGGTGTATTTGAGGGTAAAATAATAACCGAACGTGATGCCTATTATGTTGAACATGCCAAACGTTATTTTCCAACTAATTTTATACAAATGCAATCATTGGAATTGCACAGTACTGATAAATATTTTAATTCATCTACTACTCCTACAACAACAACAACATCATCGTCTACAACAACAACGACGACGACAACATCAACAACAACAACAACAACAGAAAAAATTCCATTAGGAAAAAGTAAAAAAAGTTTAGATGATCATCATGATGAAATGATACGAAATATTGGTTTCCATTCGGTGATTTATAAAGAGTCCCACGTAGATGATGTCTACAAGGATGTGAGAGAAGGTAAGTGAAAAAATGGATTTTAATTAATAAGGACTTTGGATTATTATACACGTAATGTCTCAAAATAATCAAATATTTGGGGAGAGAAATTGAAAAATTTTTCCTGAAAAATGTAAAAAGTGGGCGTGGCATTTTGAATCCTAAATTGTAATATTTTGTTTAATAGAATTACTTTAAATATCCTGTTGGAAGCAGGTAAAACTATGACGATGGCCCTGTTGTTTTAATATTTTTTCTTTCGAATCTTAAAAGCATTACAAGGGGTAACGTACCTTGTATGATTTGTTAGGGGTGGGGGGGTGTATACTTGACATTGTTGTTTTCTTGCGTAAAAGGCACTTAAAAAATTCTCCTCATAACCTGTTATGACATGATGGCCACTTCTTGTGTAAGAGTTTTCAATGTTTTCGATCTTTTTTTTTCTTCATATAGGGTCTTTCATTAAGCATTTCCAATGTTTGAATTTAAATAAAACAAAGCGCGTACTGTCATCAACCCTTTAGTCAGGATTATAACCCAGTTTCTCACACCACCAGTGTTGGGTGTGTTAATTTTATACATGTGTAGCGGGACCTACAGTTTAAAGTCTATTCCGAATGACAGGTTCTCGGAGAGTTGCTGAGAAGAAGTCATTGTAGAAATATTTTTAGCTTTTTTCGTTTAGTTGGAGATGTCTGATCTGGAGTTTGAACGTGGCTTCACGTCTAATAAGCTCAACATACTACCTACCAGACTGGATCGACATCAGGCGAAAGCCACTATGAGAAATTATTATGATTTTCGAAATACCGGCTTCTTGACGTGAGCGAATTGAAATCGACTATGTCGACTATCCCTTTACCTTCTCACGTACATATTGTTATGTTTTTACCCTTTTAAAAACGTTTAAAATATGAGTTCGTAGATTGCAAATAAAATAAAAATAAATTTGTGTTTAGTTTCCAAACAATTCTTTATTGTTCGCACAATTCCGTGTGCCACATTTCACAACTTGATTTAAACAACAACAATTTGCTGCTTTAATTGTTATTGTTCTTTACACTTCTTCCACGTACAGAATAACTATTGTTCAGTAGCTCTTTATAACAGAGATCTTTAGACCACAATTATTCTCTTCACACATAGTGTGTCTTCACACAAGACTGACTGCATTTTTACTGAATCCCATATGTCTTTACATAAGACGGACTAAATTCTTACTGAACCCCATGTGCCTACACATAAGACAGACTAAATTCTCACTGAATTCCTCGTGTCTTTACACAAGACTGCCTGAATTCTTACTGAATTTCACGTGTCTTCACACAAAACGGACTGAATTCTTACTGAATACCATGTGTCTTCACACAAGACGGACTGAATTCTTTCTGAATCACCGTTGCCTGCTCTGTCTTGCGTTTTATATTCCAGAGTAAGCAGTTTGATGTATAGACTTAAAGGATGAATTTGTCCATCATATACATAATTGGCCATTACAACCCTTCAGTCAGTATTACGACCTAGCTTCTCACACCACTTATGTTGTGTGCGTTAATTTTATACAGAAGTGGCGGGACCTACAGTTTAAAGTCGACTCCAAACGACAGATTTTTGAGAAGCTTTTCATGGCAGTTTTTTACTCTCAGAGTCTTTGGCAGAATTCTGCTGAGTGGAAGTCGCCGAAGAAATATTTTTCGTTTTGATGTCTGACCTGGGATTCGAACCCGGGCCTTTTGTCTAATAAGCCAACACACTACCCACTAAACCACGGCGACTTCACATTGGTAATATTTCTGGCGATAAGGCAATGTTAGGAGATTATAAAATGGGCGAAGCACATGTTATTGAATACAATATCCATCCCTTATGTGGATTGGCAAAACATCCAGTTTGTTTTGATACTTAATTTGACAAGTGTTCCTTCAAAAAGATTAAAGTTTGAAAATCTCTATTGGAAGACCCAATATGTACTGTTTTTCTTCTTATTTTTTCCATTGTATTTCATAGAAATTATGTCTGTGTATTGTCCTCACATACAATATTTCTAACTTCTAAATGTCATTTACACATGACAATTGTTTTTGATTTCAGAAAAGGAAAGAAGAAAACGGGAAAAAAAGATTTTATTTTTTTTGAGAAATTTATGTGACATTTTTATTAAACATGCTTGCAACGTGTAACCTGCATGAGTTTTATGAAATTTATTTTGAAAATGTAAGAGAATGACCATCATTGACCATTAGTTAAGCAAAAAAGTACACAGAAACATAACTTTTGGGGGGTGCTCTGTGGACTCTCCTCATGCCAATGGTGCCATAGAACCCCTGAGTTTATTTAAATAAACACAACAAAAATTATTTTTTTTTTTTACTTTTTTTATCATGACTTTGACACTGACTGACTGAAAACAACACAAAAAATATCATGAAAAACCAGAATCATTGTTTAAAAATATAAAAATAAAAATTGTTGTTGTAGTTGCAGTTGATATTTCTTCTTTTTTTTTTGTACGCCGATGAGGGTAAATGTACCTAACGACACTATAAAGGAAGTCGTCACATCTTCTGTGTGTGGGGCTCTCATCCACTAAATCCCCTTTCGTCTCGTGGATTGTTATGTCCATTCCGGAACTACGGTGGTATTACTTCGGTGTGGAGTCCTTCTGGCCCTTTGGTCACTGCTTATTTATATCCGCGTCCGGATTGCGTATCGAGAGTTGAGAAAACATCGAAGTGTCTCCACTATTCCTTTCGTCCAGGTTCTAAATGGAATTTCATTTGAAACGTGTAAAAGTATCATCTACGCTGGCATGCCTACATGTTCTACAGCCTCAAGATCTCTCTTCTTCAGTCTAAGAATGCACTCCACATAATTCGCCACTGAGGCCCAATTCTCTCTACTCGCTATCATAAACCTGAAAATGTTAGCGGCCATGATTATTCCAATTGTTCACGTCAGTACCAAGTGATAGCTCTGCTAGCGTGTCCATTCATCAATTACTTCCCCTTTCTCGTAAAGACAGTAAGGGAAGGCGGTCTTGCTTATTCTGTGCAGATATTTCCTAAAATATCCAAGATGCGACAGCATTTGTGTAAGGTAGTGATTCTCCTCTCCAAATTTCCGACCAATCCATGACCTTATGTCTGGGATAAGTCTAGCCTTCCACCTTCCTTTATCTTCATCGTTCCATTGTTGTTGTCATTCTGAAATGGTGTTTTCCCTGAAGTGACCGTTTGTGTGATTTTCAGCCGATTTCGCCTTATAAATCTCTATCCGCTCTGATGCCAGCAGATCCCTAGTAATTGTACCTGCTATCACAAGTACGGCTAAGGCGGATACTTTTCGATATGCCGTCACAATACGCAATGCAGCCGTTCTTTGTTCTGATATAAGTGAGTTTGCCCGCTTTTTAACCTCTACCTTTCCGGCACAAATTTCGCCCCCACAAAGCATAATGTTTTTTGTTTTTCATGCAAAACTTTTGACAATACAAGTAGATTGTTAAACCATTTTGACTGACATGGATTTTTTTTTTATTCAAGTGATATGATTTCCTCCCTTCCTTTGGCCCCCCAGATATTCAACTCTCTCTTGACTTCTTGCTAACTATGCATATACAGTGAGCGGCAAGAGAAATTGTACACAAAAGGATTTTTTTTTTTTTTCTACGCCGATGAGGGTAAATGTACCTAACGACACCATAAAGGAAGTCGTCACATCTTCCGTGTGTGGGGCTCATACATACATAATTGGGTATTATAACGCTTCAGTCGGGGTTACGACCTAGCCTCTCACACCACTTATGTTGTGTGAGTTAATTTTATATATGAGTGGCGGAATCTACAGTTTAAAGTCGACTCCGAACGACAGATTTTGAAGAAGTTTTTCATGGCAATTTTTACTCTCAGAGTCTTTGCCAGAAATCTGCTGAGAGGAAGTCGCCGAAGAAATATTTTTTCGTTTTGATGTCTTACGTGGGATTCGAACCCGGGCCTTTTGTCTAATAAGCCAACACACTACCCACTAGACTGTGGGGCTCTTATCTACTAAATCCCCACTCCTGTCGTGGATTGTTGTGTCCACTTCGGAACTACGGTGGTATTAATTCAGAGTGGAGTCCTTTTTTGGCCTTTTGGTCCCTGTTGGTTCATATCCGCGTCCGAATTAAGTATCGAGAGTTGAGAAGACATCGAAGTGTCTCCACCATTTCTTTCGTCCAGATTCCTAAATGGAATTGCATTTGACACGTGTAACAGTGTCATCTATGCCGGCGTGCCTACATGTTCTGCAGTCTCCAGATCTCTCTTCTTCAGTCTAAGAATCCACTCCACATAATTCGCCACTGAGGCCCTATTCTCTCTACTCGCAATCATAACCACCGACAATGTTAGCGGCGAGTGATAGCTTTGCTAGCGTGCTTATTCGAAAACAATGTGTTCTGCTTCATCAATTACTTCCTATTCCTCATAAAGACAGTAAGGGAAGGCGGTCTTGCCCATTCTGTGCAGATATTTCCTAAAATATCCTTAACCCTATAGCATCTGTGTAACGTAGTGATTCTCCTTGTCAAATTTCCGACCATCGTCATTGCCATTCGGAAATGGTGTTTTTCCTGAAGTGACCGGTTATGTGATTTTCAGCCGATTTCGCCTTAGAAATCTTTATCTGCTCTGCTGCCAGCAGATCCCTAGGAATTGTACCTGCTATCACAAGTACGGCTAAGGCGGATACTTTACGATATGCCGTCACAATACGCAATGCAGCCGTTCTTTGTACTGATATAAGTGAGTTTGCCTGCTTTTTAACCTCTAGCGTTTCAACACAAATTCCGCTCCCATAGAACAGAATGCTGCTTTCAACCTCCATCAGGAGTCTCCGTCTCACCAGTAGTGGGCTCCAATATTCGCCATTATTCTGCTGAGCTGTCTAACGATCTTCTAGGCTCTGGCAGCCAAGTACAGAATCTGATACGAAGATATCAGTGTGGGATCGAGTTTTATTTCCAGGTAACCGAGCTCTTGGTCCTAATTACCACGTTTCCAATACTCATATCCACCTGCAAAGCGATACGACTACCAGTGATCAGCAGTAATTCCGTTTTATGCACAGCCAGGTCTAGGCCGTCGGAATCCATGTTTTCGTTCTTAGCACGAACGAGTCACGTCTCAGTTTTCGCTGTGCCTCTTCCCTATTCCTGGCCGTGATAAGTATTTTTTGTTTTCAGTTGTTGACATTTGAGTTGTCAAACATCAATTGAAAGTGCTCGGAAAATTATAATACGCTCACTGAACGTACGTATAGCAGTGCTGTATTTTAAGTTTTACTCAATCACTCCTATCGTGAATATTATGGAAATAAATTCTTTGGGAGAAAAACTTTTATTCCCATCCCAAAAAATCGGTATTGCGAATATATTGGGAGTAAAAGTTTTTATTATGAATTAGTGAAAAACAAAAATTTTTTATTGTGAATTACCTTTTAATTAATTTATCAAAAAAAAATATAAATATTTAAAAATGAATAGCATTTATCTTCGTTTTTTGGTGCTGGAAGAGGAGAAACAATCTATGGAAAAGTAGCAGAGAAGAGCTATTAGAAATGAATCGAATCCATTATCACTCTCTGAGCTGAAGTAGGAATTATACATACTAAAGTACTTATGTGTGACGGTAAATCCTTTACAGATTCCAGGAATATTACAGGGCGAATAAAGAAGGTTTCAAATACCTACTGAATGTGTTGATGGAAAACCTGCTCCACAGGGAGACAGCTAGCAAAAGTTAGTAGGTAGGAAAATTAATGTCGGTTTGGCGCAGTCTTCATTCAGCGAAGTGCTTTTAGAAGTATTAACAACATTTGAAAGAGTTTTATGTCCTCAGTAGATTGTATGGCCGCCTTCTGAGGAAATGAAAGAGATTGTAAAATGGTTTTAAACAAAATACAAAATTCCAGATGTTGGGGTTGTATAGACGGCATACAAGTACGATGATTCGCATCGTCAAAGAACCAACCGATGAAGTATATTCAGCCGGATAGGTTACAACAGTCTTAATGTTGCGATTGTAAGCATATGATTTATACATGTTTAATAAATCCCTTTTCATATTTTTTAATTCATTGCTAGAATCGCTGCCAGCATACAATTAATCTGCTCCTTATTTACGTTTGCGTTCCCTAAATAAAACAAAAAATCAACATCAAAACAATTTATAATTTCCATGTTCCCTTCTTGTTCCCATTGGCAGGTGTTGGGAATTAATTCTACAAAATAATTCTTGGGAATAAACATTGGCGATGCCAAATTTTTTTATGTTTGGGAATTCACTCCCAAAAAAATTTTTTGAGAACGTTTCACAATAGAAAATGATGAATTTTGGGAATATTTTTATGGGAATACCTATTTGCGATAGGGGTGAATATTATAACAATTTGCAGTATTTATTGCACAATAATTAATTGAAACTTTATATAAATATTGTGCTTAATAATGGTGTTCATTGCGATTTAATGCAATAAAACTGCCTGTCTGAACATAGTGTAATGAAAGTGCACGAAAACTTTGACAATATTTCGAAATTTTTTGTAAACTTTTTTTCGTTTCAATTTTAATAACTTGCTATGAAACATTTTTAAAATAAAAAATAACGGTACTTTATTTCCTGCATATATATTTTTTTTTAATGTACCATTTCTTTTGTCACTCACTGTGCATACGTATGTACGTGTATCTCTGTATATGCATGTGAATGATGATGATTTTTTTTAAAATTTTATTTTTTTTAAAATTATTTTCAGTAGTCTTTCTGAAAAACATAACCAGCAGACATATAAAAACAACAAGAACACAACAATACAAACGCCATTAAAATAAACCATAAAATATTATAAACTTTAACGAACTACCTACACCGTTGCCTAAGGCAATTTAATGTAAATTTCATGAAAATCCGTAATACTATCCGTATATCACATAGTAAACTTTTTAATAATTAATAAAGCCGATATAAAATCGGTGGATTTCGTTTACGATTTTAAAGGTTGGTGCCTCAGTAAGAATGCAGTTTTTTGTTTTAAAATAAAAGTACGTAATTTTAAAGATAGAACTCTGGCCACTATTCCAACCATTTAGTAAGCAGTAAAGTCGTCATAGTCATAGTAAGTAGTGTACAGACATTGTCATGCATGGATAGTATATAATAGTCAGATAAGATCTAGAAAGATTTTAAACAATGTTTTTCCATTTTCCTTGACTTAAAGTAAAGCTTACAATAATTTCACCAATCAGTTACGCAGTAATACTATCTGACAGTCAGATAATAGTGAATAAGCCAAATAAACAGAGAACAACAAACTACACACATCGAACGCGTTCGCAGAATTACACAAACAAGTAAATAAAAATTTACAAGAATCGGAAAAAACCAAAGTACAGGGAACGGGATGTAGCAATACTGAAAGCTATATAATATGGGTGATTTTTAAGAGCTATAGAATAATTTAAAAAAAAACACATAAAATTCAGGAAAATGCATGAAATCTTTATTTGAATCGATAGTACGATCAATTTAATTTAATGTTTGAAGATTATTTCATGCAAATGTTGACCGCGAATGCGCCGCAAATGGTCCATCCGCTTAGTCTAATTTTGATATACTCTTTCCAACATTTCGGACGGTATCACACGAATAAATTCTTCAATGTTGTCTTCCACTGCGTGAATTGAAGTGGGCTTGTCTGTACGGACATGAGCTTTAACATAACCCCACAAAATATAGTCTAAAGGCATTAAATCGCACGATCTAGGCGGCCAATTGACCGTTCCCGAACGTGAAATAAAATGTTCAACGAACTCGCCTCTCAATAAGTCCATTGTTACGCGTGCTGTGCGCAATGTGGCACCGACTTGTTGAAATCACATGTCATGCAAGTCAAGCTCTTGCATTTTCGCTAAAAAAAAAGTTGGATATCATCTCTCGGTAGCGCTTACCATTTACAGTTACGTTACGATTCGCAGGATCTTTGAAGAAGTACGGTCCAATGATGCCACCAGCCCATAAACCGCACCAAACTGTGACTTTTTCTGGTAGTTTTTGCAATACTTCTGGCTGAAAATTTGGTGGCAAATTTTGTAATAATGGCCCCTTCACTGGGTCGATTAAACTGACCATAAAATAAAAGAAGCTTGCGATGAACTTTCTTAACAGAGCACGCATTTTGATAATAAAATTCAATGATTTGCAAGCGTTGTTCGTTCGTAAGACAACGATTCATGGTTAAATTATAGAACAAACTGAAGATGTTTGACAGTGAAACAAAACACGAAACGTGCGTGAACTGTTTAAACCAGTGTTGCCAAAAAAAATAGTAGCTTAAAAATCACCCTTTACATGAATCGGAGTAGCCTACAGTATTTCATAAAATTCTTGTATTTGCTTAGGGCAACATTCTTGTCTAAATATGCTTACGTTTGTGTTTTGTTTTCCTTAAATGTCAGCTGATTTGAAACAAATATTTTAAAATGCATTTTAATTTTTTAACTAAATATTGTATTAAACGTTTTAATGTTTATTTTAATATGAATTTATATTATATATATACATACATACATATATGTATTGTGCGTTTATTTTGTATAATTCTTTATTATTATTTCGAAAGCACTTTTTTTGTCGGTTGCAAATATGTCCCATACCACCGCATCAAATTTAATGAACGGTATCTCATTTTAAAGCTTATATCTAACACTAATGACGAAAAATAATTTGAAATTGAAAAATTATTATTTTCATTGATAAAAGTTATATTTTATATAGAACTGCATGATAATACTATCGTCATTATGATTATATGTTCAAGTGTGCTAATATAGGGTCGCTTAATAGCAATGCAGTTCTACATAATATAGCATGTATCAAAATCCATTCTGGCAATACTGCTATTTACTATAATGCCGTTTATTACTAAGTCAGTTATATATAATATGCATATTAAGTTGTAATAAGCTGTTTTGGCAATACTTTGCAGTAGTTGTTAGATCAATTACGATAAACAGGGTCGCTTAATTGTAATGCTATTCCATATAATAATATATAAAGTTGTAAAATCCATTTTGGTAACGTCGTTATTGTCATGGCATTGTTTGTTTTATGAAGTGTAGTAATACGGGTTAATAAAAGTACCGGGCTAATCGTAACAAACTTGGGAGAGCACATCATATGAGCAAAAATTATTCCTACCGATAAAACTGTACTCATACCCCGAATCAACCTTACACCTTCTGATCCAACTGTGCCTTTCCGAATGACACGAAAACAATTCCTTGTGAAAGTTGGTTTTGCTATGACGATAAACAAAGCACAAGGTCAAACCCTTCAAAAGGTAGGTTGTATTTACCGGAACCGGGCTTTTCACATGGCCAGTTGTACGTGGCTTTTTCTTGAGTGTTAACGATGATCATGTCATTACCTCTAACATTGGATTCAGGGAAGTATTATGAAAGCATTTAAACATATGTACGTATGTATGTATGTAAATATGTATGATGATATTATGATTTCTAATATTTTTATACTTTTAAAAAATTTCTATTAATTATTTGAATTTTTTGTTACAAAAATGACAACTAATGGTGCGAAATATTTGCGCGGGTCATCTAGTAATTTATGTTTTTGTAAAATAAATACCGCATTGTGTATACATTGTGCATGTTTTTAATGTTTTTTTGATTGCAAAAAATCATGTTTTATTGATTAAAACAATAAATAAATAAATAAATGTATCCCCCCCAGTAATATGGACTATTTGAAGGTAACTTTTGTGTGTAATTTTTTGCTTATTTTTCGTATTTCCTGTTAACCACTTAACATTGCTCTGTTAACTTTAACATTAGATCTGATGAAAATTTTGGTTTTTGTCTGTGCTAGTTATATTTGAATTTATCTTTACACACATGAGTAGTGGCAGGGCCTAGAGTTTAAATTCAAATAAAGATTACATGCATTTTTCATAATTTTATGTGTTTTTTTTTTTTTTAAATTTTCATATATCTTAAAAAATCACCCTTTATATTTATATGCCACGAAAAAAGAAAATTAAAAAAGGGAACATTTTAAAGTACTAATGAATATTCCCATAACATACTGTTACGTTTTTACCTTTTAAAAACGTTAAAAATCTGACTTCGTAGATTGCAAATAAAGTAAAAATAAATTCGTGTTTAGTTTTGATGAATTCTTTATTATTTGCACAACTTTTGTGCCACTGTTCCAGTTTATTCCACGTATACAACGATAATTTTCACAATATATGTTTCTTCGTGATAATTCTCTGCTTACAACCTTTTTTCTAAGCAACAACACTTGTTATTCCTCGCTCACAACATTTTTGTAAGCACCACACTAACAACGGCTTCCTTCAGACGCAACTTGTCTGCACACAACCGATTGATTTATCACGTCAACCAACGTAATGTTGTTTTACACGTCTAGCTTAACTCACACTTCGATTGCAACGTGCCGTCTGCACACACGACTGATTCAATTCAAACTCTGAACTTTGAATCCTCGATAGATTTTAATTCTCAACCAACGTGACGTCGTCTTACACGATTCAATTCAAACTCTGCACTCTGAATCATCTCTTGCTCGCTTTAGCTTGCCTTTTATATCACTGGCTCATCTGTGTGATGAATGCCCTTGAAGGACGATGACGTCCTTCGGTAACAATCTAAAAATGTAAACAACTTATGTTCATTTTTGTTGTTTCTTGTTTACATTCGAGCAGGTAGATTAGTTGTTGTTGGGTTATTTCTCTATCCGCTATTTTATACTGCACATTGTTGTTTCTTGTTTACTTCTTTGTTCCCTTCATGTTGTTGTTAGTTATTTACGTCTTTTTATCCTTTATTCTTGCTTATTCATCGATCTTGTAAACAAGCGCTTTATTTTTGTTGGCATATTTTTTTTACTCATCCATTGATCACGTGAACAGTGCGCTGTTTTGTTTTTGGAGCTTTTGTTTATCATTTTATGCATGATCCAGTATTGTATTGTTTTTGGAGCTTTTGTTTATTATTTTAACAACACCATTTCCACTTTCGTAACAATACGAATAATCCCAGTTTTCCTAGCATTCAGAAATGCCCATACAAATAACTATTTTAATCGTTCCAGCGGACTGATGCTGTAAGGGTCCACAGCAACTAGCAAATGGAGTAAATGCGCGAATAAAATCTTTAAATAGTCTTGAAATTGTTTATAGGTTTGATGGATTTCCTATTATTTTTAAAATTCGTTCATGCTTTTGGCTTTTTTTTTATTATTAATTGAAAATACATTTTTTATTGTCAATATAAATCAAATATCTCTCTTCCTCTCTCTCTCTCTCCACTCTGCCTTAAATTGCATTGTATGGTCTTTTGGAATTTTAAATAGAAATTAAGAAAATTTTCTTACGCTTTTCATTAAGATAAATTACTTAATTTAAATCTTTATCTTCTTTCTTTTTTTATTTTTATTTTTTTATTTGCATTTGCTTTTGACTTTAATTAATTCTACTACTTCAACCCCATAAAATATGTTTCTTTTTCTTTTGCTTTCATTTGGAAAAACTAAAGTCATCTTTAGTTTCTTGATTTAACCATGAAGTGGTGGCCAAGAAAAGCAAAAATAATTTAAAACTTGCAATCTCTTTCAACTCTTTTGTGTCTCTCTCTCTCTTTCTTGCGTTTTTTTCGTTTAATACATTTGACCTTTTAATTTAATTCTTAAGAGAAGAAGAAGAAACTAAGTTTAGTAATTTCTTTTAACCAACAAACCAACAAAGAATATTAATTGCACTTATTAATATAATAAATGGAAACAACAACAACAACGAGAATAATAACTACAACTATGTATGAAAAATGTGTGTGTGTGTGTGTGTAAAAATATTCACTTTCAAACATCCTCCAATAATAAATGCTGATGAGTGTAGCTAAAAAAAAAAATGCAGGGGACCACATAATTACAAAACATAAGTCAGTAAGCTACAGGGTGACAAATAAATTAAAACACAATATAGAGTGGCTGATATGTATTGCAACCAATGCACCCTTGAGAGGGTTAATCATCTCTCTATGGCAACTAACAATAATACTTCGTTAATTCTGTGCCCTACAGTGTAGATCCTACACAAAAAATTCAGATGTCATGTGGATTCCACGTACAGTAAGACCCCGATAAACGGTGCTCTGCTTAACTGCTGACAGGAAGTCGTCGAAAAAATATTTTCTCATATTTTTAAACATTTCATCGGTTGCTCAAGTTTCGTTTGAACCCATAGGGGCAGCATAATCTGGCTTTATAAGCCATAAAACTGTATTACCTAAACGAAATTAAATTCAAAACATACAAGAAAAGACGTCAATGATCAACGATTCCATGGCAGGTTCATTCTTAAGCCGGAGGTCCACACTACGCGTTCTCGCATTCGACGCGGCTGTCAAAAAAGTAGAATTAATGTATTTATATGGTGCAACTTACTCACACAAAAGCGTAGGATGCCATGACGCATAGAACGCGTAAAGTAAATCTACTTTCTACTTTTGTAAGCATCACAAGCGGCGCGCGTACAAAACAGCTGACTTTGACAAGTTGTTTTGTTTTAATTTATTTAAATTTTTCAAAGAACAATGGAGGAAAAATTAATCGAAGCTGTAAAAAAAAACATTTGGCAATTTTACTCTCAGAGTCTTTGCCAGAAATCTGCTGCTATAAAATTAACGCACACAAGCATAAGTGGTGTGAGAAGCTAGGTCGTAATCCTGACTGAAGGGTTGTAATGGCCAATTATGTATGTTATGTATGTATGTAAAAAAACATGAAGTCCTATATAAAAACGTTCGCTTGTTTATAGGAATTAATTTAAAAGAGCAGCTGCATGGAAGTCCATTGCCGAGGAGGTATTAAGGACGGTATTTCGTATTGCTTTTTTTAGAGAACGTTTGCCAATCTCATTGGAAAACTTTAAGGGACCGATTCTCAAAAAAAATGCTTGGAAAGCAAACATGCTTCTGTTAGTGCTGCAGAATTTCCATGAAAAAACTAGTGGGCATATCAGCAAAATCGTCGTTTGTTCTTTAGAGCTTGTTGTATACACTGGTGGGCACAAAAATATTATATTCACAAACTGAATATTCTATAAATTCATTAAAAACTTCAATTTCATTTGCCATTTTTGTTTCAAATATTTTCAATCAAGTGTTTTTATTTTGTTAAACAGCTGATCAAAAACAAACATTGCCGCGTAAAAAGCGTTGCATGTAACTTGAAGCGTAGAACGCGAAGAACGTATGAAACGTACGCAACGCTTTGACGCGAAAACGCGTGGTGTGGACCTCCAGCTTTAATCCTGCTACGACTTCTATAAGCTGATCAAGATGCAATCTATGATTTATCCAACTGAACAACTATGTTCGAAGTCCAGTTTATCAGGACAGAAGCTTGATAAATAAGCCTGATGAGCTTGAAAATTGATGTCAGCAGTTGAAAACCCGTAATGACCTTAAACAGACCAGGGAAATACGGCTTGAAATTCCAAACATATAAGCAACATAAATCGATATGTGTTCACTTGTTATCGAAATATTTTGCAAACAATCGAATGCTAGCTAGATGGCATACCCTTTCTTGTATATTACTTCACAATACAAAGCATTGTATACATACAGGGTGCCTGATATGTATTGCAACTAACTTCAGGTTGTTATGATTTGTAAATCGTTCGTTTGACAGCTTACAAATTTATTCCAGTGACAGTTCATTTTACTATTTATTAATGGAATTCAAGCGTGATAACGTGATTGCTTTATATTTGGCTGGAAAACCACAGGTGGCTATCGTTAGAGCCCTCCAGCATTTCAAAGTGAATAAATCTTTTGCTTCTCGTACCATTGCTCGTTACCGTGATACTGACAGTGTTTGCTGCATCGCGTCCTAAAAGTAGACGAAAAAAAAAAAACGGTAACAATACCAGAAATTATCCAAAAAGTGAAGGCCAGATTTGATCGAAATCCACGGACGGCGCAGTGATAGAAAAAATTACTCGTGAGTTGAATATATCGCAAAAACGGATGCAACACATATTGAAAAATGAGCTTGAACTAAAGCCATTAAACTGCCAAAAAGTGTTAGAGCTCACCGGCATATAGGATGGGTGATATGTATTGC